>QEPC01012913.1:8234610-8284522 GCA_003113815.1 Sphenodon punctatus
CCCCCTCCCACCATGTGCCCCCCCCGCTCCTCCCACCCCAGGCCCCACAATTTAATACTCACCATCATCCATGGTGGGGCCGCTGACTCATCTCCGCTGCTGCCACTTCTGCATCTATCCAGGGAATGCGCAGGCAGCTCTAAGCCTCCCCAAGGCCCTCCCTCCCTCCCTTCCTCTTAGGGAGGGAGGGAGGAAGGGATTCGGGGAGGCTAAGAGCTGTGCGCGCATCAGCAGCTCCCAGCCCCCTGCACAGGCTGGGACCCAGCCTGTGCAGGGGGCTGGGAGCTGCTGACACACACGCAGCTCTTAGTTTATACAGGGGGCGCCTCTATTGGGTGCCCGTGTATGAACTTTCCCTCTGCCCAGCCCCTGCAATGCAAGAGTGCCCCTTGCAGCACTCTTGCATTGCAGGGTCCCTTTATGCGGAATGGATGGCTCTTCTAGCCACCCACTCCGCGCATAAAGGGAGAATTACTCCCTTCCTAAGGAAGCCTTCAGGGGGTGGGGGTGAGTCACCGGTTGTGTGTTAGTGCGCATGCACAGAACCAGTGAAAATGTGTGAAGCCACCTCGAAGAACCTTGGTTAGCAAGGCAGAGACCTTCGGAAGGTCTCTGCCTTGCTAAATAAGGTTCTTGAAGGTGGCTCCACACATTCAGCGTGATGCTGACATGACCGGGTTGTTTTTGTTTTTTTAAAAAGCTGCCGAAGCCTGCCGCTGGCCAGGGGAGCCCTAGGGGGCCAGGAGGGGCATTGCCCCTGCTTTCCTGGAGGGCCCACTGCCCCTGCTCTCAAAACAAGTTCAAGCCTTCCCCCCTCAGAATCAGCTCTCAAAATCCCTCCCCCAGAAGCCTTCCCCCCAAACCCTCCCTCCAGCAGCCCCTTCCCCCAACCCCTCTCCCCAGATGCCCCCAGGCCTGGCCCAAGCCCCTTCTCCCCTCTAAAAATCCCAAGGCAGCTTACTCAATTTTAAGGCAGGCAGCATGTGCTGGGGATGAGGTAGCACCAGCGCAAGGTGAAGCAGGGACAAGGTGGCTGCCCTACTCGAATTCCTCAGTGGGCAGGGCAGCCACTCCAATGGGAAAATGAACATTGTGGCAGCGCACTTGGTGGGGGTCACTGCTGTGCACGCACCACGTGATTACATGGTGCCAACCAGACAGAGGATGTAATAGCAGGCACAGTCTGCCATGAATCCAGCCTCAGGACAGAGCCAGGAGTAGGAATGTGCGAACGCGGTTGGAGTTTGGACCGAACTCGTTCTGTTCGGACGACTGAACTGAACTTCCGAACTGAACTTGAACTGAACTACAAACTGACCGAACAGTTCGTTCATGTTCAGCCACGTTCGGTTGAGTTCAGGCGGGAAAAACATGACTGAAGGCCCAGGGAGGGAGAGGCAGCTGAGGAGCAGACTTCCTGGTACTGGGGTGGGGGTGGGGTGGAGGGTGTGGAAGCTGTGGGGAGAGAAGGGGCTGCCTCTTTGCTGTGCTGGGACCTGCCTGCCACTCACTTGAGTTTCCTCCCTCCCAATCAGGTATATAGCCAGGGCCTGTGGCCCTTTGGGTGTCAGCCCTTGGGCGCCAGCCGAAGGGCGACACCAAAGGCTGTTGCCCGTTCATGGGGCCCTTACGTTTGGACAGACTGACAGCATGGAGGAGCAGAAGGATCCCACCCCCTAGACTGATTTGCCACAGGGTGGCTAGTGGACCTTATCACCAGCGAATCAGGCCAGAGGAGCCAAGGTGCAGCTAGTGGGGGCATGGCCAGAGAGCCCGCCCATACCTGGGCCCTAGGAAAAGACACAGCGACTCCCTTGTGTGTGCAGCGTTAGGTACCGGCGGGGCACAAGGGAGCCCCTTGCCGAAGGTCCATTCTAATATATCTGGACATGCCTTGCCATGATGGGGAAAGCAGTTGTCAAGACCTCAAGAAAGTTTCAGCCTTCTGAGTCAGCCCCAGGTAATTCCCAGGCTAAGCAACGGAGACTTGAACGTTTTTATGCTCTTAGATCCAAGACTCAGTCTCGCCCCAGTAGGGTCCCTGATATTCCCTCTTACTCAATGTTGTCCATGGGGCTTTCTGTACCATCTGGGCTAGAAGAGGAGCCATGTGCTGACCTGGGGTTGTCATCTCCAGAAATAGTTTCCTTGGACCCTCATTTAACCCAGGAGGTAGACTTGGCTACCTCAGGAAGTGACTGCTCCACAGTTTTATCTGGCCCTTCTCTTTGTAAACTGATTGCCAAACAGATACAGATAATGGGAGAGCGGTCCAAGGAACTGTTTGCAAAATTAGAAGAGATAGTGCTCCTTTTAAAAGATCAGCAGAGTGTCCTGGGTAATATATTGGCCAATCAAACAGGGTGTAAACCTTCCAGTTCTAATCCTGCACCTGGGTTTCCTCCTAATCTCACCCAAGGCACTGCAACTAAGGTGCAGTCTATTGGTTGTAGTACTGGGGAAAACCCGGCGGTCATTAAGCATATATCCCAAGCCCCCCAAAACAGGACCCCATTGGTTACCAGGTTGGCCCCTGCACTGGTGCAGTGGCCTTTAGAGTCCAGCCCTTACCTAATGGAATATTCCCAGCCTGGAACTCTAAGTGGGCAATATTTGGAATCTATTTTGGGCTGGATCCCTCCTGGTGCTATTAACTCATTCCAGGTGCTCCCTTTGTACAAGTTTTTACAGAGCCTTGTAATTTATTTTTCCATGCCTTATTTTGCAGATACGATCTTAGCCCAAGCTTATTTGTTTTCTACGTGGGGCATTGGAGTGGGAGAAGTCCTTAAGGACTTAGACACTTACCCTTTGCTTCCTTCTATACCAACCGCCAAACTGGTGTCCACGGGTGAAAACAGACATGACGCTAACCACCCTTTAACCACCCTTGGTGGTTATTTATGCATGTTGCAGGGCTGTATTGGTGCCCTATGCAGCCCTGCAACATGCATAAATAACCACCAAGGGTGGTTAAAGGGTAGTTAGCATCATGTCTGTTTTCACCCCACTTCTCCAACCAAACTCCAAGTTCCAAATTGCAGCAACCCTGTGGAGCAACTTGGCCCTATTGTGGAAGACTCAAAGACGGAGTCTTCCGATCAGGTTGAGACTATCCAAGAAAGGCTGCTAAAGCTTGCAGGGGGCCTCGATAGGAGTGTAGACTCCTTATTGGAATCATTGAATTTTGAACCCTTAGATTTGCAAGCCCCAGATATGCAAGTTTCATTGTTAGACAATACGGAGGAAGGTGGCAAAGATCCATGTAATCTGCAGGAAAGGGTAGTGGGTGCATCTGGGGAAAATACAAAGTAAATTTTTTCGGAGCGTCCCACTCCTCAGAATTCCGCATGAAATACCGTCTGAGGCGATCAGGCTAGAACTTGGACAGTATTGCTGGGATATGGTTTCGAGACAGGACGCCTTGAATTTATGGATTAAAATCTGGTTCTCTACCCACTCTATGCTAGGTTTGATAAATTAATTATTACTCTTATACGTGCCCTTGGATGTCTCAAGTAGACACTTCAGTAGCGCAATTGGGGTTCTCTGAAGAATATATACTGGCCAAACAGATGGTTCAGGTTATGTCTGAATTAACACAGCAGGTCCATGATGTCGCTCGCCAGCAAGCCATTGCTCGAATAAGAGCAACTCCCTTTCTGAGGGACTATATTTACATTCTCCCACCCTACGATGATATGACTACATATTTAGGACAGTTACATTCTTGTAGATCAAGGTCTTTATTTTTGGCTGCTTGTTTGAATTCTCTGTCCACTAAAATTTTGGAAGGTAGAATTTTAAAAATTGAGTATGCCTTGCACTTATGTCCTTTTGATTTTTTAACTGCCGAAACTGTTGCTCACATTATGTTCGACTGTAAACTGTATACAAGAGCACGCACCTTATATTTGGCTCCTGTTTTGGACCCCCTGGCCATGACATCATATCATGTTACTGCTTGTTTGTTGCTGGAAGAATCCAACCCAGACATTTCCCGTGCAGTCGCAGGTTTCTTAGTAGCTGCTTTTATCCTTAGGGATAGATTTCTTAATTTTCAATCAGTTGGAAGTGAAGTAGAACTTTAAAATGACAATTTCTCCTAGCCAAGCTTAGTCCTATCCTAGGGGTGCTTGGTCCAAGGAATTTAGTATTGTTGTAAAGACAATAAAAGGCCTCTTGGAGAGGGTTTTGATTTATATCCGAACATTTATTTTTTATCCTTATATCAATTATATTGGTTAGTAGAGGTAATATATATTTTGATACTTCTTACTGTCAGGAAACTTTGTCAATTTTTCCCTTGTATTTGATTTTTGACTGTCATGTAGTAACGGGCAATTTTTATTATATTCCAGATTGATATGTTGTATTTGGGGCTTTGTTAGAATATTTTTTGTTGTTTATATATGCCCTGAAATTTGCAACTTGTTAAGAACTTGTTTTGTGTTTGTCTATGTGTTGCGATGGCCTAGAGCCAAGCATAATAAATTGAATTGAATTGAACTGAATTGGTACCGTGGGGTGGAGAGGGTTGGAGTAGAAGCCAGCGTGCCCAATCACCTTTCCTTTTTGACTGAACACTGGCTTCACAGTCTGCGATTGGCCAGGAGCTAGGCTGCACAGAGCCAATCGAGCCTTGCGGTAAGGCGGGAGCAGCAAGTAACAAAACTCTTTGCCCTGCCCCCTTCCAACACCTTCTGAGCTAGCCACTGATTCTGTCAGCAGGCATTTTCAGAAGGGTCCCTGACTCCCAGCAATTTGCTTCCCTCATCCATTCACAATCCTCCTCCCATTTCACCCATCCAACAGATTTACCTCCCTATTATCATTTAGTTAGATTATACTAGGTAGATTTAGCAATTATTTTTATTTTTTACGACTCCCTGTGTTCTAGCTCCCTGCCCTCCATTGAATCCATTCCTTTCCCTCTCCCTCCATATTCCATCCCTCATTCCCTTCCCCTGGTTTTTGATTTATTAGAGTAGGATTAGATTGATTTAGGTTTTATTTCAGTTTTTGTACTCCTGTGTTGTTTTGAGCTGTCTGTGTTCCCCCCCATCCTTGTGTAATATTGTGTGTGTGTGTGTATGTATATATAAGAGAGAGAGAGAGAGATTATAGTAGTTGTTAGGTAGGATTATAGTTAGCTATTACAGTTAAGTTAGCTTAGTTTATGAGATACAGTGATCTAGTTTTAGAATGTATTTTTTATATTCCATTATTTAGTTTCATAGGTTTTATAATAGTTATTAGATAGTTAAATAGCAGTTAAATTTAGTGTAGTATAGATAGATAGATATAATATTTGATAAAAATTGTAATAAAATAAAATAAAATATATTTAATATACTTGTGTGTGGTTTGGAGAAATGGAGAAGGGAGTTATGAGAGGGCGAGGCCGCTCTGTTGCCCGTAAGGCAGCCAGTGAGGCACGTGGCAGGGGCCGTGCCATCAGAGTGCCAGCAGTGGGCAGAAGCAGCAGCCCAAGCACATCCCCACGCCCCAAGCTGCAAAGGCCTGATGTTGGGTCTCGCTCTCCCAACACTAAGGGCCAGGGAGTTGGGCGTAGCCTCTTGACAGTGGAAGAGGCTGTGATGGCTGTGTCATCTGTGGCTGCAGGCAATTCAGGGGATGAAGTATCCCAGCAGGGGCCAGCATTGTCCCCCGACTCCCCCATTGTCGAGAGCCCAGCTAGAGGCAGGGCCTGCTAGAGGCAGGGCACCGGCAGCAGGGAGCGTAGCAGCAGCAGCAGCAGCAGCAGCAGCAGCAGCTATAGGGGGCAGGGGTAGAGTGCTGCTCAGAGTGGGAGCAGCATGAGGAGTCCAGCAGCCTCCGTCACTCTGTGGATGGGGACAGCGATGCAGAGATTTCTGTGGAGGAAGTCTCTGTTTCTGGTGCTGCTGAGGTGATGGTTGTCCCTGAATGAGCTGTGTCACCAATGCCACCATGTCCTGCCCCTCCCATCACCTGGTGTGGGCCAGAAGGCAGGAGGGGCTAAGAAATCATGGGTCTGGGAGCATTTTAAGGTAGTGCAGGCGGATGATCCCCGGGAGGTGCAGTGCACTTTGTGCAGCAAGGTGGTGAAGCGTGGTCAGGTGCTCACCAACCTAGGGACATCTGCCATGTCCAGGCACCTTAAAACATGCCACAGTGCTGCTCTGCTAAGCGGGCAGGCTGGGTCAGTGGACACAAGCGGGTTCCCGATCCAAGCGGCCACTTGTCCTCCATCAAGCAACCGTCCCACTGCAGCAGCTGCCTCTAGCATCAGGAGCAGTATCACTGCTAGGGGGGAGCAGCAGCAGAAGCAGCAGTGTCAGCCCACAATGGAGGAGCTGGGATGGGGGCAGCTTGCAAGGCCATCAGCAGCTGGAGGACGGCGTGGCTTTCAAGAGAAAGTCACGTACCTGCTGGGCAAGATGATCGCTGTTGATGACCAGCCCTTTTCCATTGTCGGGGACACAGGGTTTAAGTGGCTGATGGGGTTCCTGGCCCCCCAATTTAAGATGCCGTGGTGCACCACCCTCAGCTGTACGGTGGTGCCAGGCCTGTACAGGGTTTTGAAGGAGAGGGTGAAGGAGCAGCTGGCACTGGCAAGAACTGGGGGTGCCAATGTTAATTTAACAACTGACCTGTGGTCCAGCTGGAACGCCCGACACGCATGCCTATTGGTGACGGCGCACTGGTGGGAGGACCCAGCGTTGACATTGGACAGTGGTAGAAAGGGTCCTGAAGCAGGGTATATGTGGGCCCTGCTTCAGGCAGAAGTCATGGACTGCCCCCACACCTCTAAGAACCTTGAAGCAGCCCTGAATGCCGTGGTGGGAGAGTGGGTTACGCCTGGTGCACCATTCACCCCGTGGCGTGTGGTGACTGATAATGCAGCCAATAGAGTGAGGGCTGTCCGCAAAGCAAAATTTACCAGCATCCCTTGAACAGTACACACCCTCAACCTGGTGGTCATGGATGCTCTGGGATCTGGGGAGAAGGGGATTATGGCAGGCACCCTTAGCTCCCTGATAGTGCATGGGAGGAAGCTGGCGGGGTTCTTTAACTGCAGCATTAAGGGCAGCGAAATCCTCCGGGCCGAGCAGGCTGAGCAAGGCTCCCCAGGACATCTGCTGGTGCAGGACATGCCCATGAGGTGAAATTCCACCTTCCTGATGCTTGAGCGGCTTGTGGAGCAGAAAGCCACCATGCATCAGGTGGAATTGGACATGGACAACGGGGCACCTCCAGGTTTCAATGGGCCAGAATGGGAGATCCTGGCACAGACGGTCATAGGTCTCAGACCGTTCCATAAGGTGACAGAGACCATAAGCTCCTCCACAGCCACCATAAACCAGGTGACCCCTCTGGTCCAGAGTCTCCACGGGAGTCTGGAGGAGATCATACTGCAGGGGCAGGATTGTGGCCCTAGGGGCAAGAAGCAGGGGGCTGAGGCAGTTGGGCTGACGCAGAAGCTCAAGACAGGCCTGACGGCGAGGTTCGACAAGCTTCTGCAGTGGAGGGAATATCTTGTTGGAACAATGCTGGACCCCAGGGTCAAGGGCAACGTGGCACGCAAGTCAGCCGCTATGCCATGTGGAAGGATGATCTTGTGCGGAGGGTCCGGAAGGCAGAGTGGGCTGTGGAGAGTTCACGGTGCCAGAAGTAGCAGCAGCAGCAGGATGCCCCAGGGGATAGTGGGAGTGGGAGCAGCTGCCCCTCTCAGCCAGCGGGGTCTATCCCTGCCCCCAGCCCAAACAGTAGCAGCAGCACCCCTACTGCCAGCAGCTCCTCCTCTGCGTGGCCCACAAAAGGGCAGTGTAAGAGCGGGTCGCGCCGCTCGGCTCCGTAGCGTGCGGGCCGTTGCTAGGCAATGGCCCGATACCCGGAAGTAGATGGCTTGCAGGGATGAAGCGTGGTGTGCGCTCCTGGCCCTGCCTCCCCGTATGCTTGTAATTAGCGGGACACTCAGTGCAGGCTGGGGCCCCGCCTTAGGCACACCAGGAGGCACTTAGGGTTTACTATAAAGCAGACCGGCGGGGCTTGAGTTCCCCGCCGGTGATCATTCTTTGAGAGACTGGCCTCCTTGTCCTTGGTAACCCTATTGTACTAATGCAGCGTGGAAAGCAAGAGAGTGAGTGTGGAGAGTGGATGAACCCCTGTGTTTCCCCTACCCTGAGAGTGAGAGCNCTGCTCATGCCACGCTGCCTGCCTGCCCGCCCACCTGCCCAGGTGGTCTAGATCAAAGGCTGCCTTAGTATGTCTGCCTTCTGCTCATGCCATGCTGCCTGCCCACCCGCCCAGGTTGCAAAGCTTGAACACTGCCTCAGTCTGCCTGCCTTCTGCTCATGCCATGCTGCCTGCCTGCCCGCCTGCCCAGGTGGTCTGGAAAAAAGCCTGCCTCAGTCTGCCTGCCTTCTGCTCATGCCACGCTGCCTGCCTGCCCGCCCACCTGCCCAGGTGGTCTAGATCAAAGGCTGCCTTAGTATGTCTGCCTTCTGCTCATGCCATGCTGCCTGCCCACCCGCCCAGGTTGCAAAGCTTGAACACTGCCTCAGTCTGCCTGCCTTCTGCTCATGCCATGCTGCCTGCCTGCCCGCCTGCCCAGGTGGTCTGGAAAAAAGCCTGCCTCAGTCTGCCTGCCTTCTGCTCATGCCACGCTGCCTGCCTGCCCGCCCACCTGCCCAGGTGGTCTAGATCAAAGGCTGCCTTAGTATGTCTGCCTTCTGCTCATGCCATGCTGCCTGCCCACCCGCCCAGGTTGCAAAGCTTGAACACTGCCTCAGTCTGCCTGCCTTCTGCTCATGCCATGCTGCCTGCCTGCCCGCCTGCCCAGGTGGTCTGGAAAAAAGCCTGCCTCAGTCTGCCTGCCTTCTGCTCATGCCACGCTGCCTGCCTGCCCGCCCACCTGCCCAGGTGGTCTAGATCAAAGGCTGCCTTAGTATGTCTGCCTTCTGCTCATGCCATGCTGCCTGCCCACCCGCCCAGGTTGCAAAGCTTGAACACTGCCTCAGTCTGCCTGCCTTCTGCTCATGCCATGCTGCCTGCCTGCCCGCCTGCCCAGGTGGTCTGGAAAAAAGCCTGCCTCAGTCTGCCTGCCTTCTGCTCATGCCACGCTGCCTGCCTGCCCGCCCACCTGCCCAGGTGGTCTAGATCAAAGGCTGCCTTAGTATGTCTGCCTTCTGCTCATGCCATGCTGCCTGCCCACCCGCCCAGGTTGCAAAGCTTGAACACTGCCTCAGTCTGCCTGCCTTCTGCTCATGCCATGCTGCCTGCCTGCCCGCCTGCCCAGGTGGTCTGGAAAAAAGCCTGCCTCAGTCTGCCTGCCTTCTGCTCATGCCACGCTGCCTGCCTGCCCGCCCACCTGCCCAGGTGGTCTAGATCAAAGGCTGCCTTAGTATGTCTGCCTTCTGCTCATGCCATGCTGCCTGCCCACCCGCCCAGGTTGCAAAGCTTGAACACTGCCTCAGTCTGCCTGCCTTCTGCTCATGCCATGCTGCCTGCCTGCCCGCCTGCCCAGGTGGTCTGGAAAAAAGCCTGCCTCAGTCTGCCTGCCTTCTGCTCATGCCACGCTGCCTGCCTGCCCGCCCACCTGCCCAGGTGGTCTAGATCAAAGGCTGCCTTAGTATGTCTGCCTTCTGCTCATGCCATGCTGCCTGCCCACCCGCCCAGGTTGCAAAGCTTGAACACTGCCTCAGTCTGCCTGCCTTCTGCTCATGCCATGCTGCCTGCCTGCCCGCCTGCCCAGGTGGTCTGGAAAAAAGCCTGCCTCAGTCTGCCTGCCTTCTGCTCATGCCACGCTGCCTGCCTGCCCGCCCACCTGCCCAGGTGGTCTAGATCAAAGGCTGCCTTAGTATGTCTGCCTTCTGCTCATGCCATGCTGCCTGCCCACCCGCCCAGGTTGCAAAGCTTGAACACTGCCTCAGTCTGCCTGCCTTCTGCTCATGCCATGCTGCCTGCCTGCCCGCCTGCCCAGGTGGTCTGGAAAAAAGCCTGCCTCAGTCTGCCTGCCTTCTGCTCATGCCACGCTGCCTGCCTGCCCGCCCACCTGCCCAGGTGGTCTAGATCAAAGGCTGCCTTAGTATGTCTGCCTTCTGCTCATGCCATGCTGCCTGCCCACCCGCCCAGGTTGCAAAGCTTGAACACTGCCTCAGTCTGCCTGCCTTCTGCTCATGCCATGCTGCCTGCCTGCCCGCCTGCCCAGGTGGTCTGGAAAAAAGCCTGCCTCAGTCTGCCTGCCTTCTGCTCATGCCACGCTGCCTGCCTGCCCGCCCACCTGCCCAGGTGGTCTAGATCAAAGGCTGCCTTAGTATGTCTGCCTTCTGCTCATGCCATGCTGCCTGCCCACCCGCCCAGGTTGCAAAGCTTGAACACTGCCTCAGTCTGCCTGCCTTCTGCTCATGCCATGCTGCCTGCCTGCCCGCCTGCCCAGGTGGTCTGGAAAAAAGCCTGCCTCAGTCTGCCTGCCTTCTGCTCATGCCACGCTGCCTGCCTGCCCGCCCACCTGCCCAGGTGGTCTAGATCAAAGGCTGCCTTAGTATGTCTGCCTTCTGCTCATGCCATGCTGCCTGCCCACCCGCCCAGGTTGCAAAGCTTGAACACTGCCTCAGTCTGCCTGCCTTCTGCTCATGCCATGCTGCCTGCCTGCCCGCCTGCCCAGGTGGTCTGGAAAAAAGCCTGCCTCAGTCTGCCTGCCTTCTGCTCATGCCACGCTGCCTGCCTGCCCGCCCACCTGCCCAGGTGGTCTAGATCAAAGGCTGCCTTAGTATGTCTGCCTTCTGCTCATGCCATGCTGCCTGCCCACCCGCCCAGGTTGCAAAGCTTGAACACTGCCTCAGTCTGCCTGCCTTCTGCTCATGCCATGCTGCCTGCCTGCCCGCCTGCCCAGGTGGTCTGGAAAAAAGCCTGCCTCAGTCTGCCTGCCTTCTGCTCATGCCACGCTGCCTGCCTGCCCGCCCACCTGCCCAGGTGGTCTAGATCAAAGGCTGCCTTAGTATGTCTGCCTTCTGCTCATGCCATGCTGCCTGCCCACCCGCCCAGGTTGCAAAGCTTGAACACTGCCTCAGTCTGCCTGCCTTCTGCTCATGCCATGCTGCCTGCCTGCCCGCCTGCCCAGGTGGTCTGGAAAAAAGCCTGCCTCAGTCTGCCTGCCTTCTGCTCATGCCACGCTGCCTGCCTGCCCGCCCACCTGCCCAGGTGGTCTAGATCAAAGGCTGCCTTAGTATGTCTGCCTTCTGCTCATGCCATGCTGCCTGCCCACCCGCCCAGGTTGCAAAGCTTGAACACTGCCTCAGTCTGCCTGCCTTCTGCTCATGCCATGCTGCCTGCCTGCCCGCCTGCCCAGGTGGTCTGGAAAAAAGCCTGCCTCAGTCTGCCTGCCTTCTGCTCATGCCACGCTGCCTGCCTGCCCGCCCACCTGCCCAGGTGGTCTAGATCAAAGGCTGCCTTAGTATGTCTGCCTTCTGCTCATGCCATGCTGCCTGCCCACCCGCCCAGGTTGCAAAGCTTGAACACTGCCTCAGTCTGCCTGCCTTCTGCTCATGCCATGCTGCCTGCCTGCCCGCCTGCCCAGGTGGTCTGGAAAAAAGCCTGCCTCAGTCTGCCTGCCTTCTGCTCATGCCACGCTGCCTGCCTGCCCGCCCACCTGCCCAGGTGGTCTAGATCAAAGGCTGCCTTAGTATGTCTGCCTTCTGCTCATGCCATGCTGCCTGCCCACCCGCCCAGGTTGCAAAGCTTGAACACTGCCTCAGTCTGCCTGCCTTCTGCTCATGCCATGCTGCCTGCCTGCCCGCCTGCCCAGGTGGTCTGGAAAAAAGCCTGCCTCAGTCTGCCTGCCTTCTGCTCATGCCACGCTGCCTGCCTGCCCGCCCACCTGCCCAGGTGGTCTAGATCAAAGGCTGCCTTAGTATGTCTGCCTTCTGCTCATGCCATGCTGCCTGCCCACCCGCCCAGGTTGCAAAGCTTGAACACTGCCTCAGTCTGCCTGCCTTCTGCTCATGCCATGCTGCCTGCCTGCCCGCCTGCCCAGGTGGTCTGGAAAAAAGCCTGCCTCAGTCTGCCTGCCTTCTGCTCATGCCACGCTGCCTGCCTGCCCGCCCACCTGCCCAGGTGGTCTAGATCAAAGGCTGCCTTAGTATGTCTGCCTTCTGCTCATGCCATGCTGCCTGCCCACCCGCCCAGGTTGCAAAGCTTGAACACTGCCTCAGTCTGCCTGCCTTCTGCTCATGCCATGCTGCCTGCCTGCCCGCCTGCCCAGGTGGTCTGGAAAAAAGCCTGCCTCAGTCTGCCTGCCTTCTGCTCATGCCACGCTGCCTGCCTGCCCGCCCACCTGCCCAGGTGGTCTAGATCAAAGGCTGCCTTAGTATGTCTGCCTTCTGCTCATGCCATGCTGCCTGCCCACCCGCCCAGGTTGCAAAGCTTGAACACTGCCTCAGTCTGCCTGCCTTCTGCTCATGCCATGCTGCCTGCCTGCCCGCCTGCCCAGGTGGTCTGGAAAAAAGCCTGCCTCAGTCTGCCTGCCTTCTGCTCATGCCACGCTGCCTGCCTGCCCGCCCACCTGCCCAGGTGGTCTAGATCAAAGGCTGCCTTAGTATGTCTGCCTTCTGCTCATGCCATGCTGCCTGCCCACCCGCCCAGGTTGCAAAGCTTGAACACTGCCTCAGTCTGCCTGCCTTCTGCTCATGCCATGCTGCCTGCCTGCCCGCCTGCCCAGGTGGTCTGGAAAAAAGCCTGCCTCAGTCTGCCTGCCTTCTGCTCATGCCACGCTGCCTGCCTGCCCGCCCACCTGCCCAGGTGGTCTAGATCAAAGGCTGCCTTAGTATGTCTGCCTTCTGCTCATGCCATGCTGCCTGCCCACCCGCCCAGGTTGCAAAGCTTGAACACTGCCTCAGTCTGCCTGCCTTCTGCTCATGCCATGCTGCCTGCCTGCCCGCCTGCCCAGGTGGTCTGGAAAAAAGCCTGCCTCAGTCTGCCTGCCTTCTGCTCATGCCACGCTGCCTGCCTGCCCGCCCACCTGCCCAGGTGGTCTAGATCAAAGGCTGCCTTAGTATGTCTGCCTTCTGCTCATGCCATGCTGCCTGCCCACCCGCCCAGGTTGCAAAGCTTGAACACTGCCTCAGTCTGCCTGCCTTCTGCTCATGCCATGCTGCCTGCCTGCCCGCCTGCCCAGGTGGTCTGGAAAAAAGCCTGCCTCAGTCTGCCTGCCTTCTGCTCATGCCACGCTGCCTGCCTGCCCGCCCACCTGCCCAGGTGGTCTAGATCAAAGGCTGCCTTAGTATGTCTGCCTTCTGCTCATGCCATGCTGCCTGCCCACCCGCCCAGGTTGCAAAGCTTGAACACTGCCTCAGTCTGCCTGCCTTCTGCTCATGCCATGCTGCCTGCCTGCCCGCCTGCCCAGGTGGTCTGGAAAAAAGCCTGCCTCAGTCTGCCTGCCTTCTGCTCATGCCACGCTGCCTGCCTGCCCGCCCACCTGCCCAGGTGGTCTAGATCAAAGGCTGCCTTAGTATGTCTGCCTTCTGCTCATGCCATGCTGCCTGCCCACCCGCCCAGGTTGCAAAGCTTGAACACTGCCTCAGTCTGCCTGCCTTCTGCTCATGCCATGCTGCCTGCCTGCCCGCCTGCCCAGGTGGTCTGGAAAAAAGCCTGCCTCAGTCTGCCTGCCTTCTGCTCATGCCACGCTGCCTGCCTGCCCGCCCACCTGCCCAGGTGGTCTAGATCAAAGGCTGCCTTAGTATGTCTGCCTTCTGCTCATGCCATGCTGCCTGCCCACCCGCCCAGGTTGCAAAGCTTGAACACTGCCTCAGTCTGCCTGCCTTCTGCTCATGCCATGCTGCCTGCCTGCCCGCCTGCCCAGGTGGTCTGGAAAAAAGCCTGCCTCAGTCTGCCTGCCTTCTGCTCATGCCACGCTGCCTGCCTGCCCGCCCACCTGCCCAGGTGGTCTAGATCAAAGGCTGCCTTAGTATGTCTGCCTTCTGCTCATGCCATGCTGCCTGCCCACCCGCCCAGGTTGCAAAGCTTGAACACTGCCTCAGTCTGCCTGCCTTCTGCTCATGCCATGCTGCCTGCCTGCCCGCCTGCCCAGGTGGTCTGGAAAAAAGCCTGCCTCAGTCTGCCTGCCTTCTGCTCATGCCACGCTGCCTGCCTGCCCGCCCACCTGCCCAGGTGGTCTAGATCAAAGGCTGCCTTAGTATGTCTGCCTTCTGCTCATGCCATGCTGCCTGCCCACCCGCCCAGGTTGCAAAGCTTGAACACTGCCTCAGTCTGCCTGCCTTCTGCTCATGCCATGCTGCCTGCCTGCCCGCCTGCCCAGGTGGTCTGGAAAAAAGCCTGCCTCAGTCTGCCTGCCTTCTGCTCATGCCACGCTGCCTGCCTGCCCGCCCACCTGCCCAGGTGGTCTAGATCAAAGGCTGCCTTAGTATGTCTGCCTTCTGCTCATGCCATGCTGCCTGCCCACCCGCCCAGGTTGCAAAGCTTGAACACTGCCTCAGTCTGCCTGCCTTCTGCTCATGCCATGCTGCCTGCCTGCCCGCCTGCCCAGGTGGTCTGGAAAAAAGCCTGCCTCAGTCTGCCTGCCTTCTGCTCATGCCACGCTGCCTGCCTGCCCGCCCACCTGCCCAGGTGGTCTAGATCAAAGGCTGCCTTAGTATGTCTGCCTTCTGCTCATGCCATGCTGCCTGCCCACCCGCCCAGGTTGCAAAGCTTGAACACTGCCTCAGTCTGCCTGCCTTCTGCTCATGCCATGCTGCCTGCCTGCCCGCCTGCCCAGGTGGTCTGGAAAAAAGCCTGCCTCAGTCTGCCTGCCTTCTGATCATGCCACACTGCCTGCCTGCCTGCCCGCCTGCCCGCCTGCCCAGGTGGTCTAGATCAAATCCTCCTCAGTCTGCCTGCCTTCTGCTCATGCCACGCTGCCTGCCCACCCACCCAGGTTGAAAAGCTTGAACCCTGCCTCAGTCTACATGCCTCTCTTTCCACGCTGCCTGTCTGCCTACCCTGGCAACCCTGGGTGATGTGTACCACTGGTCTGGTAATCCCGCTGCTGCTGTCTGCTGGTCCATGGGTGCTCAGCCCTGGCCAATCCAAATTTTATTTTATTTTATTTTCTAGATTTCTACCCTGCCCCTCCTGAGAACAGCTTGGGGTGGCTTCCAACAATAAATATATCTATATATATATATATATATATAAAATACATATAAAACAATTTAAAAACACATCAAAAATACAATATAAGGTATTAAAACAGGGCCCGGGGAAACATTAAAACAATAAATAGGGTAGGGGAGATAAAAACCCAGTAACCCCCTTCCCCCTCCCCAAAGGCCTGGGCAAACAGTCAGGTTTTACAACTTCACCGGAATGTCAACAGGCTTGGGGCCAGGCAAGCTTCCTCTGAAAGGGAGTTCCAAAGGTGCAGCCTGGCCACTGAGAATGGCCTCTCCATTGTGGCCCCCCGCTTAACATGGGGGACCTCCAGGAAGGCACCCCCGGCCGACTGAAGGAGCCGCTCTGGGGCACGGAGGGCGAGGCAGTCCCTGAGGTACGAGGGGCCCAGACTATGAAGGGCCTTATAGATCAACACCAAAACCTTGAACCTAGATCAGCACACTATTGGCCACCAGTGCAGAGCCTGGAGCACAGGTGTAATGTGCTCCCGACGACCCGTCCCTGAAAGGAGACGAGCTGGCACATTCTGCACTAGCCGCAGCCTCCAAACCAGGAACAAGGGAAGCCCCACGTAGAGAGTGTTGCAGTAGTCCAGTCTCGAGGTGATGAAGGCATGGATGAGGGATGCCAGGTCCGGGCCGGAGACGAATGGACGCAGCCTACGCACCAGATGCAACTTGCGGAAATTAGCCTTTGTGACTGCCTCTACCTGCCGCTCCAGGCATCCAATATCACCCCCAGGCTCCGGACCTGCTGAGCTATAGGAGGGCGAACCCCCCCAATCAGGGGGGCCACTACCTCCCTCGCTCTCCCCACCAAATCCAACCATCCTGGCTCCATGGGTGCTGTGAACAGGCAAATCCTGCTGCTGCTGTCTCTGCTGTTCCACGGGTTCTGTGTCTGGTCAAAGGTCTGCTGCTGCTACTGCCAATGCTGCCTCTGCTGTCTGTGCCACAGGTTCTGTGCCTGGGCAATCCAGTGTCTGCACCAGCTGCCAATGCTGCCTCTTGGAAATCCAATGTCTGCTGTCAATGCTGCCTCTGCTGTCTGTGCCATGGGTTCTGTGCCCCAGAAATCCAATGTCTGCTGACGCTGCCAATGCTGCCTATGCTGTCTGTGCCATGGATTCTGGGGCTCATCATTCCACTCACAGAGAGCCATCATTCAACTGTGTCAAGAAACAGCCACTCCAGCTCCAGGACCCACCATCAGGGTTCTGGGGCAATCATTCCTCACACAGAGGCGCTGTCATTCCACCGCATCAAATAACAGCCACTCCAGCCCAGGACCCACTGTCAGGGCCAAGTTGCAGGCAGGGAGGGCTGTCCAATATCTAGAAGCTGCCACTCTATCCCCAGGACCCACTATCAATGTTCTGGGGTCATCATTCCTCGCACAAAGAGCCTTCGTTCAACTGTATCAAGAAACAGTCACTCCAGCCCCAGGACCCACCATCACGGTTCTGGGGCCTATGTTACAGGCAGGGATGGATGTGGCCAATATCTAGAAGCTGCCACTCTAGCCCCAGGACCCACCATCTTCTGGGGCCATCATTCCTTGCACAGAGGTGCTGTCATTCCACCTTTTCTTTACGCAACCCGCTGTTCATGGTGAGAGAGAGAGACAGACAGACAGACAGAGAAATAAGAGAGAAAGAAAGTCTCCCCACCACTAGAAGGAGAGACAGACACGATCCCACCCATGCTGTCACCAACACTATATGGCCAAAGAGAGAGAGAGAGAGACAGAGTCTCCCCGTGAGAACGAGAGAGATGGGGGGTGGCGGGGGAGAGGTAGGTGTATCCAGCTCAAGATGCTACCTGCCACAACCAGGAAGAACTCCCATCTGTGCTCATGCGCCCAATGCCCATTGCCCACATTCAGCATGCAGCAAACCTACCATAATGTGATGGAATATAAAACAACGTATTATATGTGCCAGCCTGCCTGCCTGTTTGCATTCCTGTGCCTGCTGCTACCACCTATCGCACGATTGAATGAAGTGTGCCCGATAGGCTTTAGGGTGTCATTCCACTATCCTTGAATCAGTCATGCCCGCTCGTCCAAGGAACCTTCAACTAGATTCTGGGACCATCATTCCAGCCACTGGGAGCTGCATTCCATTCCACTGCATCCATTCCACTGTATACCCTGTTGTTCAAGCCCCCATGCCTTACGTTGCAGACAGCGAACCCGTTCTCCTTATAATAAAACTTCCAGACATTGGACCTTGTCCTCTCAGTGTCTGGGGGTGGCACTGGCGACCTCTGCCTAGGGGTCCTCCTTGGCCTGGCACCAGTGTTGGGGCCAGCATCTGATTCCTCTCTGTAATGGGAACACAAAAACAACACCTAAGTAATGTCATGCATTTATGATGATGCCTCTAGTCCTCCCTCCTTGGGGTGCTTGGGATGGCAAATGGAGAGACCCTGGCTGGCACATGAAATAATCATGCCCTTCTTTGGGTGGGTGTTAGGGAGGGATGGCAATGGAGACCCTGGCTGACTGGCATGTGCAAATCCTGCCCTTCTTTGGGTGCTGGGGAGGGATGAGACCCTGGCTGACACATGCAAATCATGCCCTTCTTTGGGTGATGCGGAGGGGGGAGACCCTGACTGGCATGTGCAAATCCTGCCCTCCTTTGGGTGCTGGGGAGGGATGGCAATGGGGAGACCCTGGCTGGCACGTGCAAATCATGCCCTTCTTTGGGTGCTGCGGAGGGATGGCAATGGGGAGACCCTGGCTGGCACTTGCAAATCCTGCCCTTCTTTGGGTGCTGCGGAGGGATGGCAAATGGGGAGACCCTGGCTGGCTGGCATGTGCAAATCATGCCCTTCTTTGGGTGCTGGGGAGGAATGAGACCCTGGCTGGCACGTGCAAATCCTGCCCTTATTTGGGGGTGCGTGGGGATGACAACTGGAGAGTGGAGACCCTTGCTAGCCTGGCACATGTTTGGGTGGGGGTGCTGCTTGTGCTCATGCCTGACTACTGGAAGAACCCCCCACACTACAGTACCCCCTCTCCCTGTGGCAGACATCTGCTGCTACCCGCTGATGCCCACTGTTTGTGCCTGACTAATGCCCACCACCCACGCACCCACCCCACACACCAGTGAGCTCGCTCTAACGGATAGAGCCTTTCTTGTCCTCAAAGTAAAAAAAAAGTTTACAAACCTGGCAGCTGTGCCCGCTGCTTGCTCCTCATCCGAGGAGCCAGCCACCACCACCGAAGGTCCAGGGGCAGCGACCTCGTCCTCCTCATTGAGGTATTTAATTCGCAGTTGGAAAATAATGCGCGACAGCGCGTGATCCCCTACTTCCGTCTCATGTAATTTTGAAATATCGCACAAACAGGTCACGCAACGGCAACCCGCTCGTCTAAAAGAGCCCTAAGAGTCACATCTGGTTTTTTTTACAAGGATGCAAGATCTCGCTGCATAAAAGGGGAATAGTGCATTCACACATGACAAAACTCCAGCATTTATAACAACCAGTGTTATCTTGAACACTTATAAGAACACATTTTTGTCGTGTGTAAAAGTGGCCTTCGTGTTTTGATTACCTTTTAATAATAAATAATAATAATTTCCCTCTGAAAATGACCCAATTAAATGAATTGACGAAATGGCAAATCATGATAATAATGTAACTTTCAAGATACGAGTAGTGGAAAGTTAAAGCTACACAAGACAATATGCCAAACAGCAAACTATTTCTTGCTGTCAGAAGTCCATAGATTAGGTGCACTAAAAAAGAATAATACATATTTCAGTCTAAAGAATATTGGAAGGGAAATTATACTGAGGGTGTATATGGCATAAAATATCAGCAAATGATTTGATTGTTGTTGCTGAACACTTTATTTTCCACAAGCATTCCTGCATGTTGAGAGAATACCGGGCAGGTTGATGAATGTCTATCTTGAATTAGATCCTGTTGTGGCACAGCTAATCTGTGTTTGTTCTTTCAGGATAGCTTTATGATTCGAGTTTGTTAGTTCTAATTTTCTAGTGAACCTTTGCAAAGTGTCTTGACATTATACTATTCTCACTTAGTAATGCTATTCTGATACAGTAAATTCTCAGTAATGCTATTCTGATGTGGTAAACACTATTATTATTTTTATTATTAGCAAGGTTTATATAGCACCAGCAATGTACCTGGTGCTTTACAAATTAATTGAATAGACACGGTCCCTGCCCTAGGACTTTACACTAGCATCCAAGGTGAGTTATTGGAGTTAAGGATGTATGTGCATAACTAAGATGTCTCAGAGCAGTCAAATCAAGAAGAGGTTTGTACCTTATATTAGATAGGCATCCCTACCAGAGCCTGTCACTCAACCTGGTGAGTCTCTTTTCAAAAGTAAATCAACACATGAAGCAGCTAAATCATACTCCATTGTTAAAGTTCTTTCAGTTCCATGCCAGTGCAGCTGTCCAAAGGTGGAAGCCCTAATCCATACCAAACTAAAGTTCTGTGGGCCGGATCATCTTGTGACGGACGGACGGGGAGGGTATGGCCTCACCAGGAGCGTTCCAAGCCGAGGCCTCGGCCCCCACAGAACACTCTGTGGGGAAGCAGAAGTGGCGGCCATGTTGGAGACACTCTGTGGGGGCAGTCAGACTGTCCTGTGGTGGGGCAAAGCCATGCAGGAAGTGTTCTGTGGCAGCACAGCCCCAGTATGGAGCACTCCACATTACCCAGAGGCTTCCTCCTTCCTTGTTTTCTGCCTGCAGGTTTCTGGAAAGCAGATGGCAGGCCACAATGCAGTACATTTTCAGCTGGCACACCAGCTACAGACTCTGGGAAGGGTGAGGGGCAGCCCTGGCAGGGTCAGGTTGGGACATGGAACTGACGTGCACCTGACGATTCTAGCCGACAAGCATTCCCCTGCCCTCAGTAGAGTGGGGGGAACAGAACAAACATGCAGCCGGGCAGCCTCATCCATGGCACACCCCCGGAGCCCCGCCTCTACCATGATGTGCAGTCATGGTGGCCAGTCATGGGCAGCCATGGTGGCCGTCCAAGGAGTCCCCTGATCCCTGGCAGGGGGAGGCTGCAAACAGACCCACTGACCCACTGTGGCCCACGTTGTACCTTGGCCCAGGCTCTGGGCCCGAGATCATCTGGGGGACCAATTCTGGGCCAGTTGCCTATCCAGGCCAGGCCAGCAGCAGGCCCACATCTGGCAACCTGGAAACAGATGTCCCAGTGAGTTCCTGGCAGAGGCGGGCCATAGCAAGCCAGAATCGCATCTATTATCACCTAATGAATGTAAGTTTTGGGGCGCCTCCAGAGGCCAGATGAAGAGTGTCACAGGCCAAACGTTCCCCACCCCTGCTGTGGAGTCTGGACCATATACTGTATTCACATGATGCACTCATTTAGCTTAAATCCACAAAGTTAGAAGAAAAAGCGGGCAGAGATTTATGTCTATTCTGGAAAGAACTACACATCAAATAAAAGTCAAACAGGGGTGATCTCATAGACCATGCCTGACAAAACCTCATGTTTTCTTTTTTCTCTTCTGCTTTCTTTCAGATGTTACTTTCCTAAGCCTTTTTGTTGCATCTTTTAATCTCTGCCTTCTTTAGTTCTTGTTCACATGAAACAGTAGGCACCTTCTAATTCATTTATATATTATTTCAGAAGTCATTCAGAAGATCAGGCAAAAGTACCAGGACTCCATTCTGACATAAACCCACACACTATTGTCAACCCTCCCCTTTAAATCAGGAGTAGCCTTGCAACATGTATTTTTCATAAGCCTCCTGATTTAAAGGGGAGGCCTGCCCTTTAAATTTTACTGCAACACAGCTAATCTAGTTTTGAAACCGGTGATATATAAAATGAAGAGGACAATTATTATTTTTTATATCTTAGGTGTCATAGGACATCTGAAATATTGCTGTTTATCCATTTAATCAAAGTGCTCGGGCTTTTACAATTTAACCAAGAATGCTTGTTCTAGATGTATTGTAGTGTGGCAGTTTTCAAAGTGAACAACAGATGGTGTCCTTGTATCCAGTGCAAGCCATTTCTGGGAGACCAGCTGTTCAAAAGTCTTGCCAAGGCAGGGCCAAAAGAGGGTTCGTGTTTTGCTTTGTTTTCTGGGCAGGAACCAAGAGATAGGGGGATGGTAGTCATTTTGGAGGTAGAACTGTAATGAGGAGTCTGTGGCAGAGACATAGCACCAGACCTGGGATTTGGATTTGTAATTCACTATTACAAATGGAGTGCTATGGGACTGAGTAACTGGGGAAACGCCCCAGGAGGGGAGGGAGGATAATGTTCTGCATCAGTTTCTGTTAATGATATGTTCTTCTACCCTCCTGCACCCTTTCTTTTCTTTTTGCACAGCCTACTAGACTGTGACTTCTATCCTTGCCTATACACAAATACTTGTGGAATTTCCCCCTATTTTAATATCTTTAGTGCCAAAGGGGGACTCCTAGGGTTGTAAACAAATTTGGCACAAGAAAAATATTATGCCAAGAAGAATTTTCTCTAGGAAGCTTAGACTTTACTTATAGGGTTAAAAAGGTACAAAAAAGGCACAAAAGGGTAAGAAAGTAAGATAAGTCATTGAGCAAGCCCCAGAGTAGGTACGAGGACCCTTTTGAATTTGCAACTGCCTAAATTGTACTGGTTTAGGTAGGCAATCTGGTTGCATATAACTCCATGTACAGAAAATGTACATTTATTTATTTATTTATTTATATTAAAAAATTTATGCCACCCTCTCCTGCCTCAGGCATCTCGGGGCAGCTCACAACTTATTAAAAACATGTTAAAACATTAAAACAGTAATAATCCAACCCATCTCCCTCGGGAAAGACCTAGCAGAAGAGCCAGGTCTTACATTGTCTGTGGAAAGAGGGGAGGCTGGCAGCCAAGAGGATGTCCGATGGGAGGGAGTTCCACAGCCGCGGCGCAGCCACAGAGAATGCCCTCCTCATAGTGGACGCCCGGGGGACCTCGAGGAGGGCGCCCCCAGCTGACCGTAGGGGCTGCTCCAGGATCTGGAGGGTGAGGCGGATCTGCAGATAGGCGGCCCAAGCCATTTAGGGCTTTAAAGGTCAGCACCAACATCTCGAATTGGGCCCAGATAGAAGCCTACCGCAGACAGTCCAGAAAGTGAAGCACCGGTGTGATATGCTCGTGTCGGCCCATCCCCGTCAAGAGACAGGCTGCTGCTTCTGCATCAGCTGAAGCTTCCGAACCAACACCAAGGGTAGCCCCACGTAGAGCACACTGCAGTAATCCAGTCTCGAGGTAATAAAAGTATGGATGACTGTGCCAGATCCGAGTCCAAGACATACGGCCTAAGACGACACACCCGGTGTAATTGGCGAAATGCTCCTTTCATCACAGCTGCCACCTGGGCATCCAGGTGGAGCTGCGGTTCCAGGAGCACCCACAGGGCAGACCCCATCAATGATGGGGGCCACCACTCCCTTGGCCCTCCCCACAACCATCACCTCCATCTTTTCAGGATTAAGCCTCAGGCAGCTCGCCCTCATCCAGTCACCCACAGCAGACAAACACCGGGTAAGCACCGAGACTGCTGGGCCTGAGTTGGCGGAAAATGAGATATAGCTGGGTATCATCAGCATATTGATGACATCTCACTCCATACTCCCTAACAACCTCTCCCAGAGGCTGCATATACACATTGAACAAAACAGATTTGCAGTTTTTTTTAAAAAGGGGAGGGGGAGGGGATAACAAACCCAACCCTGTTTCAGAGAGCTCATAATCAAAATTACAGAAAATGCAAAAGGGAAATGAGACCAATACACCAGAAAAGCAAGCAAAATAGCATAAAACAGGCAGAGTTAACTGCACATTGCTTTTAGCCAGACCAGTGTGCAAACTTTGTTTTCCATGCTTCAGTTCCAGAACTATTTTTTTTATATATATACCTAGAAAGGGGTCAAGATGGATTAAGGACAGACCCTTGCAGTTTATCGCTATACTGAAAAGGACATCTACATATGAATGCAGATGGATATTCTGTTAGAGCTCCTTCACACAACATTCAGATGGGGCATAGTCAGGGCCCCGATTCTTCTGCAAATTTTTCCCCAATATTCTGCGACCCAAAATTGGTAATTCTGCAACCCAATCAAGTTACAAAACAAGGCTACTAAAATTAAAAAATGAGCTCTTTATTTATTTGCAGTACTGACATCTTTATGGTGTGCCCCCCTAAAACACATGGCAATGCAGAGGGCACAGCAGGTAACCCCCCCAACAAAACACAAGGCAATGCAGAGGGCACAGCAGGTAACCCCCCCAACACAACACCTGGCAATGCAGAGGGCACAGCAGGTAACCCCCCCAACACAACACCTGGCAATGCAGAGGGCACAGCAGGTAACCCCCCCAACACAACACATGGCAATGCAGAGGGAGCAGCAGGTAACCCCCCCCAACACAACACCTGGCAGTGTAGAGGGCACAGCAGGCAACCCCCTCCAACACAAACACATAGCAATGAGAGGGCACATCAGGCAACCCCCCCAACACAAACACATGACAATGCAGAGGGCACAGCAGGCAACCCCCCAACACAAACACCTGGCAGTGCAGAGGGCACAGCAGGCAACCCCCCCAACACAAACACGTGGCAGTGCAGAGGGCACAGCAGGCAACCCCCCCAACACAACACATGGCAATGCAGAGGGCACAGCAGGTAACCCTCCCACACACACACACACCACATGGCAATGCAGAGGGCACAGCAGGCAAACCCCACCACCACATGGCAATGCAGAGGGCACAGCGGGAACCCCCAACCCAGGAGCCACCACCACCACCACACCTACTTACCTTATGGCTGGAGTAGGCGGTGGCAGTGACTCAGGAGCAGCAGTGGCAGCAGCAGCTGCTCCAGTGCGCTCGTCACCATCCAGCTCCTGGCCTCTTCCTGGTCTCTCCCAATGGGGCCTCTCAGGGCGACGCAGCTGGATTATGTCATCTGGTTGTGCTGCTCTGGGAGGCCCTGTTGGGAGGGGCCAGGAAGAGGCCAGGAGCCAGATGGGGATGAGCGCACTGAAGCAGCTGCTGCCGGCTAAGTTAATTCCTTTTCTAAATGGGGGAGGAGGGGAGGCAAGCCCTGGAGGCTGGGGAGGGGAAGCCCCGAGAGTTTGGTAATTCCCCTCCCCCTCTGGAATCTCCTGCCCTGCGTCTCCCCAGCGCAGGCTACAAATTCTGTCCTGGGGTAAGCGGGGCAGGAGATTCCATGGGGGGAGGGGAATTCTGTGGAAAATCTGTGAATCGCAGACCCACGTTTCCCTCGGGGCCCTGGGCATAGTCAGACATTAAGAATGCTGTTTAAAATTTTTAACACTTTCTGTGCTCCTTGATGATCTTGTGTTCCCTTGTCACCTGATTCAAGAATCTGACTATTAAGTGGCAATGGTATTGCAGTGGCGGCTAGTGGGTTCTAAGGCTGGTGGGGTAGAGGGTGGGGTAGAAGTGGGCAGGGCCAGGCAAACAGTGTGTGGAGCCAATGGTGGGCAGAGCCAGGTCAACAGTAGGCAGAGCCAACCAGAATTTAAAAAATAATATGAAATCATACAGCTTCAGTTCCCCATCTGTAAATAAATTCTGTAAAAAATGTGTGTGCACATGCACAATGCTAGTGCAGTGCTAGTATTAACATTTTATACTTACATGATAAATGGAACAGAAAATAGCACCAGCCAGGTACACTGCTGGTCCTGAATACAGATCAGATCTTAGATTCAAGGCAAGGGTTTATTAAACTGCAACCAAACACATTCTCCCTCAAACACAACCTAAACCACAACCAAAGAACACCCACACATAAAAAACAAGCCAAGAACTCAAGTAGCAAACTGCCTTCCTCCCAGCTCCTTTGTCTCACCAGTCTAGCACCGTCAAGGGTTTCAAATGCACTCCATATACAAACATTTGCACAGGTCTGGGGCCATTTTAAAACGCAGTGAAAATTCAAGAGGAAAAAAGAGAAACCCTTTCATCAATTACCCACCCTCATTTTAAAATTAAAAAGCAGACAATTAGGGAAAGAAGCAAAGGGGACCACTTTAAAGAAGAGGAGGCAGTGCAGCCATGCCCACTTCTAGTTGGCCCCACAAAATTGCCTTTGCATGCCTGGGAGAAGTAGGGGCAGGGGGAGAAGCAGTGGCACAGCCTGCAAAAACACAGCAAGCAAAGCCATGAACCATCTTAATTAATTCAAATTTGTTCAACAACCAAAACTTATGGAAACTGCAGAAAAACCCAACAATATTATGTGATGTTCTAAGATGCACACCATAAATGCTGCACGGGATTTTCCCCACAAGACTGCCTGGCTCCACCTCCCTCCTCCACCATAATTTGGATTCCTGCTCCATACCATCTCCCCCTACAGTTCCCTGAGAGTAGGTGCACTTACTTAACTGATGCAGTGTCCTGCCTGGCCTGGAGACATCTATCTTACCTGCCCAGTCATCCTTTAAAATGACTAAGTTTCTGCCTGCATAGGAGGTTCTAGCACTCTGCCCCCCACTGGGCTAAAAGGTGCAATGCACATCACAATGCCTGCAGTATGGACAGCACAAGCAGCCTCCAATACCAAAAAAGTAAGTGTATTGTCCCCTAAAGGTTTCCCTCCATCTGGGTTTACCTGCAGCGGTCATATGCCCCAAGTGCCCACCCAGTCAGCTCCTGGCTCGACGTCTTCATCCATCACCAGCAGCACTGAACACATGTGCAAAAAATCCAGCCAGGCCAGCCCAATTCAGTTAATGCTGGTTGCTGGGACTGCTCATGTGCAGATGATGATAGCAGATAGGATAGGAGACGCACATGCGAATGTATCTCTCCAGACCCGGAAGTGCGGCACTAGGAGTTTCAAGCACCAGGTCAGCAGTGTGGTTGGCTGCGCAGCATACTTAGGGTGATTTATTTTAATAGCTGCTTAACAGGGAGTCCTCTGGGGGTGGGAGAGTTCTGCCCACAAAACCCCACAGGGCGGGTCATGCCTGTGGTGTAATGCAATTTGATTATTGAGAGCAAGATTCAATCCATAATACATAATTTCCTTTTTTGTCATTTCCTATCTCCAAGAAACCATATAGAGCTGGCCAGAGAGTCTTGCAGCAGGGACTTCCTCTTCCACTCCATGCTACCTCCTAGTTCCACTCTATTCTGTGCTGGTCAGACCTCATCTGGAGTACTGTGTCCTGTTCTGGGCACCGCAATTTAAGAAGGACACTGACAAATTGGAACGGGTTCAGAGGAGGGAGAAAAAGATGGTCAGAGGTCTGGAAACCACGTCCTATGAGGGAAGGTTGAAGGATCTGGGTATGTTTAGTCTTGAGAAGAGAAGTCTAAGGGGAGACATGATAGCCATCTTCCACTACCTGAAGGACTGTCACAGAGAGGATGGCAAAGATTTGTTCTATCTTGACCCTGAAGGCAAGACTAGAAATAATGGGCTCCAACTCCAACAAATCAGTTTCAGTTACACATTAGGAAGAACTTCCTAACAGTAAGAGCTGTTTGACAGTGGAAAAAATTACCTAGGGAGGTGGGAGGCTTTCCTTTGCTGAAGGTTTTCAAACTGAAGCTGGACAGCCATCTGTCTGAGATGCTGTAGCTGCAGATTGGACTAGATGACCTCTGAGGTAACCTTCCAACTCTATGATTTTTTGATTCGTTGCATGTAAGGATATCATAAGGGCATTCTTTCATCTTTGCATTGTGGGAAATACCTCAGTCAAGAAGGATCAGGGAGGGTCTACTGAAATGCAAGGGAATCAGCAACTGTGTGACTACACTGAGCACACCCACCAACAGTACCTTTTTGGCCAGTACACTAACAGGTTTTGTTATCTTGTACTGGTCTCCCAATATTGTTTGGTTTGTACCAGTTTTACAAGACAATGGCAGTTGTTAACACCTCATTAATACAATTGGAGAGGGAGCTAGCTGACAGGAAGGGAAATGAAACTAAAATTGAGATTGATTGCTCAGGGACAGGGTGGGGCACTTTTTCTCACTTTAACAAGCTTTGGATAAGCAGGGCTATCAAAGAACAAAGAAAGATAACACCCAGACAGGAGGGAGCTGGAAATTATGGCTGCTTTTGGACGAGCCTCATGCAGCCTCATTTCTTGTGGACTTCAGTGTCTAGAAGAAAAGAAACTTGCATGGGGGGTGGCGGGGGGGTGTTAGACATTCCACCACCACTATCAGAAGATGGGTGGCTGCCATATGAAACAGCGGCTGTGGTAAGCTAGCACTTGATTGGAGATGTTGACTCGTAAAACCCACATTAAAAAACCCACCATTTAAACCCTCCCAGCACCCACCTCCCTGCCCCTTTTTAAAAATGACATTAGAGCAGCCCTTAGACTAACCGTTAGGCTTTCTCATACATTAATAAAACACATATATGTTAAGCCACTAAAAGGGAGACAAACTTACACCATTTTCAAATTTGGTTCCAAACAAAGCCCCAAAATAAATCTCCACAAGAAAATCTCCTGTCTCAACTGACAGTTTTAAGAGCATCGTCATACAACTGCCAAAGTTATTATGTTCAACCTTTCATTAAGAACCATTCTCTTCAGTGGTTCTTTCACTCTTATTCAGAGGCAGATCTAGGTTGGAATGGGTGTCAGTGCTGAAGACAGAATGCTCCCTCAGCCCCACTGGTTGCTGCACCAGGCAGGTGCACCTGGAAGAGTTATACTAGATGAGCAGGTGGTACACGCAGGCCCCCAGCTGTGTGGGCCCATGCTGCATAGCTACATGGTGTAGCCTAAATCCTTGCTCTTATTTTTTCTGCTTTGCAAGTCAGATTTTTTAAAATTATTACTACTAACGTTTGTAGGATGGACTATGCCCCCACAGTGAAAGCATGCTTCAAAAGGGAACAACATTAACAAGCCTGAATGAAATACTTTTCTAGACAATTTTTTCATCTTATGATTTTTCACATTTTTATGCTGTTCTCAACCATCCAGTCTCTCACCCCTTATAATATATTTCCCCATTCTCCATCAGGAAGCAGCAGTGTTCTGTTAAAAGTGCCTAAAAATTATGTTATTTCTATTGGAGTTACCGTATTTCTTTAATGACATTCCCCGGCTGCACTGCACACATACTGAAGAGGCAAAGAGTAAAATCATTCTGAGAGAAAATACTATAGGCTACAAGGACTGAGGCTGTGAGGCCCCACTCCAAACTGCCTGGCTTGGAGTGATTTCCATTTTGTGTAGAACAAGATCAAATATAAGATGAAGTACTGTGGTAGCAATTGAAAGTAATTCTGGGAGCAGTCCTTCCCGTTCCTAACAAAGGTACTGTGCACTGCAATAGCTTTTGCTAACTTGGGGAGGGGGTGTCTTTTAAAACTCACTAAATGAGGTTTGGTTCTCCGGTGTTTAAAGGAATTTTGCCTAAGGTAGGGCTGTAGAGTCAGTGCCCCCATCCAAGGCATGCGAACAGGACGGAGTTCGGATATTCAGATGTTTGGGTTAAAAACCTAGTTTGGGTTTGTGGGTTCGGTCTGGTGAAGTTTGGACTGCCCCAAACGTTCTGAAAGTTTGGACCCTCTGCGAGGCTTGGGGCACTCCAGGGACCCCCAGGGGGGCCCGTGGTGACATGGCAGGTCATCGGAGACCCAGAAGCAGCGACTAGGAAGGCTTGGAACTTGGCACCTGGGGTTGCCCGGGCAGGCAGGTTCGGCGTTTGGTCCCTGGAGGTGCCTGTGGCACCAGGGATGGCTGTCTGAGATGCAGTGGCAGCAGCAGCAGAGACCAGGAAGGCTTGGCGCTTGGCACCCTGGGTTGTCCGGGCAGGCAGGCTGGGCACTTGGCCCCTGAGGGTGCTTGTGGTGCCAGGGCTGACTGGCTGAGACCCAGCTGCAGCATCAGCAGAGGCCAGGAAGGCTTGGGGCTTGGTGGATGGCAGAGAGCAGCGAAAAACAGTAAAAATATAAAATAGAAACTACAAATATAATATAAAAAAAAATTAAAAATTTAAAAAACTTTAAAACAAAAAAGGGGGGAAATGCATCCACCACCTCCCCACCCACCCTTTACCCCTCTCCCTCGCTGAATACCTGGCGGAACAGCCAGGTCTTATAGCTCCTACGGAACGCTGGGAGGTCAGGGGCCAGACGGGCCCCCACTAGGAGGGAGTTTCAAAGGCGTGGCACGGCCACTGCGAATGCCCTGCTCTGTGTGGCCCTCTGGGAAACCCAAGGGACCTCTAACACAGTGCCCCCAGATGACCGCAGGGGCCAATCCAGAACCCGGGGAGTGAGGCGATTTTGCAGATAAGCAGGCCCCAGAACCCTGATGGTGGGTCCTGGAGCTGGAGTGGCTGGCTGTTTCTTGATGAGGTGGAATGACGGCTCCCTGTGAGCGGAATGACAGCCCCAGAACCTTGACGGTGGGTTCTCCACTACTGTTGAGGTGCTGTTGTACTCCCTCACATAACTCTACCTAGACATCACCTCCACCACTGCCACGCTGCCTGCCCTGATGAGCATGAACCCATGCTTGCCAGAGTACCCTGCACATATGAGCTGCTGCTGGCAATAGAGGTGCTGCTGCTGCTCAGCCTGCTGCTAGTGCGAGGGCTGGGAGCAGGGATAGACCTGCCAGCTGAAAGGGGTGGCTGCTCCCACTCCCACCATCCCCAGGGGCATTCTGCTGCTGCTGCAGTGCACTCAAGGGCCCGCTCTGCCTGCCAGACCCTCTGCACCAGGTCACCCTTTTAGTGCCCATAGAGCACTGTCGGCCATGCCACGCTTCCCTTGACCCTGGGGTTCAGCATGGTTGCCAAAACATATTCCTCCCGCTGCAGGAGCTCATCGAACCGCGCCTTCAGCCCTGCCTTCAGCTGCTGCATCAGGGAAACCACCTCATCTGCCATCTTCCTGTCCTGAGGTCCACAATCCCGCCCCTGGAGAATCTCCTCCAGTCTCCTGAGGAGACTCTGGACCAGAGGGGTCACCTGGCTGATGGTGGCCATGGAGGAGCTGATGGTATCCATCACAGCCAGGAACGGTCTGAGCACAAAGACCGTGTGATCCAGGATCTCCCATTTCACACCATCGAACCCTGGAGGTGCCCCGCTGTCCATCACCAGTTGAACCTGATGCAAGGCGGCTTTCTGCTCAAGAAGCCGCTGAAGCATCAGGAAGGTCAAATTCCACCAGGAAGACACATCCTGCACCAGCCGGTGCACAGGGGAGCCTTGCTCTGCATGTTTCACACAGAGGAGGTCACTGTCCTTCATGTTCTGGTTAAAGAAACTGGCCAGATTCCTCCCCTGCTTGATCAGGGAGCTAAGGGTGCCTGCCCCAATCCCCTTCTCCCCCAAGTCCAGAGCATCCCTGACCACCAGGTGAAGGGTGTGTGTGGCACAAGGGATGCTGGTGAAGCTCCCCTCGCAGACTGCCCTCAATATGTTGGCCGCGTTGTCCATCACCACGCACCCCTTGGTGAAGGGCGTGCCTGGCGTGACCCACTTCCTCACCATGTCAGTCAGGGCTGCCTCTATGTTCCGAGCTGCGTGGGGGCCATCCATTACTTCTGCCTGAAGCAGGGCCCACCTATACCCTGCTTCGGGACCGCTCCTGCCACTGCCAAACGCTGCCTCTGGGTCCTGCCACCAGTGCACTGTCACTGCCAGATAGACATCCTGCGTGTTCTTGCTCAACCACAGGTCTGTGGTGAAGTGGACAGTGGCACCCCCAGCCCTTGCCAGCTGCTCCCTCACCTTCTTCTTTAAAGCCCAGTACAGGGCTGACACCACCTGCCTCCTCATGGTGCACTGACGCTGCTGCTGCTCCCCTCTAGCAGCGACATCGCTCCTGCTGCTAGAGGCAGATGTTAGAGCAGGATGCTTGCCCACTGATGGAGTCAGGTGACTGGCCGCTGCAGTCAGGAACCCACTGGCATCCACTGCCCTTTCCTGCCCACTTAGCAGCACAGCGCTGTGGCATCCCTTCAGGTGCCTCGCTATGGGAGTTGTGCCAAAGTTGGTGAGCACCTGCCCATGCTTCATCACCTTCTGGCACAAAGTGCACTGCACCTCCCTGGGATCATCCACCCACACTAACTTAAATGCGCCCAGACTGAGGATTTTTTGCCCCATCCTGCCTTCTGGCCTGCACCGGGTGATGCACCGCTAACAGCGCTGCTGGGAGGGGAAGAACATGTTGGTGACACAGCTCTCGGAGGTACAGCCATTGCCTCAGCACCAGTCATCTCCTCTGCAGGACTAGTGTCTGCCTCACTGTCCCCAATCAGAGTGATGTCCCACGAAGGGGAGTACTGGGACCCTGAGGCTGATGGACTTCCCACCATTCTGCTGCCACTCTCCCTGTGCCCCCTATAGCTGCTGCTGCTGCTGCTGCTGCTGCTCTCCTTGCTGCCATTGCCTGGGGATCAGGCCCTGCCTGTACCACCCAGGATGGGATCCACCAGTCTTGGACTGCTGGGGATCACCTCAGTAATGGGGGTCGGGGACATTGGTGGCCCTGCAGGAACATCCAACCCTGAAGCACCTGCACCTGCTCATGCAGCTGCAGCAGAGACAGTTACAGCCTCCTGGACTGCAGGCCTTGCAGTGCCCTGCATGGCAGTGGATGACACTAGCAGGAGGCACTGCCAAACCACACCCTGGCTAGTGTCACTGCTGGGAGCCTCTGAAGCCTGACTGCCAAAATCAGGCCTGTGCAGTTTGGGGTGTGGTGATGGGCTTGGGCTTCTGCTGATGCCTGCTGCCACTCCGCTGGCACGGCCCCTGACACCTCAGCCACGTGCCCTATTGCCCGCCTTATGGGAAGCAGACCGGCCTCTCCTGCTTCCCTTCTCCATTTCTCCCACCCAAAGAATGCAGACGAAGATTTTATATTTTTAAAATGTATTTATTCAAATTTGTAATCTAATATATATATATCTACACTAACTCTAACTGCTATTAACTATTCTAAAACCTATGGAACTAAATAGAATATTATCTAATAACTACAAAGGCCTAGTCCTACAAACACCCTATAAAATATTAAAACTGAATCACTACACACTATCTCTATCTCTATAACTATGCTAACTCCTACAACTATCTATCTATAGTAACTAATCTATCTAATATATATAGATAGATTGGTTGAATCTATCTATATATATATACGCACACACAGGGATGGGGGCGGGGGAGACACAGACATCTCACAACAAACAACACAGGAAGGGGTACAAAAGTGAAATGAAACCTAAATAAATCTAATGCTACTCTAAATAAATCCAAAAACAGGGGAAGGGAATCAGGGATGGAATATATACAGGGAGGAGGGAAGGATTCAATGGAGGGTAGGGAGAAAGAACACAGGGATGGATAAAAAATAAAAATAACACCTAAATCTATCTAATCTAATCTAAATAAATGAAACTATGGAGGTAAATGTGTGGAAATGGGTGAAATAGGAGGAGGATGGCAATGGATTGGGAGGAACACAAACTGCTGGGAGAGGGAGAGTTCTGAAAACACCTGCTGACAGGATCAGTGGCTAGCTCAGAAGGTGTTGGAAGAGGGGAGGGCAGTGACTTTTGTTAGTTGCTGCGTCCGCCTTACCACAAGTCCCATTGGCTCTGTGCAGCCTAGCCCATGGCCAATCGCAGACTGCCAAGCCAGTGGTCTGAGGAAAAGCAGGATGGTGATTGGGCAGACTGGCTGCTAGTCCAAGCCTCTTCACCCCATGCACCAAGAAGTCTGCTCCTCAGTTGAACACACACCCCTTCCATGGGCCTGCCAGTCCTGTTTTTCCCGCCCAAACTCATCCAAACACGGCCGAACTGTTCAGGGCTTTGGGGCTTCGGTTCGACCATTTGATTTGGCCATCCGAACTGGCCAAGTTCAGGCCGAACACTGAACGTCTGAACCACATTCGCACATACCTAATTACCATTGTACCGAGTCTCATAGTATAGCACTACATTGTGTACTAAGCTTCACAATGCACTATTATCTCTGCTTAACAGAGTGGTAAGCCGAGGTACAGAGAAGCTAATTTTCACTCAAACCACATTCACACCTGATGTTCCATGCATGTTTTGTCTCCGGGAAAGAATCCGGAAGCCAAAACATCAGTGGGATTCGTCAAATGCGAACATCCCCCTGACCGGATTTTCCAGCGATCTTCTGGGAGATTGCAGACCGAATTTACCCTACTCTGCAATCTCTCTGATTATAGCTGGCAAAGCCACGTGGGAGTGGGAAGGACGTTTGCACCCAATGAACCCTGCACATGTTTTGGCTTTTGGATTCTTTCCCGGAGCCAAAACATGCGCAGAACATCAGGTGTGTGAAAATCAATGGGAGATCCAGAAGAAGAGCCCAGAAATCATGGCTTCTAGTCTTTTCTTTTTTTGCACTTTTAGGCAATATTCCCTCCCTAAAAGGGTTCCCGTGAGCTGTATTTCTACTTGAAAAGCTGTCACAAGACAGCTGTTTCCAATGTCTACATTTTTTTGTGTGCATTTATTTCTCTCTAGTACGTGCCATATATAAATTGTCATTCAGATGGCCACTATTCTTTGACATGGCTCCTGCCAACTGACTTAATGTGAGATCCTGATTGCCATTTGCTGTTCCTAAAAACTTCCTAAGAGTAAGAGCTGTTGGACAGTGCAACAGGGTGCCGGGGCGGGGGTGGGTGGGGGAGTCTCTTTCACTTGAGGTTTTTCAAACAGAGGCTGGACGGCCATCTGCCAGGGCTGCTATAGCTGTAGATTTCGTGCATTGAGCAGGGGATTTGACTAGATGACCTCTGAGATTACCTTCCCTATGATTCTATGATTCTATATTTCCTGCATATTGGTATGAGGTTAGCTATAATACCTCCATACAATTTTGTGCTGTCTCTTGCAAAAGAATTATTTTTATTCCAGTTAGAGCTGCAGTCTGGCAGCTAGCTCAGTTAGACCAGCCTAGAGTGTTGGGTGAGCACCCACAACTCTTTGGAGCACAAGTCTGAGTCCTTTTTCCTCCTGTCCCACCTGCCCTGTGTTCCTCATGTCCTGGATTTGACCAGGGGCTGAGCAGACATTCACAGTAGTGTTTCTCCCTGCTGTTCATTGTTCTGTCCCGCCCCTTCTCTCTCCTCCCAGTGCGCTTGTTCACGCCTGCGATGCTTCTCTGGGAAAACTCGTTAACTGTTTGTCTCCCAGCACAGTTATTTTCTGTTGCAACACTGGCTCAACTGACTCTCAGAAACAGCAGTCTTGAGCCACACGGATCCAGTCCAGATCCAGATTTGACCCCCACCTCCTCATCAGCCCACAACTGCTCACCCCAGTAGCTGGCCTCGCTGCTGCTGTTTGCTGGTGGTGGGTGCCTTCTAACAGCTGCTGCTGTACAATGTTACAGGAAGGACACTCATTCCTGCACAAGTGCATGAGCAGCAGAAACAGCTAATGCACGCACTCAGCCCTGGAGAGTTGCTGATTGAGAAGAACAGCCCATGAACCCTGAACAAGCAGACAACAAATACTTGGTGGTGGTGATTTTTTTGCATTGCTCTGAATTAAGCCCATGCATGGGTGGTTAAGAGGAAGGCAAGGATGAGGAGGCAAATTGCAAAGCTGGGCTCTCTCTCTTTCCTACATGGGATGGGAAGCTAAATGGGAGGCAGGGGTTGCAGGGTGAGGATGGGGTTTCAGAATGCAGGACTGAGGTCTCTTTCTTTTTTTGCATGCCTGCATGGGGTAGGGTGATAAAGTACTGGGCTCCGGATGTGGGCTATTTATTGTATGCGATGGGGTTGTCTCCACAAACGATTTGCTCAAAAAGTCAAGCCCCTTTAAAAAAAAGAGAGAGAGTAAAAACTTGCACTGTGCCATTATTTACACTTTTCACAATAGTAGAACTAGGAGACAACTGGCAGTGGGTTCAAAACAAATAAAAGGAAGTAACTTTTTTCATTCAGTGTATAATGAACCTGTGGAACTCATTGTCAGAAAATGTTGTGAAGGTCAACAGGATAATTGGGTTCAAAAGGGATATATACGCAAATTCCTAGGAGTATTGGTAAGTCTATAAATGGTTATTAGTCAAGTTGGTCATGTGATGAGACTTCTCTCTGACTTTCATGGGCTGAGAGTGAACAGCAGGTGATCCATTATGGTGGGTTGTGTACTTTTTTTGATTGACCCTTACTTTTAAAAATAAATCTTCAAATCTCTCATTTCAGAGACCATTGAAATGTATGTACTGCATTGGAGTATTAATTTACATAAATGCAGGCTATATACAAACTTTATGCAAATGATGTCATCCAGTGTCCCTCATTCTGAGTGCTGCTGCCTCTCATTTCAGAGTCCAGAGGTTGAGAGGTATGCCCATGCATTCCATGAGTGGGAATGCACAGAACCACTAAAATTAGAATTCCAGAACTAACTAAAATTAGTTTTGTACCTGTATTTTAGTCACATTGCCAGTTTTAACTATTTGAACCCAGAAATGAAAGTATTAGGGCACCTGCATGCCTGTGTCATGCAAATTTTCTGAAACCACTTTATCAGCAATGCGGTGACAGTGTTGGGATTTAAGCATAGTAAGGATTAATACATTTTAAAGTAAAGTTAAGTTCTCGCCCAAAGCAAGGCCATTGCAACCAGACAGGGAAGTGCCTTGAGCAAAAGGAATTGGAACGCAGAAGAAGCAGCATATCAGGACATGCTATCTTGTAAGCCCGAACTTTGCAAAACACTCTAAAATGCATCTCAGCAAGTTCTGCAGAAGATCACCATGAAGCTGTCAACATGATCCAAGCCAAAATAACAATACCAAGGGCAGATGGCGTGATCAAATGGAAAAGTTGGAAGAAGGGGGACCAAATGAAGCCCTAACTGCATGACTAAGGGAAAATTCCTGATTAAAGGGAGTAGTACCAAAACAGGAGTGGAACAGTTCCCTGACTGGAGAGGAGAAAGAAGAAACTTGTATACCAACGGTAGTTTGTCTGGCCAGCAGCTGTGTGTGTATACTAGGGGTGGGACATCAGGGCAATTACTGGCTACCGGATTTACTGGTTACCGGATTAAAAAAACAACGGATTGCCGGATTTGTATCGGTTTACCGGTACCGGATTTGTTCCATTGATTTCAATGGGGAACTGTCCCCATTGAAATCAATGGGAAAAAACCCCTCCCCATCCCAGACTGTGCGGGTGGAAGGGGGGCACCCCCCACCCACCCTGCCCAGCCTGGATTAAAAAAAAATTTTTTTTAACCCTAAGTCCCTACTAGTGCGGGTTCCGGGCTGTCACTGGTGACCCGGAGTCTGCACCAGCAGGAACTAGGGTGATCCCTGGGGTGGGGGGTGGTTTAACACACACCCCACCCCAGGGATCACCCTACCTCCCCACCCAGGGATCGCCTACCTTGCGCTCCAGCAGCGACAGTGGTCTGACTCCGGCGGCTTCAGTGCTGGCTGTGGCTGCCGGCTTCAGTGCTACTAGGCCTTCCCGGGAAACCCAGAAGTTCACTGGAAGGCCTAGTAGCACTGAAGCTGGCAGCCACAGCCAGCGCTGAAGCCGCTGGAGTCGGACCGCTGCCGCCATCGCCGCCCAGAGCGCAAGGTAGGCGATCCATGGGTGGGGAGGTAGGGTGATCCCTGGGGCGGGGGGTGTTAAATGACCCCCCACCCCAGGGATCACCCTAGTACAACCGTACCTACCTGCTGGTGTGGGCTCTGTGTCGGCGACGGCGGCCCGGAGCCCACACTAGCAGGAACTTCGGGGGAAATTTTTTTTTAAAAAAAAAACACAGGCTGGGCAGGGTGGCTGGGGGTGTCCCCCCTTCCACCCATGCAGCCTGGACTAGGGAGGGAAAGGGGGGGGTTGTGTGTTTTTTTACATTGAGGCCATTCATTTGAATGGCTGCAATGTCAAAAATCCAGTACGGGGAATCCGATAAATGGGTTGGATTACCGGGTTTAATCCGATACTGCCGGTACACCAAATACCAGCAGTATCGGATACCGGAAGATCAGAAATTCCCACTCCTAGTGGATACAAGACCAAAACTCTGGGTAAGAAATAACTTTACTAATATAGGATAGATAGAATAGGGAACTACTGCTGACCAACCAGTTTGATAACAATAAAATCTTGTATTGAGACTAAATTGACTGCATCTGTGTGGTACATCCAAGGGTGACCAAGGGGACAGGATTGAGGTACTCCAGGGAGCCTTGGGGAACCTATAATCTAACACCAGCAGAAATGAAGTTGGTGTCAAAATACTAAACTTACTCTTACACTCAAACCCACTCATGTGTTAATCACACCAGAGGAATCTGGAGACTCATGTACATCTGAAAACAAGAGTTAGAATTCTATGATCAAGTAATTATTTCCCCTTCCAGACTAAAGTAGAACTATGTTTCTTAAAGAAAAGGGGGAAAAAACGTTCACCTATTTAGGTTTCACTGAGCTACTTGACACAGAAGTTAATATCTTGCTGATTAAGTGTCTGTTACAAGTCCTAATATTTGCAACACAAAAATATATTCTAAAATCCCACAGGATTTTAGAATAATAAAATCTCACAGGATTTCCCTTCTAACATGAACAAAAAGAATTCTGTGGTGGTTGTAGAAATCTTGAGTAGAAGAAAACTGGAATTTTAAAAGTGTTGCTGTGTGTACACCTAAATTTAACTGGGAATATACACTAGAGGGTGCTAGTATTTAAATCAGATCAAAGTAATGATATTAACTAGTCAGGGGAAAGCGATGCAGAAGAAAGGAATAATCTTCCTTTCTGGAATCTGAGAGGATAAGTTATGAAGCTTGTCCTTACTATTTTTATGTCATGCGCATGTATCACGTAGGTTATATATATGTAAATAAGTAGAGTTTTGTGCCTTATGTGCATTTCTCTGGTTGCATTCATTTGCTAAGACCTATGTGGAAAACCCACCTAACATTTCTACCTCTAACCTGTTAATCTTTTCAAGTGAGCTAGGAAGAACAGTATAGAATTATAGATGTCTGTTGTGTGGAGTACATGGACCTGTTACATTATTTCCTTTTAGCTTCTATAGTGGCCCCAGGCAAAGAATGGTATACTTCATAACACAACCAAGTGCTGAAGGTTATTGCAAAGATGTTTTCAGATGTGAGAGTCCCGGTGAAGGGAATGATGAGACTTGTGAAGGAAGGAGGACTCTTTAAAGAAGTTGGGAGGGAGGGAGTATGTGGCGAGAATTGGCATATCATACTTGACCTGACTGGATTTTAGTGCCATATTTCACCTCATAGCATGATTACTCAGATTCACCCTGAGTTGGTAGTATGGACAGAGAAAAAGAAATACTATTGATTGGGAGAGTTGGCAGTTGTACAGAAAGAAGGTATGCAACAGAAACAGAAGTAGGCTGTGAGATATGTAGACCTAGCAGCAGACCTGAGATACTTGTGGTGGGATTGCAAGGTGATCTCATCTAAAGTGAGGTTAGGGTTTCCCACTATCTCTTTGAAAGCCTTTCCCAAGCAAGCTGGTTTAGATGGTCAGATTGCTAAGACTATTGTGAGGAATGCTGGGCTCTAAGAGCACATCCATGTGCATTTGTTTAAAACCAAACAACATAGGGTAACGATAAAAACAGATGCACGGGCAACGAGGTGGCTCCCCAGCCCAGCCCAGGTCGGCAAACTGCAGCCGAGATGGCCTGGGTCGGGGAGAGGCACCGAACAAACATATCCACAGCTGGAGAGTCACCTGCATGGCCTGGGTAGAGCAGGATGCTAAACAAATGTGTGGGTGGCTGGCCCCACGTGTGCCCTGCCCCCCAGTGCCTGACCTCCCGCCATAACAGACAGTCATGGTGACAACTTGGCCATGGCAGCCCCTGCCCCAAGGTGGGTGTGGCGTGGCTGAACACAGTTGATAGCCCATCTGCGAAGATTTTCTGCGGACACAGCATGGGCTAGTCACCTAACCACCCTGGGGCAGGACCAGGCTAACATCTGGCAGCACGTAAACAGATGCACCAGTGGGTAGCGGGCCACCATTGTGTCTGTTTTTACCACTAGTGACAGGGATGGCCTTCAGATTTGCGGGGCCCAGGGCGAAGATAAAATGCAGGGGCCCTAGTGGCCCCTCCCCCTTGGGAGCAACCCCTGCGGTGCGCTGAAGGTGGTCATATTTGGGGCCCCACTGAGAGGGTGTGGTACCCCCACAACTTGTCCTGGTGAAAATAGAGGCCACTGCGGGGCCCTCAGAAAGAGCAGGGCCCGGACAGCTGCTCCAAGTCACCCGATGGTAAGACTAGCCCTCCACAGTGAGTTGCTGGAGACCCGCTACCCTGAGAGGCCTTGCGTTTAATGGGCTGAAAACCTGAAGATGATTTGCAGTTAGCTGATGATTGTGGGACATTATGTAACATTTTTCTACTCTACCTTCGGACATTATGCTCCATGATATCACAGTGACAGGGAAGCCCTTAAGTATTCAAAAGCTGGGGAAGTTGGACGAAAGCAGTGTGTGAATACCTAGAGAACCGTGGGTTCAAATATATCCTAGAGTGCCACAGCAAGTTCAGTAACCCACATACCACTAGCCTTTGGTATGTTTGGCAGTCTCTTCAAATGAGAAGATCAATGTTGTACCATCACTATTTGAGACAAATAGCAGAATACACATTAGCAGAAGACTGCATGGCACCTGTCTACATTATTATGCCTGAATCCAGTCAACGCCATTAGTCTCTTGCTTTCATGAGCAATTTAGCAAACCATCTAAAAATGTATGTGGGGGAAGCAAAAGAAAATACATTAATAAACGGAGGATCACAAGATAAATGACTACAAAGATTTACACCACTCAAAGATGGGCCTGAAAAAAAGTAATCTCTTGCTGACATTTTACAAAATGAGCATGTGATGGTCCTGAGAAATTATTTAGCACTGAGGCAAACATTGCCTCTGAATGATGGAGTTTGCTGGCAGAAAATGTTGAAAGACTGACATCGATCAAAGTTAACGGTGGTGTCTTTGCTTATGCTGCGTACCCTGGAGTGCTGCCGAAGCATATTTCTGATGCAACCGATGAGGAGGCTGTGGGTGACCCTGATGAAGACTGATGCGATAGCCCTGCCAATGTTCAGAAGCTGAAAGAATGTTTGGTTTCCTTTTTGATGTACAGCTCGTTCTTTTATTATTTATTTATTTGTCTGGATTTATGAAAGACACCCATTCTATCCTCCAGGTACCTATAAAACTTCCTTTAAAAAAATATATATCCCAAACTTACACACCCAGGCAACATGAATAACATTTTCCCTGTCTACCTCGTCAACCCCTCAGAATGAGTTACTTATTATGTGCCTTTTTCAAAAGTCTGGCAAAATGGACCACATTTGTAGCAAGCCTGGAAATCCTGCAGACTAGAACTACTTTAGAACAATGGTGAAAGCAGGATTGAAAGATGAGAGGCTCATACTCAAAGTACTCCATCATTACCCTGCTCACACTTAATATAAAAGAGAGGACAGTTACGTATAAGGCCTTTAGCTGGTCTCAACTACTGTGAAGAGAGAACCCATCTCAAGCATACTCAGTAACAAAACCATATTGGCTGTAGTGCTACATAAAGTGCACAACTCTATAAAGTGCACTTGGAAACTGCATCCAATGTCTCCAGACTGCACATAAAGAGATGGATGGTCAGGTTGTTGTTTCTTTAAACTTATTTCTTTATTTTTACTCCACCACCTGTTATAATTTGTTGACAAGCAAAAAGGTGCCGCCCTGAGCTGCTGGTGTGCAGGAGGGTGCAGGACATAAATATTTGTAATAAACAATAAATAAATAAATTCACAGAGGAAGTCTAATGTTGGAGACCCACTATCACTTATTTTATACAGATTTCTATTTTAAAAATTGAGCTATACAACTGAAGACATTCATATTTGTACATACGATTTTATGCGAATGGGGAAAGTGCAGTCTCTGCTTATGTGCAAGGCCCATACTTGCTACAATATGCTTTCTCTAGGCTACAGCAAGAGCATTCTTTGGTCGTCCAGTACAGCAGATGTAAACTCCATGGCAACTTCAATAAATTATGAATAGCTTTACTAAATATGAACATTTAGTAAATATGAAAATAAATAATGCAGACACTACACTTAATAGTAAATTAACTTCATTAATAGTAGTACGTAGTAAATTCCTTTCATTTCGCAACTGAGCATTTGTCTTCTTCCTTTGTAGTATGTTGCAGAATCTCCTATGGTTTTTTAAAATTTGCTAGAGGGGAGTTGGAAGTTTTTGTGCTTGGTTGAGGGACATTTGGAGCTTTTGGTGCCAAGGAAGATAGTGGAGGTAGTTAATCTGTGGGGTGAGCAGGGCTATTGAGATTGCCAGAAGGCATGGAGAAAGGGGAGGAAATGATGGGCCCTTTTCACACAGACACTCTAACACTGATAAAATGGGTGTTACATTTTATTATACATATTGCAGGACACCCATAGCGCACATCTCCAACATGTATAATAAAATGTAACACCCAGTTTATCAATGTTAGTGTCTGTGTGAAAAGAGCCATAGATGGTTGAAAGGTACCTAGAGTGACGCTGCTGTGGAGAGGGGGAAATTCTGAAACAACTAACCAGTCTGAAAGGAGGAAATAATTTTTCAAACATTAGCCAGCAGAGTGTGATGACATCGGCACTGCCTGAGAGCTCCAAAGGATCTTAGACAGCAAGCTTCTCTATGGACTAAAATGGAGAAGGGAGCATGTCAGTGTTCCACACAGGGTTAGTGTGGATCTCATGTTTTGGGCAGGCCAGTCCACTGGGGCTGCAATCTACCCTTCCTGCCCCACACACAGAGCAACTCCCTGCTTGAGACTTGTAGTGTGGGCTGAGAACAGTCTTCCTGTTTTACTCATGGTAGTAAAACACCTCAGGCAAGGTCCTACATTCCCCAAGCTTCCTTTGAGTTGTCTGCAAGCATGAGGGCTCACTAAGGAAGCAGTTTTTATACTTCCTGGAGCACCAAGCATAATTTTTTAATTTTATTTTATTTTATTACATTTATTAGCCACCCCCTCATGCCCATGGCATCTCGGGGCAGCTTCAGCATAAAACCACCAATTTAAAATGGCAAATTAGCACAAAAAATCTAAAATGAAATCTACCTAAAAACCCCACCCATCCCACCTTTTTTTTATCCCACCCCGCCTCCCTCCTCTGAAGGCCTGGGAGAACAGCCAAGTCTTACAGGCCCGGCGGAAGGCCAACAGACTTGGGGCCAGATGGGCTTCCTCTGGGGGGGAGTTCCATAAACGCGGCCTGGCCACCGAGAACGCCCTCTCCACCGTGGCCCCCCGCTTTACGCTGGGGACCTCCAAGAAGGTGCCCTTGGAGGACCGAAGGAGCCGCCATGGGGCGTGGAGGGTGAGGTGGTCCCTGAGATATCCGGGTCCAAGACCATGTAGGGCTTTATAGGCCAAGACCAAAACCTTGAATCTGGCTCAGTACATTATAGGCAGCCAGTGCAGCGCATGGAGCACAGGAGTAATATGCTCCCAATGTCTTGCCCCTGTAAGGAGGCGAGTCACCACGTTCTGCACCAGCTGCAGCCTGCGTCAAGGGAAGCCCCACGTAAAGCGCATTACAGTAGTCCAGCCTCAAGGTGATGAAGGCATGGATGAGGGTGGTCAGGTCAGGTTTGGAGATATATGGACACAGCCTCCGCACCAGATACACTTGGTGGAATGCTGCTTTTGCCACCATCTCCACCTGTTGATCTAAGTGGAGACCCACACCCAATAACACACCCAGATTCCGAACCTGCTGGGCTATGGGAGGGCGGACCCCCTCTATGAGGGGGACCGACACCTCCCTCGCCCTACCCACCACCATCACCTCCATCTTATCAGGATTGAGCTTCAGTCTGCTCTGCCATAACCAATCCGCCACAGCCTCCAAACATTGGGACAGTACTGAGATGGCAGGACCTGGGTCAGCTGAAAAGGAGCATATTGGTGGCAACGCACACACAACCCTCTCAAAATCTCCCCCAAAGGCTGCATATACACATTAAACAATAATGGAGACAGAACTGAACCTTGCGGAACACCACAATCCAGGGCCCGGGGGCTGGAAGGCTGAGCCCCCAGGACACCCCGCTGGCTTTTCTCCAAGAGGAATGATTGGAACCATCCAAGGATAGTCCCGTCCAGACCCCCCAGGGCTTGCAATCGTCTCAATAGCAGCCTCTGGTCCACTGTATCAAAAGCGGACGGGAGATCTAGCAGGACCAAAAGTGTTGAACATCCTGTATCCATCTCCCGGCGGAGATCGTCCACCAAGGCCACCAGCACCGTCTCTGTACTGTAGCCGGGCTGGAACCCCGATTGAAATGGGTCAAGGAAACCGATGCTGTCCAGACGAGCCTGGAGCTGCAGTACCCACACCTGTTCAATAACGTTCCCTAAAAAGGGAAGGTTAGAGACAGGTCGGTAACTGGCGAGTGCGTCCACATCCAAGGATGACTTCTTCAGGAGGGGGTGCACCACTGCCTCCTTGAGACAGGGGGGCATCCTCCCCTGCTGAAGGGACACGTTGATTACCACCACCAGCACCGTCCCTAGCATCTCCCTGGAGGCTTTCACCAACCAGGATGGGCAAGGATCTAATTCACAACTGGTGGCTCTCACAGACCCCAGGATATCCCCAGCATCAACTGGCATCACTTCTTGAAACTCAGCCCAAGAAGATGGACCAGATGGGGCCTCCATAACCTCGCACTCCATCTCTACTGCTCCTACTCCAGTGTTGAAGTTGCTATGGATCTGAGCGATCTTATCTGCAAAGTAGGTGGCAAACCCTTCACAGTGGGCCTGGGACAAGTACCCGTCCAGGCAAAGGGAGACCGGCCTGACCAGCCCCTTCACTACCCAGAACAGCTCCGCTGGACGCGACTTTGCAGACTCTATGAGGGTGGAAAAGAATTCCTTCTTTGCCATTCTCACAGCCTCAACATAGGACCGCAAGTGGGCCCTATGGAGAAGTTGGTCGGATTCAGCATGAGTCCGATGCCAGCATCGCTCTAGTCGCCTACCTGCCTGTTTCATATACCACAACCCCTTGGTAAACCGTTCCGAACTGGTTTCAGGAGGGGCGGGATACAAATTGTTAAAATAAATAAATAAATAAATAAATAAACAAACCAAGGGGCCCTGCAGTGACGAGACAGGGGCAGGAGATGTCTTGGAGCCACCCTGTCAATGGCTTCCCCGAGCAAGGTATTGCAATCCCGAACGAGTTCATCAACATAGCGACCATCATGATCTAAGGTTAAATCCCCCAGGGCCTCCTAGAACCATTGAGGTTCCATCAGCCTCCGGGGGCGGACGATCCTAACTGGTCCCTTCCCCTTCTGGAGGTGGTGCACTAGGAGACTGGCCTGTAGGAGATAATGGTCAGTCCATGACAAGGGCGTGACCCTCACATCCCCCACTACAGATCCCTGCCTCAAGGCCGGAGCAGAGAACCAGGTCAAGGGTATATCTCCCCACATGGATTGGGCAGTTGACAACTTGGGACAAGTCCATGGTTGTCATGGTGGCCATGAACTCTGACTCTGCTCCCACAAGTTTGGCATCGTCATGGGCATTAAAGTCCCCCAGGACCAAGGTCCTGGAGAAGTCCAGCGCCACCACTGAGACCACTTCTGCTAGAGTGGTAAGGGATGCTACTGGGCATGAAGAGGCCCAGTACACCAGTAGCACCCCTAACTTGCCCCCAGCTAAATCAAACACCACATGGAGGGCCTCTATCCCTGGAATCTCCAGAACTGGATATCTCCTAAAATGCCACATCTCTTTAAAAATAGGGATGGGCGAACGCGGTTCAGAAGTTCGGCCCGAACTCAAACTGTTCAGACGACCGAACTCGAACCCGAATCCGAATGCGAACATACCGAACAAACCAAACACCGAACGGCAAAATGGCCGAACAGTTCGGTCAGTTCAGATCGCATTCAGATGAGTTCGGGTGGCAAAAAAAGGTTCACTGGAAGGTCAAACATGACAGGGAGGTGTCAGTCACTGAGGAGCAGACTTCCAGGCACCAGGGGTGGAGAGGCTTGCAAGAAACGAAACTAATTATCTGCCTCCCCCCTTCCCAACACCTTCTGAGCTTGTCACTGTTCCTGAACAGCAGGTGTTGAGTAGGATTTTGAGATTGCTTTAAGTTTCATTTCACTTTTGTAATGAAATTAAACTTAAACCATAAACTGAAGCCTTGTGTTATGCACTGTACCGACTCATTGAGTATGTAATGTATGTATTTCACTACAGACTTCTCTTCTATTTGTGAAGATTCCCCCCCATCCCATATATATTGGATGTATATATATCCATATATATCCATATATATATCCATATGGATGTATATATATATCCATATATATATCCTGTCTCTTATACACATCTAGATGTGTATAAGAGACAGGTTAAAGGAGTTACCTTAGTGATAGAGGTAGCATTAGTGATTTAGTTTTAGTGTTTGTAGGAGTAGGTCTGTGTACTTATTAGATAATCCATTTACTTCATAGCATTTAGGATAGTTAATAGCAGTTAGTTTTAGTGTAGACAGATATATATAATATTAGATTAAATAAAATAAGAAAACCCCATATAAAAACCAAAAAACCAAATAAAGAACAAAAGAAAACCCAATAAAAAACCAAAAACCCATATAAAAAACAAAAAAAACCCCATAACTACACTTCCTGAACGGCCGAAAGGCCGAACCGAACAGCCGAACAGCCGAACAGAACAGCCGAATGGCCTAACCGAACGGCCTGTTTGGACGAACGAACAGAACAGCCGAACTCGGCGAAGGAACCGAACGAATGAACCGAACGAACGAACCGAACGAATCCAAACCGAACGAATGAACCGAACGCAGCCGAATCGAACAGCCGAACCCGAACCGTGATCTGTTCACCCATCCCTATTTAAAAATAATAGCTACACCACCTCCCCAGCCCCCAGTGTGGGGCTGGTGCTGCACGGCATACCTGGCTGGAACGAGGTCGGCCAAAATTGGCCCCGCCTCCTCATCCATCCAGGTTTCTGTAATATATGCAAGGCCTGCAGCCTCATCCAGAATCAGGTCCCAAATTATTGGCGCCTTATTTGCTATGGACCTTGCATTTAGCAGCATCAAGTCCCCACTGGCGGACCTTAGATTCTGCTCCTCCTTCACCTCGGGGGGGGGGAGGCTCTTTTTACCTCCACAAGGGACCTAGGTCCCCTAGGAACTCGAGCCACAGCCCCCCATGGACCATACCATCCCCGCCCCAGAACGACCCCTATGACCACTCTCCCCTCCTGTCCACACCACTCTGACCCCCTCCCACCAGCTGCTCCCCCAGAACCCCCAAAGGTCCCCACACCCTCCCCCAAATATTCCTCTCTCCCCTCCATCCCTATTCCCTCCCCTTTCCCTGTGACTCCCCCTCTCACCGGGGGTCCCCTGCTGTTTTCCAGCCTCTGGCCACCCATCTCACCGGGGGCCAGCGCCCCCCCTCCAATCACCCCCTCCCCAGGACCAACTCTCTCACTCACCCTCCCGAGCAATGCCCCCTCCTTCATGGGGAGGCCTCACCCTCGCCCATCCCCAAGGGCCATCCCCTATCTCTCACCAGAGGGAATCACCATCCCTTCCCTAACCCAATCTCCTCACCCTCCACCGTCACCAAAAACTTTCCCCATCCCCCCTAATATCCCATAAAATACAACTAAAATACAAGAGTGTCCCGTCCCTGGTCCCCTCGGTCCCACTAAGGACCATTGTTAAGGGCCCTTGGGTGTGGCCCTTAGGTGTGCTGCCTGCTGGCGTGCACCTGCCAGTGCCTGCCGGGCGGCAGGCTGCTTATGGCTTTGCCGGGAAAACCCAGAAGTCCAACTGCGTGCCCAGGCCCCACCCACTCCTCCACACAAGGGAGGGGGGAGATGGTACCTGGGGGTTCTGGGCAACACAAGTCCCTCAAGGCCGGGTTCCAGTTTGGCGGTAGCGGCAGGCAGTGATGGCACCAGCGGGGTCACAACAGCATTAGGGCACCCCCACACCCTAGGGAAATTGCTCCAACTGGCACTTATGCCAATGACTGTACATTGTGTCTCAATTGCCCTAATGCAGCTAAACAAGTGACTAAGTATATCAGGAGAGCACAAAGGGCCAACAGTTATAATATGCCAGCTATAACATCATGGTTATACATTTTTCCTAGTCAGATTGGTTCAGATCTTAAAGTGCTTTTGGAGTGCTCTGCAAGCATGAGGGCTCACTAAGGGAGCTTAAAGAAATTATTTAATTAAATAAATAATTTAGCTAATTACTCCATTTAACTCCCTTCCCAAATACATTTGCTTCCCCCGCCCCTTCAGATCCCTCCTGAAAACCTCCCTCTTTCAACAGGCCTTCCCTAGCTCCTCACCCTCTTCCTTCCCCGATGTAACTAAGTAACTAAGCTAAGCATGTGTACCTGCAACCTCACACCTTCATGAATGCATACTTGTCTCTCCCTCTGTTTCTCCTATTCTTTGTTTCCCCTCCCTTGTCTTTCTTAGATTGTAAGCCCCCCGGGGCAGGAACCCTAGTATTTTGAACAGTTGTAAAGTACCAAATACATTGCTGGCATTATATACATATTTAATAAATAATATACAAATAAACAAAAAAATGTTTTTTGACTTTCATAGCTGGGTGAAGATTCTAATTAGCAATACAACATTTAAAAATTAACAATTATTTTATTTATATAGCACAAGCAATGTACCTGGCACTATACAGTCAGTAGTTACAGTCAGGTCCCTACCCCAAGGGACTTACAATCTAAGAGACAAGGAAGGGGTGAACATCAGGAGAGAGAAGAGTACATTCATGAGAGTGAGAAGATGCAGGTGCACGTGCTTAACTTAGGGCGCTTTTACACAAGAGGGTCACTGTGGCGCAACCCGCTCACGTGATATTTCAAAATCCCACAAGGCGGGATTAGACGAGTTGGGCATCTGGGATCATGCGTGTTGAAGACGGCTGTGCATTGTTTTCAGACCGTGAATTAAATATCTCGATTGTGAGGTATTTAATTCGCAGTCTGAAAACAATGCGCGACCACCTTCAACACTCATGATCCCAGACTTCCGTCTCGTTTAATACCGCCTTGCGGGATTTTGAAATATTGCGTGAGTTGGTTGCGCCATGGCGACCCACTTGTGTAAAAACAGCCCTAGTTACAGGGAAGAGATTCTGAGTGAAAGAGGAGGAGGATGCAATTTCATTCATGATGAGCCAGGGAAAGTCTGACGAAAGAGGAGGGTAGGTTTTCAGGAGAGATTTGAAAGTTGGGAGGGAAGGAGCAGAACAAGTGTATCCAGGGAAGAGAGTTCCAGGCATGGGGGGCAGCAAGAGAGACGAGGCAAAGACATTTAGAGGAGTAGGGAAGTCGCAAGCAGGCATGGGTGGGGGGCAGAGGAGGAGCAAAGCTCCTGGGCAGGAATGTGGTGGGATACAAGAGCAGAGAGATATGGGGGATCAAGGCCATGAAAAGCCTTGAAGGTGAAGACCAGGAGCTTGTGATGAATGTTTAAGAAGATAATAAATTAACAATTAACATGACAATCTTTAACCAAAGTTCTCATCTACTAAAGGAACAGAATGAATATTTCTGGAAAATTACATTCATCATAAAGGAAAATCCTTAATTAAGTTAAGATGAAAAGATTCTGTTTGCCCCAATACAGCTATCTCTCAGTTTCCAGGTCTGATTAAAACCAATACATGAAATCTGGTTTTTAGTAGTTCGTGGGGCGGGGGAGATGGAGACAGATAAGAATGGTTCAGAGCTCAGTGAAATATTTACAAAAGGTCTCAAAGTAGGCGACAGGGTTGTCCTTTTCTCCATGGTAGTAGAGGTTTTAATATTAGTGTTACTGATGTGACAGCGCTATTTCTATGTTGGGGCATTTGAGGTTATGTGTGTGGGCTGCACATTTTCTGAGGTCATGTAGCCCACCTCTATTTCCTGCTACATAGCCTGCCAACTAGCTGAGAGAATGGCTTGACTGTGCTTTAATCCCATTGTTTGTGCATCACCTCATGAGGCTCAGGCTGACCTGGACAGGTTGGGGACTGCAGGCATTCCCCATTTTATAGGGCCAAACACCACAATTCTGTTTGCTGCTGTTCTGGTCAGGACCAGCCAGTGGTGGTTCAGATTGTGGACCAAGTCAGATTAGTCAGGGAATATTGACTTGGAAATGGAATAATTGTGGTTAATTAATGAAGCTCAAAATAAATTTACAAATTTCCCTTTCACAGTTGTAGGGCTACATACTCCTACAATGTTCAAAATATCTTTAACATTTACACAGCAGTCTCTACCCAAGTCTTTCCTCTCCACCTAACCCTCCCCCACCCAAAAACCAACAACCCAGGACTCAGAATAGAAGAGCAGAACTTGGAAAGTTCATATTCCAAACACACACTCTCTAGCCATGATGAGCGCTCTGCTTCATTATTTATTTTAAAATGTGGGAATAGCCTATTATTATTATTATTATTATTAAACATTTATAAAGCACCAGTTGCAACCTGGCGCTGTACAGAACATACAATCAGATGCGGTCCCTGCCTGTGGCTTACAATCTAAAAGACAAGGAGGGGGAGACA
>QEPC01012913.1:8289109-8304633 GCA_003113815.1 Sphenodon punctatus
GCTGCAATGGCTGCTGGGGGCTTCTGGGGGCGGGCGTGCACCTTTGGCTTGTGGCTGTGGGGGGGAGCCCTGCTCACCTGGAGGGGATGAGCGCTGCAATGGCTGCTGGGGGCTTCTGGGGGCGGGCGTGCACCTTTGGCTTGTGGCTGTGGGGTGGAGCCTATTTGCCATGGTGCTAATATCTAATTACCACATTTCCAGTTCAGTCTGAAAGTAAGTTAAGGTCAAAGCTAACGCTTCTCATGAATCTTGCATAAAGCGATATTTGTGGAATCCAGTGAATCCAGCCCAATGTCTATAACAAGGTTTGCCCCAAACACGAGCCTTGCAATGGAGAATGAGGTGTCCCTTTCACAACCCCTAAACTGTGGACCCACATTAGGATAAACTAGTGTGGTTTAGGATCCTATTGCTAAGGCTCTGTGGTCTGCCAGGACATAGTAGCCATGTAATATATCTATGCTCCCTGCTTATACTGGGATGGAAGATATCAGGATTTCTTCCCAAATTTCTTCTATTTTATATTACACAGAGATTCTATAACCTAGTTGCAATGTCTCATCTTTTTTTATTTAAACACATGCAGTTCAAGTAATGAATAACAAACATTTGATATGAAATTCTTTCATCTATTAGTATCCAGGAAAAGCACAGACAGATCTGAAGCATGAAAATGGGCTCATACAAATGCAAAATGCTTTATGAGAACTGATACCACCATACATTTTTCATAACACACACAGTAGTCCTGGTTTGGTAAGGTTCATGTTGTGGTCTATTCAGCAGGATAGATGAATGAATGAATGAATGAATATCGGAGTACCTTATCTCTGCATTAAAAATGAAAGATTTTGTCAAATAAATCACCTATTTTTATAAAGGATGAGTGAAAAGGAAGCTATTTGGTAAACCCCACCACCGCTGTCTGATCCTGAAGCACCCACTCATGCCGGCAGCAGTCCCCACCCCCTCTGGAAAGGAGGCTGGCCCAGACAAGCATGTCCAGTCATGCCCTAGCCCCCCTCCAATATGGAGGATTTGGACACCACCACCTTCAGGACCCTCCCCACCTGTCCCCTCAAACCAGAGTCAGCCCTCGGGACCAGAAGAACTGGAGGTGGAGGCAGCGGGGATAGGGGAACCAGAGTCAGAGGGGACCAGTAAGTGAATGCACCAGAGAGGGACCACGGGTGGGTGGAGGGGGAGGTGAATCAGCCATAGGACAGAGTGGTCAGATTATGGTAGTCACTGGCATGACTCCCGTTATTCACTGTGTTCACAGGTGTCCAAGGGCCTGAGAAGGAGCAACTGGAGGTGGCCTAGGATGCAGAGGTATCCTTTGGGGAAGGAGGCATGGCAAGTGGGTGGGAGGACACCACAGAAGGTCAGGGGGCTCACATATTGGACAGGCGGGTGGGGTGGATGGGGGCACCGAGGGAGCCAAAGCAACAGGCATGAGAGTCAGGGGCAAAACACTGAACCAGAAGGCAGGAGTTAGGCAGTCCCCACCAACAGCTCTCATTTCCATCCTGACACAGGTCCACCAGCAGAAGAGCCAGCTGCACCGGCAAGACCAGCACCAGGTGTCCAGTGGATGTGGGACTTGTAGGCACGGGAATGGTGGCACAGGGAGGATATGGCCCAACAGATGCTGAACAAGACCACGGGCCGGGATTCAGGACACCATCCATGGGCTGGCAGAGGAGCACAGGGACATCACCACTGAGGGCCACAGGGAACACCAGATGGAAAAGCTGGATTCAGACTGCCATATGCAGAAGAGGAGGGACTTGCAAGGGAGGGCCAGGAGCTCTAGAACATCTCAGGGAAGCAGCTTGCCCTCCTACACCATGTGCCTTTGCTGCTACACCTGAGCTGCCTTTGGGCAGGAGGGGTGGGATACAAGTTTAAAATAAATAAAAAAATAAATAAAATGTGGTCACCACTGCAAACTCCTCTATCACTGTCACACTGGGGCAAGCCTCTATTACTGACCTCCCCCTGGAGGCCCTGCCACTGCCCCACCTTAATCTTGAACACCTGAGTGGGTCTTGCCAGCAGCCAGGACTGCAGACAAAGGGCTCCAGAGTCAAATACCCTGCGGCCACTCAGGAGCAACCACACCCGCAGACCTAACCCACCACTAGTCACTCGGGCACCCCGCCACCGCCTGCAGTGACACCTCCCACTACTGTGGAGCCCTAAGGGGGTGGAGGAGACAACCCCATCAGCTGGACCGGCACCCAAGAGAGCATGGGGGGCTGGGGCCAAAAGGTGGAGTGGCAGGGGGGCCAGACTATGAGAGCATTATATTTATGTTATATACATTCTTACAAGAGTGAATAAAAACTACTATATGTTACATTCTGTTCCCTGCTATTCATTACAGGTCATTGACGTGATACAAATTAAAGAGGGAAGAGTGGGAAGGGGGTGTTGCCAGTGTAGTGGTTTGGAGGTGTGCGGATGTGTGGAGGGAGGGTTGGGGATGGGTCCAGGGTGTATGTGTGCACCTGCCTGCCAGGGCACTGATTGTTTTCGGCCATGTGTGGCTGCTTTCATATGTCTCCATTTTGCTTTCCCCTTTTCTTCCAGCGTTCTCCATGGGGTGCATGCCTTGATCCCTGCAGCAAGGTTTCATTGGGTGGTGCCAGGTTCCCCTGTAACTGGCCGGCACCTTCGTGTGCCCCAGCATGGTTGCTAGGGCCTGCTTCCTAGGGAGGTGCAAACGCGTTTCGGAAGTTCGAAGTTCGGACCGAACTCGAATAGTTCGGTCGACCGAACCAAACTTTCAAACCGAACTCGAATCCGACGGCACTGTTCAGTCGAATCCAAACCAGTTTGGAAGGCCAAAAAATCAGGTTTTGAATGTATGAACTCGATTTGGAAGTTTGGAATTCGATCGAACTTGAATAGTTCAGTCGACGAAACTGAACTTTCAAACCAAACCAAACTGAACTGATTTCCAAACTTGGTTCTGTTCACACATCCCTACTACTTCCCCAGTCTCCTCTCCTCCCTTCCCCTCCCCGACCCCCAGTACTATGGAGGGTGGGTGGAAGTGGCTTCTATGGCTTCTTTTGCCCACCATTTGCCATGTCTGTATGGCATCATGTCGAGGGGCGTGGTGTTGGGAGCAGGGTAAGGCCCGGCCGCCCACACCGGCTGTGTAGAGGGTGGAACAGCTCTCCAGCTGCCAGGGATCCAAGTCACGTTTTTTCTGTGCCCCTTTCTGACCCAGTCTATTCTGGCTGCAGTTTTCTGCCACGGGGTGGTCTGGGGGCCCCCTTATTTTATTTATTTATTTATTTTAAACATTTAATATCCTGCCCCCTCTGCCACAGACAGCTCGGGGCAGGTCACAACAGCATAGCTCAACAATTAAAATAATAAAATTATAAAACATATTACTACACCCCCATTCGTCTCCTTTCCTACCCTCTCCCTCCCACCAAACGCCTGATGGAACAGCCAAGTCTTACAACTTTTACAAAAGGAGGGAAGGTCCGGGGCCAGATGCACCCCCACCGGAAAGGAGTTCTACAGCATCAGTGCGGCCACCATCACATCTTGCCACCATCACATCTGTTTTTACCCAGAGTCTAGAGCCAGTGTGTGTTTGAAGGAGAGGGAGGTAGCTGTGTAACTTAGGTTTGGTACTGCACTGGTTTTCAAAAACATATTGCCCTGTTTCCCTAGAAGGTAAACACTCCACTGCACCATATGTGCCAAACAAGGCAAAGCCAACTGCAAGGGGGCTGGAAAGCCTACCCCAGCATTCTACAGAATCCAGGCCCAGGACTGAGGGGGTTAGCAATTCAAAACCTAGTGCTATGAAAGCCACAAATGTGCTTGCCTTCGATCAACCTGAATGATTATCTTTCAAGATCAGTCTCACAAAGAATAGTCTCTTATGGGTTTTTTGAAAATAATAATAATCATAAAAATAATAATAAATAATTAATAAACTTTATTGCTTAACTTATTTGGCCATTGCAAAGAGTACATTCTCCAGTAACATACGAATAACAAAAATGTTAAAGGTTAATAAAAAATTTACAAAATAAAACCAATTAAGATACAGTAAAAAAATAAAAGTTGTTGACCAGGAGATGAATAGCTCTCTCCCCTGATCCATTAATAAACTCAGGTGTAAATTAGTTACTAACTAAATTCCTTTTTCCTATCCCGCTTTATGTTCTATGACCAAGAAATGGCCCACCTTGCCCGTAGTTTCGCAAGAGCGATCACTCAGGAGAGATCTCAAATAAAACTCAGGGGGTCTTCCTGGGAAAGGAGCAATCAGTGGGGCAATATATTTCTCACGTACTCTAGAAAAGAAAGGGCATTCCAATAGAATATGTTTCAATGAATCAACCTGCTTTTGGGTGCACTGACAAAGCCACTCAGCTAGTGGAATTCTTCTATATCTACCTTCAGTCAGTACAGAGGGAAAATAATTTAATCCGGCCAGAAAGAAAAGCCTTCTTGACCTTTGCGTCAAATTACCACCCAAATAAAGCATAGGTGATTGAGAGTTATTTGTAATCACTGAGTATAACCCCAAAGTCTGCTATTACAGATCTTAACTCCTGCCAAGTGTTGCCGGTCAACCTTTCCACCAACAACTTTCTGACTCCTTTAAATCCCAATGGGACCAAGACCTCAGGGGCATACCCCAGGCGCTTAATTTTGTCGACCACCATAGCAGGCCACGCATTTGGGGTCTTATCCTCAAGGACCAGTTGTGACCATGGGGCAGCAATATTGAAAAAAAGCCACAACCAGTAAGATGTTGCCCCAGCCAGATCCTCTCGTGTAGAGGTAGTAAGCCACATTCTAAGCAGAGCACTAGATTATTAATTTCCACTGTGGCAGATAGCAGAGCCCGAATGAAGCCCGATTGTAATTTTTCCAGGCCTTTAGTTTTACCTAAAACCCACAAAAGGGCTCCATATAACATAGATTTTTGAGAATAGATTTTGATCGCCGGGGTGACCAGGTGCCCTCCCCTTGACCTAAAAAAGTCTAATAATGCTTTATGGAGTTGTTCAGCCTTGTCTTGTACTGCCTGGAATTACAATGACCAGATCCTGTTTGTTTGGAAAAGAACACCCAAATATTTGTACACACGGACTTGGATGATTACGTTGTTATCCAACAGCCATTTATGGGTCTGTTTTTTACGAGAAAAAAACAGAACCGTAGTCTTCTCATAGTTAATTTCAAGTAGATTCTTCCTACAATAACTCCCAAATGACTCTAAAAGTTGCCTCAGTCCTACATGGTTTGAGACAACAACACCGTATCATCCACATACAAGAGACAGGGGATACTTGTATCTCTTAACTGGGGGGCATGGAAGGCTGGTGCAACTAACTCATTCAGGTACATAAGAGACTAACTGGATGATTTAGAGTGAAAACAGACATGACGCTAACCACCCTTTAACCACCCTTGGTGGTTATTTATGCATGTTGCAGGGCTGTACTGGTGCCCTATGCAGCCCTGAAACATGCATAAATGACCAACAAGGGTGGTTAACATCATGTCTGTTTTCACCCATAGTCTCTTATGCACCTAAACAGGGATTGTGTTAATTCTGAACAAGGAAGTGTTAAAGGAGCTGTTCTCCATAGAAATGCCCAAGCTAAACATATCAGTTGTGGCTGAAACCATTCTTTAAAAACCTTCCCTGGAGAACCATCTTTGTCTTTGGCCCAATGAAAGTAGGATTAAAAGGATGCCCTGGCAGCCTTAAAATGCAATGGCTGGATGATTCAACTGTCCAACCCTATTTTGCACTAGTTTGGGGAGGCACATTCCTTCCCTCAAATTATTTACAGATCTGAAACCTGGTTGCACCTTAAATGAATGAATGAATGAAAGTGTTTATTGTGAAGCCCTAAGGCCATTACAATTTTAAAACCCCGAGGGGTACAAAACAGATACAAACTAGGCACTGACAATACAACTGTTCTATGGCCTCATCATAGGTCTCTCCATAAACCAAACCAACAAAATTATAAAGTTATAAAATTACTCATTTTTGGCAATAAATTTCAGCCGTAAATGCTCACTGAAGAAACAGAATTTCGCTACAGATCGTGCACAATTCGAATCCACAGGATACAATAATTTTGAAACAAGAAATACTCCGAAGCAATGGGGTAGCGCATCTGTGTAAGGTCTCAAATACTTGGATACTTGGCTCTCAAAACACAATTCATCGGGCAGTAGAGGAACACATGGGTTGGCCTAATAAATCACACAATGGGCAAATCCTCAATTCCCTTCCGATGCCACCATATTGACCCTCCAAAAGAGCTGACGGGAACACATTGCATCGGAATCTGGAGAAAGCCTGTCTGAAATTGACATTTTCCCACACAAAAAGGTAACAGGACCCTGTAGTAGGAGGTCTAATCGCCATATAATCAGGGGCAACTCTCTGGGAATCCAGATTCGAATCCTCCCCCTGGCACACCTGGTCTGTAATACGGACCTTGATCAGATGGAGGGCTTGGGAAAATCCCAAAGGGCTTAGAGCCTCCCTTGAAAAGCCCAGTTTACAAATCTCTCCTTCCACCTGGTGCACCCAGGGGGAGAAAAGGCCAGTGTGAACTGCTATAGTCAGCAAGGAGTCAGCAAGAGGTGGAAACAATGAAATTCGGAGCCAATATTTCAATAGCAGACAAAGGGCATAGGATTTCATTTGAGGGCAGCAAACCTCTGCCCTACAAATTACCTGTGGGGTACATTTGGGAACCCCCAGTACAGCTCGAAGAAAGCCGTTCTGAACAATTTCCATTTTAGAAGTATAATTTAGACCCCACACTGGGAATGCATACAAGCATTGGCTAACCACCTTAGATCTGAACAATCGAAGAGCGGGGGAAACTAATCGACCGCCAGCATTGTGAAAAAACCCCAATATAGAAGTCACCGTTTTCCTTGCCTGCACAGAAACTGCAGCATAGTGATGTTTCCAACTTAAAGAGGAAGAAAACAGCACTCCCAAATATTTGTAGCTGTTTACTTGCTCTACAAACTGCTGGCCAATTGGCCAATGCTGCTTATTTGTTTTAGGGCTGGCTACTAGGACTTTTGTTTTGGAATAGTTTATCACAAGATCCTCCTTTCTGCAGTACTCCTCAAAGCAGGACATAGCTCGTTTAAGGCCCACTGAAGTTTGCGAGAGGAGCACTGTATCATCTACATAAAGCAGGGCTGGGATCCTTCTTGAGCCAATTTTGGGAGCGTGCAAGTCAATAAGGTTCAAATGTTGGATTACATCATTCAAAAATAAATTGAAAACGGCCGGGGCCAAAATACACCCCCTCACCCCCCGGGATACCTCTACCTCAGTTGTTAAAGGGTGGTTTATATCATAACGAATATGCAAGATGTTATTTTTATGCAGATTGATTATAAGAAATAACAGATGGGGATCAAGGCCTAGATTATTTAATTTGGCCCACAGCCGACTCCAATTAACGGAGTCGAAGGCCATTCTCAGATCAATAAAGCACAAGAAAAATTTATTTTGGCGCGCAACATACTGAGAAAGCAGGTAGAAAAGAATAAACGCCTGACCTGTGGTAGACTTCCCCTTTTGAAACCCCAACTGCTCTGGTTCGATTATCTTGTTTGCATCCATCCACTGCTGAAGTCTATCCAGCTGCGTCTTTGCATACAGCTTTCCGATAAGACTAAGGAGGCTGATAGGACGGTAATTTGATGGCAGTGAAGGGTTGCCCTTTTTGAAAAGGGGGACAATAATGCTATGGAGCCAGAATTTAGGGAATGTTCCAGTTTGATTTACAACAGTAAGCAGCGGGGCCAAAACATTTGGCCACCATTCAGGATTTGCTCTTAACAACTCCGGTGAAGTATAATCAAGCCCAGGGGCTTTTCCTGGTTTTAACTGGGAAATTAGCTGTACAATATCTGCCTTTGTCACTGGAGGCCAGGCCTGAAACTGATCAGAGGAAACTATTTCAGGTGCGGGTATCAGCACCAGTGCCTTCGAGAATACCTCGGAAAAATGGACCACAGAAGATTCAGCTGGCACAGTGCACTCAAAAGGCTTTGAGCGCCCAGAAAGAGTTGCCCGTATAAGCGCCCAGAATTTAACCAAATCTTTCTGTGTTGAAGCCTCCTGCAGTTTATTTTTTTATTTATTTTCTAGATTTCTATACCGCCCCATCCTGCCATGCAGCTCGGGGCGGTTAACAACAATAAAACAGTATAAAAACATTTAAAACAAATATAAAATATATCAATAAAACAGGGCGTGGTACAATCATAAATAAATATATAAGGTGGGGGATTAAAAATCACCCCCCCCTCCCTCCCAAAGGCCTGGGCAAACAGCCAGGTCTTACAGTTACGCCGAAATATCAAAAGGCTTGGGGCCAGGCGAGCTTCCTCCGGAAGGGAGTTCCACAGCCGCGGCCCTACCACCGAGAACGCCCGCTTCATCGTGGCCCCCCGCTTAACACGGGGGACCTCCAAGCGGGCACCCCCGGCAGACCGCAGGAGTCGTTCCGGGGCGCGAAGGGCGAGGCGGTCCCTAAGGTAAGAGGGGCCAAGGCCGTATAGGGCTTTATAGATCATTACTAGGACCTTGAACTTGGCCCGGCACACTATCGGCAGCCAGTGCAGCGCTCGGAGCACCGGTGTAATGTGCTCCCGGCGACCCGTCCCCGTAAGAAGACGGGCCGCCGCATTCTGCACCAGCTGCAGCCTCCGGGCCAAGAACAAGGGAAGCCCCACGTAGAGCGCGTTACAGTAGTCGAGCCGCGAGGTGACGAAGGCATGGATGAGGGAGGCCAGGTCCGGGCCAGAGACATACGGACGCAGCCTACGTACCAGATAAAGCTGGCGGAAGGCAGCCTTAGCGACTGCCTCCACCTGCCGCTCCAGCCGCAGGTCTGCGTCCAATATGACCCCCAGACTCCGGACCTGCTGAGCTACAGGGGGGCAAACCCCCCCAATCAGGGGGGCCACCACCCCCTTCGCCCTCCCCACCACCATCACCTCCGTCTTATCTGGGTTGAGCTTCAGTCTGCTCCGCCGCATCCAATCCGCCACGGCCTCCAAACATTGGGATAGCACCGAGACAGCAGGGTCTGGGTCGGTAGAAAACGAGAGGTACAGCTGAGTATCATCAGCATACTGGTGACATCGCACCCCGAACCCTCTCACGACCTCCCCCAAGGGCTGCATATAGATGTTAAATAATAATGGAGACAAGATCGATCCCTGCGGAACGCCACACGGTAAGGCGCGGGGGCTCGATGTTTCCTCCCCCAACACCACCCGCTGGCTCCTCCCCGAGAGGAATGAACGGAACCATTCAAGAACAGTCCCGTCCAGACCCCCCCGGTCACGCAGTCGTCTCAACAGCAGCCCATGGTCCACGGTGTCAAAAGCGGCCGAGAGATCGAGCAGGATGAGAAATGTCGAACATCCCGCATCCATCTCCCGGCGGAGGTCGTCCACCAAGGCCACCAACGCCGTCTCGGTGCCATAGCCGGGGCGGAACCCAGATTGAAAAGGGTCAAGGAGCCCGATATTATCTAGATGACCCTGGAGCTGGAGCGCCACTGCCCGCTCAATAACCTTCCCTAAAAAGGGAAGGTTAGAGACAGGTCGGTAGCTGGCGAGCGCGTCTACGTCCAACGATGGTTTTTTCAGCAGGGGGCGCACCACAGCCTCTTTTAAGCAAGGCGACAACCTCCCCTGCCGAAGGGACGCATTCACCACCCTCGCCAGCACCGTCCCCAACGTCTCCCCGGAAGCTTTTATTAACCAGGACGGGCACGGATCTAGTTGACAACACGTGGCCCTCACAGACCCCAGGACATCCACCACATCGGCCGGCGTCACTTCCTGAAACTCACCCCATAAAGATGGACCAGACGGACCCTCCGCCCCCCCGCGCTCTTCCCCTACTGCTATCAACCCAGCGTCGAAATCGGCCTGAATCCGAGCAATCTTGTCTGCGAAGTAGATGACAAACTCCTCACAGCGGGCCCGGGACAAGTCCCCATCCAGGCGGAGGGAGGCCGGACTAACCAGCCCCCGCACCACCCGAAACAGCTCCGCTGGACGCGACTTCGCAGACGCTATGAGGACGGCGAGGAATTCCTTCCTCGCCGTCCTCACAGCCTCCACATAGGACCGCAAATGGGCCCTATGGAGAAGACGATCGGAGACAGACCGAGTCCGACGCCAGCGTCGCTCTAGCCTCCTGCCCACACGCTTCATACACCGCAGCCCCTCAGTAAACCAAGGGGTCCTGCGGTGACGAGACCGAGGCAGAAGGCGCCTCGGAGCCACCCTGTCAATGGCCTCCTCCAGCAAGATGTTCCAATGCCGGACCAGCTCATCCACAGAGTGACCGTCCACATCCAGGGTAAGCTCCCTCAGGACCTCCTGGAACCGCTGGGGTTCCATCAGCCTCCGAGGGCGGACCATCCTAACTGGTCCCTTCCCCTTCTGGAGGGGGCGCGCTAAAAGACCGGCCTGAAGGAGGTAATGGTCCGTCCACGACAAGGGCACCGCTGTCACCTCCCCCACAACCGGACCCCCCGCCTCAAGGCCAGAGCCGAAGATCAGGTCGAGGATATGTCCCCCCACGTGGGTCGGGCAGATCACTTCCTGGGACAAGTTCATAGTTGCCATGGCGGCCATGAACTCCCGCTCCGCCCCAACAAGGCCGGCATCGGCGTGGACGTTGAAGTCCCCCAGAACCAAAGTCCTGGGGGAGCCCAACACCACCTCCGAGGCCAGCTCCGCTAGAGCGGTAAGGGATGCCGCCGGGCATGAAGGGGCCCGGTACACCAGCAGCACCCCTAGCTTGCCCCCAGCCAAATCGATCACCACGTGCAGAGCCTCTACACCCACAATCTCCGGCACTGGATACCTCCTAACAGGCCAGTCTTCCCTAAAAACAATAGCTACGCCTCCTCCCCGGCCGCTCATGCGGGGCTGATGCTGCACGGCATACCCAGCTGGAACCAGATCCGCCAAAGTTGGACCGGCCAGATCATCCAGCCAGGTCTCCGTGATGCATGCGAGGTCCACGGCCCCATCCACGATCAAATCGTGGATAATCGGGGCCTTGTTGACCACGGACCTCGCATTCATCAGCACCAGCCCCCCACGCGCGGACCCTGGACCCGGCACCTCCCTCCCCCTTAGTGGGGGGGTGATGACCTCCACCTCCCTCAGGCACCGTGGACCCCTAGGGGCCCGTGCCTTCCCACCCCATGGACCATACCGTCCGCGCCCCATCACGACCCCAATGGCCATGCCCTCCCCTCCGTCCACCCAATCCCGGCCCTTCAGACCCGGCTGCTTGCCCCCCGGCCCTCCCTCCCCCCCTCCCCCCCATAACCCTCCCCCCCCAACCATACCCTCCCCATTCTCCCTCGGTCTCCCCCTCTCACGGGGAGACCGAGCCACCCCCTCCCCCCCAACCCTCCCGGTCCTCCCCCTGCTCTCACCAGGGGGAGTCCCTGGGTCCACCCCCCACATTACCCCCCGTGTCAATACCCCCACCCTACCACCCTAGCCCTGAAAGATAAAAAGCCTGCCCAATAAAAAACACAAAACCCCCCCTGCCCCCCTGCAGTCCCCCAGAAGTGCCCCCGAAGTGCCGCGCCCTTTGGCCGCGGCCCTTCGGCCGCGAGCCTGCGGCCGCAGCCTGCGGCTCCAGCCGCTGCCTCTGGGCTTTTAGCCCCTGCTACTTCCGGGTGGGGGGGGAGGGGACAGGACAGCCCACGTGGCTGCCCTCTGCGTTCCCCCCCCTGCCCCCAACTCACAGGTTTTTCGTTCTTCTTGTCCCCGCAGGTATCCTGCGGGGACGAAGCAGCAGCGGCGGCGGCCCCAGCAGCGGCAAGGAAGAAGGCGGCGGCGGCGGCGATGACAGCGCCGGCAATGGTGGCGAGGAGACCAGCCCCCCCTCGGCACCACCCGCAAGCAGGTAAGTCCAGGTGGGGGGGAGATGGGAAGGAGGATCCCCGCAGCAGGATCCCCGCAGCAGGCCCCGCAGCAGTTGAGTCCAGCCTTTGATTTGAAAATCTTTCCTCTTATCCCGTAACATCTGGCAATACATTTTCCTATGGGACAAAAACATCTCTCTCCCAAAATGGGAGTCCCCTGCCTGTAAGTACCTTGCCATCTTGTGGAACCTAGATCTTAGAAGATGACATTCTTTATCAAACCAATGGGGAGGCCTGTGGCTCCGACGGCCTAGGGGCCTCTTGGATGTAAGCATGTGGTGCAGGAGTTCCACTAACCTGTCTAATATGGTTACGGGATCAGCCCCTTGCTGTTGGACCTGAGCGAGCAGGGCCCAAACTTCCCCCTGTTGCTGAAATTTTGAGAAGGAGGATCTCTGTTCAATTGACCATCCACCACCCACCCCCGGAAAGAATTTCTGTAGTCCTAGGACAGAATGTCCCTCTTCCATGCGCCGGCACTGTAAGGTGTAGCAGCAAAGACAGATGGTTTGTCTCAAATTTGAGGAGAATACAAAAATCCTTAACAGTCCAGAGTAGCACCTCAGAAGCCAAAAAATAATCTATTACGCTAGATCCCTGCGCGGAGCAACTTAAATAAATAATTCTCAAGCAGCAGTCAGTGTATAATATGGCCATCATCACTATAGCACTTTTGTAACAAGCAGGGAATTGATTCTGGCTACTGCAAGACTCTAATATGATGGTGTGAGAAGGTATAAAAGAATGAAAAAGGACAGGGACTGCTCAGCTCTAAGTAAAGGAGCCTTGTCTTGTGCTACTTCCCCTAGTCACACCGAAGAAGGGAAGTTTTATGTTTTTTTTAACAAAGGCTATTTTGACAAACTCTCTATTTTGACTCCAGAGAATGTTTATAGCTCAGCTCCACCGCCTGCATGACACCAATTCCCTCCCAATTTACACATGACTGAGAGGAAATGAAGCCATCATTTTTAATTCATCAAACTGAGCTCTGCATTCCGTTGACATTTCAAAAAAGTGTGGAATGTACAAAACCTCATAAAATGTATTTGACTTTCTATTTGCACCTTAAGCGTCGTTCCTTTCCTGCCCCAGAGAATCATAGAGTTGGAAGATACATCAGAGGCCATCTAGTCCAGTCCCCTCCTCAATGCAGGAAACCCGCAACTACAGCATCTCGAACAGATGACTGTCCAGCCTCTGTTTGAAAACCTTCAGCAAAGTAGAGCCCACCACCTCCCAAAGTAATTTGTTCCACTGTCAAACAGCTATTATTATTAGGAAGTTCTTCTTCCTAATGTTTAACCAAAATCTACTTTCTTATAATTTGAGCCCATTATTTCCAGTCTTGCCTTCAGGGGCAAACGAGAACAAGTCTTCCTGCCATCCTCTCTGTGACGGCCCTTCAGGTAGCAGAAGACCGCTATCATGTCTCCCCTTAGTCTTCTCTAGGCTAAACAAACCCAGCTCCTTCAACCTTTCCTCATAGGACTTGATTCCCAGACCCCTGACCATTTTTGTCGCCCTCTTCTGAACCCGTTCCAATTTGTCGATGTCCTTCTTAAAGTGCAGTGCCCAGAACTGGACAGAGTACTCCAGATGAGGTCTGACCAGCACAGACTAGAATAGAACTATTACTTCTCATGTCTTGGAAATGATGCTTCTGTTAATGCAGCCTAAAACTGCATTAACCTTTTTTTGTGGCTGCATCAGTCATGTTCAGTTTGTGACTCATGTTCAGTTTGTGATCAACTACAATTCCCAGACCCTTTTTGCATGAATTGCTGCCAAGCCAGGTTTCCCTCATCTTGTATTTGTACATTTGATTTTTCTTACGTAAAGGCAGAACTTTACATTTATCTCTCTTGAACTTCATTTTGGTAGTTTCAGCAGTTTTCCAACTTATCAAGATCATTTTGAATTTTATTTCTGTCTTCTAAGGTGTTAGCTATCACCCAGTTTTGTGTGATCTGCAGATTTAATAAGCATTCCCTCTACTCCCTCATCCAACTCATTAATAAAAATGTTGAACAGTACTGGGCCCAGGACAAAGCCCTGAGGCACCCCACTTGACACCTCCCTCCAGACTGAGGAGTAGCCATTAATGAGCACTCTTTCACAGTTCTTTAACCAGCTGTAAATCCAGTTTATGGTATTATCTTCTAACCCACATTTTACCAGCTTACCAACAAGGATATCACAGGGAAGTTTGTCAAATGCTTTGCTGAAATCAAGATATATTACATCCACAGTGTTCCCATGATCCACAAAACTAGTAACTTGATCAAAAAAGGAGATAAGATTAGTCTGGCATGACTTATTCTTGACAAATCCATGCTGACTTTTAGTAATCACTGCACTGTTTTCTAGATGCTTACAGAATAACGGACTGCTTTATAATCTGTTCTAATATTTTTCCAGGTAACGATGTCAAGCTGACCAGTCTATAGGTTCCTGCTTCCTCCTTTATTCCCTTTTTGAAGATAGGGACAACATTTGCCCATCTCCGGTCTTCTCACTTCACCCATTATCCAAGAGTTCTCAAAGATGATGGACAGAGGTTCTGAGAGTATATTAAAAAGTTCCTTCAGTACCCTAGGATGTAATTCATCCAGGCCAGAAGACTAGGGATGGACGAACAGATCACAGTTCGGGTTTGGCTGTTCGGTTCGGTCTGGTTTGCCCGTTCAGTTCACCTGTTTGGTTTGTTCACCACGTTTGGGTTCGGCTGTTCGGTTCAGTCCTGTTTGGTTTGGGAGTTCGAAAAAAGGCTCTCTGTGCAAGGCATGATGGCCCCAGACCCATGACGGTGGGTCCTGGGGCTAGAGTGACAGCTTCTAGGTATTGGCCACAGACCTCCCTGCCAGTAACTTGGCCCCAGAACCCTAGCAGCAGGTCCTCGGGCTGGTGTGGCTGTTTCTTGATGCTTTGAAAAATTGGCTCTCTGTGCGAGGAATGATGGCCCCGGACCCATGATGCTGGGTCCTGGGGCTAGAGTGGCAGCTTCTGGATATTGGCCTCCCTGCCTGTAACTTGGCCCCAGAACCCTGGCAGCGGGTCCTGGAGCTGGAGTGGCTGTTTCTTGGTGCATTGGAATGACATCGCCTCTGTGCGAGGAATGATGGCCCCAGACCCATGATGGTGGGTCCTGGGGCTAGAGTGGCAGCTTCTAGGTACATATTGGCCACAGCCCTCCCTGCCTGTAACTTTCCCCCAGAACCCCAATGGTGGGTCCTAGGACTGGAGTGGCTGTTTCTTGATGCTTTGGAAAATTGGCTCTCTGTGTGAGGAATGGTGGCCCTGGACCCATGACGGTGGGTCCTGGGGCTAGAGTGGCAGCTTCTGGATATTGGCCACAGTCCTCCCTGCCTGTAACTTGGCCCCAGAACCCTGGCAGTGGGTTGGGGCTGGAGTGGCTGTTTCTTGGTGTGTTGGAATGACATTGCCTCTGTGCGAAGAATGATGGCCCCAGACCCATGATGGTGGGTCCTGGGACTAGAGTGGCAGCTT
>QEPC01012913.1:8305084-8344944 GCA_003113815.1 Sphenodon punctatus
ACAAAGAACACAGGGAGAGGTACAAAACTGAAATGAAAATCAATCTAATAATATTCCTACTCTAAATAAATCCAAAACTTAAAACAGGGGAAGGGAATCAGGGATGGAATAAGAGGGAGAGGGAAAAGGATTCAATGGAGGGGGGAGGGAGGAAGGAAGATTGAACACAGGGAGGGGTAAAAACAAAAAATAACACCTAAATCTATCTAATATAATCTAAATAAATGATAATATGAGGTAAATGCGTTGGATGGGTGAGATAGGAGGAGGATGGCAATGGATTAAGAATAGGAAGGAACAAAAACTGCTGGGAGAGAGGGAGCCTTCTGAAACGCCTGTTGTTCAGGAACAGTGACTAGCTCAGAAGGTGTTGGGAAGGAGGGAGGCAATCAGTTTTGTTTCTTGCTGTGCCCGCCTCACTGCAAGCCCCATTGACTCTGTGCAGCCTAGCCCATGGCCAATCGCAGACTGCGAAGCCAGTCGTCTGAGGCAAAAAGGGATGGTGATTGGGCAGGCTACTCCAAGCCTCTCCACCCCTGGTGCCTGGAAGTCTGCTCCTCAGCTGGCTCCCCCTCCCTGTCACATTTTGCCTTCCAGTCACACTTTTTTGCTACCCAAACTCACCTGAACGTAATCCGAACTGACCGAACTGTTCGGTCATTTTGACATTCGCAATTGAGTTCGGTTCGGTATGTTCATGTTTGGATTCGGGTTCGGGTTCCGTCGTCCGAACAGGCCGTGTTCGAGCCAAACTCCGAACTTCTGAACCGCATTCACCCATCCCTACTGAAGACTTGAACTCATTTAGTTTAGCTAAGTATTCTCTGATCAACTCTTTATCTATCCTGAGCTGCAACTCTTTCCCCTCCTGAGCTGCAATAATTCATGCTACTTCTACAAGGTTGTACAGAATTTCCCTTTTGGGAAAAGATGGAGGCAAAAATAGGAATTCAGTAGTTCGGCCTTCCCTTTGTCACCTGTTAACATTTCACCATCTTCACCAAGCAGTGGATCTACAGCTTGCTTTTTCTTCCTCTTACTTCTAACATACTTGAAAAAACCTTTTTTGTTTGTTTCTAGCATCCCTCGCTAGCCTCCGCTTATTCTGTGCTTTTGCCTTCCTGACATCCCTACCAGTCTGGGCTACATGTCTGTATATGTCCTTTGTGACTTGTCCCATCTTCCATTTCTGATGTGTCCTTTTTGATTATCAGCTCATCAAAAAGCTCTTTCTGCATCCCCATTGGTTTCTTTAGAGGTCTCCCAGTTTTCTCTCTCATTGAAATAGTCTGTGATTGTGTCTTCAGTATCTCATTTTTCAGAAACTCCCACCCATCTTGGACTCCCTTTTCCTTTAGCTTATCTAGCCATGGATCCTGCCTAGCATTTCTTAGAGTTTATTAAAATCAACTTCCCTGAAGTCCAATATACAGGTTTGGCTATGCTCACCTTTACTTTTTCTTAAGATCATGAATTCCAACATTTTATGACTGTCCCCGGAGACACAGGTAATAGCACTTGTACAAATAGCGTACAATGTTTTGCTTAGATCACCTTGGAGGGCAAGCCTTTGCATTTAGTTCCTGTGCTAACTGGGTCTTTTGATACCCCTTTAAGTAATCTGTCACAACTATGTCATTACAACATGATGCCAAAAGACATATTGGGTGTTTCCAGATACTGTACTGAGAGTCTCCTGAGCAGATACACTCTTCTCAACATAGGGTAAAACCAGATGTGACAGCTTAATTGGCCTGGATCTCACCCGCACATGTGTGCAGGTGCCACCACATGTTGTCCTGGGCCATGTAAGTGGCTAGCCCAGGCTCTGACCTTGGAAAACCTCTGAGGTCACAGCCCGGTCTAAAGTCTGCCTGACTGCGTCAAAGCAGGTCATCATGTCTGTTCCTGGGCCACCAACACTGTCCAGGTTGGGTCCTCCATGGCCAGCTGCCATGGCTGGCAGTCACTGACTGCCATGGCTGTCCATCATAGTGGAGTGTGTGGCCCTGGTGCAGCGCAGGGACTGGGGCAGCCTGGCACACATTTGTGCTTCTCCCCACCCTTGCTGTTGGCCTGGTCACAGTCATGTTTGTTTTGGTGTTCCAACACAGCCCGTGTCCACCGTGGTTTTCCTCCCCGGGTGAGTGCCACAGCGCAATCATGCTGCTGTCATGCATGTTTTACCCATACTCTACTAGCAATGGGACACCGGCATTATTTATCACCTTTCACCTGACTTAGTGTAAGTATTCATCTAGTGAGAACAACAAATCTCTTCAAGCAGAGGTTCCCAAACTTTTTTGGAGTCAAACTCATCTATGCTTCAGCAATATTTTTATGGCACATTCATGTTCACTTATCAGTATGCACCACATTATCATGCACTTGGATGGAATATAACATTAAAAACCTTTTTTGCATTAACAAAAGTCAAAATGAAATAGATATCAAGTGGACTATTCAATTATGTATTACACTTATAATGTTATTTGATGTAATATCCCCCTATCGCTGTGGCATGACCTCATAGGGCCATGGTTCAATGAGCAACTATAAAAATTACCTAAAGTTTCAGGGATCACCTGACAACCTGCTGAGGTACACCAGTAAGACAGTGGTTGGGATTTGGAACTACTGCGTTACAGGATATCTGCAGTGCTACCAAGAAAAAGAAACAAGATGACTTCTTTTCTAGCTCAACCACTAAGGACTACTAAGCAAGGACTGGACTCTGACTGTGAACCCATTGGAATCCCACCAGGATTCCAACACAATTAGAGCGATAAAGCATAGGGAGTTTCTAGTGTGGTGGTATTGTAGCCAGGAGGACCATAAGGCTGCACTAAGTCGCTTTGCATTAAACAACTCAAAGTTGCTCATCTGTAACTGATATTTTTTGAGATGGATCTGTGCATCCCCACTTGTGGAATAAGCTTGCACACAACTTCTATTTAAGAACTTTGCCTCAGTAGTGATCTGCCTGAATGGCCTCATCTCCCAATCAAGGGACCTAAGCTTGTATACTGAGGCAAGGTTACTCAGATGCAACCAGTACCCTAAAAACTACACCCCCAACCTAGAGCTGAGTGATTGAAGGGCAGATGTACAGGATATGAGAATGTACAGAGACATCTAAGAACATTGGTTATACGTAGGCAATTTCCCGTTCTCCTTTAAGGAGCTCTGTGCATCTCATTTTGGGTGATGGGGGATGAAAACTAATGTCAAAACTAAAGCTAGCATGTTTTCTATCTGCTAAATCAATATTTTAAAAAATGTATTATCCCACCCTATCCTAAGGGTTAAAAGTGGGTTACAACACATAAAATTATAAATAGACATAAATGAAACCAGTTAAAAATAAAATCCTTTATCTCAAACCTCCTCAAGGACTATACCTTCCTTCCAAATGCTCACCTAGAAATAAAATATCATAATGCTTTGTAAAAGTATGAATAGATGTTAAAGCAGTAAATAGCTAAAATAGAAATGTTATCAAAGGGTAAAAACGGATGTGATTTGAGCCTGCTTTGACCCAGGACCCAGTGGCACATGTAAATATGCACCGCCAGATGTTGGCCTGGGGTTGCCCTGGGCATTGTTGGCAGGTAGTCCAGGCTGTGATCTCTAGACAATCTCCGAAGTCACAGCCCAGGATAAGGCCCACCCAACCGGGCCAAAGTGGGCCAGAGCACACCAGAATGGGCAAGCATTCTGTGCAGCTGCAGCGTACCCAGTCTGGGGTCCGCCATGGCTGTGCCTCATTGGACACCATAGCTGCCCATCATGGTGGGGTCAGGGCACTGGGAGCACAGTGCGAGTGGGGCCAGCTTTTCACCTGCACGTTTTGGTGTTCCCAGCTGTACCCAGGCTGTGAGTCTAGCAGGATGGCTTCCCAGCCACAGTGATATCAGGTAGGTGCCCCGACCTGACCCGTGCCTTCTCACCTGGAATTTTCTGACCCAGGGAGCAGTCCCACTAGTCAAACATCTGTTTTTACCCAAAAGATGCTACTGTGGTAGAGACTACCCTGTCAGAATGGGCCTCAATTCCCACAGTTAGCTCCTTACCAGCACAAGGATATGTATTCTAGTATCCACTTGCTTATCCTGTGGAAGGAGATTGGCCTACCCTGACAGGAGCCTCCATAGGATACAGACAGGGAATTCCCAGAACAGAAGGGCATGTCCTGTCAAAAGAGAATGATAAAGAATAGTGAAGCTTTTTGCAACATCAGTGAATACAAACACTTCTTCAGTTCTGCGGTAGAGGAAAGATGAATCTTCAGTCTCTAGTAGAGGGAAAGAGAACTGGTAACATAGAGTGAACACAGACATAACACTAACTCCGTTTTAACATTTCTTATGTGTGTTGCAGGGCTGCGTAGGGCACTAATACAGCCCTTCAACATGCATAAGAATATTAAAGCAGTGTTAAAGTTGTGTTAAAGTGGAGTTAGTGTTACGTCTGTTTTCACCCTGTGTTTCTTGAGGCATGTGAAATGGAGTGACTATTTCAGAGAAGAAAGTAAGCTCATGACAAACTACTACCTTATTCCCAAGAAACACTAAATAAGGTGGGATGGTCTGTGGGCTGCTAATTCACTGACCCTTCTAGTGGACATATTTGACAGTACTTTATACAACAGATTTTCCAAGGGGCATGTTGACAAATGCTCAAAAGGAGGACCTATCACTTTGGACAATATCGCATTGAGATCCCAGGAAACTGGAGGCTGTATCATCGGAGGATAGGTGAGTAGCACGCCTTTCAGGAAGGGTTTGATTAGAACATGGGAGAAAATTGGTTTATTACCTGTGTAATCATGATAAGCTAAGATTGCTGCTAGATGCACCTTCAGAGAGGAGAATGCTAGTCTTCTTGAGATGAAGTACATAGACTAGGCCATGAGCAGGAAGAACAATGGTATGAGTCAGATTATTTAATCATGTCTGTTCCGAAAATCCAGAGCATTTATGCTGCTAAGTTTTCCTTATGGAAGGTTTTCTGGAATCCTCTAGATGGCAAGTACTGTAGGTGGAACACTGTGGAACCATGCAACTCGTAAGAGGCCAGAAACCACGTTCTTCAAAGGAGATATGTGAAATGGTTGAAACAGTGTCAGGCAATTATACACACTTACATGGACAAGGAACAGCTAATGCTGCTCCTGGATTCAGAATGAGCTCCACAGCAGCTACCCTTCAGGAAAGTGCAGAATGGCAGACTCATTCACTTAACCCATGCCCTACAGACCTATCCTTTTATTATCACTGTGGTACAATAAACAAAGTATATACTGGGCTATCAATACATAGGGTTTGCAGGATGGCCATAAGAACATAAGTAGTGCCATACTGAGTCAGACCAATGGTCCATCAACCCCAGCATCCTGTCCTCTGACAGTGGTCAATCTCAATCGCATGGGAGAAGAACCAACAGTCACAATGGGCAATCCATTCCCCGTTGTTCACTCCCAGCTCCCGACAGTAAGAAATTCACCCCGTAAACTACTTGGTTAACAGCCATTAATGGATCTACTAAGAACTTATCCAGTCCTTTTTTAAACTCAGCTATACTACTGCCCTTGACTCTGGCAACAAATTCCATAAGCTAATTATGCGTTAAGTGAACAAGTACTTCCTTTTATTTGTTTTAAATCTGCTGGCAGCTAGTTTCATGGATTGTCCCCTAGTTCTAATACTATTTGAGAGGGTAAATAACCATTCCCTATCTATGCGTTCCATACCACTCAAGATTTTATAAACCTCTATCATGTCCACTCTCAGTCTTCTCTTCTCTAAACTGAAGAGACTCAGCTTGTCAAGCCTCTCTTTGTACAGAAGCTGTTCCATACCCTTTATCATTCTCGTTGCCCTTCTCTGTACCTTTTCTAGTTCAGCTATGTCTTTTTTGAGATGGGGCGACCAGAACTGCACACAATATCCCAGGTGAGATCGCACCATTGATTTGTATAGAGACATTATGACATCCTCAGTTTTTGTTCTCTATTCCTTGGCGACTAACTCCTAACATTCTATTCACTTTTTTGACTGCTGCTGCACATTGGGTTGAGGATTTCAGTGTATTGTCCACAATCACTCCCAGATCCTTTTCCTGAGTGGTAACTCCTAGCTTAGTATCCAGCATTGTGTACTCATAATTTGGGTTATTTTTCCCTATGTGCATCACTTTGCACTTGTCCACATTAAGGCCTTTTTTATATGGATGGCACCCACCCACGAATGCGCATAAACACCCATTGGATGGGTGTGAGAGTGTCCGTGTAAACGTCCACGAGTGGGTGGGTGCACATTCATGACCCCCCCACTGACACCCACTGAGCCAGCGGGAAGTTGGCGGCATGCTCCGTGGGTGGAAATGGGTGGAGGTGGGTGGAGATGGGTGTTCAACACCCAACCGTCCATGTAAAAACCATAACACCCACACCCATGGGAATGGGTCCACGGTGATCACAGAGAGATGGCTAGAGAGGCCACGCAGGGGCCCCCCCACGCAGACACACCCACGCGGGGAGACACCGGACACCCGCCCGGGAGCCCGTAAAAGGGATCCGAAACAGAACATGGGTGCGCAAGCTCCCAGAACGTCAGGCTGGAAAACTGCTGATAAGATGAAGGGAGCCAGCATCACTACAAATGCGGGAAGGGCCAGTATAAGCAGAGGGACCCCGGGACGCCCAGGGGAGAGGGGTGGCCCAACAGACCAGAGGGGGGAGGTGGGAAGGATGGCTAAACAGAGCACACCTGTCCTGCCACAGGGCTGAGGGCACACCACTGTGGCCACGCCGCCCGCAGCACCCCACGCCACCACAGCCACTGGGCATGGGGCAGGGAGTGGAAGCGACAGTGAGGTAAGAGTGAGGGCACCCCAGGAACCCAGGAAAGGGGGTCCCGCATGGTAGGAGCAGACACCAACCCGAGGGAGGCCAGGGCAGGCAGCGGACAGCTAACGGTTTGCACCCCCACCCCAGGAGAGCACCCAGACTGAGGAGCAATGGACCACTGAGGAGACGTCCAAGGAGGGCCCCTGTGACAGTCAGGTAATCCTCCTGGGGCCCCCTTGGGGTGGGGGGGAGGGAACCCCCCACAAGGGTGCACAGGTGGGCAGTGGGGCAGATGCTAACCCCTCTGCAATACCCCCGCACAGGAGACGACCAGCTCCGCTGTCACCACAGCTATCAGGCAAGTCCCATGCCACGCAAATGGAGGGCCCCCCATACGCGGGACCCAAAAGGGGGAGCCCTGGTCAAGGCAGGAGACCAGAGACTTCATATGCGTGTGGGGGGCTGAAAAGACCCAGCACAACCTGCTGTGCAGCTGCAAGACCAGACAGGTCTATGAAGCCATCGCCCAGGAAATGCAGTGATAGGGGTACAATAGGGATGGCACCCAGTGCATGCAGCAAGCAAAGGACTTGAGGTTCTGATATAAACATATCAAGGACAACAATCTGAAGTCTGGCCATGCCATGCACACAATGGAGTTCCATGATGAGCTGGACTGGTTTCTCTGCATGGATAGTGACATAGTTGCCTCCTGCATACATGGCACTGCCTTCACCAGGGGCAGATGGAGGGCAACCACAACACACACCCCTGCCCAACTCCCTGAAGCAGAGGGAGGCCCCTGCCCCTGGCGAGGCCAGCCAGGATGTGGGAGGGGACAGCCCCATTACACAGGGGGAGGAGGCGGCCCAGGAAACCTCTCTCACACACAGCACCCTCCATATGCTCCCACAAAACCCACAGAGCGACGGCCACGGGGACAGGGGGTGCATGTGGAATGGACAGAGACCCGGGACACTTCCCAGGAAGTGGAGGAAGACGATCCAGGTACGAACACAACCGGGGCCTGGGGGGGTAGAGGGAGGGGGGAATGGGCCCTGGCCACAGTGACCGGAGCCACAGTGACCGGAGCCACAGCCGGGCAGCAGGGACCAACTGATGGATCCAAATTCCCATTACAGCTCAAGACACCCTGGAGGAACATGAGGAGGAGGAAGAGGAGGAAGAGTTGGTAGCGGAGGAACCAGCAGCACCCCTGGGAGTCAGGTGCCAGGACCACGATGGTAGGCCACATTGTGCAAGGAACGGGTCCCAGCATGCGCCTGCAGAGGGGCCCAGCAAAGTGGTCTGACAGAGGGGACAGGGATGATGGGACCCCGCCTGACCGGTAGGGAGAACCATAGGGACAGACAGGGCAGGGGGGCCGGCACCCCCTGTGGCAACAAGGATGCACCGATATGGGCACAGGGTACAGGCATGTCACAGAACACACCACAATCTGTTCTCATCCCTCCCACAGATGGGCGCGCTGGTCCGGTGAGGGGAGCCGCCACCGGCAGTGCACAGAGGAATCGGGAGATGCAGGATAAGAACCGGTGGAGGAGAGAGGACCTCGGGAGGGAGGGAGCTGCTGGAGGAAACCAGAAGGTTAGTCGAGGTGCACGCACATGAGCTCTCCCTCACGAGGAAGGTGCAAAGAGGGGAGGGGGAGAGGGACCAGGGCATATTGGTAACCATGCTAACACGGTCCCACACTGAGCAACTGTGGGACAGGCGCCAGACCACCACCCTCGACTGGGAGATGCAGCTCAACAGAGCCTAGAGGGCGAGGGGACTTGTTGCACTGGAGGGGAGCTCCGCACAAGCCCTCGATCTCATTGGGAAGGTGGTGGGGCTCCTGTGGAGGGAACCCCAGCAAGACGCGCCCCTTCCAGGCCCAGGTGGAGGGATGGCTGCCAACCACCACCGGGGCGCCCCCCCACAAGTGCTGGTGCCCCCCCTGCACTTCGGCCAATCCTGGTTTCTCTAGCAGCACCCCTTCCATGGCCTGGTGAATGGGGGTCCCTCTCCCCCACATAGCCCCTCAACAACAGTGCATGGAGATGCCATTCTGACCTGCACCCCTCCTGGTTCCTCCACAGCTTCCTCCAAGACACCCCCCCCGGGAACTGCTGTCTCCCCCCATCAACCCAGAACCTCCAGGTGACCAACCACTCATGCCGGCTGCCCCCACCAGCTCCAGTAAGTCGCACCACATAGCTGACTGCAAAGGGGGGGAAGAGGTGATGCAGCAGGGGGAGCGATGGGAACACCAGAGCCCCAGTACAAGGCCTGTGGTGCAGGGGTAACTCCCACGGACAGAGTGTAACACAGACCGTATCTTCCATCATCACAGGGCCCAGCACCCGAGCCTGGAGTGGAGCGGCCTGTGGAAGAAGGAAAGCCTGGGCCATCCAGCCGACACTCCCAAAGGGAGCTGCAAGGGGCTGAAGGGGAGCAAGCCCCGGTGGTGCACCGAAGTGGGCATGAGGAAGGCCCCGCAAAACATAACCCCCCCCCTTGTACATAACCCCTAATAAACTATGTGATACTGTACCACTCTGTTGTTCTTTGTATCAGTGGGGGCACCATGGACAGTAGGGGTCTCTCCACATGCAGAAGGGGGCAGGACATGCACACAACAGGTGGCAGTACCGAATGCCTCTGGTAGGTAAGGAGCCAGGTGGGCAAAAGCATTGCACCCATAGCCAGGGACAGGTCAGCACAGTCACAGCAGTGGAGCGCCTGCCATGCCAAAAGACAGTTGGTGCGGGCCCGAGTCCTGCAGCAGCTCACTTGCCAGGGCATCACAACAGTGGGGGACTCAGTGGCGTGGGACACGGCCAACACAGGCTTGGGGAACCCCTACAACCCAAACAATGGAGTAGATACAGTTTTTCTGATCAGACATATCTGTATTTGTTTGAACGGATTACATGGTTGCTGCAATGGTGGGGGGCTATCAACATGGGTAGTCAGTTGGCTGCCATCTGGGCAACAATGAGCCTACACAGAGCGTCCCGCTTTTCCTTGGGGATGCGCCGGAATGCCCCACCCTGGACATGTTGGTAGAGGTGAACAGGACCTGCTCTCGGCACCGGTGGGGGGTACTCCAAGGCAGCTCCCCCATTCTCGCATAGATTGTGCAGGATGCAGGCCACCAGTACAAGGATGGTGTCACGCCGCACTGTAGCTCACGCATATTGACGAGTGAGCAGTGAGTTGCTAGGCAACCTGAAGGAAACACCAGGGGCGACACCCTAGTTGTAGGTAATAGAGGGGCAGGGGGTCAAGCACAGCCCCCGCAGAACCCTGCAGCAGGGCCATCAGGCTTAGCCTCGCCCAGACGTAGCATGAGACTGGCGGGGCAGTGTAGGATGTTAGGGGATGGAGCCATGACTCCTCCCTAAGTGCCCACACCTGGCCTGAGAGTATAAAGGCACCAGCGAGGCAGCAGATCCTCGCCGGTAATCATTTGAGAGGCTGGCCCCTTCTGTGCTCACTGCTTGTTATACCTTGATCCTTGTGCCTTGTTGCTGTTTGTTCCCCTTCCTCTTTCTTCCTTGCTTGAGTGCTTGTCTCCCTATTTCCCTTCCAGTGTTCTTGCTCTAGCTGGGTGAGTGTGTCTTGACTGTCTGCCTAGTGGTTCCTTCACTTACCATGTTTCCTTATTCCCCCTCCCCTATTCCTGAGTATTAGCCCTATTCTCTTTCCCTTCCCCCCTTTCCTTCTCTTCCTCCCCTTGTCACCCCTGTGGGGAAACTGGGATCCTCCATCCCACACCAGTCATATCACTGGGTCCTGGAACCCTTGGAGAGTGTGAGTAGTATTCTTGTTTGTCCTTACCTGTTCTTGTACCTTGAGCATTTCCCTCCTCTTCTTCCCTGTGATGAGCTGGGTTGATCTCAGTTATTGAGAGAAAGCCCAAACAAGACCCTGAGGGAATTACCTACCCAGTAGTATCGCCTGAGAATGGGAAACCTAGCCAAGGAGTCAAACCTACTCCCCCTTTCCTTCCCTTCTCCCTCTTCTACCTTATTCCCCCCTAACAGATGGGGGTGTGCTGCAGATCGAACTGGCTCCTGTTCATGAAGCGGCGCCAACACCCCTTGAGCAGCCCAAATGCCAACTCCACCATGCTCCGAGCCGATGAGAGGCATTCATTGAAGAGCCAGCAATCCGGTGTGTGGGCCATGGGATAGGTCCTCATGAGCCACGGGCTCAGTGGGTAGGCGGGGTCCCCTATCACCACGGGAGCCATGGAGACCCCCTCAATGACCCGGTACAGGTTGGGGGCTATCTCCCCATTAAACATGCGTGCATAGAAGGGGGACACCCGCAGTATGCACGGCACGCATCATGGATCCTCCCTGACTGGTCAGTGTACACGTCCATAAACAAGGCCCTGTGATCCACTATGGCCTGGAGATTGATGGAGAAGGCCTTCCTCCTGCTCAGGTAGTCCATCTTTGGCATGTGGGGGCCGGATAATGGGGATGTGTGTGCTGTCTATCACCCCTATGCAATGGGGAAAGCCCAGGTCTTCAAAGCTGCAGATCCCCACCTCTGGATCCCGGAGCTGGATGACCCACTCCAGCAGCAGCTCCATGATCAGGTCACACACGTCATGGAGCACCCTATTAACGGTCGTGATCCCCACCCTGAACTGCTCCCCAACGCTCCAACAGGAATTGGGGGTGGCCAGTCTCCACATGGCCATGGCCAAGTGCATCCCTGGTGGCAGCGGATACCGCATGTTGGTCTCCCACCTCTGGAGATGGGGATTCAGAAGCTCTCTGATCCGGGTCAGGAGGGATTGGCTCATGCAGAAGTGGGCTGTCTACTCCTCGTCCATCCAGGTGGCCAGCACGTTCTCCCACCATTCATTTGTTCGGGACCGCATCCAATGCAGCCTCTGTGTTGGGACAGTGACACAGCACCCGTATAGGTTGAGCGACCACTGGGACAGTATGAGGCCCATGTCCTGGGACACTGCTGTCCCAAAGATGGAATGTCACCTGGCAGCTACCATCCATGCCCAACGCAGCGATGCAGCTCGCCACAGGTTGGCAGCCCTCCTGCGCCATTCGCCATGGTTGTAGAAGCGGTGACCGGCCGATTGCTGCAACACCAGCCCAGAATCATGAAGCAGATGGACAGGACCATTAACAGGATGTCCCTCACCTGTGGGGGCTCATCAACAGACAACATGGTGCCAACAACGGCACGCATGCCCAGGGGGAACCCACCACCGGTACCCGTGAAGGATCACTGAGCTGCTACCAGACAAGGTGGTACGTGGGGGGGGGGGAGATGTGAACCAGGGCCACTCGGCTGTGCCAGTGCTCCCCGTACCCATCTGGCCCATCAATGGCCTGTGCACCTACCTACCACCCTCGTGCGATTGGTGCCCTCAACCCCGAAGGCCCGTGCGCCCTGCACACCCGCACTGTGACTCCCACATCCCCTGCAACCCCATAGCTGGCCCAGAGTTCCAGGTACAGCTATGATGGGGGAGCCGCTCACCACACCCGTCTCCTCCCGTCCCTGCCCCTGCACCCTGTACAGGCCACCACCACCAATGTTGTCTCGACGCCCCCTGTTACTACCACATCCCATACGACACACCCAATTGACCTCTCACTCTACCCCCACGCCTGGTCACAGCAACCTGCACCCATATATACTCTAGCAGGCCATGCTGTGCGGCCAGTGATTGGTGCCGTACCATGGGTATGTTCAGCATCAGCGCACCTGATAGGGATCCCCCCTCGCCGGGCTGCTGCCACACACCCACCCCTCACGGACTGCCTGACAGTCATGGGGCCAGGGACGGCCCGAGGCACCTCAGTGGGCCAGAGGCCAGTCTGATCCCTGTGCCTCTGCTGGGACCCCTTGTGTTCCCTGGCCAGGGTGCATCCGCACCGGCCTTGCTATTGTCACAGCGCTTGAAGGCCACGGCACTGTGCAACTGGGTTCCATCACGATAGGGTGGCTGAAGTATGTGATTAGCTCCCTGGTAGAGGCAGCCTTGCAGAACTGTCATCGTTACCGCTGGTATGCCCCCGCCCTGTGTGTGGGGCAGGGGTTCACAGGGCCGAGTAGCTGTTCCACTATCAGTTGTGTGCGGCCTCAACCCAGCTAGCGCTGCACAGCTTCTCGCGCCGTGCTCATGCACTGCCGCTCTCCATAGGACCCCAGGGCAAGCCGCGGAGCAGCCCTCGAACTGGTCATAGCAGGGTGTGGAACCAGCCCTGAGACCGGAAGTGTTGCAGGGGAGGTGTGGTCACCCTGTGCCAACATGCTGTTGGGAACGCTGTGGCAGAGCCGCAACATCCAGCTGATGAGCAATCCTCTGTTGGTGGGGGATGGCTACAATCTCCTGACACCGTACATGTGGGTGATGGGCCATCCAGTCAGGAGTCCGGCTTGCCGCCTGCGTGCCGGGGAGCTTGGCTTTGCCCTCCTTCAGCAACCTCAGTGGGGGCACCCAGTCACTGTTGTTGTACCATGGACAGCACCGGAGATCACGGCTATTCACCAGGTGGCTGCACATCCGAAGTATGAATTGGCGCTCCAGACCAGGGGTCCCCTTGTGGCTACCGACTACACCAGCATCCTACTTCATGCCCGTGGCATATCCATCTACGATTGAAATGCCAGGCCATTCTTGGGGAGCTGGACCTGCTACCCATCGATGTTGGGGGACCACTGCTGACTGGGACCCTACTACACGTGAACTTGGCACCCTGCAATCGGTGATGAACCTACCGAATGTCACGGCTGCAGCTGCCACCGGAAACCCGCTCCTGCCCCATTTCATGGTGGATGTGCATATGCAGTCCTGGGAATTCCACAAGGGCCTCTTCACCTGGGAGGGTCTTGTCCCGGGGCAGCTGTTCCTGGGGCACCTTCCGGCCTCTTCACCTGGGAGGGTCTTGTCCCAGGGCAGCTGTTCCTGGGGCACCCTCCGTTCCTGGGCAACCCGACCGGCCCCTCAGTCACACTGTCATTGCTGTGCCTGTGCTGTGGCCTGGCTCCTCCTGGGACCTGGTGCTCCAGCCCCACGGAGTGTGTAACCCAGTGGTGGGCTGCCCCGTATGCCGGACCCCCTTGCTGCCTCGGTACACTCCAGACCCCATCCCTGTAGCATTCCCTGCTGCCTCCATCCATCCTGAAGTGGCTGCACTGGTGTCACTGTGTGCTGTGTGTTGAACAACGGGAGCCCGTGCTTCCCATTCACTGCCCTGTTTTCCCATACACTCCCTATTCTCCCCCCTAATAAAGACCTTGCCTGTCATGGTACCCCTGTGTGTGCTTTAATGTCTGCGTGCCACCCTGATCACCAATCCCACGACTGCGGCCTTCTCCGTGTGGGTTGGTTACTGTGATCGGCATCCTGGGGGATTGCGCTGTGGATAACTGGGGTGGTCTGGTGGTATACTGTGCAGCATGCTGTGGTCACCTGTTACCCATTGGTTGCCCCTGGTGCCCCCTGTCAGGTCCCATCATCAGCACCGTTGGCGATGGATGGGCTGCAGGGGAGACAGGGCTCTGACCATGAGTGGACCCTGTTCCCGGTCCATCAGTTGACTGCCTCTGGACACCCTTGCTGTGTGTGGCTGAGGTGCTGCCTTGGGTGTCCCGGGGTCATGGTGTTGGTTGCACATGGTGTGTGCTTCTTGACCCTGCTGACCCTTGCCTTGCACCCCATTCCCTTGACCCTCTTCCTCCTCCCTTCTAGCTACCCTGGTTGAGTTCCTGGCCATTCTCTTCCTGGCACATCTGGCCAGCCAGCTCCAGAGTGCCACCTCGGACCTCCATGCAGGGGCAAGGTTCTACGGGGAGATCAGTGGGTGTGCTACGTGTGTGCTGGAACCTCTCCCCGGTTGTGTGTTCGGGAATGCACGTTGTAGGGATAAACTCTTTCGCTCTGCTCTGTCTGACTTTTTATCCTGCTGAGTCACTATTCCTATACCTACGATCGGTCTACCCTTATCCTTGTCACATGGACCTGCCTGCTGTCATTCTCATCATAACCAAGCCAAGTACGTGCACTTGAGACCTCGCATCTTCATGAATGTTAGACCCCTTGTCTCTCCCTCTGTTCCCTTCCTAAGTCTCTCCCCCAGCTCCTGTCTCTCAGATTGTAAGCCCTAGGGGCAGGGACAGTGTCTATTTTATTACTTTGTAAAGTGCCAGGTACACTGCTGGCGCTATATAAATGTTTGTTAATAATAATAATAATAATAGGGATCCATGGTCCTGTCCTGATGACACCTTCACTCTCTCCCTTAGTGCAGGTGATGATTGCAGAGCAGACCCGGGAGCAGGGGGCGGTTGTGCAGCTGCTGCTGTAACGCCTGGAGCGGGTTCACCGGCTCGACCATGCACAGGTGGATTCTTGGGGCTGGGCTTGGGACTGGCATCCCTACTGAGGGCAGGGAGCCACCCCATGTGCCTGATGTTTGTGCTGCCTCCCCACCCCCATGTACCTTGACCCTGTCCCACCCTATTCCCCCTTGCCAATAAAGTTGCTTTGTCCCCATCTCTGGGTGTGTGTCATGGCATTCCGTTTGGGTAGGTCGTTCATGTGGGCACCTCTTGGTGGTTGTGGCATGCTTGCGTGGCAGGGGCTGTGTGTCTATTCCCTTCCCTCCCAGTTTTGTGCTGCAGCTCTGTCATTCCCTTTGGTGGTGACTCTGGTCGCCTCTCAGCTGCCTGTCTTGACTTCCTCTTCCCCCCTCCAGCCCTGTCTCATTCCCCCCACCTTCCCCTCTGGTCCCTTGGGCCGGGGGTCCATCCCCTTGCCCACTGTCCTGCTGCCTTGCCCCCTCCCTGCCTTTGCGATGGTCCCCCCCTTCATGCACCCACCTCTGTTGTTGGTGTGTGAAGAGCTGCAGCAAGTTTGCTGGTGGTTGGTGTGGTCCCCTCTCCCCCCTTCCTATCCCTGCCAGGTCACCTGTGCTGTGGGTGCCCGTCCCTGCTGTCATGACCATCTGTGTCCTGTGCCCAGTTCATTTTCTGGGGGCCTCTGCCAGGGGGTTGGGTGTTTGTGTTGGGGTCCCCTGCTGCTTTGGCCCTCCATCTTCCTCCCCTGTGCCCCTTCCCAGTCCAGCACCCTGCTGGGGTCCCCCTGCCCCTTCCTGGCCCGCCCCCCCGTGCTGTCCCCCCGCCTCCTTGGCCATGCAGCTCTTCCCTGTGTGGTCATGTTCACTGTTGTGTGTGGGGGGGTTCTGGTTTGTGGGGGGTCTGTGGCACCCGGTTGTCTGGCCTCTGTCACGGGGCTGGCTGGGGGTGGCTACTTTGTGTCCCCTGTCATCCCAGCTCCCTCCTACCCCACTCGCACGGGGTCTGGCAGATCAGGGGCAGAGCTGCGTGCCACGGCTTCATTTGCTCTCAGCCTGCCATGCTCCCCCGTCGCTGTGCTGGGCAGGGCTTCCCCGCCGTTTGGTGTCTCAGGTGTCCGTGTAAGTTTCATAGGTGTTTTCTCGGTGTTTCCCGGGGTGTGTGTTTGGCTGATGGGTGTGTGCCAGCCCCTCCCCTTCCATCCCACAACACCTTGTGGCAGCGGCCGTGTACATGTCATCCAGTTCGGCACCGCCAAGTGTTCGGCCACCCATCTCCACCCACCAGGCAGATGGGTAAAAAAGGCCTAAGTCCATGTAAAAAAGGCGTAAATCTCATCTGCCATTTAGGTGCCCAGGCACCCAGTCTCAAAGATGCTGTTACAGTTCTTCACGGTCGACTCGTGTTTTAACTATCTTGAATAACTAGGTGTCATCTGAAAATTTGATCACCTCACTCTTAATGCCCTTTTCCAGATCATTAATGAATTCATTAAACAGCACCAGTCCCAATACAGATCCCTGGGGCACACCGCGTTTTACATCCCTCCATTATGAAAACTGACCATTCAGTCCTACTTTTTGCTTCCTATCCTTTAACCAGTTACCGATCCATAGTAAGACACTACCTCCTATCCCATGACTTTTTAATTTTCTCAAGAGTCTTTTATGTGGGACCTTATCAAATGCTTTCTGGAAATCCAGGTACACTATATCTACCAGGTCTCCCTTGTCCACATGCTTATTTACACGCTCAAAGAATTCCAACAGATTACTGAGGCATGACTTACCTTTGCTATTAACTAAACTGCCTACTGAGTCAGACCAGTGGTCCATCTTAGCCCAGAATTGTCACAACCTGACATGGCAACAGGGGTTTCAAATTCAGGTCCAAGTATGGCTCTTCCAGGGTCTCCATCAGGGGCCATTCTGGTGTGCTACCTGAGACCCCTCGATGCCCCCAGCAGAGGCCTCCCCCAGGTGTGCTACCAGGGATCCTGAAGTGGAGATGCTGAGGATTGAACCTGGGACCTTATACATGCAAGGCATGTGCTCTTACCACTTGAGCTATACCCCACTCTCCCCCCCAAGCCATGCTAAATCCATGTTGACTCTTCCCCCATGAAGCCAGGTTTATCAACATGCGCAATGAAAATAGACAATGTTGACAGTGGTTGAGGCTCAAAATATCATCTGTCCTTCAAGATTCAAAAGTGTTAATGCCTTTTTTCCTTTTCCCTCTTCAGATATCGTTTCCTTGAGTGAGCGAAGCAGGGTTCACAGAAGACATACAGCCTGCTCATCTATTCAATAATATCCCCACAGTCCCTGTCCCATTCCTTGATTGATAAAAAATACTTTTTTTTCCCTGGCTGCTTTACTGCATAAGTAGCTGTGTATGTGTGGCTAGAGGCTTTCAAAATGGATGGCGGTCTATTTACAGACTCAATCCCTCCTTCCCACAGGAGTGGTTATGTTATTTAGGGACTAGAAGTGTGATTTGCTGCAGGTAGTCTTGGCTCTGACAGCGTGGCAGAACCATGCTGCTTATTGCCATTTTGAATGGCTTAAGACAAATCCCCATATTTTATGCATGTTTATTATTTCACTGTCCATTTATTTTATATTTTAAATCACTTTCAGAACTTGTACTCAATAACCAGGTTTTATAATACAGCCACGAGAGCCCTTTTTATTGTACCATAAACTTACATTAGTGTGGTAGAAGTGTGACATGTGAAAGCACATACATGCATAATCTAGAGTCTAAAAATGTAGATATTCCTGTAAATTATTCCAGAAACCAACATCTGTGCCCTGGTGATTCTACTGAAAAGTCAAGCAAACCTAAATATGTTTAAAATGCTTGCCTAACCAGATCTATGCTAAAACCACACAAGGAGTGAGGCCCATGGCAGGCAATCACTGCTGCCATACAATGAGGCAAGCATAGGGAACCAGCCAGATGGTTGTGGGGAACTTAGGTGGGCCAGCCCCTGTTGGAACCACTGCTGGGGAGGGCCGCAGCACCAGCTGCACAAACTTACACCCGGACCCACCTCCCTCCCCCGGCCATGCGTGGCAGACAGAAGGGGCCCAGCCACATGGGTTGCCTACCCTGGGCAGTAACTTTACCTCTGCCCATAGGAATGGCTGCAGCCAGCCACACCAGCCACTCAGAGGCACTGTGGGACAGAGACTTTAAAAGTCACAAGAACTGGTTGAGAGCACTGGGGGCCAGGTTCCTTAGCACTCACACCAGGAACATGTCATTTGCAACGGCCACCCTGGTGCACTCCCCCTGCCCCCACCTCCGCCACCCCCCTACTCTATGGCAGGGGGCTGCCTCTGGGGCTGTGGTGGCCACGCTGGGAGCTGCCAGTTTGAATCCCTCCCCACCCAAGTGTGTGCTCTGTGGCAGTGCCACTCAACAGCCATGGACACACGCACCCCTCCCATTGCCGTGCTCATTTAAAAACACCCTGAGAAACAGTGGAAGATTGTTAGGTTCGGGGTGGGGATACCGCAGGGAACCGTGGATTTGGCACTAACTTCGCTATCTCCCTTCTCCCCTAACCCTATTACCCAGAGAGAGGCTCGCACGTAGTCCAAAGAAAGATTCCCCTCAGATTGGTTGGTGGCCAAGCTCTTACCAGAGCAGGGGCCGTGTCATCATTGGGGTTCGATCAGAGGGATGTGGGAGCAGGCCTCTGGTTCCCTATGCAGGGTGAAAACCCCTGCCCCCTTTGCAACCAACCCCCTACTTACACACGGTGCTCTTAGAATTAGGAAGGTGCTACCCGGGACTAGGTGCAGGGTGGGGAGGAGTACCAGAATGGGGGAAGGTAGGGGGTAGAGGATCTCACAGGAATGACGGTAGGGACACCGGGTTAGAACAGGGTAGGCCCTCACGTGCGCCACTCGCCTGCCTCCCACACACCACGCTTCAACCCCCTTCACCTCGCCTCCTCCAACACGCTCCTTCCTTTCGCTGCTACTCACTCAACACACTCGCTCTCCGTGCACACACCTTTCACGCTCCACTCAATCCTTAGCCTTAACTCCACACGGTCCGTCTACGCTCTCCCAGGGGCCAGCCTCACAGCAAACTGATCGCCGGCACTGAGTCCCCGCACTTCTGGGTTTAAATACGTCTGGCCCCGCCCTTCTGACGCTGGGCCTGCAGGCGTGCGGAGCGCCGCGTTGTTGTTGCTGGCTCCGCCCCCGACGTTGTCGGCTCCTCCGTGTCCCCGCCAAGGCGTTGCAACTCTGCCCCTGATGCTATAGGGGCCTTCGGGGCTCGCGGGGTTTCCTCGGCGGGTTCTTCCTCCACTTGGTCGGAGGGCTGGGGGCTCAACGCGTCCTGCCCGACGGCTTCGGGGTTTCCAGCTGTCTGTGCCCCCGGGGAATGATGGCCCGCTCGTCGGGAAAGGGCCCTAGCCCTGACAGCACCCCCCCTCCAGGGTCTATGGTGAAAATGGTGAAGCGAGAGGGGTCCTGGTTTGGAGGGGTACTGACGGTGGAATTTCTGAACTAAATGGGGGGCATGCACCAAGTTGGCGGGCTCCCAGGAACGATTGGCAATGCCATATCCCTTCCAATCGACTAAATAAAATAACTTGCCACGGGTTCGTTTGAAGTCTAACAGGGTGTGAACTTCGTACTCGGGTTCTCCTTGGATCTCACACACCGGCCCTGGCGCTGCGGGTACCGGAAAAAGAGGTGGGTGAAAAGGCTTAAGCAATGACACATGGAAAACAGGATGAATTCGAAGCGTAGGGGGAAGGGTTACCCGATATACTACGGGATTTACCTGTCGTTCTATGGGGAATGGCCCCATATACCGATTATCCAGTTTCGATGACGGGTGTAAAGACTGATAATGTCGTCGGTCTACCCACACCATGTCCCCCACTTGATAGATGGGGGCCGCTTTTCGGTGTTGATCCGTGGTCTGTTTATATTGCTGGCGGGCCTCCTGTAGTGCCTGTCGGGCATATGTGTGACAGCGCTGAAGTGTCTGAACCATGGCTCCGGCGGCGGGGACCTCTATCGTTGGTTCTTCGGGGAGTGCAAGCCGGGGGTGGAACCCACAAGACACAAAAAAAGGAGAGGTGCCGAGGGCAGCATGTGGGGCGTTGTTGAAAGCAAATTCGGCGAGGGCGAGGTAGGTAACCCAATTGTTCTGGAGATAGTTAACGTAACATCGGAGGTACTGTTCGAGGGTTTGGTTTGCCCTTTCTACCTGTCCATTGGCTTGAGGTCTATACGCTGTAGTGGGGGAAAGATGGGTTCCTAAGGTAGAGAATAACGCCTTCCAAAAACGGGATGTGAACTGTGATCCCCTATCGGAGAGTAAGGTTAGTGGAAGCCCGTGGTGTTTAACAACGTGCTGCAAGAATAGTTGTGCTGTTTGTTTGGCGTTGGGAAGCCCCTTACAAGGAATAAAATGGCCTAACTTCGTAAACTGATCGATGACTACAAAAATCGTGGTATACCCCTGTGACGGGGGTAATTCCACGATAAAGTCAATGTTTACCCGTTGCCACGGCCCTTGGGGTAAGGGCCCAAGTTGTAACAGCCCTACGGGTTTTNTTTGGTGGTGACTCTGGTCGCCTCTCAGCTGCCTGTCTTGACTTCCTCTTCCCCCCTCCAGCCCTGTCTCATTCCCCCCACCTTCCCCTCTGGTCCCTTGGGCCGGGGGTCCATCCCCTTGCCCACTGTCCTGCTGCCTTGCCCCCTCCCTGCCTTTGCGATGGTCCCCCCCTTCATGCACCCACCTCTGTTGTTGGTGTGTGAAGAGCTGCAGCAAGTTTGCTGGTGGTTGGTGTGGTCCCCTCTCCCCCCTTCCTATCCCTGCCAGGTCACCTGTGCTGTGGGTGCCCGTCCCTGCTGTCATGACCATCTGTGTCCTGTGCCCAGTTCATTTTCTGGGGGCCTCTGCCAGGGGGTTGGGTGTTTGTGTTGGGGTCCCCTGCTGCTTTGGCCCTCCATCTTCCTCCCCTGTGCCCCTTCCCAGTCCAGCACCCTGCTGGGGTCCCCCTGCCCCTTCCTGGCCCGCCCCCCCGTGCTGTCCCCCCGCCTCCTTGGCCATGCAGCTCTTCCCTGTGTGGTCATGTTCACTGTTGTGTGTGGGGGGGTTCTGGTTTGTGGGGGGTCTGTGGCACCCGGTTGTCTGGCCTCTGTCACGGGGCTGGCTGGGGGTGGCTACTTTGTGTCCCCTGTCATCCCAGCTCCCTCCTACCCCACTCGCACGGGGTCTGGCAGATCAGGGGCAGAGCTGCGTGCCACGGCTTCATTTGCTCTCAGCCTGCCATGCTCCCCCGTCGCTGTGCTGGGCAGGGCTTCCCCGCCGTTTGGTGTCTCAGGTGTCCGTGTAAGTTTCATAGGTGTTTTCTCGGTGTTTCCCGGGGTGTGTGTTTGGCTGATGGGTGTGTGCCAGCCCCTCCCCTTCCATCCCACAACACCTTGTGGCAGCGGCCGTGTACATGTCATCCAGTTCGGCACCGCCAAGTGTTCGGCCACCCATCTCCACCCACCAGGCAGATGGGTAAAAAAGGCCTAAGTCCATGTAAAAAAGGCGTAAATCTCATCTGCCATTTAGGTGCCCAGGCACCCAGTCTCAAAGATGCTGTTACAGTTCTTCACGGTCGACTCGTGTTTTAACTATCTTGAATAACTAGGTGTCATCTGAAAATTTGATCACCTCACTCTTAATGCCCTTTTCCAGATCATTAATGAATTCATTAAACAGCACCAGTCCCAATACAGATCCCTGGGGCACACCGCGTTTTACATCCCTCCATTATGAAAACTGACCATTCAGTCCTACTTTTTGCTTCCTATCCTTTAACCAGTTTCTGATCCATAGTAAGACACTACCTCCTATCCCATGACTTTTTAATTTTCTCAAGAGTCTTTTATGTGGGACCTTATCAAATGCTTTCTGGAAATCCAGGTACACTATATCTACCAGGTCTCCCTTGTCCACATGCTTATTTACACGCTCAAAGAATTCCAACAGATTACTGAGGCATGACTTACCTTTGCTATTAACTAAACTGCCTACTGAGTCAGACCAGTGGTCCATCTTAGCCCAGAATTGTCACAACCTGACATGGCAACAGGGGTTTCAAATTCAGGTCCAAGTATGGCTCTTCCAGGGTCTCCATCAGGGGCCATTCTGGTGTGCTACCTGAGACCCCTCGATGCCCCCAGCAGAGGCCTCCCCCAGGTGTGCTACCAGGGATCCTGAAGTGGAGATGCTGAGGATTGAACCTGGGACCTTATACATGCAAGGCATGTGCTCTTACCACTTGAGCTATACCCCACTCTCCCCCCCAAGCCATGCTAAATCCATGTTGACTCTTCCCCCATGAAGCCAGGTTTATCAACATGCGCAATGAAAATAGACAATGTTGACAGTGGTTGAGGCTCAAAATATCATCTGTCCTTCAAGATTCAAAAGTGTTAATGCCTTTTTTCCTTTTCCCTCTTCAGATATCGTTTCCTTGAGTGAGCGAAGCAGGGTTCACAGAAGACATACAGCCTGCTCATCTATTCAATAATATCCCCACAGTCCCTGTCCCATTCCTTGATTGATAAAAAATACTTTTTTTTCCCTGGCTGCTTTACTGCATAAGTAGCTGTGTATGTGTGGCTAGAGGCTTTCAAAATGGATGGCGGTCTATTTACAGACTCAATCCCTCCTTCCCACAGGAGTGGTTATGTTATTTAGGGACTAGAAGTGTGATTTGCTGCAGGTAGTCTTGGCTCTGACAGCGTGGCAGAACCATGCTGCTTATTGCCATTTTGAATGGCTTAAGACAAATCCCCATATTTTATGCATGTTTATTATTTCACTGTCCATTTATTTTATATTTTAAATCACTTTCAGAACTTGTACTCAATAACCAGGTTTTATAATACAGCCACGAGAGCCCTTTTTATTGTACCATAAACTTACATTAGTGTGGTAGAAGTGTGACATGTGAAAGCACATACATGCATAATCTAGAGTCTAAAAATGTAGATATTCCTGTAAATTATTCCAGAAACCAACATCTGTGCCCTGGTGATTCTACTGAAAAGTCAAGCAAACCTAAATATGTTTAAAATGCTTGCCTAACCAGATCTATGCTAAAACCACACAAGGAGTGAGGCCCATGGCAGGCAATCACTGCTGCCATACAATGAGGCAAGCATAGGGAACCAGCCAGATGGTTGTGGGGAACTTAGGTGGGCCAGCCCCTGTTGGAACCACTGCTGGGGAGGGCCGCAGCACCAGCTGCACAAACTTACACCCGGACCCACCTCCCTCCCCCGGCCATGCGTGGCAGACAGAAGGGGCCCAGCCACATGGGTTGCCTACCCTGGGCAGTAACTTTACCTCTGCCCATAGGAATGGCTGCAGCCAGCCACACCAGCCACTCAGAGGCACTGTGGGACAGAGACTTTAAAAGTCACAAGAACTGGTTGAGAGCACTGGGGGCCAGGTTCCTTAGCACTCACACCAGGAACATGTCATTTGCAACGGCCACCCTGGTGCACTCCCCCTGCCCCCACCTCCGCCACCCCCCTACTCTATGGCAGGGGGCTGCCTCTGGGGCTGTGGTGGCCACGCTGGGAGCTGCCAGTTTGAATCCCTCCCCACCCAAGTGTGTGCTCTGTGGCAGTGCCACTCAACAGCCATGGACACACGCACCCCTCCCATTGCCGTGCTCATTTAAAAACACCCTGAGAAACAGTGGAAGATTGTTAGGTTCGGGGTGGGGATACCGCAGGGAACCGTGGATTTGGCACTAACTTCGCTATCTCCCTTCTCCCCTAACCCTATTACCCAGAGAGAGGCTCGCACGTAGTCCAAAGAAAGATTCCCCTCAGATTGGTTGGTGGCCAAGCTCTTACCAGAGCAGGGGCCGTGTCATCATTGGGGTTCGATCAGAGGGATGTGGGAGCAGGCCTCTGGTTCCCTATGCAGGGTGAAAACCCCTGCCCCCTTTGCAACCAACCCCCTACTTACACACGGTGCTCTTAGAATTAGGAAGGTGCTACCCGGGACTAGGTGCAGGGTGGGGAGGAGTACCAGAATGGGGGAAGGTAGGGGGTAGAGGATCTCACAGGAATGACGGTAGGGACACCGGGTTAGAACAGGGTAGGCCCTCACGTGCGCCACTCGCCTGCCTCCCACACACCACGCTTCAACCCCCTTTACCTCGCCTCCTCCAACACGCTCCTTCCTTTCGCTGCTACTCACTCAACACACTCGCTCTCCGTGCACACACCTTTCACGCTCCACTCAATCCTTAGCCTTAACTCCACACGGTCCGTCTACGCTCTCCCAGGGGCCAGCCTCACAGCAAACTGATCGCCGGCACTGAGTCCCCGCACTTCTGGGTTTAAATACGTCTGGCCCCGCCCTTCTGACGCTGGGCCTGCAGGCGTGCGGAGCGCCGCGTTGTTGTTGCTGGCTCTGCCCCCAACGTTGTCGGCTCCTCTGTGTCCCCGCCAAGGTGTTGCAACTCTGCCCCTGATGCTATAGGGGCCTTCGGGGCTCGCGGGGTTTCCTCGGCGGGTTCTTCCTCCACTTGGTCGGAGGGCTGGGGGCTCAACGCGTCCTGCCCGACGGCTTCGGGGTTTCCAGCTGTCTGTGCCCCCGGGGAATGATGGCCCGCTCGTCGGGAAAGGGCCCTAGCCCTGACAAAGATCCAGAAAGGTGTGCATGAAGTAGGGATGTGGGAACAGAACCGAGTTCAGAAATTCGGTTTGGTTCGAAAATCAAGTTCGTTTCGAAAGTTCGGTTTGGTCGACTGAACTATTCGAGTTTGGTCGAATTCTGAACTTCTGAACCGAGTTCGTACATTCAAACCTGGGGTTTTGGGCCTTCTGAACTGGTTCAGATTCAACCAAACAGTTCGGTTGAATTCGAGTTCAGTTCAAAAGTTCAGTTAGGTCAACCAAACTATTTGAGTTTGGTCCGAACTCTGAACTTCCGAACCGTGTTCGCACATCCCTAGCAAGAAGTCAAATCCAGACATAAATTAAAGTACCAATTAGCAATTGAAAGGAAAGGAAAGATTTATTTGCTTCTAGCCTGGCTGTGACTCAGACATATACAGTACTGTCTCTTATGTTGAGACTCACTTTCTTGGTTTTAAAAATCATTCCTTTTTGCCCCATGGACACACAATATATGTATTCATTATGCTTCTCCCATTATCTCCTTTTTTCTATTTTTAGCTATCCAGTTCATTGAAAATAAGATCTAACTCCTTGGACATTTGAGGACAATTCTAGGTTTCTGTTAAAAAAATACTCAACCAAAACATATGTTTACAGCAACTTTTTTGTTCTGTAATCTCTCTCTCTCGTAGTCCTGCGTTGCTTATACTAATGAAGCCTTTATGAATCATTACAAATGTGTATAATTTGATAAGATCAGACGTCAGAATGAGTACTTCTCACACTAAGTTCAAACTATAGATCTGATCCTGAAAATCTTTACTCCCAGGAGTAGCTCCCATTCAAATGAAGAGCTTTATTATGATCAATGGAACTACATACATCAGTAAGAGTTTAGAGGATCATGCCTGTAAAATGGTGTGCTAATGATTATTCATAGGATTAACTTTGTCTAAATTCCTCTCCAGCCCCTTTCTGGAACTCATGGCCCCATTTCTTGCTATGCAAAGGATGGAGTTATTATTTTTTTTTAAAAAGGATTGTTTTTATTAAATATGAAAATGAATCTAATTACAGTTCTCCACAAAGATGTACTCTGACTAGGCAGATTTGAAATTTCACAGAGAGACTTCATTTGTATGAAGCTAGGGTATAACTCAGTATGACCCTTCTGGGGTGTCATTCCAAATTTACATCTTTTGTAGCTTCCATGGGGGAGAGGGGATTAAATCAATGTCAACCATCTGGCTAAAGTGACAGAATTTAAATTCTTGTTTCTGTTGAAAGGGAATGCACTTATTTTAATCATCAGGAACAACACAGGTTCAGTGTTGAAATGGTGATAGCATTGGCATGTCTTTCTAAAGTAGCTACTTGTATAAATGAAAAATAATTAAATTGTATCTTTAAATATTACTACATGAAACTATATACGGATTTGAGAGTGGTATCATTGTAACTATGTTAAAAATTGCACCTTTGACTGCCTCATCTGTATCCAGAGACTACTTCTTATAGATTAAGCTCCTGATCCCTTTTTAGAAGGCTTTCTTGATAGATTCTGAGACCTTAAAATGCCAAGAAGTGCTTTATAGGCAACCTATTGTTTATACATTTTTTTAAAATCTAAGATTTATGAGAACTAATTTTTCTTTTTGTATAGAATTTTTCTTTCTGTTGGACTAATGCTGATAAGACAACCTGCTTTTATAGGGAAAGGGATATGAAAGATGGTACCAATACAATTTTTAAAAGCTCTCCAAAGACTTTGCAAAATAGTCTCTCTGTAAAATGACTCCTACAGAAAAAGAAAGAACATCAGAAGAGAAGTCTATGAAGAAAATATTAAGCAAGAAAAGAAGAAAAAACAGGTTCTGGAGGTTACAAAACAGAGAGAGTGCTCATATATGTAAACAGCTGCAGATGGCTCAAGGGAATGTGAACAGCCAAGCTGCAGACAGGCAGACTTGGCCATAGAGTGGCCATTGCTGAGACTAGTAAGAGCTGAAACAGTGGAAATCCAAATTTCACGGAGGCAGAGAAAGCCATGTAGAGGAAAGGAAGTTTAGAGAGAACGTTTAGGCGGGTGATAGGGAAGAGTGGCTGTCCACAAGCCCTTGAGCCATCTGCAGCTGTTTACATATATGAGCACTCTCTCTGTTTTGCAATCTCCTCAACCGGTGTTCTGGTTGGCTCTTTTTTTTGCTTGCTTACTTCTGTTAGTATTTTCTTCATAGACGTCTCATCTGCTGTTCTCTTTCCTTTTCTGTAGGAGAGACAACAGCAGGGCTGAAATAAGGGCTTAATGAGAAGCAACAACATTTTCTCATGAGTAAACTCATAATTTAAAAAAAAATCAGGACAGATTTTGTGAGATCTTGGTCCCAGAATAAGGTCTAAGGCAAAGAAAAAAAATAAAATTTTAAAATGCATTGCACATGTGCAAATGGCTGCTGCTCTTAACCAAGATGGCAGCAATACCATCACCACTATTTTTCGTTAAGGGCAGCAGCCATTTAGCACATGAGCAATGGATTTTTAATTTAATTATTTATTTATTTTGCCTGAGAACCTTTTCTGGGACCAAGATTTTGAGAGAACTGTACCGTTTTTTGAAATTATGAGTTTACACGTGAGAAAATGCTGTTGCTTCTCATTCAGCCCTTATTTCAGCATATTTATTGGGGAGGGGAACACAATAGTCTGTTAGGCTATTATATGTGATAATCAGGTGGAGGCAGAGAATAATCAGCAGGCACAGGGTTGTATGAAAAGAGCTTCAAGGAGGAAAAGCTATTCGCATTCTAAAACTTTAAATTGTGAGGTAGGGAATGCAGGAGATAGAGGCATAAACATCATGCTCCTACATCTTAAAGCTCTGAGGCCTATGGATGTGCTCTGGTTTATGTTTGGATACAAAGGCCTTGTGAAAGACTTTGGGTGCTTTTAAACCGAGAGCACCCATAGCTCTGCTCTGTCTCACACATGGGTGGCCCATCCATCTAAAGACGGACTGCCAGATTATCCAGATGTGCAGGCAGAGCAGAAGTGGAGCAGAACTCTGCCTGCTCTGCTCCAGCCCTGCTAGCAGTGCTCCGGAACATTGCAGAGCACCACTAGTAAAACACGCTGTTCAAACCTGGGGCACCGGCTTGAGGTGGAGCTGCATCCATCTACTTGTGGATGGCTGCTGCAGCTCTGCTCCTGGCTGGGGGTTGCCCCAGGCAGCGCCATAGAGCGATGGGGTCTGTGGTGTGGTGGTGCCACGCAGGCTGACTGTGGGCCATGGCAGGTGCCGGGTCCATATAAACCCTGCACAGGTGGAGCTGCACACAGGGGATGCAGGGCTGACCAGCCCCGGGTCCATCTAAAGACACCCTTTGGTCTTAGATTTTGTCCATCCCAGGGGTGAACTCCTGCCCCACAAACCCATCTTCTAGTCTCATCCTCTTCTCATACCTATACTTTATCCTTACCTTCCTGCTTCCCAACAGACTCTCTCTCTCTCTCTCTCTCTCTCTCTGCTAAAAGCATGCCTTTATTATCTTGGAAAATACTCCCTTATCTCCAGAAACATATGAACAGTCATTACAGGTTCACTGTGGCACATGAGCTTGAGGAGCCCACAAACTTTATCCTTCCTGTCACAGTCTTGCTTTCGATGGGCATTTTTAAATGAGCAAGGTGATGGGAGGCATCCATTGCGCAGTGTAGCTCTGTGGGAGCATCCACACAGGTGGAGTGCATGGGAGTGATTCACACAGGTGGCACCCAGTGTGGCTACCATGGTCACAGAGGCAGCCACCATGCATTTCCCCTGCCACAGACCATGGGGGAGGGGGAAGCGTTCCAGGCTGGTCTTCATACAAAACATGTTCCTGGTGCGAGTACTGGGGAACTCGGGCTCCCCAACACTCCCAGTCAGTTCTTGCAATTTGCAAAAGCCATGTCTCTCACCACAGTGCCCATTAGTGGTGGACCTGTCTCTTTGCATGGCTGGCTGCCACCATTCATATGAGCAGGGGCCACATGGCCACCTATTGCCATGGAGCTATTTGGTTTGCCCTGCACGGAGAACTCGGGATTTCCTGGCAGTGCTCCATGAGTGACCATGAGGGGGTGCTCCATTGCTCTTGGGAGTGCACATCTGGCTGCTCCACCTTCATGCAGGTGGCTGAATCCATTGCTCCTAGATGTCATGCAGCAAGGGAGGATCCAGAAGTTATGCAGGGGCTGAAGCCTGGCCCCACCCAGGTGAGGGGGCCATGCCCCCAGTCACGCCCTTGTCAAGCAGGCACCACGGCCACTTCATTTGGAGGAAGACATTTGGAGTTGAAGAAGCAGCTGAGAAAAGGGGGGCAAGGATGGAAAGGGGGACAGAGAAACTGGGGGATTATGTGAGGGCTGGGTGGGGGCAGGAAGGCTGTGGATCTGGGCATTCTATGGGGGCAGGAGGTCAGCATGGGGGTTGTCTGTGTGGAGGCAGGGAGGCTGGGTGGTGGATGTAGGGTGTTTGTGGAGAGAGGCTGGGGGGGTCTGTGGTGTCTAGTGCAGGGAGATTGTGGGATCGGTGGGCGCAGGGAGGCTGGGTGGGTGCAGGAGGTCAACATGGCAGCAGTGAGGTTGGGTGGGGTGTGCGGGAGGTCTGGAGGGCAGAGATGAGCACTGGGTCATCTGGGGTGTCTGTGTGGGGAATCTGGGGTTGTTTCAGTGGTTCTGTGTGATGTCAAGGAGACTGGGTGGGGGCAGGGCATGGGCTAGTGCTGTTATACATCCCCCCTTCCCTACTGGTGAGTCCATGGGGAAGCCAGCAAGCTGGGTGGGCAGAGCAATGTAGGTAGGGCCACGTGGCTGGTGAGCACCCTGCCCCACCAGAGAAACAAGCTGGCACCGCAGAGGCCCAAAGAAGAAACCAGGCAGCAAGCAGCATGGAGACATGTGATGTGGCCAGTCAAACCTGGGGGTGGGGAGGAAGCCAGGGCAACCTACCCCTGCCTGATTCTTTCCCTTCCCCTTCCCTCCCCCGTGGGCTCAGCCCCCTGGCCCCAGCAGCAGTAAGCCTGTTAGCAGCTCCGACACTCAGGAGCAGGAGAGACTCAAGCTCTGGTCAGTGCTGGGTAGGATCCTCGATCTCTGGCAGCTCCGCAACCCAGATCAAAGTGGGGTGAACGGCTCAGTCCCCCACATGCAGCCATCTCCACCCCCAGCCCCAGCCTGCCACAAAGTAGCTGCTCAAAGTTATGCTGGGGTGCTAGTGTACCCCCCAAACTGAGAGAGTCTTCTTTGGAGTTGTATTATACGTAGAGGTCACTGTGCCCCTCATTCACCCCCATCCCATGGTGTGGGCAGAGTATCCCTGTGCCCTGCTGACCTCATTATCACAAGCACTCTACACCTGCATGCTCATTCCAGCTGTATTTGGCATGGCAGTAACTACACAGACATGCAAAGGTGCTTCCTGCTTACTTCTGAGAGGGTATCTACAAGATCCAGGGTTATACTAGGTTGTGGAGGGAGTGTGGATTTTGTTTTCTGAGCTTTTTTAAAGTGCATTTTCATAACGGCTAGCTGTAGCATCTTAAGTCTGTGGAATTAATTGTGGGATATAGTAAGTGAAACCTTTAGAACATTGGTTGTATAACTAACCATATCTCCCTTATGATAGAACCAGATACAGTTAACGCCAAGACCTCATCCATAGTATGGTCATAAAGTGCGGGTTTTTAAGCCCTGCCAGCTCCTCTATTTCAGAGTCCAAGAAGACTAACACCCCCAAACTACCATGTCTGTTGTATCACAGCAGGCATATCATAGTGATTCTACTCCGCCAATTTTAAAAAACAATTTTTTATAAACAACTAATTATTAATTATTATTATTTTATTACTTATAGCATCAACAATGTGCCTGGTACTGGACAGTTGTGATAAGAGACAGGTCCTTTCCCTGAGAAGCCTACAATCTAGAATGGACAAAGGCAGTGATGGTAAAGGGGAAGGGCACATAGGAGGTGGTGAGAAGTTGCAGGTGTACGTTACAGAGGAGAAGAGGGATTCAGAGGATAGATAGTCCAAGCAGTGGACTATGAAGCAGCTAAGCTACACAGGTCATAGGGAAAGAGAGCAGTAGGAAGCCATGGGTGAGATGATACAAGGGTGAGGAAAGAATAGGGGTGGGAATATGAAGGAGAAATGAGGTGCTGGCAAAGTTTCTTAAAGTCTAGTTAGTCTTTAGTAGAGAAATGAAAGTGGATTGGTGGAAAAGAAATAGAGAAGGTGTAAGGAGACAGCCAAAAGATATTGTAGAAATGCTAGAGAAATAAAGCATGTGAGCTACTGAGAGCAGAACTATTTGGTAAGGGAAGTAACAGAATTGGAGCGAGAAAGATTTAACTTCCATGAAAGACAAAAGTTGCTTCAAACATACACACATGAGCAGATGGAGAAGCTGACCAGCAAACAAGGATTGTAGATTAGTGGGGCACGTGTTTTGAGAAACAGACTTCAAGGAATCAAAAGAAGGGAAGGAGACAAGGGCATCTTACAAGTCAGAGCAGTCATTGGATTAGAAGCTACAAGGTACGAGGGTGGGCGTTAAAGGCAGCTGGTGATTGCTAAGATGAATTTGTGATGAAGAGCAACAGTGCAATCAGGAAACCACCTAGTAGACCTGTTGTTTAAGATTGATATGTAAGCTAATATACTAATGGCGGGATCAAATCTATGAGTAATGGAGAGGAGGTGAGAGGTTGCACAGAAAGAAGCATTATTCAAAAACTGGGATTCCAAAGGCCAGAATGGAGGACTGAGGAGAGAGGCGTAAGTAAAGTCAAGGGGAGATGAGGAAAGGAATAAGGAGAACTGAGAATGTGGAAGAGAACAGTAAATTAAAGAAGAGAAAAGATGGAGGGGGGGGCTGATTTCAAAAGCGCTCAGGTTCCGTTTAGCCAACATGCTTTGCAGTTTTGAAAATCAAATTCTTATTTGGTTCCTAAATAGGAGCTGAATGAGCTCTTTTGAAAATGTAGTCTATAATGGATTTGCCCAGCACCCCCCGAAGGAAGACACACACTCACAATTAGTTGGATTTTAAAGACCGCATTCTTTATTCAACTAATTGGAAAGGAGGAAGAAGAAGGCTAATTCCCTCAGGGTCCATCATTATCTAATATAACCTGAACTTGTGCAGGTGGCCTGATGTTTCCTCAGTGCCACCTTCTTACGTGCTACAATTAACTATCCTAGGTCACTCTCCCCTCAGCTGTGCGGTTGGTTGCGAAGGCATCATAGTCTCGTAGTGACCTGGAGCAGGAGAGAAGGCAACGGGCCACTCAGGACCCCCTTGTTTTCGAGCATATGGCTCATTCCTTTTCCCTGGTCCTTGGAAGGAACCTGGCCGCACCTGCACTTGCTTCTTTCCACAGCCTCATCTCTTTTAGGAGATGTCTCCTTTTTAATTAATCTAATTAACTAACTATCCTACCCTTACCTGGACCCCTGCCATATGAGACCGCCAGCATATGCTTGGCTGGTTTCAGCCCAGCCCATACTCCTATTCGCCCAACAACTGAACTAACTTACGCTTAAGCCCTGAAAGATAGATATGGACACCGCGATCAGACAGGTGAACTCCGTCAATCCTAAGCAGATCAGGTTGAGAGAAACGAATTTCACTATGGGAGATGCAATCGCTTCCCATATTAATAACCAACCAACCAACCAACCAACTTCCTTGTTGATCTTTTTTCGAACCCTGTCAATTTTACCAGGAGAAATAGCCCTCAACCTTATTCTCTCAATCATGTGCGTCCATACGAATCTAGTCTGTGGCAACATCTGGGTCACGTCAGCTAAATCCCTTTTTATTCTAACTACCAGTGCTACTCCCATATTCCATGGCAGGTTGTTCTCACCGAGGTGAACAACTATGATGTCTGGATGTTTGCTGGATGCGGCTGAGTGTAGGACCGGAATGAGCTGCTCCCATCTCATACCGGACCTAGCCTTCCATACCACCTCTGCAGAGTCGCTAAGGCCCAATTATGTACCCCAGTGTGATCGACTCACCGCCTTGGCTGCCCAGTACACCAAGCTGTGCCTGATTATCCATACTGACCTCCGGGGTCGGAGTGCACTGGCATCTGAAATTAACAATAAGACAACAATTAATAGGTTAATCTAACTGCACAGAGGGCGAACATAAGACCTGAATGCCAAAGGATGCCAGCAGCCAATGCTGCACACTGACGAATCAGAGAGCCCCACTGCTGATGCACAAGTAGCAGTGCTGATCTGGAATGAATGGGACCCGTATTGAAGGAGAGAAAGATGAAGGTGGGTGACACATTCCGTTAGGATTGACGAGAACTGGTGGCAGGTTAGATAAGCCCCGTTAGAGTGCTATAGGAGTTGACCCAGAAAACGAGGGCAAATAGACAGATACTTTGAGACTGCAACCACTGGACAAAGCTGAGAGTCGCCCGCCCATTTCAATGTGATGGTATGACCTACTCCCCTCTGATCTGTTTCAGATTTGCACAAAATTAACTGCAGAACTAAAGGTGAAATGCGAGTGTCCTCCACTGAGATCGCCGAGCCCTCATGAGATCTACGAGATTCAACGGTCAGTTCACTGACTCGGAAAGTCCCAAAGAAGGTCAATTTAAATGCTACCTCGAATACCTGGGCTTCATACAAGGTGTAGCATACCCCGGGGAGGACAGCCACAATGTGCATGAGTAACTCTGGAGTGATGGGCAATCTACTATCAACATGGCTACCGCACTGTCTGGCCCAGCTCTCAAGCAACCGGCAGCTAAAGAAACCCTGGTTCAGTGAGGGAAAACCTGCCAAGCCACTAACAAAAGCCAACGGTGACAGTTTACCCCCAATGGTGTTGGAGGAAAGGCCCTTCCTACACAGAAACATGGCAAATTGCAGTGATTGGGCTTCTGGTATGGGAAAACCTAAGGGCCAACCCATCATGATGCGAAATTGTTGGAATTCAGTGAAAGCACTTGCATAAGCTGCCTGGGTTCTGGACGCCAGGGAGCCCTGGACCAATTGAAATAACTCTATGATCCAAGAGTCCAGATGTCCTGAAGAACCACCTCTGGATGCTGTTGTGCCTCTGGAGCCAACTGGCGGAAACGGTCCATCTGAAGAAGAGAGAGAGCATCGGCGATGTCATTTCTAACTCCCGGGACATGCTTGGACACAAAAAGAATGTTAAATCTGAGGCACTGTAACACAAATTTCCACACCAACCGCATGGTCCAGACTGATTTAGATGACACTGAGTTTATCACTTGGACCATGGCAAGGTTGTCTCACCAGAAAAGAACAACCTGCTCTTTGGAGCGCTTCATGATGCACCAGTGTTCACGCTCTTATTAGCCCTACTTCCATTACCACTTGGGGGTACTTCCCTTGTCTGTTTCTATTCCCTGCCTTGACCCAGCTACAGTGTACTGCTGGGTGGTTCCCGCTGCAATGAGAATATGCGTCCCTGAAGCGGTAAGGGGAGCGGGCACTCCTCCCTGCACCATTGTACTCCCAGCAAGTGGCACCCCGTGATGGGGTCTGACGCCCGTCTGCCCGAAAGGGGTCATGAATTGGTGCCACCCCTTCCTTAATGAGCGAATGGACGCTGTCCACTCATGGGGCATTGGATGCATTGTTCATGCACTCCAATCCTAGGTCTTGTGCATAAACATCCCACCGAATGCCGAGGGTAATGGATGCCCACTTCCGAAAGGCCTCATCATAGCAAAGCAAAGCCCCCGGGTGCCTGGTGTCGAATGCTCACTTGACAATGTCCTGATACTTGATCAGTTCCCTTGCCCTGCCGGGTGACATCTTGATCATAACTCCCACCAAAATTGTAAAAGCAGCCAACCTGTTGGACCAATTCCAGTCGGCCTTGGGTCTCTTGAAATGCTCCCTTTCCTTAGGCTCGTCCCTGTCTGTTGGATCAGGGACGGGGTCAGTGAAAAGGAGAGAAAACACGTCGATGTATTCCCCTTTCCAAATCTTGTCCCTTGTGGCCTGCATGAGGTGGGCACCTATGGGTTCCGTGATGGCTGCATAACCCCTGGCAAGCGGTGGAGGTTCCTGCCTAATTTGATTGGCCATGCATGCATGGGAGCAACATGCTGTTGGTGGGGCCCAAACCTGCATAGCCTGTGGTGCCCAGCCTTGTGGGGGGGAGGGGATGGATGGTGCGTGCGCACTGTGCTGCCCTGGAACTGGGTAGCCACCACTGTCACCCACCTGAGAAGTGGACATGGTGTTGGTGACCGACCCATATTGACTCGTCAATTCTCCCGCACACATCTGAGAAGCCAAGGCCCGCACAGCCGTGCTTGCCTGCGGGCAACACCTGACCATTTGGGAACCCTGCTGATTGGGCCACGGCACCCAAGTGCCCATCCACCCCCATCTGGCAGCCAAGTTAGCAATATAGCCAAGGTGAGAACTATTTGCCCCCTCCCCCCGCAAACAATTGTACTGACTCGGGGGGGGGGGGGCACGTTGTCATGCGGTTGTAGAAGGGGTACGTCCAGACCCTCATTCTCGAACTGCTGCCCTGGCCTAGCTTGCACACTGTTGGCATTGCGCACCGCCCTCTTGATAGCCTCCATCTGCTGCAGGATTGCCTCCAATTGCACCTGCCTCCCTTGCTACATTCCGCTCTGTCCTTTCCCACTGGGGGTTCCCACCGGGTCACTCCCTCTCATGGGGTGCAGCATAGTTCTGTGTAGCCTGTCATGGTTCCCCTCTGGTGCACTGTCTATCAGAGCTCTCCTGCCTGAATCAAGAGGGAACACCGTAGCAGCGCCTACCCCTCCCCTGAGGTGGAGGGGCATCTCCCATCCCCTGGGAGGGGGGCAGGCACCAGGCAAGGTACTGGCCACCTCAGATGGCATGGGGATGGCTGCTTCGCATCCCCCAAGCCTAGTCTGCAGGAAACCCAGAACCGCTTCAAACAGGTCCCCCGAGATTCCCACAGAGCCAGCTGTTGACACTCGGTCGATGGGCTCCCCGCCTTGAGGCTCCCGCCTAACATTTTTTTGAGGGGCCTTCTTCGCTGGGGCCTTACCCTTCTTCTTCCCACCACCCTTAGTTATGTGCGCAGAGGGGGGGGGCTAGCGACTGAACAACCTACCCTGCTAGAGTAGGGAGGGCTGCAGCTGTGTACTGGGCCATCAAACCACGTCACCACTGATGCTGCGAACTGCTACGAGGTTGACCTGTGGTTTACTGTTTTATTGTGCTTGTGGTTTACTGCTTTATTGTGGCTACTGCAAGCCAGGGGGTCACAAGCTCCCATCCCCAAAGGCTTAAAAACCTGGAACACTGAGCACCAACAGAACCGGCAGCACGGGCCCACACAAAGAGGGAGAGGAACACAACGAGCTGCATGCGCTCTCAACTACCCACCTCTGAAAGGGGGTGGGGAGGGGGCCTTTTTTGCGGGGGCGGGCTCCTAAGCACCAAGACCAACACCGCACAGATGCCGCTAGACTCGGAAGGGGCTGGAGGGGAGGTGTGTGTGGCAGCCCACCACAAGAAAAAACGACCACACACAGAACGTTCCGAGAGCACAGCCACGTGCTCCGCTTCTCCCTGCCGCCTGAGCCGCCTGAGGCTTGGGCGATGAGCCTCAAAATGGTGCCCGGCAGGTCTCACGATGCGAGACTGCTGGCGCGCAACAACCTGATGCGGTTGCCTTGGCAACCGTGTCACTAGCACTCCCCAGTAGCAGTGAAGCCGCCGCTGTGTGCAGCCCCCTTCTCCCACTAAGAGGGGGGAGGGCCGTGCAAAGCCCCCGTGCCCTTAAGGGGTCTGCCTGATTGGGCAGACCAATGGGCAGGGGGAATTCGTATTATTTTCTTGGAATTTTCTTGTAGTTATTTGGCAACATACGCTGATATTCTAAAACTGTGAAAAATTCCAGTTAACTTATACATTTCTCCCAAGCTATTTTTAAAATTCCCCAATAATCAAATGCTGTATCACTACTGTAAAGCAAACTGAAATTGCAAGAATGAATGAAAACAGAAGGTTATCTGGGATTGTCTTCTGTTTACAGCTTTTGAAAAATGTATGGCTCAGATGAAGCAGCTGGTTAGAAAAACTATTTAAAAAGATTATTTATTTCCTTTGAGATACTGAAGTTAGCAGAATATGAAAACATTAGATGAAACCTGCAAGGCATTTATCATCATCATTTGTGGATCTCTCTATATATTGCATGCACATCCTAAAAAGGAATTGTACAGTAATTGAAAGTGATGGTCATTGCATAGGCTTTGACACCACACTTCACCTCTCCGCACTGAGGAAGATGTAAGAAACAGCATTTTTAGAGCTGGATTAAAAGACAGACACTGCAGCATGGAAGGATGCTACTAATGTCTCTTCCATGCATCCTTATGAATAGAAATTTACAGTAATTTAGATACTTCTGAGATCAGCCACCTATATGCAATGAGATGTAACAAAGATATAGATATTGTATTAATCAGCAGTTGCATCTCATTCTAGTTAGCTATGTTCTGAATGAGCAACTGATATTTAAATATTAACCTGCCACTATATTGTTCAGCTCAGAGAGACCCGTTTAGTCGCATTCTTACTACATGTTAGTATTGTGGTATTGCAGTGTGTGGAGCAGAACACAAGTGCAGATTCCTGAAGAGCATCAGAGGGCTCAGTAGTGATGGCTTCCACCGCCACTACGGACCTACCCAGATAGTAGCGCAAGCCGTCACTCTGGTCGGAAATCAGCCCGGCCACTGAACATTTATTTATTTAATCAATCATTTTTCTACCCCGCCCCTTCCTGCTTGCAAAGGAGCTCAGAGCAGCTTACAAAATGCATAAATAAAATTTTTTAAATGTACAAAAAAATCATTAAAAACATTAAAATGCTAAAAATAAGCTAGAAGGACAAAACTCTCCCACCCCACCCCACCCCACCCTACCAGTCTCCCTCTCCAAAGGCCCAGCAGAATAGCCAGGTCTTACACTGTTTTCGGAAAGAGGGGGGGGCAGGCAGGCCTCCATCGGGAGGGAGTTCCACAGCCTCGGAGCGGCCACCGAAAACGCCCTCCCCATCATCACCACCTGGGCAACCCGGGGGGACTTGAGTCGGGCGTCCCCGGCCAACCGCAGGGCCCCAATGCAATCTGGTGCCTGAGGTGGTCCCACAGGTAAGCCGGGCCCAGGCCATTTAGGGCTTTATAGGTCATTACCAGCATACTAGGCAGATACTAGGCAGCCAGTGCAGAGAACGGAGCACCCATGTGATGTGCTCGCGGAGACCTGTCCCTGTTAAGAGATGGGCCATCGCATTCTGCACCAGCTGCAACCTCTGGACCATCCCCAAGGGCAGCCCCACATAGAGTGCATTATAGTAGTCTAGTCTAAAGGTAATAAAGGCATGGATGATGGTGGTCAGATATGAGTCTGAAACATACAGCTGCAGCCATCATACCAGATGTAATTGGTGAAATGCTCCCCTCGCCACAGCCTCCACCTGGAGATCCAGGTGGAGCTGAGTCAAGGAGCACCCCCAGACTACGAACCTGTGTGGCCAAAGGGGGGCAGTCCCCATCGATGATGGGGGCCATACACCCCCAGCCCTACTTACCAACATAACCTCCATCTTGTCGGGATTCAACTTCAGATGGCTTGCTCTCATCCAGTCCCCCACAGCAGCCAAGCACTGCATAAGCACCGAGACTGCCGGGCCTGGGTCTGCAGAAAAAGAGAGGTAAAGTTGTGTGTCATCAGCATACTGATGACAACGCACGTCAAACCCTCTCGCGACCTCGCCCAGAGGCTGCATATATACGTTGAACAGGAAGGGGGACAGAAGAGAACCCTGTGGGACTCCACCCATGAGTTCCCAGGGAGATGAAGTACATTCCCCGAGAACTACATGCTGAGTTCTCCCAGCCAGGAACGAGCAGAACCATTCAAGAACAATTCTGCCCACCCTGGCCCAGTCCCACAGCCGAGCCACCATCTCATGGTCAACGGTATCAAATGCAGCCGACAGATCTAGTAGAATTAAAATAGAAGATCTGTTCCGATCTAATTCACAGTGCAGGTTGTCAACTGAAGCCACAAGTGCAGTCTCCGTGCCAAACCCAGGGCAAAACCACACTGTGAGAGATCAAGGAAATTGACCCGATCTAGATGCCCCTGAAGCTACCGAGCCATCACCCGTTCAATAACCTTCCCTAAAAAGGGAAGGTTAGAGACTGGCCAATAGCTGGCTGGGGAGTCAATGTCAAGAGATGGTTTCTTGAATAGGGGCCGCACCACTGCCATAACAGCAGCTGAATTGGACTAGGCCAGGCAGGGGATGGGGAGATGCATGGATGTGCGTCCACCTGGCCCTGCCCCCATGCTGCACAGAGTGGCCTGCCCCCAGATGATGGGCACCCATGGCAGTCAGTTGCTGCCCAGAACTGGTGAGGACCCAGACTAGGGTAAGTAAAGTGACCACTTATCTGTAATGGCACACATCGGGCAGCCCTTCCCTGGGTGGTGTTGGCAGTTAGTCCAGGCTGTGACATGGGGATGTTCCCAAGTCACAGCCTGGGCTATGCACCAACACCATTGGGGAATAGCCCAGGCTAACATCTGGTGGCGCTTTGACAGGATGGTGACCCATGCAGGGATGGCTGGTGGGTGTTGAGGTTGGAGGGGCAGTAAGGGTGGTTGGCTTTCTGGTGGCAAAGACACCAGCAGGCCGGCAGGCCGGTGGGCAGAGCCAGGGCAACGGTAGGCGGAGCCAAGGCAAAGGTAGGCGGCATAACCCAGCAGCAAGGAGTTCCAAGGGTTAATGTTGGATGGACATTACATTACTTAATCAAGCAATTTCAGTTAGGTTAGGCAGGTTTAAAAGCAGGCAGACAACCTTAAACCTCACTTACAAGCAGTTTTAGCAAAGACACACACACACAC
>QEPC01012913.1:8354474-8379928 GCA_003113815.1 Sphenodon punctatus
TTCTTGTCCTCCTTGACCTCTCTGCTGCCTTTGACACTGTCGACCACTCGCTCCTCTTGGACTCGCTTTACTCTTTGGGCTTCCGCGGCTCTGTCCTTGACTGGTTCTCCTCCTACCTCTCTGACCGCTCCTTTAATGTCTCCCTCCCTGAGTCTCCCTCCCCCTCCCTTCCCCTTTCGGTGGGGGTCCCCCAATTTTCTGGCCTTGGCCCTCTACTCTTCTCTATCTACACCATGTCCCTTGGCAAAATTATTGCCTTCCACGGATTCCAATACCATCTCTACGCTGACGACACCCAACTCTATCTCTCTATCCCCTCTCTCTCCCATGTGCAGCCTCTCCTCCTCTCCCTTCACTGGCTCCCCCTTCCTGAACGTATCCTGTTTAAACTCCTGGTTTTCACTTTTAAATTGCTCCACGACCAAGCTCCCCCTTACCTCTCGTACCTAATTTCCCTACGCACTCCTGCACGCGCTCTCTGCTCTTCCATTGTCCCCTCCCTCACTCTCCCTGGTTTCTTCTGCTCACCTAACTGCCTTTGACTCTTCTCCCTCGCTGCCCCCCATGCCTTGAACTCTCTCCCTGCCCACATCCGCCTTGCCTCCTCCCTCCGCTCCTTCAAATCCCTCCTCAAGACCCACCTTTTCCTTGCTGCCTTTCCCAATGCCTGCTAGTCGTTCCCCTTACTCTTACTGTCTGCCCTCCTCTGCTGACTGCTGCTACCAACCTCTTTGTAACCAAGCCAAGCATATGCACCCGAGACTTCGCATCCACTTGAATGTTTGTTTGTCTTCTCCCATGTCTCTCCCACTGTCCCCTCTCCCTGTCTCCCCCCCCCTTTTGTCTTTTAGATTGTAAGCCGCAGGCAGGGACCGTGTCTAGTTCTGTGTTCTGTACAGCACCAGGTCATACGACTGGCGCTATATAAATGTCTAATAATAATAAAATAATAATAATAATAATAATAATAAACAAAATATTTTTCCCTGACATCCAATTCAAAAGCTAACCATCTGTTTGGCCAGTCAATCAAATTTGCCATTTGGCTTACCATTACTCAATGGTCCCCTCCCATACCACCCCCCTACCAAATATGGCGCCAAGTTTCATTTCCAGAGGCAGCTCAACTGACCACCAGCCCCCCACGCACACAGTGGTTTCCAAAATTTCCCAAATTGCCTGGGCCCTAGTTATCAGAGCCTCACTTCTTGGGCCCCTGGGTGGCTCCTGCGGTTGTCAGGGGGCACCCTCCTGGAGGTCCCTCACAGGTGGAGGGGAGGTTGTGGGGGGTTCTGTATTAATCAAAATGATTAATCGATTAATTTGTCTTAAACAGATTTAAAATTTGTCCTCCCCCCCATTACTTGGTTAGCTGCCAGGGCCTTCTAGCAGTCCATAGTTCTGAGTCCATAGCTCAAGCGTTCCAGCGGAAGGCAATTTTACCCAATGCATGCAAGTTTTAATTAATTGACAAAAAGGTGTATCCAATTAATCAACTACCCTTTCTAAATTGCGTTACAGCCCTAGTTTTTATTGGTTCTATTTATATTGTTGGATTTTGTATTTTCATTGTTTTGATCTGCATTTTATGGTTTTACAATGTAAGGAGGTGGGGTAAAAAAAACCTATTAAAATATAAGTAAAATAAATAAATGCTGTAGCTCACTCCAGGATCACAGCCTGGGCTAGCTGCTACCACACCCAGGAACAACCCCAGGCAAACATCTGGTGGGGCTCCAACCAACGTGACCATTGGCCAAAGCGGGCCACGGTCACATTTGTTAACACCCAGTGCCAGATTGTCAATTTTCTGAAGTAGTAGCAACTTATCCTGGGTGTAAATGAGTGCACATGAAGACAGCAAGAGGAGGAGAGAGAAAAAGAAGTCCCCTGGGAATTGTAAAATTTTGTTCTATTTGTTCCCTCTTCCTTTGTGTGTAAGATACAGAGCCAGATCCAAGGTCAGCAACATAAAATACAGGGGTTGTTTTAATATGAGTAATGCAGCTTACCTGGTGGTTCTCCCTCTGAACTCCACAGCTCAACAGATTTGGGGGCCAACCCTCGTGTCACTGAGAGCAGTAACCAAATCCATTGGCATATGGGATCTGCTCCTCTTCTCCCAATTTGCCTCAGAGTGGCAATCAAATTTGCTTTCCATGCTCATAATTTTGGAATTTGGGAGAGATTGTTTTGCCTAAAACTCGACATACAAGTGTGATATTAGCAGCCATAGATTCCATAGGACAAGTTTTTGTATTAAAGTGGCATTCAAGAAGAAGTCTGATGGTGGGGTGAAAATGAGGCCACAGAGATCTTTGGGTGGTGGATGGAGTTATTTCCAGTTATTTCCTTTTATTTGGGATTTAAGTCATTATGTAACATTGGAGGTGTAATTTGTTTTGGTTGTATGTCCATTTTATGTGTTGTTTATGTTAACAATAGCCTATGGCCATGTTTAATAAATTTGAATTTGAATTTGAGATCATTTGGGCTCAGTTTGCCTTTGACGTCTTCAGAATTCTCTAATGAAAAGAAAGAAGAAGCCTGGCTGGGTTTTCCTCATACCTATTCTTTGCATTCCTGTGAGGCTGACAATAAGTACAGACACCATGTTTTGTTAGAAAGAACATTAGCAGGACTGCCCTGCTTTACTCTCCATTTGCTTCCTAGGCAGGTTAGGCCTGTTTTTCGGCCCCCAACAAAATATATTTAGCTGCCTTCCCACTCCATCCTCTACCACCACCAGGAGCTGCCAAGTAAGTCCAGCCAAATGAAATGGGCATACTAAACTCCCATTCTGAGGTAAGACATATTGGCACCATTTCTTTGGGACTTAAGAGTGTGCCAGATGCTACTACTGCTGCCTGGAGGCCGACCGCTTCTGCTGCACTGGGACGTGAGAGGTCAGTCAGTTTGTCTGTAGGTCAATGTTGTTTGACCTAAGGCCCCCGGTCCTACCTGGATGCATCTCAGTGAGGGGGGGAGGGAATGGAGAGAGACGGCATACCAACAAGACAACAGCCCACAACTCTTCATAGCACATTCTGTGATTGATTGTGCAAGGGATGGGTACTCTGGGACTGAAAGGAACTGGTGCTACTGCAACAGCAGCAGCCCTGAAAGGAAGAGCAACAGCAAGAGGCAGGGAAGCACTGCCCTGGGAAGCCCAGGAGGGCCTGTGGAGTGATAGTGCTGCTGCCTGGATAGGTATCTTGCTTGTACAATGAGCAGACTGGCCCCGTACCGAGTAGAGCTGAAGCAAGTATCAGATTTGTTGAATTTAGCCTATTTGAATTTACAATTATGAAGAGAGAATAAGGATCACTTTAGAGAAATCTTTGAACACGCAGGTTTGTCATCTTATTTACCACATCGGGACTTGGTTTACTTTGTTACCTCATTATCCAGTACTTTCTTAGTTTGTTACTTTGGTATTCAGTAATATATTACTTCATGTCTTTGGCAGTTCTCTTTCATATTTGGCATTCTGAGGATGGTTTTGTATTTGTGTAAGTCCTGACTGGGCCATTTGTCACATAATGTAGGGGCAAGGAGGTTGGCCATGAGAGAAACTTATGTATGAATAGCCAAAGACATGAAGCAACAAAGTACTGAATATCATCGATGCCATGATATCAAAGACAACAGTATACGGAACGCCAAAGAACAAAGTACCAAACAACACTGAAGATTGTAATTCCCTCGGGGCAGGGACCCAACTAATTCATGATTGTTCAGTGTTATACGCATTACTGGTACTATATTAACAACAACAACAACAACATGGTAAATAATGAAGAGATGAATACTGAAGTGATGAACTTTGCCTCGCTCTGAAGCTAATTCAAAATTGGGTATTTGTTTCTGGAAATGAATACCTAAATTTGATTCATCAATGTGGGGCTACAAATTCATTTCAGCTCTGCTTCAGGAAGTAGAAAACTAGCAGCTTCAGGAAGTAAGTAGCAGAATATTCAGAGAAGATGGTTAAGTCCCCCCAGTTGCAGCCTCTTGTACTTTTCCCATTTTCATTCCTCAGTCTCCTTTTTGAATATTCATTGAGCTTGAACATCAAATGCCCCAGTCTTTTGGTGTTAGTCACATCATAAACAAGTAACTATCAAAAGGAAAACATGAACTCTGCCTTAGACGTCTGTAGGAAATAAATAGCTTCTAAAAGAGAAAAGAATGTCCTTGGAAATTTGTGTTTTTTAATCACATCTTTTAATCACACATTTTATCTGTTGTGTATGAGGATTTTCTCTAGTTTTGTTCTGATCTTGGAAACTGCAGAGTGCTCTAAACCTCCTGTGAAGTCAAAGAGCTGTGGGAGCTTTGTAACTTGCAGAATTGGGTTCCTAGTGATCAATTAATACATCTATTGCTATGCTAACTACATATGGACTGCTCCTAAAATAAAAGTTTGCAATTGGGATTGGAAAGGGGAGCGAATTTTCTCATTCCTTTTCCCACTTCCTCAGATGGTATTTAGAGAATCAATCTCTGGAACACTTCTATAGGAGTCTTCCTTGGGTATAGACTGAACAGAAACCAATGCCTTGAGGTAGTGGCAGCTGGAGGCTACTGCTGCTGCTTTTTAGGTTGGTAGGTTGTGGGTGGAGTCACTTGGGAGTAGGACCACCCATAAAATTTTACACATTACTATGGAATATGCAATGAATTAAAAAAAAACCACAGTGAATATATGGTGATTTCAGACGTTACGGGCGCCTGGTTCACCACAGTAGATTCCCGGTGGGGGTGAATCGAACAACTACCCCCCGGGGTCAATAAAAGCCCTGATCAGATGTGAATGGACCAGAACTACGGCAGGGAATCGGGCCGGCAGATCACGGGCCGGGGCAGCACAACAGACGTGACGCCGAGTCCCGGCCGTGGTCAAAACACCCACAAGGCATCGGGCAGGGGTGGGACCTGTCTCTTATACACATCTAGATGTGTATAAGAGACAGCTCTGGGACTGTCAATGGGAAATCTTCTTGGCAAAGAACAGAGGGGAGCTTGTAGGGAGTTAACTCGTAGATGGCAGGATGTAGATGGTCAGTTGGAGAGGGCTAGGTTGGGTGCATTTGCCCACATTAGGGAATATTGTGCCTTGGCACCCCCGTTGGACTCTATGGCAATTTTACCTCCTCTCAAATTGTTCGTGAAGGGGGAAGTGACTCTTTTTGGCTGCTCGTGTGAATGCTCTACCTAACAGTTTGCTAGAAGGGCATATAAATGGAATTCCATTTGCACAACGATTATGCCCCTTCGATATGCAGGAGGTAGAGTCAGTGGGCCATATGTTATTCTGCTGTCACCTCTATGACAGCTTTAGAAGGGAGTGCCTATTTCTCAAACATCCAGGTAGATCTCATCAGGTTTTGGTGGACATAGCCCTCAGCGATCGTGACACTGAAATTACAGGTGAAGTTATTTCCTTTTTAATAAAGGTTTTCGGTTATCGGAAACTGTTCTTGGAATTTAAAATGCCATTGAACCAAGATGTTTTTTAAATGGGCTAATATGACAATGGTTGTTACGTTTATATTGGGTTTTATTATTTTGGAATTTGTCCATAGGTTGGACTTTTTAGTCTTATATTGTTATGTATATGTATGTGTATATGTGTTGGCTATGACCATTGGTCTGGTCAAATAAAGCTGAATTACTACTACTACTACTCAAGTCGAATACAACGACCCCTGCAAAACAGTCTGCAAGTGCATGGAAAAATAAATCCCACCAAAAATAAAATAAAAAAATAATCCAACAAGTACAAGCCCCAGCAGTAGTCACAGAATTAAGAAACCAGACATTCACATCCCTCCCTCTCCAGGGGCACCCTCTTCCTTGGCATGGTATTGTGGCAATGGTCACTTGAACAGACTAAGCAAACTTGGGAAGTGGAGCCAGGCAAAGAGATCCCTCCTCATGGTGCCAAGTGCCAACCAAGCAGCAAGCAGCAATGTGGCGCCCATTTATTTATTTATTTATTTAAAAACCAGCATGGCATGGTAAAGGGTAACATAACCCCTATCCCCCAGCATTGGCCCTATGAACAGGCCAGGCCAAACCATACCATACCATACCATACCATACCATACCATACCATACCATGCCAGGCCAAACCATACCATGCCATACCAGGCTAGGCACCCCTGTCCCCCACCAGCTGCTTACTTACAGATCTAGCAGCACCGTAGCATGCAGCGCAGCCAAATTCAAACGGAATTTGGCTGCCCATTCCCTGTAGGCCCATTCCCACCCACCCCCACCGCTCGTCACCCAAACCCTCCACACCCAGGCACTCCACAGAGCCTTGTGGCCAATATGAGGCCAGTGCGCAATCCACACCCTGCAAACCCGGCCACTCCCCATCCCCCAATCTCATCCTCATCCCGTGCCTTCCCAAACACCAATTGCCTTTCTCCTGCTCCCTCTGGAACTNAGGGGGCCCAGACCCACAGGCAGGGGCAGCAGCACCCCGGGAAGCAGGCAGCACAGCAGCACGGCACTGACATTGGGGGGGAGCAGCCAGTGGAACCCGGCCCCTGGGCAGGGGTAGGAGCCCACACGGGGGCAGGCAACTGGGGGGCCAGGAGGCACACTGGAACTTGCAGCCAGCTGCTGGGGGCCACGACGAGCCCAGGTGCCCCACCCAGTGAACCAGGTGGGGCCAATGGATCATGTGGTGGGTGATCAGGTAGTATGCCTCGAAGGGATCCTGCATGGACAGCCCCAACTGCACATCCTAATGGACCCACACACCCGACAGCACTGCCAGCTCTGCTGTGGTAGGCTCAGACATGCCGCAGTCATCAGGGGGCCACGGAATCTGTCCCAGGTCCAACAGCCAGTGATATACTGCCCCACGGGAGTGCTGATACCCATGGGCTCCGTGCACACAGCCAAAGTAGGACGCGGCCAAGGCAGGGCCCCCCTCTGCAAGGCAGATCATGTAGGCAGCCAGGTTGCACACAGACAGCGCAGACACAGTCTCATCTGCATCCATCTGTTGGGTGTGGACACTTACAGGATCCGGGTGTCACATGACACAGCCCACGCGTGGGGCTAGCGTACTGTTTATTAACATCCATAAAGCTGTGGTCCCCAGACCATGGCTCATGAGCAACACGTTGCTTGTGATGCCCTTTCATGTTGCTTCTGACAGCACCACAAACAAAATGCAAAAGATTGTGATGGAGAGAGGAGGAATGAGAGCATGCCTCAGAGCAGGCCACATGAGAGCACCTCATCTCCTGGATGCACCCATCGGGGAAGGGAACCAGCCCCAGTGTCTCCGCATGCAGCCGGCAATCCCGAGCGCTCGCCTCATAACCGAAGTAGCGAAAACCAGAGCTCAGACTCGCATAAGCACCCGACTGGCTGTCTGGGCAGCCCAGGAGCAGCTGCATGGCTGGGGTATGCCACAGGTCACACAGGGACATGGTCTCATGGAAGGTCCAGCTACAGGGGGCCCCATGGGGGCTGGGAAGCGGAAGCCCGGTGGAAGCACAACCAGCCATGGTCCTGCTAGATAGGGAAAATAACACCACAAACAGGGGAGCACACATCCCCTCCCGGGCTGGGGGGGTGGCTCTGAAGGGTCCCAAGGACAAGCCAGGTGGCCACGGGCCGCAACATTGTATAGCAACAGAGCGAGGCGTGGGGTGCGGACCCGGCACAGCTGCAGGAAACAAGTGTGCAAACAGGACCGCTAATCAGGCTGGCAAGGACACGGAGTTGCAAACAGGCTGCTGGACACAGGCAGGTCAGTGAGGCCATGCAGAGGGCCGGACCCAGGCACCAGGGAAGGCAACCATGGAGGGGAACACCGGGTGTGGAGGCAGATGGGGTGGGTGGGGGCTGGAGGGGGCCCAGGGAGAGGGGGGGTGATGGCAGAAGGCATGCAGCTGCACAAGGAACGCACAACCGCACACGCCCGTGCGTGCGCTAGGGCCCATGCTCGGACAGCAGGTGCACCCACCTGCACACCCATGGACACCAGCATCACAGTGAGAGGCCCGGGCAACTGGGGGTGGGGGCCCGGGCCACCCAGGCCATCACCAGGCCAGCATAACCATCCACCAACCCTGGGGCCCCCACCACCATGGAGCGGGACAGGGCAGCCGCCTACTGGATACACCCCGCGCTTGCAACCAAGTGGTACCACCACTACACCAAGCAGCTGCACCTCCTTACCGCAGGGCAGCACCTGGGCACCCACCTGTGGGTTTCCCTGGCCTGGAGAACTGCACGGGCCCGCAGGGCCCACCATGGGTGCAGGAGAGCCCTTGCCCGACTCAGGGTGCAGAGGGTGTCCGGGGCAGACCAGCAGGCCGTGAGCCGGGGCCGAACCCGGCCTGTGGCGATCCGCGAGGTGGCCAGGTGCCTCCAATGGAGGAGGGAGACATGCGCTGGGCAGCTCTGCTCGCTATGCCCATTGACAGGCGGATATGGGTCATGGGGCAGGCACAGGGTTGGTGGGCCAGGGCTCTGGCCCAGTGGGACGAGACAGCCTGGAGGGCCCCCTTTAGGATGGACAAGCCCACCTTGCTCCGAAATGCTACAAGTTGAGCTCAGCCCTCAGTACACAAATCACCAAAAAAAAAAAAAAGCATTGCAAAATCCTTAAAATCTCAAGACTCCCAGTAACATCAGGTCACTCAGGGAATGAAAGAAAATGTAAAGGAGCTACGTATTTTTCCCTTTCAGAGGCACTGTACAACTACACAAGGCTGCATGAAAAGGGAATTTTCACACTGCAGCAGAAAGATTGAATATAACAAGTGAGTAAATAAATCATTTGGAAAAAAAATTCTATAATAAATAAATAATAATAAATAATATTTTACTTGCATTTTTTCTCCATCACTCAGTGAGTCCAGAAAATAACCCAGCCAATTCAAACTTTGTTTAACAAAATGTTTTTCAACATCAGATCACTCTGGAAGGAAGAAGAATACAAAAATGTTTAGATGCTTTTTGAAGGTGAGGAACTGAGATGTGCATCCGGGGAAAATGAATTCCTCAATTAAGGACTCACCACAGCAAAGGCCCAATTGCCTGATGACTTAAGGTGTGATGGCAGGATGCCCAAACAGTGGGTGGTTGCTCGGTTCAGATAACCATGAGGGTGAGGTTCCAGGAGCAGGTACTGAATATAGATCTAGAGAATATGTCACGGGAATTATATGAAGTGCACAAGGATCTCTCCCTCAGCACAGGGAGAGTCCATAGATCAAGGATGGGGTACATCAGGTGAAGGGGCCAAATGCAGACTGTAACTCGTTTTTATTTGACCCCTGGATCCAGTTCTTGCCCCCAATAACTGAAAGTGTGACCTCAAGATAATGGAACAGAGATTGGGGCATACACACAAGGATAGGGGACAGAGTCATTTTTGGACCCTCCTCTTTCTGAGCACCCTGACCCTACCAGAGGAGGAAAAGAGGGGGACAAACAGGAGGGGAGGGCAGAGGGAGAGCCAAAAATCAATGCATACATTTGAGAATTTTAACTTTTTCATTGATTGAGTTATAACTTGAGCCATCAGTCCTGCACATACAAACATGTATACACAGAGCCCGTCTCAGACAGACATCCTCAACGCCCCCCCACCCCCATCTCTAATTGGGTGATTTCAGATGTTACGAGATTTCAGATTCTCCACAGTGGATCCCAGCGGTGGCGAGCCGGCTAACCACCCCCACCCCCCCATGGGCAAGAAAGGCCCCAAACAGACGTGACGGGAGCGGGACCTTGACAGGGAATAGGACCGGCAGACCACGTCCCGGGGCAGCACAACAGACGTTATGCCGATCCCAGGCCATGGTCAAAACACCCAGAAGGCACTGGGGTGGCCCATCCCGGCTGCTGCTGCTGCTGTCCCCCCACCGCCTCCATGTTCAGCACGACCACCGCCTCCTCCGCCTGCGCCTCCACCACTACCTCCTCCTCCTCCCTTGCTCGCTTGCCCTCCGCTCTCCTCTCCCTTCTGCCTCGCTCCATCCCGCCACGTCCCCCTGCTGCTGTGTGCCCTTTAAATCTCCCTCCCCGGTCCGTGTTGTTGCTCGTTGCCTAGCAGCGACAGTGCGTGCTTTCTCCCCGGCTGGGAATCGTTTTCCATTATTCTGGCCGGTGGTTGCCGTTCAGACGTTACTTTTTTTTGTTTCCCGGTGGGAATCGCTTTGACCACGCTTTTGGAGATGGTCCGAGCCAGAAGGGTGGTTAATTTTGACCCCTGCTGGGGATTGACTGTGGTGAACATCTGGCACCCGCGAAACAGACGTTCAGGGCGCTTTGGCCCTGCCGCGGGATTGACCGTGGTTCACTGTGGCTGACTGTGATTTCATAACGTCTGAAAATACCCATAGTCCAAGGTCAGTGGGCTATTACCAATTTTAATAAACATGCAAATGTATGCAGATTACAGGTGACATGAAGTGTTGGAGAGTATGAATTTAAATTAGGGGGTTGCACCTGGTTAACTTCTCAGTCCTGATTGCATCAGGAATAAGCTCCTCAGTTATATGTTGCAAGTAATAAGAATACAAGTACTCTATGTTTATCGTATTTTTCTTTTCACTGTGAGATCCTCTTAGTCATTTTATTTTCCCATAGTAAAATCTGATCATCATGCATTGCAATAATTAAAGACTTTCATTCTTTGCAGTGTAAATTGTTTTCATTGCTTCAGAGTTATATAGGCTATTTGATATAAGCCAAGATTACATTTTATAATTTAAATATAATTTTATAATGTAAAATGAGACTTCTGTACAGTATATAAGGGACACCAACACAATAATTCTGGGTTTGGTTTCTGATATATGTTTTGAGACTCTGTTGTGACATTTACCCTCCTTTCTCTGGAATTCTTCCCTGATCTCAGTCCTTTGTGTGCATTTAAATAAATACTAAAATGTTCTAAATAGACAATTAAATATTTCCTTAGATAATACTTAAAGAAAGGCAAGATAGGAAAGGTCCTCCAATACCAAAAATATATATTTTAAAATCTAACAACTAGTCACCTGGAGCATTGTGTACAGTTTCGAGTGACTCATTTTAAGAAGGACATTGACAGATTGGAATGGATTCAGAGAAGGGCACCAAAGATGATAAAGGACTTAGAAGGAAAGTCTTGTGAGAAAAGGTTGAAGGAACTGGGGTATAGCTTAGTGAAGAAAAGATTAAGGCGAGATATGATAACAGTCTTCAAATATCTAAAGCACTTCCTAAAAGAAGATGGAACTGGTTATGTTTAGCTCAGTGAAGAGAATATGAAGGCCAGACATGATAGCAGTCTTCAAATATCTAAAGGGCTGCCACACACACACACACACACAAAGACGACAAGGAACAGTTCATCACTACAGAAGGCAGGACTAGAAAGAATTGATTCAAGTTACAGGAAGGTAGATTTCAGTTAAATATCAGAAAAAACTTCCTAACAGGAAGAGTCGTGCAGCAATGGAACAAGTTGCCTGTGAAGGTCATAGGCTCTCCATTGCTGGAGATTTTCAAAAAGAGGCTGCCCATCTGTCAGGGTGTTGTAGCTATTGTCATCTTGCATCCAAGCAGGGGTTAGAATAGATGACCCTCTATGTCCCTTCCAGCTCTATTCTAAATATGGCTGTAGTTATTGAGGAAAAGGGAGGCATCTCCTCCAGCCTTTAACTTGGAGATGGCCATATTGCTGTCTTCTCCAAACATTGGTGTTGCGCCTCATGTGGCTACTCTGGTCTGTATTCAGATTGCATTCTATAATTAAGTTCAGGAAAATAATGGGTTATTGAAGGTCACCATTTGTTTATGATATTCCTCAATAACATTGCTCCTAAAATTGCCTAAAATTTCTTGTGATTGGTTCTCTTTTAAATACTTACCTATTTATACTTACTTGCTTAGCTTCAAGTGTGGGAAGGAAATGTGAAATGTAAATGCAAATGCGCAGGGTAACTGTGATGCTGCAACGGCTTCTGCAGGGCAGGTTTTGCAGTAGCCAGACCATGATGGCCCCCTCCCCCCAAGTCAGGATGTGGGGTCCACGTTGATGCCAAAGCTGTGATTTATCTGCCCTCAAGCATGTTCTCAGTCCCATAACAAAAAGTTGTTCCCCTTTCTTCCCAGTCAAGATACACCCACTGTCCCAGGAGCTCACAGTCCATCATCCCATGCCCCGGGCCATTCCATTTGGGCTCTGTTTCAGGTCCAGCCACCTCCTCAGCTGCCCCAGCTTCCCAGCTCTCCATCTCCATGACCAGTCACTATTTTGAGCTGCCTGCTCCTTGGCTGCCATCCCTACTGTCCCAGGCTCCAGCACCTTGCCCAGTGCAGGGAGGAGGGGGGGGGGGGAAACCTTCCAGAACCCAGTATGCTCGGTTCATCACCCAGCCCTAGACTGCCTGGTTTCTGGAGCTTACAGTCCTCTTATAAGCCCCTGTGGATGTGGCTTAGGTGACAAAGCACATTCCCTTAAAAGGCCAGAGACCCTGCTTCTTCACGTATAGACAGACACCCTTTAAGATTCTTGCCATCCCTTGGGTCAGGGTGGTGGGTGGGTGGGGATATTTTTATGCCTCCCGTTTTGTAATATTTTAAAAATTGTTTTAAAATTGTTTTATTGTTATAATTTTGAAATGTTGTTCGCTGCCCAGAGCTGCCTGTGGCAGGATGGACAGGCTATAAATGTTTTAAAATAAATAAATAAATAAATAAAATAAAATCCCCATAGCAATGCCTGCCTGGGTATATCCATCTTCCTAGTCCTGAGCTGGTGAGGGCAAATAAAATAAAATAAGCTGAGCTGATGAGGTCAAATAAAATAAAGTGGTTCAACTAGGTGCCCCCTTGTAGATTCTATTCTCCTGGCCCCTGATCCTGATGGGGCTGCAAGCACAAGCAGGCAGGCATTATAAGTCCTTCCCAATTGGGCCTCACCTGATCTTGGCCTGTGGGGAAATCTTCCCCTGGCTCCTGGCAGCCCAATTTTCCTCTCTTGGGCAAGATCTGCAATCTCCTTTCCTGGGGTCTGTTTTCATCTCTGCCTCCTTACCCAATTCCTCCTGCAGGGTGGCTCCGCGCTCTGGCCCCTGTGTTATGGCCTCTATCTACTTGGTAAACTGGCAGCTGAACCCCCATAATCCCTGTACCTGGGCGGCAAGGCTGTTCTGCTGGTCCTGCCCCCTCTGCTACCAGTCTTCCAGCCGCTCCTGGAGGTACTAAACCTGTTCCTTCAGTTCCCCAAGACCCCCGTTTACTACTTTTAACTCCTGCTGGAGTTGTTGATTCTGATGCCACAGTGCATTCATTGCCTCCCTTAGGTATTGTTGGTTCGTCTCTATCCTAGACTAGTTCTCCCCCACAAGAGATCCCTTTACCCCATGGTGCTGCTTAAAGCCCTCCAGGTGCCACCACAACTCCCTAGTAAGCTTGTTCCGCTCTTACCATAGGCGAGAGACCTCCGAGGCCTGAATTCCACCTAGCTGCCTCTCCAGGTTTTCTTTCCTATCTGCTAGGAGCTGCTGTTGGGCTACTGCCACCTGTCCTTCCAGGGTCAACTGGCCCTGGGCTTGTCCATCAGTCTCTCATATGTACCCGTTGGCCAAGACTGGTTTGTACCACCTGCCTCCTGCACCCAGTCCTCCAGATCATCCCCTATGAGGATCATTTGAATCAGTCTACCAGAATAAAGTTAATGTTCCTGTAGTCCTGGGCAAAGATATATATTTGGGAAAAGTGTAATAAATATACACAATGCTGACAGATATGGTGCTTCAAATTAATATACGTTAACAGCTTCTTCCCACCCAAGGATATTAATGCCTGTAAAGGGGCCCAGGATAAGTGAAAGCCACCTTCTGATAAATAAGGTTTTAAAATAGAATCAATGGGGTTCAACAGGTAAATATTGAATGGGGGGGTGGGGTGGATTGAGAGTCTGCCAGTCACTGAAGAGTTTACTTCAGCCGCTGGTTTACTTCAGCAGCTTTAGTGCCAAGTGCAAAGGCTTGGTATCATGTGCATAGAAACTAAAGTGCCGTGTGCAAAAGGCCAGGTTGCGTCAGTGAAGTGTTCCATTTTGCCAAGTAAAGATTTGTCTCCTTAACACATATACCCTAGAGAGACCTTCACGATTAGGGGAAAGGGAATGCCCTCATCAAAGGCCCTAGAGCCAAAATCTCTCTGAAGCATTCGTGGTGTATGGGTTGAGACTCCAGTCAAGCTGTTAATGGGTGTTTTTGCACACATATTTCTCCTGCATGTTTGCTGTTACATCCTGAACTTTCTGTGTGTCTAAATCATTCACCCAGATCTTAAACATCCAGATCTTTGAACTTCTGCATAGAACTTCTCCCAGAACTTGTGTGTATAAAATGTTCTCCTGGTAAACTGCTTTGCTCCAGGCAGCTGTGGTCACTTGGTTTCCATGGCAGCCTGTCACATCTACAGCTGCGGCTACTTTAGGCTGCCTCAGGGCAGTGTTTGTGTGAAGAATGCATCCAGGAACTGCCTCAGGGCAGGATGTGTGAGTGAACAATGCATCTGGAACTTACTTGTGGACTTGTAAACCCAGAAGATTGAAAAACCCCGAACTTTAAGGTGTGTGTAAAAATGCCAATTGTTTCGAAATTTCTCTCATGGATAGCGAAATCTGTTTTATACAGCTTCACCACCTCTGAGAGTTTCTTAGTTTCTAATTCCTGGGGCAATGATAGATGTGCCTCAATACTTCCAGCCAACCATTTGAAGCTGAAGGAAGGGTATCTGCTACTCTTAATAGCAGCATTGGGATTGAATCTGCCCCACAATCCACATCATAAGTCAGACCAGTCTAAATACCATTGACTGTACTTAATACTCGCATCATTCCTCTTGCTTCTGTCCAATACCTTGTTCCCCTGCAAAGCAATAGACTATGAGCTGCTACTTGTCTTTGCAACCCGAAATGAGACAAGACACACAAGAAGTTGGGTTTAAATGGCCACACTCTTTATTCAAATCAGAAATTAACCTCAAATTGGAATGGTGGGGGCAATCATTCAGGTGAGTTGGGTCCAGCACCTCTCATAAACCATCAACAGAACTCAGGGATTGGCCCAATATACCATCGGGTACCAATCCCTATCAACTGTACAAACGTCTCCCCCTCCCCTTTAACAGGCTATTGGGAGGGGGACAAGGCCCCTTCCAAGCCGGAGGAAGGAGGATAGTGCCCTCAAGCCGGGGACAGTACATGTCCCTACAGCCCTCACGGTCACTTCTCCCAGGGGCTTGACTCCACCGTTTGCCATACCCTGCAATTGTGGCTGGCGTCACCCTCCTCCCCCATCTCTTATGGAGATGCCCCATTCTAACTTCTAACCTATCCAAACTCTGGTGCTGGACCCCTGTCACTAAGGGTCCACCAGTATTTGCTGGATGGGCCTGACCCCCACCTAAATTCCACCAACCAAAACTTCCTGCAACTTCTCTTTCAAAGTCAGCAAGAACCATTCATTCCCAAGTGGGGATAATTGCACCCCACCCTCCCTGTAAAGACCTGGCCTCCGATGCGTGATGGGCGATCATTGCCCCACCCAGTCCCTTCAGCCACCGCCTGATCTCCCTGTTGACAGTCTTTCTAGTTTTATCAATCTTACGCAGCGGGACCCCAGCGTCCCATGACACCTGCTCTACCAGGTCATTCCATACAATGGTTACCCCGGGGAACATGTGCTTGACTGCCCAGATATCTTTCCTGATGTCGATTAGCATCTGTACACCTTTCACCTGCACCAGGTCATTTTCTCCTAGGTGAATTACTAAGATATCTGGCCAGGCCCCCCTCTGTTCCCGTTTCAATGTGGGGATCAACTGCCACCACTGCATGCCTCCACATCCAATCCAGCACATCTGGGCAAAGGCTGACAACTCCAGCTGTGTTCCCCAGTGCGAACGTTTGGCTGCCTTGCCAGCCCAGCACACCAAACTGTGGTCCACGATCCAGACCGTACTCCTTTGACGACAACAGGGACCTGGGGAGATAAACAATCATTACTGGTGACTCGCAGGCAGGGGGATCTGACGTATGCCCTGCTATGCCATCTGCCTATTACTCGGATATCCTGATCCGGTAGGCCCGCCATTGCTGCAAAACTAGCTGCTCCTATCCTGAAGGAATGTGTTCCAAACCGTCCGTCCGGTATGCTAAGGGCCATGAATGAGGTTCGCATTACCGCCGTCATTGATACCTTGTGAGGAAACTGCCGTCTGCATGGCGGCAAAGCAGGCCGGGAACCGGCGGGTGCACCGCCATGTACTGCAAAAGGGCCCATACGGGGCACAGCACCGGGGGCCCTGCCTGTGCGAGTCATATAGTGATCCCCCTCCCACATTGGTTGGTCTTCGAGTGATGAAAGCACAGGGTGACCTCCCAGTCCCCTAAACTAACATCCTCAACAGCCAATGCCCATGTGGACCTGTCCGTCGCTGAGTTGGCTACCAACTCGCTGACCCTGAAGGCCCCCCAAAAAGCCACTATGAATGCTGCCGTGAACAGCTGGACCTCACTTTCTGATGAGCAGATCCAGGGAGGGTGCCACACATACCTGTCAGAGGCTGCGGTGTTATGGGTGGCCTGCCATTGGGGGTGGGTGCCCCCCTCCCTAGCCTATGCCTCCATCAGCCGCCTGGCAAAGAACCCCCACTCTGGGGATGTGTGTGTGTGACCAGTCAAACAACTAATGAAGGCCAACGCTGCCAGCTTAATACCAATGGTGTCCACTGCTGCTCCCTGATGCCTGGTGTCGAGCATGAACCTAAGGATCTGTGACTCTGGAATGGGAAAACCCAGGGGCCAGCCTCAGGAAAGCTGATAGCCCTGAAACTCACTTAAAGCCCTTGCGTATGCAGCCCTGGTCCACGGAACCAAGGATCCCTGGACGGTGTGATACAGCTCCAGAATCCAAGGATCCATGCCCACTGGGGTAAAGGCTCTGGGTCAAGTCTGGCTCCAGGTGCAAGCGAACGAAACCACTCCATCTGGAAGTGAGATATTGCATCAGCCACGCCATTATTGACCCCCGGGACATGCCTGGCCTGAAATAGTATGTTATGACGCAAGCATGCCAGCACAAATGTCCTGACTAGGCCCATGACCCTCGGGGAACGTGATGATTGGGCATTGATAATGTGGACCACCGCCTGATTGTCGCACCAGAAGAGCATCGCATGATTGGCGAACTCATCCGCCCACAAGTGGACCACCAGGATGATTGGATAGAGTTCAAGAAATGTCAGGTCCCTGGTCAACCCTCTTTCCTCCCAATCATGGGGCCACGGGGCGCCACACCACCTGTCTCTGAATATTACACCAAATCTCATGCCCCCTGCCACATCTGAGTGGACCTAGAGCTCGGCTTCCACCAAGAGGCCCTCCTGCCAAACGCTAACCCCGTTGAAATCCTCGAGAAATGATTCCCAGGTATGCAAATCGTCTCTCACTTCCCTCATGACTCGGATGTGATAGTGAGGCTGGGACCGACCCGTCAGTTTGGTGTATAAACAAGACAGGAAATACATCCCTGGGGCTACCACCCTACAGGCGAAATTCAGTCTACCTATCAGGGACTGGAGCTGCCGGATGGTAACCTTCCGGGCCACCATACATCTGCCAATATTTGCTCTAATGCAAGAGCATTTCCCTGCCCTCACAAATTCCCAACATTAGCTCACCTGGATGCCTTTTGAATGTCTCCCATCACCACAAAAAGGATTGTTGGCTGGGGCGACACCATCTTTTGCCAGCAGGTGGCTGCTATTGCATCTCGGGGCATTGGCTGCATCCACCATGCAATCCAGCCAAAGATCGGGTGCATGAGAATCCCGCCTCATCCCAGGGGTGAATGCCACCCGCTGACGGAATACCTCATCGTAGCGGAGCCACGTCCCAGTGGCCCGGACTCATACGCCTGACGAACCATGTCCACATATTTAAGGAGCTCCGGGGCCCGAGCGGGATAAGCCTGCATCACTACCTCCTTGTATATTGCAAAGGCCATGGTTCAGTTGGACCAGTTTCTGTTGGTCTTGGGGCACTTAAAGTGCTCCTTCTCCTTCTTATCCTCGGGGTCCACAGGGTTGACTATTGGGTCCCTGAAGAGAAGGGCAAATAGATCTATGAATTCACCACTCCATATTTTTTCCCGCGTGGCCGGTAGCAGGTGTACCCCTATGGGAGCCAACACAGCCGCATAACCCACCCCTGGGAGCAGGTACCATCCCATCTCTTGACCCTGCGACCTGTCCATGCCTGCTGGGGTACCGGAGCCAACCCACACTTGCAGCGCCTGTCCCACCTGCAAGGGGGGGGTGCGGGAGGGATAGCGCCCTGACTATCCTAGGCAACAATGCCTGGGCAGACCACTGTGACCCGGGCCCCGTTCCACCACACAAGCTGTGTGGCCAGTTCACCCACTACACCCACCCCCACCGCACCCCCCACTGCTGGTTGACTCAGGGAAGGGCAAGGGGCAAGGACTGGTATTGTACTGCCCCTTGGGCCACGTGGTCTCATCCACTGGGGTTTATCCCCAACCCCGACTGCGGCACCACACTGGAACCCGGGACCATCACCCCTGGACCCCAGGACATTCACCCCTGTTGGGGCCCCAACCCCCACCGTACCTTGGCTCGCCCCTGATGCCACCATCTCCATCCTTGGTGATCTGCTGGCTTGTTGTTCGGTCATGTCGCGAATCGCTTGCTCAAGGGCTCCAATATGCTGGTGCAGCTCATCATCCTCACCTCGTTGGGTTGCCCCCATTCCCAAGTGGTCCAGTCCATCACCACTGTAAACTAGGAGATTGAGGGGGGAGACCCCCCCGGCCCCCTCCCCCAGCCACCACCAGGTACGAGGAGGGCCCAGCCATGGTAACCCCGCCCATACCCACCATTAACAGAGGCTGCGGGGCCAAATGGGCCTGCAGCACAGGTAGCAGGGCCAACTCAGCTCCCCCACTGGGACCCCAAAGTGGTTCAGGGCACAGGAGGCCCGCAGCCACCCCCCTTGCGGGTCTGCGCACAGGCGCCTCGTTGCCAAGGGATCATCTAGAAATCTGGTCAGGGGTTGGACTCTCCTGCCCCCCCCTTCTGGGTGGCTGAGCTGGCGCTGGGCCCGGCAGTCCCACCTGGGCAGAAGTTGGCACCTGGCCTCCCAACTGGCCTACATCTACTGTGTATGGCCAAGACACCCCTCCCCCACTTGCAGCCAGGCTGCGCAAGAGCACCTCGCAGCTCGCAAGATGATCCCTTATTGATGGCTCCTCAGTGGGGGCCCCCGATGCCCCCGCGCCCTCTGCAGCCGCCCGTGCATCCCCAGTGCAAGCCCTCCTCCTGTTCCTGAAAGGGGGGGCAGGACCTAGCAGTGCCGCCTCGACCCCCAATTTGTGCTCCGGAGGGGGGGGCAGAGCCTAGATCAAAACTGCAAAGCCGCCGGAGCTGTTGCTGCTCCGATCGCTGCTGCCTCCCGACTGAGCTGGCGAGCGGAGCACAAAAACACAGCACCACCTTCCCCAGGGCAGTGCACCAGTCTGAAAGCGCGCTCTTCGTGCCCGCCCGGCTGGGGTTGCCTAGCAGCCCTGGTTGGCGAATTGCAAAGTCATGCGGCCACCCAACCCACTCCCTCCCTCTCTTCTCCCCCGCGGGCGCCAACACCCCCACTTAGGGGAGAGCACGCTACCACAGGGAAAGGGGGGAAGGAACCCCCTGACCCACTCCACACATCCTGCCCCATTTCTTAAAGGAGGGGTGCAACAAATTGGCCTTCACAGCCACTTTGGCTGCAAAGGGGCAATTCTTTTTACAAGTTGCCAACAGAGCTGACAAGGTCATCATTGGGAATATAATTCAGGACACCAACATAATAGAGCTAAAGCTTCGTTAGCAGTGGAGCTTAGTAGCCGTGTCATCATGGCCTTCTATCAAACAGCTGTTCATCTCAGTGAGGAAGTGTGTGCCAACTCCTTCTCTATAACTAAAGTAAAAAGATACTAGCAGTGCAAGTTTAAGTCTAGCTGATGTGAAGGTATGTTATATGTGCATATGACATGTTTGTCAAGTTGTTTTTTTAAAGTCAATTATTTTTTTTAGTTTGAGAAAACATGTAACACACATTTCAATTCATGTGTGTGGACAAGCCACAGCCTTTATGGGGCAATATTCCAGAGTGGGGAGGGTAGAATGACTGTTTAGAGACACTGAATGAAGTGGCCATAATGGTGTCATTGGGGAGTAATGTAGGTGTTTTGGAGTAGCATTCTGTCCCCCACAACTTTTAGATCGAAGTTACTTCACTGGTCATAAGCACAAATCACAGGCTTGATTACAAGTACTAGACCAAAACCCTTCAAAGCATTTGAGAAAACTATTTTAATACTACTTTGAGACTCATTCTAAAACATGCTCTGATAAAGATGGCAACAGTTAAAACATTAGGATGTCCAATATAGCTAGGTAATCACCAAATCTTTTAACTGATTCTGCTAGAGCATGTATGTTAAATGAAGCCTGAATGGGCTACTATTTCCTTGCTCTGGCCTAGTGAGAGCTAGGGACTAAGTATAATTGAGGTGATTTCAGCAGAGGCTTTCACAGTGCTATGTTAATGAACTAGATTTTAAATACCTCAGGACCCAGCCAAAGTAACTATTAAGCTACAACTCCTGTTGTGAATAAACAGAATAGTTGCCAAGTTAACTTTGCTGTGCCTCAGCATTCCCAGCTTTTTTTTATCTCCACTCCTTTTGAGTAAGTAAGTATATGCCCATAAAAAAGAGAGTCATTTTTCCTTACAGGGGCTCCAGAGTCTGAGGGAGAAGTGGCAATGCCTACCCACAATTTGGGAGGGGAGGGACAAAACAAAAACAAAAACAAAAACTTAAGTTACACCAGCAGCCCAATACTCAAAGTCTTCTGCTGGTACAGTTGCCACCGCTTCAGATTTTTAAGAAACACTTATGAAAAGTACATGTTGCAGGGTCAGCATTGGTGGCGGCTCCACGGCTGTGGAACTCGCTGCCGGTGGAGACCTGTTTGGCCCCAGATCGCCCTTCTTTTTGACACTGTTGTAAAATGTGGCTGTTCCACCTGACTTTTGATGGGGGATGATGGGTAGGGTGGGGGGGATGGGTTAGGGTCGTGAGGGATGTCTTTAATTCCTCCATGTCTTGAGAATTTTAAGTGTTTTTATTGTTGATTGTAAGCCACCCAGAACTGCCTGTGGCAGGATGGGCGGGGTAGAAATTTCTAAAAAAAATAAATTAAATAAAGTGTTACTTTAAAAATTGCATAGGTGGCAAGGCAACCTTATCCACTGGCCTAAAACTTTATTGAAAGCTGCTGCCAACATTTATTCTTCAGCACAAGGTGAATGGGGGCAGGGAGGACTCTCCCCCAGTTCCCAGGCCTCCTTCCATTCCTTCAGTACCACCTCCCCCGCCCTTGCTAATTCCTTCAGACCCAGGGCTTTCTTCTCCTCCCCTTGCTAATCTTCTTCTCCTCCTCCCCCAACCCCGTCCCCTCTTTCTCCTTTTCCTTGTACCCTGCCCAGGGGCAGCTGGTGGGTTTGGAGGCTGAAGGGGCAGTGGGTGGGTTAAACCTGCCGCCGGCGGCAAAGCCACCGCCAGGCCGACAAAAAGGGGCAGAGCCTAGCCTAGGGGTGGAGCCAGGGCAATGGTAGGCAGAGCCAGGGCATAACCCAGCAGCAAGGAGTTCCCAGGATTAACATTGGATGGACATTACATTACTTAATGCTGGAAACGTTGCTGTGTGAAGCACTGCCAACGGGGAATAGAGAGCCCTCTTACTGGGCTCCCATACACAGGGCCAGCCCCAGGCATGTGCCATATGTGCGGCCGCATATGGCCCCACGGCCAGCTGGGGCTTCGCACTTGCCTGCAGCCAGCTTCTCCCCCAGTAAGTGATTCTTCCTCCCCTCCCTGGCTCCAGACCCCATCCCTCACCTGCCTCTGCCTTCCAGTAGCGCAGCAGCAGCAGCAGCGGGGACACTCGATCGGGCTGGGAGATAAGGCTGTTAGTTTACAAACAGCTCCTCCCCACCTGCTGATCAGAAGGTTGCTACCTTGTATAGAAGGTTCTTCGAGATGGCTCCCAACATTCTCACAACTGTGTTGTGCACACTCACCCTATCCAAATAATAGACCACATGATGGTCTCAAGCTCCTCTAGTATAAAAAGAACCCTCCCCCTCTGAATGACAGTTCCTTTCAACCCTTTCTAGAAATATAAGAAAAGAATTCCATGTGGGGATGGAAGGGTGGGTATTTGTGAGAATGTTGGAGCCATCTCAAAGAACCTTGTTTACAAGGTAGCAACCTTCTGTTCTTCGAGTGGCTCCTCACATGATATTTTTACATGGCTCTGCCAGGTGGGGAGTCCGTGGGTGCGCCAGTGCATGGATGGGGCATGCACCCGGCTGCACACGCATCCCCACTCACCCACCACTCATCCACATCCACATAGTATCCACCGTTTCCCCCGGGGGGTGAGTGGGGATGCATGTTAGGCAGGTGAACGCGCCCCCACTCCCCATGGGCGCGTGCACCACGTCATTCACACGGGGTTCCCCCACCCATGAACACACAGAAATCTGCGTGTTCATGGCTGGGAGAGGCCCGTGTAAAAAGGGCCACATTCTCACAACTGTCTTACTTATACTATCTTAGGTAGGAATTTAGGATGTAAAGCAATATCTATTCTGTCCTGGAAAATAAATCTGCAAATATGGTTCTGAGATTATTATGGCTACTATTTCACTAACTCTTCTTAATGAAGTTATTGCTAACAGGAATACTGTCTTTAAACCCACACCCCATAAGCAGTTAATTTGCGCTCCCATATAATCAATTCACGCTGCCCCGTGGGCACAAATTAAATGGTTATGGGTGGGGGCAGCGTGAATTGATTATATGGGGGCGGGGACACAAACAAACTGGTTATGGGGTGGGGGCAGCATGAACTGATTATTGGGGCACAACTGAACTGGTTATATGTCTCTTTTCATGGCATAATGTGCTTAATAAGCTAGCTACATTTTGGGTATCTGGTGTGTGTGATAGCAGCACCTCTGGACTGGTTGCACCGCATGCATGCACATTGCACAAGGCACAGGCAGCACCGGCAGCAAGACGCAACAGGCCCTGGAGGCCAGACTGGCCAAGCTCACCCCCTCCCCCAGTAAGGTAGTGGATGCAGTCAGTCTCTCTGTGCCTGCCTCACTGCTCGCCCAGCTGCCCTGCAGTGGAACCACTCCTGGGGAGTGGTGGTAGACACTTGACTAGGGAGGGGGGGAAGCATTAGGAGGCCATGCTTCTCCATGGTTGCTCAGAGGGGTGGAAAATGAGAATCCTTCCTGTCTAGAGGGAGTAAGTTCTATGTAAATGTATACATTTACATAATTAGGCCGGGCCTAATTATGCAAATTAGGCCCCACACCAAGACTTTGCACATGGCCTCACAAACCCTGGGACTGGCCCTGCCCGTACACTCTCTTTGCCACCGGGTCCAAATTAACCATAGTAGGTTAAAAAAAAAGATCACGTTGCCATCGCCTACCTTTATCCTGAACCCTCGAATCATCGATTTTCATGGCATCCTTGGCCACCTGTAGTCTTCTGAAGGTGTAGACTTTGGGACAAGCCTTCCTTCTGACTTGGAGAACTTGGGAGGACTGAGTTAGCTCCCTGTTCTGCAACAAGCCAAATCAGAAGATAATGAAAGGGAAAAGAAGGACAGGACAGAGGAGAAGTAGGAGGGAAAGGGTTTGGTTTTGGGGCACGAGAAGAGGAAGGGGGAAGAGATGGGTTCAGTGGGGGGACAGGGGAAAGGGGTCTCCTTGTTGTCTGCAGCCTTCTCTTCTGCCTGCTCCTACCTACTTTCTCCTCTGTTCAGAACTTTCTCCTACACTATACAGAGTACCTACACTGTATCCCCAGCAGCCAAATGCCTGTCCAAACAAACAGGCTCATTTGAAATGTACAACCATCATAGGTCACACCTACAATGCACAGAAAATGCTGCAAAGGCAACAGGATTATGTGAAATCTTTAATGGTACACCATAAGTGCTACACAGAGTTTTACAAAGGGAGAAGAGGCATGCACAGTTCAGGAGAGAGCAGGAAGCACTCACCATGTGGCATTCAACGAAAGACACACCAAAATGCAGAAAAAGCACTTTTAACCAAAGAATATTAACCTAGGTCTGAAGATAGTGAATGAGAAATTTTAGCTTAAAAGGGTATCTTTGCAATCATTAACACAACACAAAACTGTAATAAAAACTACTTGTGGACTCCAGCAGAAGCACCAACAAAGTATTGGGATATCTAAAAACATCGTTAACTGATCCCTAAAATTAATGGGCCAAGTTCCCTGCTAGCATAAAGCATTTACACCAGCTGAATAGCTAGTTCACAGTGGCTTTATGAATTTCATCACAGGCTCAAAACATGGAAAAATAAAGGAAGAAATTTCAATAAGAAATTCATAGTTAATATACCAAAGCAATACAGGGTATATCACCACAGTGTTCAGCATTACTGGGGGGTTTAAACAAATATAGTTTTAAAAATCTCTTACTAAATACACAGTTGAAAGCTTACACCAGCATGATAGGTTTGTTAAGGAACTTTATACCCATTATAAAACACAACACACATGTAACTTACTCAAAAAGTTTCATATAACCTTTGGTTTCGAACCAATACAATGCACTTATTTTACACTGTATACCTAGCAATTCACTACTTCATCCAGAAGATAACAAGCCTAGTAATTCACTATTTCATCCATAAGATATAAAGCAATCACTTTATCTTCTTGCATCAGCTTGAACATTGCTTACTTGGTGTCAGTGATTGAAAAGCAAAGCTCAGTACTTATTCTATGTGCCCTTGTCTGCAGCAATTTTAAAACACTAAACAAAAGATGAACTGTTGGCATATGATTTTTTGTATCTAACATCTGAATTGCAAATAAACTAAGCACAGAAGTCAGTCAATGAAGAAGTAATGGGCTCCATTCTTTGTAAAGAACACCAGCTTAAATCTACTATATTAAAAACTTCATTGCTTTGGGGTTCTGGAAAAAATCTTAGCTTTTAACATGGTTTTGAATGTTCATGTGATGTACAGTACAGTACATAAACGTATTTTTGCCTTTACATTCTATACAATGCAGTGTTCCAGTATTCCAATGCTCTCCACTTGCCCCTTCAATTGTACAGTGTCCCTCCAATACTTCCCACCACCACCCAAGCCGCCATTCAGTGCGCATATCCCCCTCCAAGAGTCCCCATTCTACCCACACTCACCCAACCCCACACCCAAGCCTGCATTCTGCCCCCCACTCAAGTCAATTCCATGATCCCTCCCACCCCCC
>QEPC01012913.1:8380130-8413556 GCA_003113815.1 Sphenodon punctatus
CCCAGGCCCCCATTCTGTCCCCAATCAATCCCATGATCCCACCAACCCCCAGGCCCCCATTCTTCACCCCCTGGTCCTCCACTCAATACCATGATCCCACCCACCCCCATTCTGCTCCCAGTCATCACCTCTTTTGCTCCTGGGGTTCTTGGGGCTGAGGGGTGGCCGATCCCCCCAGGCCCCAAGAACCCCAGGAGCAAAAGAGGCCCCAAAAAAGAAGACAGTCAGGTCACTTACCGCAGCTTCGCTGCCAGGATTGGAGGACAATGGAAGGAGGGAGGCAACCAGCCGAGGACTCAGCAGCAGGTAAGGAGGAAGAACCAAGCAGCTCAAGCAGGCCCTGCCTCGTGACTCTGGCAGGGCCGGCAGGCAGCGCTGAAGGCAGCTCCTAGGCTCCCCCTCCCTCTGGGTCTGGGAGGGAGGGAGAGCCTAAGAACTGTGTGGCAGAGTCCCAGCCTGGGACTCTGCCGCGCAGCTCTTAGGCTCCCCCTTCCCCCTCCTCCCCGACCCAAAGAGAGGGGGAGCCTGTATGTGGTACCCGAGTATGGACTTTAGCGCTGCACAATGTGTGCATGCGCTACCCTCTCTACAATGAAATAATGCCCCAAGCGGCACTATTTCATTGCTGTTTCCCTTTATGCGATATGGACAGCGCTTCTAAGCACCCATATCGCATATAGGGAGAACACTTCACTTTTGTCCCTGAAGGCTTCCTTAGGTCAGGTGTCCTAAGGAAGCCTTTGGGGGGGGAGGGGCGGTTGGCTCCAGAAGGTTGCTACCTTGTAAAGAAGGTTCTTCAAGATGGGTCCGAACATTCACATCTACAGCGCGTGCAACCGGTGCGGGTGAGAATGTTCGGAGCCATCTCAAAAAACCTTGTTTACATGGCAACAACCTTCTTGGGTTTGGCTGCTCGGCAGGCGGTGATTTCTTTTTTTCATTCTTTTTTAATGCAGCACACAGCCCAGCGTGATGTTGTGGGAGTCCTGGGGCCAGGAGGGGCATTGCCCCTGATTTCCTAGGGGGCGCACCACCACTGACCCTCCCAATGAAATCCACACGTATCTTCTCATCTCTAGACTTTGCCCCCCCTCACACTTTTAGACAAGCTCTGGAGTCTTTGTTTCCCTATAAGCAATTTAAGCCCAAAAAAGCACAGGCCTTCTCTCTATTGAATGTCCTGATTTTCAGATTCAAGACATGATTTTACATCAGTCCTTTTTCATTTTGAATAGGACACTATTTCAGAAGCAAGTTCACTTCATCCACCAGCATATGCAGACACCAAATTTATTTTTATAAGGAGATATTCAACTTGTGTTTTTGACTCTCTGCAGCGTAGTGGAGCGTACCACAGGGGCAACCACCACTTTTGCCTATGTGACCCCATTTTGAGACTGACATATATTCTTGTGACCTCAAACAAGTATATGAATATCACTTGAGTTTTTAACCCCATCCAAAGATGCCACAGCCCCACCTAGGGTCACAATCCATAGATCCAGCCTAACTACTAATTCACCTCTAGAAATATAATCTTGTATATGGGATCAGACAAGCAAGCTCTCTAAGGTAGAATGAGGGATACTACTAATTGTTTCTATAGCACTACTAGGCATATGCAGGGCAGCACTTTACAGTCACAGATTTTCAGAGACAGGTCCCTGACCAGTTGACTTACAATCTAAAATGGACAAGGATGAGGGGAACGTACAGGGAAAGACACACACATCCCCATTATACAGCCTTATACTGAGGCTGAGAGGTTGTCACTTGCCCAAGGCTAGTCAGTGAGTTCATTGGCTAGGGTGAGATTTAAACCCTGGTCTTCCAGATCCAAGTTCAGCACCTTTTCTGCTACACCACATTGGCTCTCATCGACGTAAGCTCTTCTTACACCAAAAAAGATGTCCTCGTGTGAGTGACTTAAATGCTAGATGCTCTTCTGAGGAGCCTACTACAGTTTTTTGTATTAACGTATGCTGTGAACAGCACAGCAGAACATTTTTGCACAATCCAAAGGATCTGATTTTGTGAGCAATCATGGTCTCAAGAGCAAGAAGACTGAAGTGGTGCTACACAGTAATCATTTCCTTGTGGAGTCTGAAGGACAGGGCCAGTATGCTTCTTGTTGCTGTTTGGGGGCCTGAAAATATATTTCAGTCTCAAAATGGGATCACAGACAAAAAGGTTGCCCAATGCAGAATTCAAGTCTTTGACCACTTTCAGATGCCCCCCACCCCCAACCGCATATTCTGGCTGCAGGAGGGAATGCGCAGCCAGGCTATACAGGGGATCGGCTGGTCTGAAAGCCCCCCGCTTGGCTTTGCCAGCAGACATGCGCAGGGATGCAGAGCTCTATTTCCTGCTCTGCATCCCCGCGTGTGTCTGCCAGCAAAGCTGGGGGCGGGGGGGAGGCTTTCAGATCAGCTGATCCCCCGCGCATATCCTAGCTGTGCATTCCCTCCTGTAGCCAGAATATGCATGGGGGGGGGGGGGCGGGGGGAGAGTAACTGAAAGTGGCTCTCCCCGCCTTGCACTTCTGTTTCTACCCACACAACTTCTGCCTCTGACATTTTTGTACAGACTTGCTTTCTTTGGTAATCTTGACACAGCAGAACCTTCATATTAGGCTATTTTAAAAACTATGCTAACTAAAACCACCACCTCTTTTCTGTACCAAATTCCTAGAAAGTTTCCTGCATAAATATACCACTATTTAGTTTCTGTACCTTATCTTTGTGTTCCCTTCTTTCTCGTCTGCCCTCCCTTGTCCATCCTAGATTGCAACGCAAGCCCCAAGGAGCAGGGACCCGTCTTGAATAATGATGCTTCAGTACCACATTGCTGATGTAATAATAATAAATAAATAATACCACTAAAAGGTGTTAAATTGACACGGATAAATAAAATGAACTTTGAACAATACTACAATAACGTTGTTTTCCCCCTTAGATGTAATTTGTTTTTATTTTTAAAAAAGCTAAAGCAACTTCACTGCAGTGATCATAAGAGGTTCCTCATCTCCTTCCTGTTACATTAAAGGAGGAGATATTTTTGCCCTAAGTCATTGTTAAATTTGACAGCAGGACTATTCATTATAGAAATGCTTGAAATTAAAGCAATTATGCAGATCACACATCTTTCGAGTTTAAAGGGCATTTGCTTTTCTTTTTTAAAAATAATAATTTCATGGCAGCGTCTCCTAACCTAGGAATAGGAGGGGAGAAAAAGGGATGAGTCTAGAGAAGCTGAGCACCTACTGAATAAGTTTTGAAGTGGAAAAGCAACTTTCTGGAGAAGGAGTCTCCTGCAGGTCATTCTTATAGGCACACCCCATGCCTGTTTCCTGTCCCCTATGCAGAAAATGTATGGCACACCTTGGAAATATTGTTTTGCCTCTCTTCTTTGCAAATTATTCAGACTGAAGTATCAACAAAAGGGTGAGGAAGCAGCAGAAATAACACTGAGGAGAGGTCTGCATGGCATGCATCCTGAAATAAAAAAGCCTCTTGCTCTAAAGTACCTGTATTTCCAGCTTCTGTGTCAAAGAAGACACGAAGGTTGCTAATTGTATACATTGCACCTATATATTATCTGGTTTCCTTGTGTGCAGCAGAGTACTTTGGCTGAATTGACAGCTGTGGGTGCTGAGGCAAAGCATTTTAATGGAAATCTTTCTATTGACTAAAAGGCTTTGGCATAGACTCTAGCTTACTAATAGCTTAAACTATGTCACCTAAAAGACTTCTTAAAAGCTTGGGGTCAAAGACTGACCCCAAGGAAATTGGTATTAAAACTTCCACCCATTTAAGTCGTAACAGAATTTACTTATTTGGGAATTATCAGAAATTTATTAAGAAATGCAAAAGTTTAATAATTTATCCTACTTTAACAGCTTACATATTAAGACTTTGATCTACCTTAAATATTTTAAACTCCACCATGCCAGTGGAGTGGCAGCAGGTCAGAGAAAGTTTTTTTTAAAATTTACTTGTTTGTATCCTGCCTAGGCAGCTCGAGGTGGCTTACAAAAATTAAAATATTTAAAAATATACATAAAATGCATAATACATAAAAGTGTAAGAATAATAATAAAAACACATCCTCCCCACCCACCTCCCTCACCAAAGGCCTGGAGGAACAGCCAGGTCTTGCAGTTTTGCCAAAACGAGGCAACGTCCAGGGACACCCAGGCCTCCACCAGAAGGGATTCCACAGCCTTGGTGCAGCCACTGAGAACGCCCTCTCCATTATAGCCCGCCACACCACCCAAGGGACATCAAAGAAGGGCACTCCCGGCAGACTTCAGGGATTGATCCAGGGTACAGAGAGTGAGGCGGTCTCACAGATAGGAGAGGCCCAGACCGTGTAGGGCTTTATAGGTAAGCACCAACACTTTGAATCGGGCCCAGAAGACTATTGGCAGCCAGTGCAGAGCTCGGAGCATTGGTGTAATGTGCTCACGGTGACCCGTCCTCATAAGGAGACAGGCCGCCACATGCTGCACCAGCTGCAGTCTCTAGGCTGTCACCAAAAGGTAGCTCCATGTAGAGCGCATTACAATAGTCTAATCTTGAGGTGATGAAGGCATGGAAAACAGTGGCCAGGTCGGACTCTGAGACATGGCCGAAGCCATCACATCAGGCATAATTGGCGGAAAGCACTCCTTGCCACAGCCAAAACCTGGAGATCCAGGCAAAGCTACGGATTGAGGAGTACCCCCAGACTCCGGACCTGAGAGACCAGTGGGGGATGAACCCCATCAATGATGGAGGACATCACACCCACCACCCTCCCCACCAACATCACCTCCATCTTGTCAGGATTTAGTTTCAGACGGCTTGCCCTCATCCAATCCCCCACAACCACCAAATATCGGGAAAGCATTGAGACTGCTGGGTCTGGGTTGGATGAAAAAGAGAGGTAGAGTCAGGTGTCATCAGTGTCCTTATAACACCGCACCCCATACCATCTCATGACTTCACTGAGCGGCTGCATGTACACATTGAACAAGAGAGGGGACAGAATAGAGTCTTGTGGAACTCCACACGTGAGGTCCCAGGGAAAAGTTGAACAATCCCCAATCACCTTTCGCCAAGTTCTCCCAGCTAGGAAGGAGCGGAACTATCCAAGAACAGTTCCACCCACCCCAGCATAGTCCTGCAGGCGAGTCACCTGCATCTCATGATCAACGGTATCAAATGCAGCTGACAGATCTAATAGGATTAGCAGGGTTGAACAACCCTGGTCCAGTTCCCGGCAAAGGTTGTTGACCAAAGCCACTAATGCAGTCTCAGTGCCATAACCCAAACGAAAGCCGGACTGCGAGGGGTCAAGAAAACCGGTACGGTCCAGATGCTCCTACAGCTGCTGAGCCACCACCCACTCAATACCTTCCCTAAAAGAGGAAGGTTGGAGACTGGTCGATAGCTGGCAGGGGAGTCAACATCAAGCAATGTTTTTTGAGTAGGGGCTGCACCTCCGCCTCTTTTAGGCAGTCTGGCACCCTGCCCTCCTGCAGGGAGGCACTGACAACACCCACTATCAACGGCCCCAACATTTTTTGACTGGCCTTGATTAGGCAGGATGGGCATGGGTCTAGTTCATAAAATGGGGCTCTAACAGTCCCAAAACATCCACCACAGCAGCGGGCATCACCCACTGAAACAGATCTCACAAAACTGACAAGAGGGAGCCTCCATAACCTCTGGTTCTCCTACTGTCAACCATGGAGTCAAAGTCATGGTAAATCTGAGTGATTTTATTTGCGAAGTACTTAACAAACATGTCACAGCAGGCACTGGAAGACTCCAGTTCAGGCGGAGGGAGGCCGGACTGACCAACCCCCTCACCACCCGGAAAATCTCAGTTGGACAAGACTTTGCATATGCTATCAGGGTAGCAAAGAACTCCTTCGCTGCCCTGACAGCCACGGCATAGGCCTGTAAACTGGCTCTATGCTTCAATCAATAAGCTTCAGGATGAGACCGGCGCCACCGGCGCTCTAACTTCTACCCTTCCTGATTCAGGTTCTGCAGGTCCTCCACAAACCATGACGGCCTACGCTGCCGATGGAGCAGATGCCTAGGAGCCGTCTGGTCGAAGGACTCAGTCAGCAGAGTATTCCACAAAGCCATGAGGTCATTGAGCGGATGGCCATCAAAATCAGAGGCTAACTCCCCTAGAACATTCTTGAACCTCTCATGTTCCATCAGTCTCCAAGGGCGAATCAACCAAACTGGTTCCACACCCTTCCGGGGGCAGACATGTGCCAGGAGACAGGCCCACAGGAGGTGATCTGTCCATGACAAGGGCTTTGCTGACATCTTCCCCACTAACAGATCCCCCACCTCAAGGCCAGAGCAGAAGATCAGGTCAAGGGTGTGTCCTCCATCATGCATGTGGCCAGTGAAAACTTATTTATTTATTTATATTTATTGGCCACCCCCTCATGCCTACAGCATCTCGGGGCGGCTCACAACAGTTAAAACAATAAAATACATTAAAACAACAATATGAATAAATAAAACTTTCCCCCCCAAACGTTCCCCTCCCTACCCTACCCTCCCACCCTCCCCTCCAAAGGCCTGGGTGACTGCAGGGGCCTCCCTGGGGCGCAGAAGATGAGNACAGTTAAAACAATAAAATACATTAAAACAACAATATGAATAAATAAAACTTTCCCCCCCAAACGTTCCCCTCCCTACCCTACCCTCCCACCCTCCCCTCCAAAGGCCTGGGTGAACAGCCAGGTCTTGCAGGCTCAGCAAAAAGCCATCAGACCCAGGGCCAGGCGAGCGTCGTCTGGGAGGGAGTTCCAAAGCCATGGCCCGGCCACCGAGAATGCCCTCTCCATCGTGGCCCCCCGTTTAACATGGGGGACCTCCAGGAAGGCACCCCCGGCAGACTGCAGGGGCCTCCCTGGGGCGCAGAAGATGAGGCGGACCCCAAGGTATGAGGGGCCCAGACCATATAGGGCTATATAGACCAACACCTACACCTTGAATCTGGCTCGGTACGCTATAGGCAGCCAGTGCAGAGTATGGAGCACCAGTGTAATGTGCTCCCATTGCCTTGTCCCCGTAAGGAGACAGGCTGCCGCATTCTGCACCAGCTGCAGCCTCCGAATCAGAACCAAGGGAAGCCCCACGTAGAGCGCGTTGCAGTAGTCTAACCTCGAGGTGATGAAGGTGTGAATAAGAGTGGTCAGGTCGGTCCTGGAGATGTATGGGTGCAGCCTTCGTACCAGATACAGCTGGTGAAAGGCGGCTTTAGCCACCACCTTCACCTCCCGATCCAAACGGAGGCCCGAATTCAAAACCACCCGCAGACTCCGAACCTGCTGGGCTATGAGAGGGCAGACCCCCCCACCACCACCAAAGGGGTCGGCACCTCCCCCGCCCTACCCACCACCATCACCTCTGTCTTATTAGGATTGAGCTTCAGTCTGCTCTGCCACATCCAATCCGCCACAGCCTCCAAACATGGGAAAGCAACGAGACAGCGGGACCTGGGTCGGTCGAAAATGAGAGGTACAGCTGAGTGTCATCGGCATATTGGTGACATCGCACCCAGAACCCTCTCACGATCTCCTCCAGGGGCTGCATATATACATTAAACAAAAGCGGAGACAGAATCGAACCCTGCAGAATGCTGCAGGTCAAGGCCCGGGGGTTTGATGTTTCAGCTCCCAGTGCCACCCGCTGGCTTCTCCCTGAGAGAAATGAGCGGAACCACCCAAGGACAGTCCCGTCCAGACCCCCCAGGTCTCACAGCCATCTCAACAGTAGCCCATGGTCCATGGTATCAAAAGCGACCAAGAGATCTAGCAGGATCAAGAATGTAGAACATCCTGCATCCATCTCCCAGTGGAGATGGTCCACCAAAGCCACCATCGCCGTCTCAGTACCATAGCTGGGGCGGAATCCAGATTGAAAAGGATCAAGGAAACCAATACGGTCCAGATGCGCCTGAAGCTGCAGAGTCACGGCCCATTCAATAACCTTCCCTAAAAAGGGAAAATTAGAGACAAGATGGTAACTGGTGGCAAGTGTGTCCACATCCAATGAAGGCTTCTTCAGCAGGGGGTGCACCACAGCCTCCTTGAGACTGGGCGACAACCTCCCCTTCCGAAAGGACGCATTAACCATCCTTGCCAGAACCGACCCCAATGTCTCCCTGGAAGCTTTTACCAACCAGGATGGGCACAGATCTAGTTCACAACTTGTGGCTCGAACAGACCCCAAGACATCCACCACATCAGCCAGCGTCACTTCCTGAAACTCCTCTCAGAAAGATTGACCAGATGGTGCCTCCAAAACCTCACGCTCCTCTCCTACTGCATTCAACCCGCTGTTGAAGTTACTCTGGATCTGAGCGATCTTGTCTGCAAAGTAGGTGGCAAACTTCTCACAGCGGGCCTGGGACAAGTCCCCGTCCAGGCGGAGGGAGGCGGGACTGACCAGTCCCCGCACCACCCAGAACAACTCAGCTGGATGCGACTTTGCAGACGCTATGAGGGCAGCAAAGAATTCCTTCTTTGCTGTTCTCACAGCCTCAACATAGGACCGCAAATGGGTCCTATGGAGAAGTCAGTCAGAATCAGAGTGAGTCCAACACCAGCGTCGCTCTATTCTCCTGCCTACCCGCTTCATACACCGCAGCCCCTCAGTAAACCAAGGGATCCTGTGGCGACGAGACAGGGCAGGGGACGTCTCGGAGCCACCCTATTGATGGCTGCCCCCAGCAAGATGTTCCAATGCTGTACCAGCACATCAACAGAGTGGCCATCAGGGTCCAGAGATAACTCCCTCAGGATAACGTGAGACAGGTTGCCATGGTGGCCATGAACTCACGCTCCGCCCAACCGAGACTGGCGTCGACGTGGATGTTGAAGTCCCCCAAGACTATTGTCTTTGGGGACCACAACACCACCCCTGACACCAGCTCTGTCAGAGCATGTACGGATGCTGCTGTACAGGTAGGTCCACGGTATACCAGCAGCACCCCCAAACTATATCCTGCCAAATCAATCACAAGCTGGAGACCCTCACAGCCTGCCATTAACTGCACTGGATACCTCCTGATGGACCAAGAATCCCTAAAAATAATGGCTACACTTCCCCCTCCCCTCACCCCTTTGGCTGTTGCTGATGCTGCATGTAGTACCCAGCTGGCACCCGGTCAACCAAAAAGGCCCCAACTCCATGTCCAACCAGGTCTCCATAATACACATGAGGTCAGCTGCACAATCCAGGATCAATTCCCTGATTGTTAATGATTTATTAGCAACTGACCTCGTGTTAAGCAGCAACAGCTTCAAACTGGGGGCCAGGGCCAGCCCCAGGGTTTGTGAGGCCATGTGCGAAGTCTTGGTGCAGGGTCTAATTTGCATAATTAGGCCCCACCTAATTATGCCAATATGTAAAGTTACATAAAATTTACTCCCTTGAGACAGGAAGGATTCCCATTCTCCATCCCTCTGAGTGGCCATAGACAAACATGGCTTCCCAATGCTTCTGGGGGGAGGCACCTTCTCAGTCGAGTGTCTACCACCACTCCCCAGGAGTGGTTCCACTGCAGGGGCAGCCAGGCGGGCAGTGAGGCAGGCACAGAGAGACTGACTGCATCCACAGTCTTTCTGGGGGAGGGAGTGAACTTAGCCAGCCTGGCTTCCAGGGCCTGTTGCTTCTTACTGCTGGTGCCACCTGTGCCTTGCGCACACACATGGTGCGGCCGGTCCAGAGGTGCTGCTATCAAACACACAAGAAACCCGAAATGCAGCTAGCCTATTAAGCTCATTATGCCATGAAAAGAGACATATATATATAACACCAGTTCATTTGTGCCCCCATAAACAGTTCACGCTGCCCACACCCCATAACTAGTTCATTTGTGCCCCTGCCTCCCCATATAATCAATTCATGCTGCCCCCCACCCATAACCATTTAATTTGTGCTCCCAGGGCAGCATGACTTGATTGTATGGGGGTGCAAATGAACTGGTTATGGGGTGCGGGTTTAAAGACATTATTCCTGTTGGCATTAACTTCATTAAGAAGAGTTAGTGAAATAGCAGCCATAATACTCAGAACCATATTTTCAGATTTTCCAAGATAGAATAGATATTGCTTTACATCCTAAATTCCTACCTAAGNCAGCTGGCGGAAGGCGTCTTTAGTCACCGCCTCCACCTGCTGATCCAGATGGAGGCCCGAATCCAAAACCACCCCCAGATGCTGAACCTGTTGGGCTACAGGAGGGCAGACCACCACCCCTACCAGAGGAGCCGGCACCTCCCTCGCCCTACCCACCACCATCACCTCTGTCTTATTAGGATTGAGCTTCAGTCTGCTCTGCCACATCCAATCCGCCACAGCCTCCAAACATGGGAAAGCAACGAGACAGCGGGACCTGGGTCGGTCGAAAATGAGAGGTACAGCTGAGTGTCATCGGCATATTGGTGACATCGCACCCAGAACCCTCTCACGATCTCCTCCAGGGGCTGCATATATACATTAAACAAAAGCGGAGACAGAATCGAACCCTGCAGAATGCTGCAGGTCAAGGCCCGGGGGTTTGATGTTTCAGCTCCCAGTGCCACCCGCTGGCTTCTCCCTGAGAGAAATGAGCGGAACCACCCAAGGACAGTCCCGTCCAGACCCCCCAGGTCTCACAGCCATCTCAACAGTAGCCCATGGTCCATGGTATCAAAAGCGACCAAGAGATCTAGCAGGATCAAGAATGTAGAACATCCTGCATCCATCTCCCAGTGGAGATGGTCCACCAAAGCCACCATCGCCGTCTCAGTACCATAGCTGGGGCGGAATCCAGATTGAAAAGGATCAAGGAAACCAATACGGTCCAGATGCGCCTGAAGCTGCAGAGTCACGGCCCATTCAATAACCTTCCCTAAAAAGGGAAAATTAGAGACAAGATGGTAACTGGTGGCAAGTGTGTCCACATCCAATGAAGGCTTCTTCAGCAGGGGGTGCACCACAGCCTCCTTGAGACTGGGCGACAACCTCCCCTTCCGAAAGGACGCATTAACCATCCTTGCCAGAACCGACCCCAATGTCTCCCTGGAAGCTTTTACCAACCAGGATGGGCACAGATCTAGTTCACAACTTGTGGCTCGAACAGACCCCAAGACATCCACCACATCAGCCAGCGTCACTTCCTGAAACTCCTCTCAGAAAGATTGACCAGATGGTGCCTCCAAAACCTCACGCTCCTCTCCTACTGCATTCAACCCGCTGTTGAAGTTACTCTGGATCTGAGCGATCTTGTCTGCAAAGTAGGTGGCAAACTTCTCACAGCGGGCCTGGGACAAGTCCCCGTCCAGGCGGAGGGAGGCGGGACTGACCAGTCCCCGCACCACCCAGAACAACTCAGCTGGATGCGACTTTGCAGACGCTATGAGGGCAGCAAAGAATTCCTTCTTTGCTGTTCTCACAGCCTCAACATAGGACCGCAAATGGGTCCTATGGAGAAGTCAGTCAGAATCAGAGTGAGTCCAACACCAGCGTCGCTCTATTCTCCTGCCTACCCGCTTCATACACCGCAGCCCCTCAGTAAACCAAGGGATCCTGTGGCGACGAGACAGGGCAGGGGACGTCTCGGAGCCACCCTATTGATGGCTGCCCCCAGCAAGATGTTCCAATGCTGTACCAGCACATCAACAGAGTGGCCATCAGGGTCCAGAGATAACTCCCTCAGGATAACGTGAGACAGGTTGCCATGGTGGCCATGAACTCACGCTCCGCCCAACCGAGACTGGCGTCGACGTGGATGTTGAAGTCCCCCAAGACTATTGTCTTTGGGGACCACAACACCACCCCTGACACCAGCTCTGTCAGAGCATGTACGGATGCTGCTGTACAGGTAGGTCCACGGTATACCAGCAGCACCCCCAAACTATATCCTGCCAAATCAATCACAAGCTGGAGACCCTCACAGCCTGCCATTAACTGCACTGGATACCTCCTGATGGACCAAGAATCCCTAAAAATAATGGCTACACTTCCCCCTCCCCTCACCCCTTTGGCTGTTGCTGATGCTGCATGTAGTACCCAGCTGGCACCCGGTCAACCAAAAAGGCCCCAACTCCATGTCCAACCAGGTCTCCATAATACACATGAGGTCAGCTGCACAATCCAGGATCAATTCCCTGATTGTTAATGATTTATTAGCAACTGACCTCGTGTTAAGCAGCAACAGCTTCAAACTGGGGGCCAGGGCCAGCCCCAGGGTTTGTGAGGCCATGTGCGAAGTCTTGGTGCAGGGTCTAATTTGCATAATTAGGCCCCACCTAATTATGCCAATATGTAAAGTTACATAAAATTTACTCCCTTGAGACAGGAAGGATTCCCATTCTCCATCCCTCTGAGTGGCCATAGACAAACATGGCTTCCCAATGCTTCTGGGGGGAGGCACCTTCTCAGTCGAGTGTCTACCACCACTCCCCAGGAGTGGTTCCACTGCAGGGGCAGCCAGGCGGGCAGTGAGGCAGGCACAGAGAGACTGACTGCATCCACAGTCTTTCTGGGGGAGGGAGTGAACTTAGCCAGCCTGGCTTCCAGGGCCTGTTGCTTCTTACTGCTGGTGCCACCTGTGCCTTGCGCACACACATGGTGCGGCCGGTCCAGAGGTGCTGCTATCAAACACACAAGAAACCCGAAATGCAGCTAGCCTATTAAGCTCATTATGCCATGAAAAGAGACATATATATATAACACCAGTTCATTTGTGCCCCCATAAACAGTTCACGCTGCCCACACCCCATAACTAGTTCATTTGTGCCCCTGCCTCCCCATATAATCAATTCATGCTGCCCCCCACCCATAACCATTTAATTTGTGCTCCCAGGGCAGCATGACTTGATTGTATGGGGGTGCAAATGAACTGGTTATGGGGTGCGGGTTTAAAGACATTATTCCTGTTGGCATTAACTTCATTAAGAAGAGTTAGTGAAATAGCAGCCATAATACTCAGAACCATATTTTCAGATTTTCCAAGATAGAATAGATATTGCTTTACATCCTAAATTCCTACCTAAGTAAGACAGTTGTGAGAATGTGGCCCTTTTTACACGGGCCTCTTCCACCCATGAACACACAGATTTCTGTGTGATCATAGGTGGGGGAGCCCCATGTGAACAACCTGGTGCACGCGCGCGCGCCTAACACGCATCCCCACTTACCCACCACTCATCGCCATACATGGAGCAACTGCGGGAAACGGCGGTTACTCCGTAGGTGTGGATGAGTGGGCGGGTGAGTGGGGATGCGTGTGAGGCTGTGTGCATCCCCCGCCTATGCACCAGCATGCCCACGGACCCCCCACCCGGCGGAGCCATGTAAAAATGATCTATGAGGAGCCACTCGAAGAAAAACAGAAGTTTGCTATCTTCTTAACAAGGTTCTTTGAGACACAACATTCTCACAACACCTACCCTTCCAGCCCCACATAGAATTTTCTTATATTCCTAGAAAGGGTTGGAAGGAACTGTCATTCTGAGGGGGAGAGTGCTTTTTATTAGGGATGTACGAACGCGGTTTGGGCATTTGGTTTTTGGCCTGAACTCGGCCAGTTCGGACGGCTGAACCAAACGCACAGACCAAACGCCCAAAGCCCCAAACAGTTTGGCCCAGTTCTGATGAGTTCGGGTGGGGAAAACATGGCTGGCAGGCCCAGGGAGGGGGGGGCAACTGAGGAGCAGACTTCCTAGTGCTAGGGGTGGAGAGGCTTGGACTAGCAGCTAGCCTGCCCAATCACCATCCCTCTTTTCCTCAGACCACTGGCTTCGCAGTCTGTGATTGGGCATGGGCTAGGCTGCTAGGGATGGGCGAATGTGGTTCGGAGTTCGGCCCGAACTCGGCCTGTACGGACGACCGAATCTGAACACGAATCTGAACACAAACTGGCCAAACCGAACTCAATTCTGAACATCGAAATGACCAAACAGTTTGGTCAGTTCGGAACACGTTCGGGTGAGTTCGGGTGGCAAAAAAAGGTTCACTGGAAGGTCAAACATGACATGAACGTGTCAGTCACTGAGGAGCAGACTTCCAGGTACCAGGGGTGGAGAGGCTTGCAAGAAATTAAACTATCTGCCTCCCCCCTTCCCAAAACCTTCTGAGCTAGTCACTGTTCCTGAACAGCAAGTGTTGAGTAGGATTATTAGATTGCTTTAAGTTTCATTTCAGTTTTGTACTGAAATTAAACTTAAACCTAAAACTGAAACCTTCTGTTGTTTGTGATTCCCCCCATCCCATATATATATATATATATATATATATATATATATATATATATAAAGAGAGAGAGAGAGAGAGAGAGAAATAGGTTAGGGACAGTAGACAGTTGTAGGAGTTAGCTTAGTGATAGAGATAGCGTTAGTGATTTAGTTTTAGTGTTTGTAGGACTAGGCCTGTATACTTATTAGATAATCCATTTAGTTCATAGCATTTAGAATAGCTAATAGCAGTTAGATTTAGTGTAGATAGATAGATATAATAGTAGATAAAAAAATTAAATTAAAAAACCCCATATAAAAACAAAACAAAAAAAATAATAAAAAAACCATATAAAACCAAATAAAAAACCAAAAAAACATATAAAAAACAACAAAAACACCCATAACAAAATATTTCCCGAACAACTGAACCCGAACCGAACGGCCGAACCGAACAGCCGAACCCAAACCCGGCGAACTAACCGAACTAACGAACCGAACGCAGTCAAACTGAACAGCCGAACCCAAACCGTGATCTGTTCGCCCATTCCTATAGGCTGCATGGAGCCAATGGAGCTTGTGGTAAGGCGGGCACAGCAAGTAACAAAATTCATTGCCCTCCCCCCTTCCAATTCCTTCTGAGCTAGCCACTGATCCTGTCACTGTCAGCAGGTGTTTTCAGAAGTCTTCCTCTCCCAGCAGTTTGTCTTCCTAATCCATTGCCATCCTCCTCCTGTTTCACCCATTTCCACACATTTACCTCCATAGTTTCATTTATTTAGATTAGATTAGATAGATTTAGGTGTTATTTTTATTTTTTACTCCTCCCTGTGTTCTTTCTCCATTGAATCCTTCCCTCTTCCCTGTATATATTCCATCCCTGATTCCCTTCCCCTGTCTTTGGATTTATTTACAGTAGAATTAGATTGATTTAGGTTTCATTTCAGTTTTGTACCCCTCCCTGTGTTGTTTGTTGTGTCCCCCCCCCAATCCCTGTGTAGATAGATAGATAGATAGATAGATAGATAGATAGATAGATAGTTGAGTTAGCTTAGTTATAGAGATAGTGTGTAGTGAGTCAGTTTTAATATTTTATAGTGTGTTTGTAGGACTAGGCCTTTGTAGATATTAGATAATATTCCATTTAGTTCCATAGGTTTTAGACTAGTTAATAGCAGTTAGATTTAGTGTGTGTGTGTGTGTATATATATATATATATATATATATATATATATATATATATATATATATATAATATTAGATTACCAATTTGAATAAATAATTTTTAAAAATATAAAATCTTCGTGTGCATTCTTTGGGTGGGAGAAATGGAGAAGGGAAGCAGGAGAGGCTGGTCTGTTGCCCGAAAGGTGGGAAATGGGGCATGTGGCAGAGGTGGCAGGGGCCATGCCAGCGGAGTGGCAGCAGGCATCAGCAGCAGCCCGAGTCCATCACTATGCCCCAAACTGCACAGGCCTGATTTTGGCAGTCAGGTTTCAGAGGCTCCTAGCAGTGGCACAAGCTGGAGTGCGGTTCAGCGGCACCTCCTGCCAGCATCCTCCACTGCCATGCACTGCACTGCACTGCACTGCACTGCACTGGAAGGCCTGCACTCCAGGAGGCTGTGACTGTCTCTGCTGTGGCTGCAGGAGCAGGGGCTTCAGGGTCGGATGTTCCTCCAGGGCCACCAATGTCCCTGACCCCCATTATTGAGGTGATCCCCAGCAGTCCAGGGCTGGTGGATCCCACCCCGGCTGCTAGAGGCAGGGCCCGATCCCCGGGCAATGGCAGCAGGGAGAGGAGCAGCAGTAGCAGAAGCAGCAGCTATAGGAGGTATAGGGAGAGTGGCAGCAACATGGTGGGCAGTCAATCAGCCTCAGGGTCCCAGTAATCCCCTTCACGAGACATCACCCTGATTGGGGACAGCGAGGCAGACACTAGTCCCACGGAGGAGACATCTGGTGCTGAGGCGATGGCTTTCCCTCCAAGAGCTGTGTCACCACCATGTTCTTCCCCTCCCAGCAACGCTGTCAGCGGCGCATCACCTGGCGGGGGGAGGGGAAACTTCCCCCCCCCCACCCAAACAGGTTCGCACCCTCCTCAAAACCCGTTCAGGCAGAACCAAATGATTTTGGGTTCAGCCGAACCCCAAACGGGCTGAACACCAAACCCCCCAGTGTTTACACATCCCTAGGCATGAGCATCGGAAGGCTGGCTGAGGCAGGATTTGATCTTGGCAACCTGGACGGGTGGGCAAACAGGCAGCGTGGCATGAGAGGCAGTAGGGAAGGCAGGCTGGAACCTTGTCAGGACACTCAGATAGGCTGGCGAAGACTGTGAAGCATGAGAGAGTGAGCCAGTCAGATAGGCGGGCTGAGATCGTCTAGCCAGAGGCCAGCTGTCAGGCTTACTGCTTCCCAATGCCACCCTGCATCGTGAGGTCAGTCAGATAGGCTGGCTGAGGTCATCTAGTCAGAGAGAGAGAGAGAGAGAGAGAGGCAGGGCGGACGCCATTTGTTGGGAGGGAGGGACAGAACCTCAGCAGCAGCAGCAGCAGCAGCAGCAGCAGCAGCCCAGATTAAAGAGGAGCCCCATCCCAAGACTGCCCCTGGCATGGGATGGCATGTGCCACTTCACCATCAATCCATGTCCAGGGGCAGCTCAGGGAATTCCAGCAGCGGAAGGTTCACCTTTATAAAAAGTAATGGCTCCACCAGCTTGGCCCCCAGTCTCAAGTGGTGCGACGAGCAAATGTCCTCTGCCACGGAGAACACTCGATCTTTGGGGGCACTGGTTGGTGGTCACTGTCCTTGGCCACTTTGGACAGGGCTAGCCACACGTTGGTCTTACTGGCCCTGTAGGCCAAGGGATCACTGCTGGGTTCGATGTATGGCTCCTCCTCCAGGTAGCTCTCCACTGCTGCTGAGGTGCTGTTGTACTCCCTCATGTAACTCTGCCTGGGCACCATCTCCACCACTGCCCTCAGCCACGCTGCCTACTATGCTGTGCACAAGCCCATGTTCGCTAGAGTGCCCTGGACATATGAGCTGCTGGTGCTGGCAATAGGGGTGCTGCTGGTGCTCAGCCTGCTGCTGGTGCTGCTACTGCTAGGACTGGGGGCAGGGATAGACCCTGCCAGCTGAAAGGGGTGGCTGCTCCCACTTCCACCATCCTCAGGGGCATCCTGCTGCTGCTGCGCATTCTCAAGAGCCCGCTCTGCCTGCTGGACCCTCTCCACCAGGTCACCCTTCCAGTGCCCATAGAGCGCTGTCTGGCATGCCATGCTTCCCTTGATCCTGGGGTCCAGCATGGTTGCCAAAATGTATTCCTCCCACTGCAGGAGCTCATCAAACCGCACCTTCAGCCCTGCCTTCAGCTGCCGCACCTGGTCAGCTGCCTTATTCGCCAGCTTCCTGCCCTGAGGGCCACAATCCTGCCCCTGGAGAATCTCCTACAGCCTCCTGAGGAGACTGGACCAGACGGGTCACCTGACTAATGGTGGCCGTGGAGGAGCTGATGGTCTCCGTCACGGCCAGGAACGGTCTGAGCATGAAGACCGTGTGAGTCAGGATCTCCCATTCCACCCCATAGTACCCTGGAGGTGCCCTGCTGTCTGTCACCAGTTGAACCTGATGCAGGGTGGCTTTCTGCTTGAGAAGCCGCTCGAGCATCAGGAACATGGAATTCCACTGGGTGGACATATCCTGCACCAACTGGTGCACTGTGGAGCCTTGCTCTGCCTGCTCCGCCCGGAGGAGGTCACTGCCCTTCATGCTCTGGTTAAAGAAACTGGCCAGCTTCCTCCCCCACTCAATCAGGGAGCTAAGAGTGCCTGCCCCAATCCCCTTCTCCCCCAAGCCCAGAGCGTCCTTGACCACCAGGTGAAGGGTGTGTGTGGCGCAAGGGATACTGGTGAAGCCCCCCTCATGGACTGCCCTCAATATGTTGGCTGCGTTGTCTGTCACCATGCACCCCCTGGTGAATGGCGTGCCTGGCATGACCCACTCCCTCACCATGGTGGTCAGGGCTGACTTGATGTTCCAAGTGGTGTAGGGGCTGTGACTTCTGCCTGAATCAGGGCCCACCTATACCCTGTTTCGGAACCCCTCCTGCCACTCCCAAATGCTGCTTCTGGGTCTTGCCACCTGTGCGCCGTCACTGTCAGGTAGGCATCCTCCGCGTTCTTGCTCGATCACAGGTCTCTGGTGAAGTGGATGGTGGCACCCCAGCCCTTGCCAGCTGCTCCCTCACCCAATCTTTAAAGCCCAATACGGGGCTGGCACCACCTGCCGACTCAGGGTGGTGTGTGAGGGCAGCTTAAACTGAGGGGCCAAGAAGCCAATCAGGCACCTAAACCCCATGTCCCCAATCACCGAGAAGGGCTGTCCATCCAGTGCAATCATTTCCCCCAACATGTGCATGTCTTTTAGTTGAAAGCCACGTCGCCTTCCATGTTCTGAAGCTGCCGATGGACTTGGCAGCTGCCCCCACCCCAGCTCCTCCATGGTGCATTGACACCATGGGGCACCGGGGAGCACCTCCCCCCCACCCCCCGCCCAGCCTTGTAAAAATGTTTTTCCAGCGGTGGCAGGTCCAGCAGTAGGTTCAGAGGCAGCGGCACTCCAGAGCACTTCAGGTCATTACTAGGCTTCCAGGTCAAACCAGAAGGCATCGTAGTGGCCTGAAGCACTCCGGAGTGCCACTGCCACTGAACCTGCCCGACCTGGCACTGGACCGGGTGGACCTGCCGCCACCGCTTCTGGACCCCAACCTACTTAGTGGTGCCGGGGCTGTAGCCCTGGCCCTGGTTACAGCGGCGATAACAGTGCAGGTCTGGTGGCGGTGGCACTTTGGAGCTCTTCAGGCTGCTACTAGGCCTTCCAGTTTGATCCAGAAGGCCTAGTAGCAGCCTGAAGCACTCTGAAGCACCCGCACCACTGGACCCGCTGCTGCCGGACCCAGGACCAGAGCCCCGGCACCACCAGGTAGGGTGATCCCTGGACTGGGGGTTAAAAATTAAAAAATTATGAGGCTGGCCCCTTCCACCCACGCAGCCTAGAGGGCGGAGGAAAAACTGTGTTCCTCCCTGCCCCCGCCCAAACTGAATCAGAGCCCAAAATTTGTTTGGCTGGTTCGGGTGGGGGCGGTTTGGATTCGGGGTGTTCACGAATGGTCCGAACACCCCGAGTTCAGTCCAAACTCCAAACCGCATTCACACATCCCTACTCATGTCACACTGCCTGTCTGCCTGCCCAGGTTGCCAAGATCAAACCCAGCCTCAGCCAGCCTTCTGATGCTCATGCCATGCTGCCTGTCTGCCCACTTACCCAGGTGGCCAAGATCAAAGCCTACCTCAGTCTGCCTTCCCATGCTCATGCCAAAGTGCCTGTCTGCCCACCCTGTGGGCAAAGCTGAAGCCTTGCTCCAGTCTGTCTGCCTCACATGCCAAGGTGCCTGTTTTCCTGCCCTGGCAACCCTAGGTTATGTGTCTCACTGGCCTGGTAATCTCTCTGCTGCTGTCTGCTGGTCCATGGGTGCTCTGCCCTGGCAAATCCAAATGTGCCTACGCAATCCTGCTGCTTCCGTCTGCTGCTGTATGGGAGCTCTTCCCTGGCAAATCCTATCATCCTGGCTCCATGAGTACTGTACACAGGCAAATCCTGCTGCTGCCATCTCTGCTGTTCCATGGGTTCTGTGCCCGGTAAATCCAATGTCTCCTGCTCTGCCAATGCTGTCTGTGCCACAGGTTCTGCTACAGGGCAATCCAATGTCCGCTGCTGCTGCCAATGCTGCCTCTGCTGTCTGTGACATGGGCTCTGTGCCCCAGAAATCCAATTTCTGCTGCTACTGCCAATGCTTCCTCTGCTGTCTGTGCCGTAGGTTCTGCTACCAGGCAATCCAATGTCTGCTGCTGCTGCCAATGCTGCCTCTGCTGTCTGTGCCATGCGTTCTGTGCCCCAGAAATCCAATGTCCGCTGCTGCAGCCTCTGCTTTGTCATGGGTATTGTGCCCTGGCAATCCAATGTCTGCTACTGGGTGGCCATGTGATTCCCCACTGGGCAAGGCTTGACCAATTGGCAGAATAGCTTGTTCAGATCTGGAGAGTAGGATGCAAGCCTGCAATGCCCAGCTGAGTAGGGGTGCCAGCCATCAAGCCCTGGCCGGGCCTCTGCCGCTGCTCCACTGATGCCTGGTAGCCTGAAACACCCAGCCGAGTAGGGATGCCAGCCACTCCAGCCCCAGGACCCACCATCAGGGTTCTGGGACCTATGTTCCAGGCAGGGAGGGCTGTCATTCCACTTGTATGCAAGTGCCCCACCAATTCCAACCAGCTTGCAATGCCTGACTGAGCAGGGGTGCCAGCCACCGAGCCCTGGCCGGGCTTCTGCTGCTGCCTCACAAATGTCAGCCATCCTGCAATGCCCGGCCAAGTGGGGTGCCAGCTATCAAGCCCTGGCTGGGGCTGTACCACTGCTCTACTGATGCCAGCCTGCAATGCCCGGCCAAGTAGGGGCATCGGCCACCAAGCCATGGCCAGGACACTGCCACTGCTCTACTGATGCCAGCCTGCAATTCCATGCCCCCTATGGGTGCCAGTCACCAAGCCACAAGCCTTTCCAGCCTCTGATGCTGCCACCCCATGGTCTCAGATGGCATTGGCCAGCCCTGGCAGCATGGGCACCCCTAGTGGCCAAGCACTGAGCCTACCTGCCTGGGCAACCTGGGGTGCCAAGCACCGAGCCTTCCTGGTATCTGTTGCTGCTGCCTCTGGGTCTCAGATGGCCAGATCTGGCACCACGGGCACCCCCAGGGGTCAATCGCTGAGCCTGCCTGCTCGGACAGCCCACAGTGCCAAGCGCCAAGCCTTCCTGGTCTCTGCTTCTTCTGGGTCTCAGATGGCCAGCCCTGGCACCATGGGCACCCTCAGGGGACAAGCACTAAGCCTGCCTGCCCGGACAACTCAGGGTGCCAAGTGCCAAGCCTTCCTGGTCTCTGCTGCTGCTGGGTCTCAGATGTCCAGCCCTGGTGCCACGGACACCCCCAGGGGCTAAGCGCCGAGCCTGCCTGTCTGCCTGGGCAACTCGGGGTGCCAAGTGCCAAGCCTTCCCCGGTCTCTTCTGCTGGGTCTCAGACAGCCAGCCTTGGTGCCACGGGCACCCCTGGGGGTCCCTGGAGTGCCCCATGCCTCCTGGTGGGGCCAAATTCTCTGAATGTTCAGGGGGGGGCTTAACTCCGCCAGACCAAACCCCTGAACCCGAATTAAGTTTTTAGCCCAAAGTTCAAACATCCAAACTCTGTCCTGTTCACACATCCCTACTTTTTATACTAGAGGAGCTCGAGACCATCACGTGGTCTATTATTTGAATAGGGTGAGTATGCACAGCCCAGTTGTGAGAATGTTGAGAGTTATCTTGAAGAACCATTTTTACAAGGTAATAACCTTCTGATCACTCACGTAGGGAGTTGTTTGTAAAACAGTTTTATCTCCCAGTCTGATTGGTGTCCCTGTGTCTCGCTGCTGCTGCTGCTGCTAGCTAGCGACAGCAGCACTATTAGGAGGCAGAGGCAGGTGAGGGATGGGAACCAGAGCCAGGGAGGAGAGGCAGAAAAAATTATTGGGGAGAAGCTGGCTGCAGCCTGACACCCAGTCAGGCAAGCCTGCGTCCCCTGCTGGCTGCGGGGCCATGTGCACATGTGGCACATGCCTGGGGCCGGCCCTGCCGGGGGCTCTCTGATCATGAACTACCATACCCTCTGCTGGGGTGGGAGAAGAGGAGGACAGGCATCAAGCACCTGTCCCACCTCCTTGTTGGTACCTCACCACTCCCCAGGACCATACCTTCCCTGTCCCGTCACAACCCCAATTGCTGTGGTCATCTGCCCGAGCAGGCTCGCCTCCCAGACCATCCTCTCCCTGTGGCAAAATGCCCTTGCCTTAACACAAACCCCCTCTGACCCCCCCTTCGCTGAAACTGCCAGCTTGGCTCAGCCAATGCTCAGGCCTCAGCAAGCACATGTTTAGGACTTCCTCATCCCTGGAATTCCTAAGGGGGGGGAGGAACTCTACACCTGAGACAGGTGACGTAGGATGAGCGAATCCTAGAAGGAGAGGGGCTTCTGGGTGAAAGCCAGCTGACCCTCCTGGACAAATGAGAACAAAGGTCAAGGATGCCTTAAAAGGACCAGCACAGGCATTTTGGCTCTCTCTCTCTCTGGACTCACTGAACTGCTGCTAGGCTGGTGACCCCCCTGTCTGGAGGCACATGGCTTAACAGTAACTCTGGCCTGGCCAGAAGAAGAACTTGGACCCCATAGGAAAACCATCCCCTATGGAGAACTGATCAGCACCCCTGTGAGTACTGCTAGTTACAGGTATAGGAAGACGCTTTCTAAACGGGCTACCGTGTCCACAGGTCTGACTGATTGCTCAAAGTGTTATTACCCCTAGTTCTATGCTTTTATTCCTTTTTGTCTTATGTACCAGTAAAGACTAAGTTTTCTTTTTACCCTACTGGGTGGGTGTGTGTGTGTGTTATTGGCTGCGCAATAAACGCCTCCTTTGGGCCGGGTGGCCAAGCCTCACTACTAAGGCTTAGAAGGGGAAAATCTACCTATTTGGCTAGGGGCCAACAACTTTGGGAACCAAGGGAAGCCTCCTGCGGGTAGCTCTGGGGATCTGCCTCCAACACAGTGGAGGAAATCCCAGGAACAGAGTGCCAGGAAAGGGGAGTGCTTTTGGGAAGCTGTGAGGCCTATGCCTTTTGGGGTTCACATGTCTTGGGTAGTGTGAATGCCCTCTGAATTATACCCAAGTGGTGGCAGCGGAATACTAAGGGTTTTTTTGGGGTTTGCCAGCTGTGGGAACCCCTGGTCAGAGATTTGGAGAAACACAGTATGGTGGGTGTCTCAGCTGTATAGCACCCCCTACTGGCATTTTGCCACACTGCCCCCCCTCTCATGTGAGAGAATTCACCTCCCTCCCACCCCCATCACCCACTCTCACTAGGTGAAGCATAGTCCCCCTCTCTGGGACCGTATCCCCCCCTCACATTAGGGGAGACAGTCCCATCCACCGTAACCCATTCCCACCACTACTCTCACCAGGGAAAGGGGCATCACCACCCATCCACCTCACAACCACCAAGAAACACAAACCCAGCTAAATCAACCCACCCATCACTTTACCCCACTCCCAAACCAACCCTCCCCCCACTAAGCAGTCAAATATGCTGCCCTGTCACCACACTCTCCCAATAATAACCATCCAATGGCTAATTCACTCCCAATAAATGCCATGTTATAACCCAGGGCCACAAAAACTTTCCCCACAACCTAAAAACTGCAACCCACCCCAGATCCCAACAGCCTGCAAATGGCCCGCAAATGGCCACGCCTTTGCCACTGGTCTTTGGCTGACATCTGAAGGCCAGACAGTCCTTTTTAAGGTCCTGGAGAGGGTGGGGGCAGGGATGCAAGTCCCAGCCCAGGTGGTAGTGAATGGCAGGTCCCGCAAGGAGCTTTTAACCTACGCTTGAAAAATATCAAAAATTGAGAAGGTCTTCTACAATATAAAACTCCTATACAGGGTGGGCAAAGTTCCCAGTCCACAAAACCATGTACCACAATCTTCATATGGCAAAAAGCCACAAAACACATACATGTGCATTCATGTGCACCTCACCCTCCACCTACCCACCCCACACACCTCTCCTGGCTGGCAAAGCTCCTGCTCTGCAGTCCTGGCTGCTGAGATTCTGAGGAGCAGCTGTAATTCAGCTGCTGAGACTCAGATGTAATGAAGTAAAACACAGGACCATTAAGACAGTGTGAGGTCCAGGCCCAGATCCACACTTCAACTGAGCAAGAGCTGCATGCAGCTCCTGAACCACAGTTTGTCCACTTCCATCCTATATATTCAGGAAAACTAGGGATGGGAGAATGCGGTTCGGAAGTTCGGAGTTCAGCCCGAACTCGGCCTGTTCAGACGACCAAACACGAACTGACCAAATTGAACTCAATTCCAAACGTCGAAATGACCGAACAGTTCAGTCAGTTCGGATCGCGTTCAGGTGAGTTTGGGTGGCAAAAAAAGGGTCACTGGAAGGTCAAACGTGACAGGGAGGGGTAGTCAGCTGAGGAGCAGACTTCCAGGCACTAGGGGTGGAGAGGCTTGCAAGAAACAAAACTATCTGCCTCCCCTCTTCCCAACACCTTCTGAGCTAGTCACTGTTCTTGAACAGCAGGCGTTTCAGAAGGCTCCCTCTCCCAGAATTTCCCAGCTCCCCAATCCATTGCAATCCTCTTCCCATTTCACCCATCCAACCCATCTACCCCCATATTCTCATTCATTTAGCTTAGCTTAGATAGATTTAGTGGTTATTTTTTGTTTTTACCCCTCCCTGTGTTCCCTGTGTTCAATCATCCTCCTTCCCCCCTCCATTGAATCCTATCCCTCTCCCATATATTCCATCCCAGATTCCCTTCCCCTGTTTTTTCATTTAGAGTAGGATTATTAGATTGATTTAAGTTTCATTTCAGTTTCGTACCCCTCCTTGTGTTGTTTGTGATTCCCCCCATTCCATAGATAGATAGATAGATTAGAGATAGTAGACAGTTGTAGGAGTTAGCTTAGTGATAGAGATAGTGTTTGTGATTCCAGCCCTCAGGTTCTTTCAGGTCAGCACTCCAATATTCCTGGCTTCAACAGGGTTTCAGCATTATAGTCAGCAGCCTTCACAGAGCTCTCTCCCTTCTGCATCCAGAAACAGAATGACTGTCTCAGCAGGCTGCCTCTTCTTATAGTGGCAGAGTGGGTGTGGCTAGGCTCCAGCTTCTCCAGCTTTAAAAGGCCAGTGTCTGCCCACTCTACATTACTCCCAGTCAACTGGAATTTTCTGTTTGTTACAGGGTTGGCTCTGCCAAGCCCTTATCACTCAGTCACCACTCAGTCTGCCTAGTCCTCAGGCTGGCACACTCTACTTTTAAAAGGGAGCCAGCCCTGCCAAACTTCTCCCTATTACATCCTGATTCTTTGGACATCTGGAAATAAAACTATGAACTAATGGTTTTCTTAACAGTCACACTTTCATCATTTTTAGACTCTATCAGGCTTTGAGCTTCAGTTTCTAGTCTTTCCAAGAATAATCTGGTAATCTCGTTTTATCAGGTCACTCCAACTTCAGTTATATTTCTTGTGAATGGGTTTCATTATTTAAGAACAAGGTTTCCTAAACACTTATTTGCCACAGCTGGCTTCCATGAGTGAACTTCTCATCCTGACAAATCTTCCTGCGACATTAGAGATGAAAGGCTTGGCAGTTTTGTTATAGTATTGCCTTTGTTTATGTCAAAAGATTTGAAGATTGTTTCTCACCTGTGATATTACTAGTGACGGCATCAAGACATATGGCTTCGTTGGAAGAGTTCTAGTTTTCCCTATAGATAGCCATGTATAAAAATTGTAGAATTCACTTTCACAAAATTCCCAACTTAGAATTTTAGAAGCCCATGAAATAAATGTTTTAAAACTATATATGTCGCACTAAAGCTGCAAACCAAAGGAAATAGCATTATGAATTAGAATATTTTTCTGGCTATATAGGCAATGCCATTCCTACAAAATTAGGCAGTCTGCGGCGTTTGAAATTTACCACATTGTTGTTGCATTCACACAAAATATCTGGTGTATGTATGGTCCTAAACATTTCTGCAGTGAAATTATATTGATGATTTTAGGGCAACATATTCCCGCCTACATAATACAGGCGTCAATAAACCCGCCTACATAATACAGATACATCCATGAATACAAGGTTAAGGATCTTTGTAAATGACCAAAATAAATCCATTTAATTAGATCATACATTTGCAGACATTTTCTGTGGTATTTTCCCAGCTATATCCAGAAACTTATGTCTTCAGTTCAGATCTTATACATGAAGTATCTCTCCCCAAAACATGTCATCATACCAGATGATTACAAGTCTTTTGACATTCCGGTGAAGTTGTAAAACCTGGCTGTTCGCCCAGGCCTTTGGGGAGGAGGGGGGGGGGGGTTTAGGGTTTTTTATCTCCCTTACCGTATTTATTGTTCTATCATGATCCCTGGCCCTGTTTTAATACTTTTAATGTTTGTATTTTGGAATGTTTTAACTGTTTTAGATGTATTTTATATATGTGGTTGTTTTTTATTGTAAGCCGTCCTGAGCTGCTTTAGGAGGGGTGGGGTAGAAATTTTTAAATAAAATAAATAAACACAAACAGTTGATATCAATTACTAAGCACAGATGTTCATTTTTTCTTTTTGGAAACCTTTTTTCTTTTTGGTGTTGACATTGAGAGGATTACTTTTTCACTATAGGCCTTTTCAAATGGGCTGCTGGATGAACTGCAGTGCAAGAGAGATGGGTGGAGGCCGCAGTGGGTGTGCGGCACATGGGTGGGCCATCACATGGACACCCACCTACATCCACCCAACTCCACCCATGGAGGCACCTTCATTTTCCCCAATGATTCCATGCATGGGGGATTGGTAGAGATGGGTGGAGGTGGGTGGAGCATGGGAGCATGCATGCACGCATGCACCCCCACCCATTCCCCCAGTGGTCAGATGGAGGCGCCACCCATGCTATTACACACGTGGGCAAGAGGGCAAACATCCATGTAAAAAGGGCCTATGTCTCTTAAATAAGTGTTCATACAATGTTCATCGCATAAAAGAATACACTGCTTAGTAAAATAAAGAGCTATTTATTATTTATTTATTCAATTTTTGGCCCCACCCTTCCCACAAAGGCCCAGGGTGTCAGGCTCTGAGGGTAGGAGCCTGGGAGGGGGCAAAAGGAAGGCTGAGCAGGGAAAAGGGAACGGCTGAAGAAGTGATGGAATTAATGCAGGAGAAGAATAAAGAAACCTCTCAGCCATTCTCTGATGGCCAGGAATTTGATGCTCAGCACAGATCCGGGTACACCGGTCTCAGGGAGCTAAACAGCTCAATATTGGGTGTCTTTAGACATAACGCTGTTCAGTGTTCTGTAACACAGTGCCCTACCATTACAGTGTTTAGACATACCGTCAACACAATGTTCACCCCAAACACTGGAAGTGAACACTGCCTGGTCTTGACAGTTTAATCAGTGTTTGGGGTGAACACTGTGTTGATGGTATGTCTAAACAGTAACACTGTAACAGTAGGACACTGTTACAGAACACTGAACAGCGTTATGTCTAAAGACACCCATAGAGGTCAGGAAGAAGGGAAAGATAACAGAGCTGGAAGCAAGAAAATACACAAGTCAAGCAGGGGGGAGTAACAGGACAGAATGAGGGCTAGACAAAGTGAGGAGGGGCTAGGGAACCAGGCAGACAGGGAACTAGGGCTTAGCTCAGCATGGAACAAGGAATCAGACAGATGGAGTATTAGCAAGGCAAGGCAGGGCAACAAGGAGCCAAGCAGAAGGAAGGAAAGTCACGAGGCTAGCGGGCTGAGACAGGGGGTGTTTTTAAATAAGCAAGGCTTGAGGGAGTGTCCATGTCTGCTGAGTGGCATGACTGTGGGGTGCCCATGCACATTAAATTACTTTTTTTATAGTACCACCTCACAAAATAAAAGGGATTTTGGCAGGGTGCGCTTTAAGCTGGAAAAATTGCTGTTCAACCAAAGTAAATCTGCGGGTAGATTAGGTAGAATATACAAAGAATTAAAAAGGCTGCTATATGACAATCAAATTGGTTATATGGAGAAATGGAGAAAAGACTTGGAAATGCATATAGGTGAAAAAGAGGGGGGAAAAGATCTGGCAACCCATGAATGGATGTGCGTATTCACTAGAGGTCAAAGAGGTCCAGATAAAACTCATCACTAGATACTATTGAACGTCAGTAAGGATGAAATTTGAAAGGCCTTTGGGGAAGGGTCTCTGTTGGAAGGGACGTGGAGAGGTGGGGGATTATAAGCACTGTTGGTGGGGCTGTAGCAAAGTACGACTGTTCTGGAGCAAAGTTTGGAAAATTGCAAATAAGGTTGCGGGGGAAGTGATACCTTTTAAGCCCGAAACTGTCTTATTGGGCCTGTTTCCTGAGACAAAGACTATGTCGGTACATCAGAAATACCGTGGGGTTTTGTTTCTGGGTGCCTTAAACATAATTGCTAGACACTGGAAGTCGGAAGAGGAGCTATTGCTGGAAGAGTAGACTAGCAGAATATGGCATTTGTTTAACATGGAGTAACTTCATGCAAGTCTTCAGAACAACTTCAAGACTTTTGAGGAGACCTGGGCGCCCATCATTAATGCACTGGAAAACAAGAGAATGAGCAAACAAGAGTATCAACAGCTGTTTGATCAGTAAGGACGTCACGGCTACAGGACAATTAATGAAAGGACTAATGGTCTCATGGACAAAATATATAATGGGGAATGCTTGTAACTTTGGTTTTGGAAATATGTAATACTGACCAATCTTTATTACATTCCTGTTACTGAGATAGGTTAGAGGTCAGTGAATTTGGATGGTTTGTAATTTGAAATAAAAAAACAATAAAAGTTTAATATATATATATATATATACTCCCAAATGGAATGATATCTTCATTATATAGTGACAGTTGCTTCAAAACCTCTAAGAATGAAACTAGGGGCATTTTCACACAAGACAATCTCCACCCCCTACCCCCCACACACCCCCACTATACATGTTGCAGGGTTGAAGTGTTGCCCTATGGGTGCCCTGTCAGATGTAGAGTGGGTGGGTGGTGGGTGGGAAGTGCGTGGAGAGTGTCTTGTGTGAAAATGCCCTAGGGTTCTGCCATAATTCTTAACTGAACACATACATCCACCCATCCCTACTTTTTATTAGGAACAAAGAACTAGTATTAATGTTGGTCAGTTTAAGCCACAAGATGTTTCTAAGGGTGCAGACACACGAGAGGGGCTGGGGAAGCTACCACTGTTTAGGCAGCCTTACCCCTCCCATGCCAAACGAGCCATCACGCGATGCAGTGGCTCGTGTGTCCAGGACCTGCCAGATGTTTGCCCTGCCATGTGGGGGCTGGGGGGGGAGAGAGGGAAGGTAGTCAGCTGCTCTGCAATGCATGCTTGGGAAAATCCTGAGGTTGCATCGAGGAGCAGCCTTTCCTCAAATGGGGTAAAGCTACCGAAGGTGGGGCTACCTGTGTGCACACTTGTCGCACCACACTAGGAACAAAACTGTGGGGCCATGAGCAATAGATGGTAGCACCCATCACATTCAACCACATCACAGTCAGGGGCCAGCTCTCAGCTGGGCTGGAGGGAGAGGGCGGTGCCTGGGCTGTTAGATGAGCCCCACGTTTGTGCTTGGCTCCCTGCATTGGGCCCACAGTGTGGCGAGGGCGATTGTCCATCAGTGGGAGCCTTTTCAAATGGGCCTGGGAGGAGCTGCGGTGCAGGGGGATGGGTGGAGGCTGCAGCAGGTGTGTGGCCCATCGCACGGACGCACACCCATCTCCACGCTTGGAGGCACCTCCGTTTTCTCCAATGCCTCTGTGCATGGGGGATCAGTGGAGATCAGTGGCGCGCGGGAGCATGCACACCACCCCCACCCATCCCCACCGACAGTTGCACAGATCTCAGTTGCCCAGGTGGGTGAGGTAGGGGACATTTTTTGTGAAAAGGACCTGTGATTGCCTGCCTGCATAGGGATCAGGCCCGTGCAGGTTGTCTGGCTGCATCCATAGACTAATATATGAGTTTCATGAAAGAGTCCATCAAAGACTTAAGCCAGCATAAGCAACTAAAGCATCAAGTGTACCAGTTAAAACACCTCAGATGCTCTCAGACTATGCATTCTACCACTGATAATCGGAACATTTTATCCCCTTACTTACTATCTGCTTGTGCTAGACGCACTTCTCTGCATGCTCTTCCTTCTCTTTGTCATTCTTTCTTCCCTGCCCTCCTTAGTTTTTCATCTTACCTAATCTCCTCTCCTCCTCTCATCCCTTCTCTTCTATCCTTGCCCAGCAGTGCTTTCAGCATGACATGGACAGACCACCGAAAACCAGAAAAACTTTCTAGATCTTTAGCGGTCACAGCTGATCACAGAAACCCAACCTGCTTTATCTTTTGACATACCTCTCGGACTTCTCACTGTGTGGCAGTGAGGATGCTGGAGGATGGTATCTTTAGGACAAGGACAGCTTCATATTTGTAAACCTCTTTCCTGAAGTTATTCTTCCAAAATTATCACTCACTCTCCTCTTTCCATCAGAATTTTGAGATTATGCTCTTTTAAGGTATCTTAGGATGGCAATTTTTCCTTGATGGGAGCATTCGGAATGCAGTATTTAGACCAAACAGTAGGTGGTGCCAGACAGTCAGTAGGAGAAGAGTGTATTTTATATTTTATATATATATGCACCATCTCCATTGTTATGACTATGTAAGTGCCATTATCAGGCGAGGAGCCACAGAGAAATCCAACCCAGTGGATCTATTGTACTGCAATGCAAAAGTCTTATTTTCTTCCTGAAATTTTACCCCTTTTGTTCCAAATGCCAAAATAAATATTACGTTTCTCCATAGCTACATACCTTCAGAATGATTCTCTCCTTTTGTTTTAATTTCAAAATGGTAGGACAGTGCATAAACACAGGGTGAAAACAGACATGCATGTAACACCACTTCATTTCTTATGCACGTGGCAGGGCTGCATAAGGGGCCAGTACAGCCTTGCCATATGCATAAGAAATCTTAAAGTGGTGTTTAAAAGAAATGGAAACGTGTTAAAGCATCCATGTCTGTTTTCACCCACAGTAGGAATTTAAGCTATAAATCATGAGCTCACAAAGCCATGATTTTTTAAAATTATTTTTGCAAAATTTAAAATGCTAAGCAGTTACGACTGCATCAGAAATACCGGGGGGAAAGCCTCACCTAGGAACAGCAAGGAAACAATTTATCCCAATGGGAACTTCTTTTTTTTTTTTTTTTAAAGAGTTTCCAGTCTGTTGTTTCTCTGTGCATTGTTTATGCTTGAGCGACTTGCAAAACAACAGCAAGTACCATACACATGATCTTAATAATATTAGCTGACACAAAGTGACACGAGGAAGATCTTATCCATATTTCTGTCCTCTGAAAACCTATTGCTGACTTAATTTGCTGCCTGACTTTATTTTCATGCAGTCAAACACAGTAAGAAAAAACAAACAGAAAAACCCAGAAGAATACTATTAAATGGCACAAATATTAATTACACACCAAAACAGGACCCAACCATAGCCCTATTACAAATCGAATATCGACAACTAACTACCAACATCATAGGCCCTTTTCACATGAGATACCCCCATGCAACACACACGTGGGTGCCTGTATGTGCATGCGTGGGGGAGTCCCATGTGACTGCTGCAGCGGGCGGGTGGGGGTTCATGCATGCTCCCGCGCTCCACCCATGGCCCATGCACAGAGTCATCAGCCAAAATGGGGATGGTTCCATGCGTGGAGATTGGTGGAGGTTGGTGGAGATGGGGGGGTGTCAGTGTGACAGCTGCCCATGCGCCGCACACACACCCATCCCCTCCAACATGGCCCATTTGAAAAGGACCATAGAAAATCACAAGTTTAATAAGATCACAAACTGATGTATGCAGTATATCATGAACTTGTGATCACAAAGTATAAATACATTAAAACATGCTCCCCCAAAGAGGGGAACAGAATACAAGTTATTATACAGTAAACATATAGCAATGTAAAGAAAATTAGTATAGAGAATATATTCACAAATTATTTCAATGACCACACAATTATTATGTATTACAGTATAGAAAAACACTATATAGAAAGATGTTCATAAAATGCCTTAAGTAGCGAAGGCATTTCAAATATCTTACAGATCTTTGCAGCTATATTGAATGTTCTTCAGCAGAGCTCCTTTTGGCAGAAAGATGTCATTTTAAAGATTTAGCCCTGAGGAAGATATTCAAAATGTGTTGGCTACTTAAGGCATTTTACGAGCATCTTTCTATATAGTGTTTTTCTGTATGGTAATACATGATCGTTGTGTGGATATATGTTACTATATTTGTGTTTCTTTGGGGAATCAATGATCAAGAATAGATGGAAATGCAAGCTCCCCATTCTATAAGAGATACAATATTTTGATGCTGAAATACATAGAGCAAGTTCATGGACCAGTAAAAATGGAGGGTGGAGGGGGGCGGAGAACAAGTTTTCTTATTTTCCAAAGATTAAACTGAGGGCATAATGTGGTATACGCAACCTTGCCACTTTCCAATGTAGAGATAAAACTTATCAGTAAGCTAGGAGTTACGCATTTTTAAAGATTCAGATGTTTGATTAGGTTGAGATTATTCTTCCCAGTCCTTACCTTATTGAGCCTCAAAACATTTAGATGCTTATCAGAAGTTTTTCTGAAGTATCTGAGGTTTATCTATTGTTGTCAGCATCTTTATGAGGCTCTCCAGCTTGGAATAAAGAATACACTGAAAAGAGCGTTTATTGCATTATATATGTGATTGCTTGCACTATCAATATGATACATTTTGGAGCCAGGTGATAAATTGCAGAAACATATTCTAAACTATTCACAGAACTTTTTCTAATACTCTGAAGTATGATCCAAGTTTTAAATATGATCCCTTTAAAAATGTATAAAAAACAACAGAAAACTGTCTTCTTTCCTTCCTTTGCTTGAATGTGAGATTTTAACTGAAAATGACACTGGTTTGTGTGGTATATGTATAGCAAGGTATTGCGACAAGTACAGAAATCTTAGGGATATCTTTATCATGACTAAATTAACTATCTTTACCAACAGGATTGACAAAGAAAATATATTCATTAGATCTTGTCTGAACTGAAGTTCGCAATTGCTAGAAAATTATCCCTCTCCTCTTTCCTCCCAGACTTTGAATCGTGGCTCACCTTCTTCCTCTCCGATGACATCCCCACGCTTATTCTTGGTGATTTCAACATTCACGTCGACACACCTTCCACGCCCTCTATCTCCCGCTTTCTCTCTCTGACCACCTCCTTTGATCTCTGACTCTGAACCAACTCTCCCACCCATACTAACACTCTCTCGACCTCATCTTCTCACGAAATTGTTCTCTTGCTGACCTCTCCTTTGACCCCTGCCCTAATTCTGATCACTTCCTCGCCTCCTTCAGCCTCTCCCACCAAC
>QEPC01012913.1:8416951-8428704 GCA_003113815.1 Sphenodon punctatus
AATGGCTGCAATGTAAAAAAATCCGGTACCCGGAATCCGGTAACCGGACCGGATTTACCGGGTCGAATCCGATAATGCCGGTACGCCCGGTACCGGCATTATCGGATTCCGGATTTACCGGTTTTCCAGCCCCTAATAAATAATAATAATAATCCTGGGCAAAGCCAATCTGGCATTTTGGTGAGATCTGTGTAGAAAATCATCTAAATCTATATTATACTAATCCCTGTATTCATTCCTTTGAACCTTTGCATCTAACTCCGTACTTTTCTTAATTGTCCCAAACAGAATGACTCTATGCAGATTTGTAGAAAGATACAGGGAATTCCAATGTGAGCTTTAAGCCATTTTTGTGCATACCTTTGCATGTAGAAAGGATAGATCTAAGGAAAGGGGATATTGCAGGGGTGAGCAAAATTTCCAAGTAAAAAAGCTGCACACCAACATTTTTATATCATGACAGTCAAAAGATACTTTACACCGACAGATCTGCATTCCCGAAATTTTAATAAATCAAATAAACATTTGACAAACTTTTGTAAGTTATAATACAGTAGTAATTAAAAACACCATTTAATATTATTGTTTAAAGAACTTTTGAAAATGGAACCCCTCATTTGAAAAGATGATGAGTTTGAATTGTATAAATGAAAAGGCAATAAAAATGAAGTAATCAGGGGAGCTCCAAAGAAATGGGTCAGTTTTCTCACACTTCAAAAGATTCATACAGTCCTATGTATACATTTTTTTAATGTATACGTAAGTCATGTATGTAAGTATATATAAGAGTATATATATGGCATGTATGTATGCAAAAAAGTCAAACACTCCTAAGTCCTTCTGGAATTTAAGCCACTTTTTTATCCATTTACTTTTACAGCTACCTTCCAGTGCAGATCTAAGGACATCAGGGGGAAGATGTTGACTGGCTACAGGACAGGGGCTTTTGAGACAAGGACCAGTGCAGGGTGGCTTCCTGCACTGGCCACCAGACCATTCTGTGCATGCACACCCTTTCCTACAATGGCAATGTCAGTGTTGTCATTTTGGAAAAGGGCAGCAAGTCAGCGCAAGCATGAAATGGCCACTGCATATATGTGGACTGGCATTTTCAAAATGGTGTAGACACTGCCACCACCATTTTGGAATAGGGTGCACATGCACGAATGGCCTGGCATACATTTTGCACATTCACAATGGATTTTTATTTAAATCGAACTGCAACTGTGGCTGCCCTTTTCCAAAATGCCGCTGCCATTTTGGAAAAGGATGTGCATGCAAAGAATGTTCCGGCAGCCATTTTCTGCAATTACAGTTATTTTTCTTTTATTTAAACCAAACCACAATGGGGCGTATTGCCCACCATTATGGTTCTGTACAGATTAATCCATAACTGTCCATTACAAGGGGAGGGTCAACAGCAGACTGATCACATTACACCTGTGCTTCCCACTGTGATCAATGTTGTCAGCCAAGAGCACTCTCTTGCTGGTACCACCTCTCAGCCAGGTCTGGACGACAAGGGCACACAGAGAGGCACTCTCCGTTGCTGCCCCTGTGCTGTAGAACTCCCTTCCTCTGGAGGTTCTTTTAAACCAAAGCCCCAGTATCTTTCAAAGACAGCATAAGAACTTCCTTTTCGGCCAAGTGTTTGGCAGGTGGGAATAGGAGTTTGGTGGGGATTTTTAGGGAGGGTTGGGGCAAGGTTTTTATGGGACTTTAGAGCTGCATGTGGCTCCTGAACTGCCATTCGCCCACCTCAAGGCTATGGAATCTGTTCTTAGATCAAAAAACCTTTGGTTTAAGAGAGGAGATAATGCTCTTAGAAATTCAGCCATGCTCCAAAAAGCATGGAAATTGTAAGTTAAGCCTCTTGCCTTAACTTGCACACCATGTAAGCAGTAAAGACATTGGACAGTCTCACATATTGTGCTTGTGTACAACCTAGGCTCCTTCAGCAGCTCAGGAAGGCAAGCTCCTCCAGAGAGGACACTGGCTCAGGCTCATTTAGTAAACAGAATAATCTTTATTTGTACAGCAAGGGTAGAGAGAGTTTGGAGACCTCAGATATCATGCAGTCTCCTTCCCCCTTCAAATACAAGCCTTCCTCCCTCTCTCTGGCCTTCTAACGATGGGTGAAAACAGACATGACGCTAACCACCCTTTAACCACCCTTGGTGGTCATTTATGCATGTTGCAGGGCTGCATAGGGCATCAATACAGCCCTGCAACATGTATAAATAACCACCAAGGGTGGTTAAAGGGTGGTTAGTGTCCTGTCTGTTTTCACCCATTGATAAAATGGGTGTTATATTTTATTATACATGTTGCAGGGCTGCACATGTGCTTTATGGGTGCCCTGCAACCTGTATACTAAAATGTAACACCCATTTTATCAGTTAGAGTGTCTGTGTGAAAAGGGCCTTAGGGACAACCCCTCCCCTCCAGAGCTACTTCCTGAGTCCAGGGGTGATTTCAGATGTTATGAGATCACAGTCAACCACAGTGAACCACACTCAACCCCGCAGTGGGGCCAAAGGGCCCTGAACATCTGTTCGGCAGGCGCCAAATGTTCACCACAGTCAATCCCCAACAGGGGACAAAATTAACCACCCTTCCAGAGGTCCGGCCCAGACCATCTCCGAAAGCGTGGTCAAAGCAATTCTCACCAGGAAACAACAAAAAGTAACATCTGAATGGCAACCACCGGCCGGAATCAAGCAAAATGATTCCCAGCCGGGGACAAAGCATGCAGCGTCGCTGCCAGACAACGAGCAACAACACATGCCAGGGAGGGAGATTTAAAGGGCACACAGCAGCAGGGGGACATGGTGGGATGGAGCAAGGTGGAAGGGAGAGGAGAGCAGAGAGCGAGAGAGCAAGGGAGGGGGAGGCGCAGGCGGAGGAGGTGGTCATGCTGCACATGGAGGTGGTGGAGGGACAGCAGCAGCAGCAGCCACCACCGGGACAGGCCACCCCAGAGACCACAACCAGCCCGGGGGATGAGGCACCCCAGAAACGGGTAAGGGGACCGAAGGGGGGGGGAAGGGCACAGGGGCACGCAGGGGGGTGGGTGGGCCAGGAGGTGGGGGGACAGTGGGTAGGGCCACAGGGCTGAGACAACCCGGCAACTAACCTCCCCCCCTTATGACCCACAGACACAGAAATGGGCCTGGGAGGAAGCCCTCGGAGGTGACGGGCACAGGCCAGGTGGAGGAGGAGGAGGAGGACCGGGAGGGCCCATGCGGGATATGGCTGTACCACTGAGGGTGGCAATGGGGGTACAGGGAAACCCAGGACTTTATCAGGATCTGGGGGACCCTGGAGCATCAGCTGGAGCTCGCGGTCAACCAGAGAAATGAGCACGTCTACCTAGAGATCGTGCAGGACATGGAGATGGCAGGGCTCCACAGGACCATGGCTCAGTGCTGATTGAAGGTGAAGGAGATTAAGAGGGGGTACAAGGCCATCAGGGACAACAACCGGCGGTCCGGGCATGGGGCCCGGACTGCCCCCTATGATGATGCCCTGGACCTCATCCTTCACATGAAGGGCTCCACTGTTGCCCCGCACCTCATGGGGAGCACTGTGGTCCAGGGCAGGGAATGGGTTGAGGTATCACCTCCCCTCACGGCCCCCCTAGAAGGCACCAGCTCCAGGGGCCCCACCCCCAAGAGGAATGCCCTGGGACTTCCTCTGGAGGCCCCCCTCGTGCACCATTCTGAGAGCCACCAGCCACTGTCTGGACTAGGAGACTCCGAGGCCAGCACACTGGTTACCCTCAGTCAGTGGACACAGGGGGACCCCAGTAACATGTAGGGATCGGCCTCAGAGGGATCCGAGACCGACATTGAGGGTAAGCTAGTGGGTGGGGGGGAGATGGGCCGGTGGGGAGAGGAGCATACCGGGCATGGGGCCACCACCAGCAACCCTGGAAAGTGGGCCTGGGGGGCTGCCGGGGGATACGTGCAGCCCACCCTCTCCCAATCTCTCCCATATCCCCACAGAGCACGGCACGCCCCGGCACCTGTGACAGGCGGGTGATGAGGCCAGTGGAGAGCAGCCCCAGGAGCAGCCAGAGATCCCAGGTGATGCACACTGGCAAGTGGGGGGGGGAAGGGTGCCAGGGGAGGCCAAGTAGGGAACCCAGGGTGCACGGTGTGGGGGAGGGAGTGCCTGGGCACAGGGGAATGCCAAAGGAGGGCACCAGTCGTCAACATGAGGGGGACCATGACCCCCCCAGCCATGCCATGGGATAGGGAGTGGGCAGCTGGGGCACATAACCAACCCCTAATGTGTACCTCCACAGGGTGACCCGATGGGTCCCAGCAAGCCGGCCCCGTGCCCCCGGCTCAACAGATGAGGGAGCACCAGGCACGGGTATGGCACCGGAGGGAGGAGCAGGCTGAGAACATAGTCCGCTCAATCACCAAGCAGGGTAAGCACATGATCACGGCCATTGAACGGATGGAGGTGGCCATGGAAAGGGCCATGCAACAAGCAGAGGCAAGGGACCAGAGGCTACAGGTGGAGGTGCAACTGGAACGGAGGCAGAAGCGCTGGGAGCACAGCAGGCAGGTGGAGGCATTTGGGCAGCTGGAACTGGCCATTGACAGGATGGTGAGGGAGCATTCAGCCAAGAAGCCCCCAGCCGCCATAGCAACAGCAGGGCTCATCCCCTGCAGGTGAGCGAGGCTCCACCCCCTGGGAGGGCCCAGCCCCAGCTTTCACAGGCCAAGGCTGCCCGCCCGCCCCCAGCGGGCGGCAGCCCTTGGGCGGCGCCCGAAGGGCGGCGACAAAAGGGCAGCGGCCGTTTTGTGGCCGTTGTGAGGCCGGAGCGAGGACAGCGAGGGGCCACCCCCCTGACAGCACCCGCGCGCACGCGGCTCCAGCAGGCCGGGCTTCCCCCGATACCTGAACAGGTAACACCTATGATGCCACCCTATACCTCCACGGCGTCTATCACCTCCCTCCTTCTAGCCTCTCTCACGCACCCCCTCCTTCTCCCTCTCCCTGCACCAGCAGCCTTTCTCCAGCCAACCTACCCCTTATCCTCACCCACGCCCATTCCCCCTAGGCCCATACCCGTCCGTTCCCCATCCCCCAACCTCATCCGCATCCCCTGCCTTCCCAAACACCAATTGCCTTTTTCCTGCTCCCTCTGGAACTGCCGCTCGTCCGTGGCTAAAGCTCCCTTCATCCACGATCTCTTCCTCTCTCGCCCCTTTCAACTCCTGGCTCTTACGGAAACCTGGATCACGCCCTCCAACTCTGTTACCCCGGCTGCTCTATCCTCCGGGGGCCTGTCGTTCTCTCACCGCCCCCGCCCTGAGGGCCTGGGTGGTGGTGTGGGCTTGCTCCTTGCTAAGCACTGCCAATTCAAAACCCTCTCCCCTCCCCCCTCCTCCTCCTTCCCTTCCTTTGAGGCCCACTCTGTGCGCTTATACTCCCCTCTACACCTTCGGGTTGCTGTCATCTACCGCCCCCCGGGTTCCCTCTCCTCTTTCCTCCCGGACTTTGAATCCTGGCTCACCTTCTTCCTCTCCGATGATATCCCCACTCTTATCCTTGGTGATTTCAACATTCACGTTGACACGCCCTCCGCCCCCTCTGTTTCCCGCTTTCTCTCTCTCGCTTCCTCCTTTAATCTCCGACTCTGGACCGACTCCCCCACTCATACTGACGGCCATTCCCTCGACCTCGTCTTCACTCGAAACTGTTCTCTAACTGACCTCTCCTTTGACCCCTTCCCTAGTTCTGATCACTTCCTCGGCTCCTTCAGCCTTTCCCACCGACCCCCCTCCGCCTCCCCCTCTATGCGCCCCTTCCGCAATATGCAGGCCCTTACTCCCTCGGAGTTTGCCGCACATCTTTCCCCCCTTCTCCCCCCCGTTTTCGCCTCCTCCTCCCCTGACTCTGCTGTCTCTGCTCTCAACGCTTCTCTCTCCTCGACCCTTGACTCTCTTGCCCCCCCCTCTGCTCGCCCCGTCCGCCCCCTCGACCCCCGCCCCTGGCTTACCCCTGCCATCCGCTACCTCCGCTCCTGCGCCCGGGCTGCCGAACGCCTCTGGCGCAAATCCCGCTCCCTCCCTGACTTCCTCCATTACAAATTCTCCCTCTCCTCCCTCTCCTCGGCTATCTCCCTAGCTAGGCAGCGCTATTATGCCTCTAGGATCGAATCTTTCTCCCGCGACCCTCGCCGCCTTTTCTCTACTTTCGACTCCCTTCTCAAACCCCCCTGCCCTCCCCCGCCCTCTTCCCTTGCTGCTCGGGATCTTGCGTCGTTCTTCACCTCCAAGATTGACAAGATCCGTCGGGATATTGCCTCCCGCCCCCCTCCGCCCCCCGCTCCCCTCCCGCCCCCTCCCCCGCCCCCCTCCCTCCTCGCATCCTTCCCTCCTGCCTCTCTCCAGGAAATCTCTGCTCTTCTCTCTTCATCCAACCCCTCCACCTGCCCCCTTGACCCGATCCCCTCCCGCCTCCTGACCTCTATTGCTCCCACTGTCGCTCCCCCCCTTCTGCATGTTGTCAATCTCTCCCTTTCCACAGGCTCCTTCCCCTCTGCCTTCAAACATGCCACTGTCTCCCCCATCCTCAAAAAGCCTACCCTGGACCCTTTCGATCCCTCTAGTTACCGGCCGGTCTCCCTCCTTCCCTTTGCTTCGAAGCTCCTGGAACGTGTCGTCTACTCCCGCTGCCTGAACCTCCTCTCTGCCAACTCCTCCCTCGACCCTCTCCAGTCCGGCTTCCGCCCCCTCCACTCTACTGAAACTGCCCTGGCCAAGATCACCAATGATCTACTTGTCGCTAAATCGAAGCGCCACTACTCCGTTCTTGTCCTCCTTGACCTCTCTGCCGCCTTTGACACTGTCGACCACTCGCTCCTCTTGGACTCCCTTTACTCTTTGGGCTTCCGTGGCTCTGTCTTTGACTGGTTCTCCTCCTACCTCTCTGACCGCTCCTTTAATGTCTCCCTCCCCGAGTCGACCTCCCCCTCCCTTCCCCTCTCGGTTGGGGTTCCCCAAGGTTCTGTCCTTGGCCCTCTCCTCTTCTCTATCTACACCCGGTCCCTTGGTGAAATTATTGCCTCCCACGGGTTCCAATACCATCTCTATGCTGATGACACCCAACTCTATCTCTCTACCCCCTCTCTCTCCTCCTCTGTCCGCTCACGCCTCGTCGACTGCCTCTCTGATATCTCCGCCTGGATGTCCCGACGCCAACTCAAACTGAACATGGCCAAGACTGAACTCCTCATTTTTCCTCCCTCCCCCTCCTCTCCCTCTGACCTGACCGTCTGCATTGATGGGGTCACCATCCGTCCTGTTCTCCGTGCCCGCAGCTTGGGCTTCATTTTTGACACGCACCTCTCCTTTAAACCTTACATTGACTCTGTGGCCAAATCCTGCCGATTCGCTCTCCTCAACATTGCCCGCATTCGCCCCTTTCTATCTGTCTCCTCGGCCAAAATCCTTGTTCATGCCATGGTTATCTCTCGCCTCGACTACTGCAACCTCCTCCTTGCTGGCCTCCCTCGCTCCCACCTGTCCCCCCTTGTGGCGATCCAAAACTCTGCCGCCAAGGTCATTCACTCTGCCCGTCGCTTCGACCATGTGACGCCTCTCCTCCTCTCCCTTCACTGGCTCCCCCTTCCTGAACGTATCCTGTTCAAACTCCTGGTTTTCACGTTCAAATCGCTCCATGACCAAGCTCCCCCTTACCTCTCGGACCTAATCGCCCTACGCGCTCCTGCGCGCGCTCTCCGCTCTTCCGCTGTCCCCTCCCTCGCTCTCCCTCGCTTCTCCTGCTCGCCCAACCGCCTTCGTCCCTTCTCCCTCGCTGCCCCGCATGCCTGGAACTCCCTCCCTGCCGACGTCCGCCTCGCCTCCTCCCTCCGCTCCTTCAAATCCCTCCTCAAGACCCACCTTTTCCATGCTGCCTTTCCCAATGCCCTCTAGTCTTTCCCCTTGCTCTTACTGTCAGCCCTCCTCTGCTGACTGCTGCTACCGACCACCTTGTAACCAAGCCAAGTACACGCACCTGAGACTTCGCATCCGCCTGAATGTTTGTTTGTCTTCTCCCATGTCTCTCCCGCTGTCCCCTCTCCTTGTCTCCCCCTCCTTGTCTTTTAGATTGTAAGCCACAGGTAGGGACCGCAGCTGATTATATGTTCTGTACAGCGCCAGGTTGTTACTGGCGCTTTATAAATGTTTAATAATAATAATAATAATAATAATGGACTGCTCCCATGACATCGGCACCTCACTGCACCTGTACATGGGGACCATGAGCGCGTATGTGATGACAGCCACCCGCTGGGCAACCTGCCTGACACGGCCCCGATACCGGGCCCCTCAGTGCCACCACCACCCCAGCCACCGACATGCCCGCTGGGCCCATGCATCTGCCTACCAGTCCCCGTAGGCCTCCAGAGGGATCAGTCGCCCAGGGGAGCCCCTCCGGCACTGGGTCCACCTTCCCTCCCAACAATGCCTGCCCCTCAGGACACAGAGGCCTCCCAGGACACTGTTGGGGACATGGACAGCAGGGGGGAGGGGAGCTCCCAGGGCTCCACGGTGCCCACAGGGCAGCTGAGGGGAAAGCCCCAGAGATGAGGGAGCAGGGGAGAAGGAGGGAAGGGGGAGGGTGGCCTAAGGGGGGGCACCGCACCAGGAGGTGGGTGGTGGTGGTAGTGGTGGTGGGGGCACCTGTAGGTGGCAGTCACAATAATGGTACGGGCACCACAATCGCCTCCGTGGTTCTGTTCATGGGCCCCGGGCTGGGGGCTGGGGTCGAGGGGCGCACCCAGGGTGCTGGTGGGGGCCATGGGGCATTGGAGACTGGGGTGTGCACCCTTACGCCTCAGCCTCCTGGCTGATCTGCCTGGACAGGGCAGCATGGATGCACCTTACGTACCGGTACTCCCACGGTTCTTTGCATTCACATAGAGAGGCACGGGGCTGGGAGGGCACCAGGGCACGGGGTAGTCGAGGGCAGCCCCATCGGTCTCGCACACATTGTGTACCACATAGCAGGCTCCAATCACCAGGGCCGAGGTCTCTACCATGTAGTCCAGGTGGCCCATGAGGCTCCTCCAGTGCTGCTTGAGGGCCCCAAAGGCCCTCTCGACCATGGTCCTGCTTACACACAGGCGGTTATTGTACAGTGTCTCCACAGGGTTCCTGGTGACCGGGTATGCCTTCATCAGCCACTGGGTGAGTGGGTAGGTCAGGTCCCCCAGGATGCAGGGGGGCATCAGCACCCTCTCAATCCGGGCCATCCCCATGTCCGCAAAGTCCCCGCAGTACATCCGGGCATAGAAGGGTGAGATGGTCATGATCCGGGCATTGTGGCTGCACCTAGAGTGGTCCGTGAAAATGTCTATGAACCGCCCCCAGTGGTGCACTGCCGCCTGCAGCTGCAGGGAGTGGTACCAGTGTCTGTTGACATATTCCACGGCCTCTCCATCTGAGGGGCGGAGGATCTCGATGTGGGTGCTGTCCACGGTGCCCATGCAGTTGGGGAACCCTCCAGCCGCAAAGCCGGTCATCACAGCCTCCTGATCCACCAGCTGGATTGCTCAGTCCAGGAGCACGCCCTCCACTACCTCACAGATGTCTCGCAGGATCCTGGTGATGGTGCTGACCCCAATGCAAAAATTCTATGAGACAGACCGGCAGGAGTCGGGCATTGCTAGTGCCCAGACCCCGATAGCCACCAGCTGGACCATGGGAATGGGGGTCCATATGGGGGTGTGCTGCCACTCCAGCCAGGGCGTTAACAGCTCCGCGAGTCACAGTAGGGTGCACCTGTCCATCTGAAAGTGCGCTCTCCAGGTGACCTCATCCCACTGAGCCAGCGCCCTGGCCCACTACCACTGTGCCTGCTCCATGACCCATACCCGCTGGGCAATGGGCATAGCGAGCTGGGCAGCGTGGCCCATGGTCTCCCTCTGCCACTGGAGCCAGTTGGCTGCCTCGCGGAGCACTGAATCCCACTACCAGGCGTGGATGAGGGCCTGCCTGGCTGTTCTGGACACCACTGGGCCCTGAGCTGGGCCAGGGAGCATCTGCAACTGCGGTGGGCTTGCCAGCCTCTAGCAGCATTCCAGGCCATGTACACCCGCAGCTGGGTGGCCAAGTGCACCTCTAAGGTCTGGATGTGCAGGATGTCTGTGTGCAAGCGGTAAGACTCAGCACAGAAGGCTAGGTGCATTCCACAGGCATCCAACTGCCCCAGCTCCATCATGAATGGTGGCCCGAGTGGGTTGGAGCCCCGTTTTGGGCTGGGGCACATGTTGCCACACCCCCTGTTCACGACTTGCCTACCGGGTGGGGACCCCCCATTTCACTTCTGCTCCCCCCCAGCTGGCTGGACCGGCTCCTGCAGGGCGACGAGGGGATGGGGGTGGCAGTGGGCGCCCTATTGCGCACACCTGCAGTCCCTGCGCGGGGCCTGGCGCATCGTCCAGCCTGTGCCCGGGCATGTGCAGGCTGCAGCTGCATTCCTGCTGTCATCACCTCCCACCTCTCTGTGTTTTGGCTGCCTGTTGTCCTCTCTGCCCTGAGCTGTGTATAGGATGTCCTGTATGTGTGCTTGGTGCCAGCAGCTATGCCGGGTCCGCACCCCATGCCTCGCTCATTAGCCGGGCAACGCTGTGGCCTGTGGCCTTATTGCTTGGCCTTGGAGCTCCCCTGCTTCCCCTCCTGTCCCTCCAGGAATTGTGGACAGGAGGGGAAGCAGTATCAGGCGCGTGCTGGACCATGGCTGGCAGGGCTTCCCCGGCACTCATGGGCCTCACCATCCCTGGCACTCCCCATAGCTGGACCTTCTGCGAGACCATGGCCCTGTGTGACCTGTGGCATTCCCTGGCCATGCAATTGCTCCTGAGCTGCCTGGACAGCTATGCGAGTCTGAGCTCCAGCCTGCACTACTTTGGCTATGAGGCGAGCGCCCGTGATTGCCGGCTGCACGCGGAGACGCTGGGCCTGCGTCTCTTTCCCAATGGGCAGATACCGGAGATGAGGTGTGCGCATGTGGGGTGGTCAGCAGCAGAGACCATGTCTGCCCTCTCTGTGTGCAGCCTGGCTGCCTACACAGCCTGTCTGATGGAGGGGGGCCCCGCCCTGGCCATGACCTTCTTTCGCTGTGTTCACAGGGCCCATGGGTACCAGTGGTCCCATGGGGCGGTCGGAGCTGGGTCAACTTCCGTGGTCCCCAGCTGATGACTATGGCTTGTTGGAGCTCACCGGGGCGGAGCTGGCGCTGACTGGTGTATGGTCCTGGTCCGATGTGCAGGTGGGGCTCGCCATGCAGGATCCCTTCGAGGCATACTACCTGGTCGCCCACCACATGTCTGCGCTGGGATACCATTGGGGCATGCTTAAATGGCCCCACTTTGTGCACCTGGCGGGCCCTTCGTGACCCCCTGCAGCTGGCTGTGAGGCCCCCTGTGCCTTCCGGGCCCCAGTTGCTGGTCCCGCTGTGAGATCCCACCTCTGCCCTGATGATGTGGTTCGCTGCCCACTCCCTCCATGATGTCCTGGCCTTGCTGCTGTGCTGCTTGCTTCCCAGGGTGCAGCTGCCCCTGCCTGTGGCTCTGGGGCCCCTCCACGGGGCCCCCCTGTCCACCTCTGCAACTGGTGTTCCCCTCCATGGCTGCCTTCTCCAGTGGCTGTGTCCTGATCTCTGAGCTGCCACCCAGCACCCTGGGGTGCTGCTGACCTTCCTGGTCTGGCTGCGCTCCCTCCCGT
>QEPC01012913.1:8428890-8446107 GCA_003113815.1 Sphenodon punctatus
CCCCTGTGCCTGTGCTCTTCCCCTGGGGGTCCCGCCATTCTGGGACTGGCTGTGTCACTGTGGGGGTGCCCATTCCAGCTGTGCTGTTGTGGGGGTTCTGGATGCCGTTCCCCATGTCCGTCCCTTCCCTGGGATGGTCCCCCCCTGCTCCCTGTCCCCGGCCCCCCTCCCTCCCCCCTGTGCCCATTGTGCCATGTGTGTAGTCTGTCCCTCTGTGTCCTTCCTTCCCTTCCTTTCCCGTATGGGTGTGTATGCGCCCGGGCATGTGTTTGTGCTGTGTGTTCCACTGTGACCTCGTTGTCTCTATGCCTGCTGTGTCAGCGGCTCTTCTCCCTCCTCCCCCTCCCTTCCCATTTCCCTTGTATGGGCATTTCCTTTGGACTCTTTTGGCTTCGTTTGCCCTCAGCCGACCATGTCTGCCTCCTGCCCCTCCCGGGTGCCTTCTGGGTGTTTTGACCACAGTCTGGAATCGACGTCACGTCTGTTGCTCTGCCCTGGGCCGTGGTCTGTTGGTCTGATTCCCTGCCATGGTCCCGGTCCTGTCACATCTGTTCAGGGCCTCCCTGGACCACAGGGTGTGGTTGGGCGGCTCGCCACTGCTGGGAATCCACTGTGGTGAATCGGGACTGCGTAACATCTGAAAACACCCTAGGTCAGCCTCTCTACCAATGGACTGCTGCTCCCCCTAGTGGCTGGAGACACCCCAAACACTGTCTTCTGCTACAGTAAATTAATACTGCTGCTTACAATCAGATTCCCAGGCTTCTGCACTATGTCTCCTTCATCCTGTAGCCCACCTTGCTCAGTACTCTCAGAAATCATCCCTTGGACTCAGTATGGTGGTTTATTTTGGAATGGCCTTTCTTGCCACGCACTTTTAAATGTACCTTTGTATTCTCACCTCAGAAGATCCACTCTCCATCATTTCAGTTCACTCTAAAGGTAAGCGAGTGGTTACTTTTGAGCAATAGTTTTGCATATAATATATTTGGGACACTCCTACACAATTTCTCCTTTGTTCCCTCAAGCCTCCTGGCCAGATGCTCTGATAAGAACACAACTCTATCTAGCAATTTAAAAAAAAATAACATACTGTGTTCATTCTGCAAGAGTGTAGCAAACCTTCTAGCTCTGCATTTCAGATGCCTGCACCTGCCCTCTTGCTTCAAGACTCTTAAATATGTTAATATCCATGCTGTTTGTACTACCTCAGCACATCTTTGTGAAGGTGTACTGCTCAAATATTATACAACCACAGCACAGACTAGTGAAATCATCAAGGCAGGAAACAGCAAGGTTAGCCCTGCCTCCCAATTTTTTCCAGTCCCAATATTTAACCGAATCTGAGCCTGCTCATTATGATCTGGATGTAAACTGCAAGTAGCCCCTACAGTCCACATACTTCCCATTCTCCCCAACCCAAATGAAAGTATATAGGGAAAGCAGAGGCAGTCCCTCTGCTCTTCCCAGCTTGATTTTGCCCCAAAGCTGCAGAGGAGGAGGGACTGGGGCTGAAAGACCAAGTCAATGTATGAGTGTGGAGCCTAAGCTGTAAACAACCACAATATGTTAAACCATACAAAGTATTCACTGCTTGCATGGCACACAAGTTAAGGCAGGAACCTTAACTTACAATCTCTATGCTCTTGGAGCATGGTTGACTTGATAAGAGCCTTACTTCCTCTCTTAAACCAAAGTTCTTTTGATTTAAGAATTTTCATTTTTTGAAAGGGGAATGCATTAAATACTGCCTGCTGATATAGCACCAACTTGAGTTTGATTGGCAGCCAGGCAGCGAGTTTCTTGTTCAGCCCGAATTTTGACAGTTTCACCAGTGGGATTTATTTTTTTAAAACACCCGGGAGCAACTTTGTCAATTTCTCCAGCAAGGGGAGGAGGGACCGTGCTTTGCAGATCCCTCTTCACTGGAGCATTTCCCTTGCAGCTGCAATCTTTGTCCATTACATGCCTAAAGGAATTCTGTCCAACTCACTTTACATTCCTCATTCCACATACCTACATGCAGTCTTTTTCCTCACTCTACCCCTTCATCTGGAGGGGGGAAAGTGAGCACGCTAGAGAGAGGAAATGGAAAAATAGTGAGGGTGATGGGTTCTTGTCCACCCAGTGGCCTTGTATGTGACATTCCATTCAGCTCCACATTGTTTTAGTTACTCCCAGTGGCCTCTTATCCATCATTCCACCCACCCCCATTTTCATTCCAGCTGCTTGTAATTGTCTTTTATATGTCATTCCACCCAAGCCCCCATCATTCCAGCTGTTCCAAGTGACTTAACATTCATCAGTTATTATCCCCCTCTATCTGTCAGGGTTTGGTCTTGAGCTCCCAACCCATGGCTTGGATAGAGCTGGTTCTTTGCCCCTGCATCACCACTTATTTGAGCTGAGACTAAGGAGAGTATTTCCCTCCTTCCCATTTTAGTGGTCACACCTGCCCATCTCCCTGATTGGCTCCCAGCTGTATTTAAGGCATCCTGGGAGTGACAGGAAGCTGGTAGAACATCTGTTTCCTTTAGTGTTCCAACTTGTGTGTGCTCCTGCCTATCAGATTTGGAAAACTTCCAGGTTGTATGCTTCCCCACGTTTGTGTTCTGTAGCCCTTCCTAAGCCTAGTTACCTCGTTAAGCTTTGTGTGGTCTTGCCCCTTCCGGTTGCTCTTGTTTGTTTCTCCCCTCCATCATAATATTTCTCAGGGGGTGGGGGGCAAGCTCCTCTTCTCTCAGTCTGTTCCCTTGATATAGTTTTGCATCGTCTTTGCTGCCTCTGTGGGTTTGTTCCCTGGTGGCCTTTTCTAGTCTGGCTCCCCTTCCTCGCTTGGTGTTGCCTTAGCCTCAGCCCTCCCCTCCTCCCTGGCTGTGGTATTTATTTACCCTTCTGCTTTTTCCCTGTGTCTGCCGTTATCCTCCTCTGTGACTGAGGAATCCTGATCCTCCCTCTTAGCCTTGGTGAGTATGGTCCCGCTCCTCTTCCTAGCTCTGAGGGTCTTGCTTGGTCCTCCACTGTATTATTGCCTTGCTCCCTCTTCGTAATGTTAGTCTGTCCTCGGATCCTGTGTGTTGTCTTCTTCCCACTAGTGTTTGTTTCCCGTGTGTGTGTGTGTCTGTCTGTCTTTCTACCAAGTGTTGTTCCCTTTCTGGTCTGCTGTGTTGCACTCTTCCTGCTCAGTGGTTGCCTCCTGAACCCCTTGCCCCCTCCAGGTCCCGAGTGTTGCACTTCTCCTGTACAGTGTCTGGCTCCTTAGCCCTGTGTGTGCTGCCAACCCCTGTTCAGTACTAGTCTCCCTTTAGTCCCCAAGTGTTGTACTCCTCCTGTTGGTACTCTCTCTCCATCTACCCCTATGGGTTGCACTTCTCTTGTTAGTACTACCTTCCTCTAACCCTTGTATTGGGTCACAACTCCCTCCTTGTGCAGTCTTCCCCTCCAAATATTACCCTATGATGTTGCTCCTTCTAGGCTGCCTCTCTCCCTTGCTATTTCCCCTTTGGGCTCTCAGCGTTCTTGTGCACCATTCTTGTCTCCTGATTCATTGTATCTCTATCCCCTTCTGTTCTGGAGTCCTTGTCCTTCCCCTCATTCCAGCCACTCATGCGTCATTCCACCCAGTTCCCCATTTCAGACTCTTCTGATGTCCTTGTACTTGTCATTCCACCCAGCAATTCATCTGCTCCCGATGGCCTCTTGCCTATCATTTCAGCTGCTCCCGATCACCTTGTACCCATCATTCCACCCAGACCCCTGTCATTCCAGCAACTCCCAGTGGTCTCATTCATGTCATTTCAGCTGCTCCTGGACAGTTCCTACCCATCAGTCCACTCTGCCCCCATGGTTCCAGTTGCTCCTGGTGGCCTCCTGCCCATTATTCCACCAAGCATTTCATCACTCCAGTCACTTCTACTGACCTCCTACCTGTCATTCCACAAAGCCACCCATGATTCCAACCTCTCCCAGTGATTATATTTGTCATTCCATCCAGCCTCCACATAATTGGCCATCTACCTGTCATTTCACCTAGCTCCCCTTCTGTGTCTTTTATTTAAGCTTTGTGTCTTCCTTACTTTTTTCTCTTCTGACCTTTTTTTAGTCCCCACTCCCTTCTTGGGAATTTCAACTCATTCCCCTCTCCCATTGTTTCTGATAAGCATCTGACAATGTATTAGTTAATTTCCCATTAAGGGCTGTTGGCATTCTCAACTTCACATTGGCATTCCTGTTGTCTCTATTGTTTCCAATCAGTATTGCTTGTGCCTTGTCAGTTTCACCAGCTGGGGTGTGGCCCTGCAAAAAAGCCTCCTTGTGTACGTGCAATAATAGGCAATCAATAAAGCCTCCTTATGATCCTACAGCAATGGCCCATCAATAAAGCCTGCTCACCTGTTGTACAGCAATAGCACATCAACTAAGCCTCCTCAGAGATGTACCACAATTGCCCATCAATTTAAGCTTGCTCACTGTCCTACAATGATGAAGGAAGGGGAACAGAGGGAGAGACAAGGAGTGTAACATTCCCGAAGATGCGAGGTACCAGGATCATGGGCTTCACTTGGTTACATCGAGAATGATGGTTGGCTGGTCCATGTGGTGAGAATATGAGTACACAGACCTCAGGTAACAGATTGTACTGAATGGAGGGTATGAGCAGGAGTTAGGTGAGGGGAGTGATGACTCGGGGAGGGCAGAGTAGAAGAGGTGGGTCTTGAGGAGAGATTTGAAGGTACGAAGGGAGAGGGCAAGGCAGATGTGGGCAGGGAGGGAGTTCCAGGCATGGGGGGCAGCTAGGGAGAAGGAACGAAGGTGGTTGGGGAGGCGTGGGAGGGCGAGAGAGGGGACAGAGAAGGAGTGGAATTCACAGACTGGAGTACAGAGGGAAATTAGCGCAGAGAGGTAGGGGGAAACAAGCTTGTGAAGAGCTTCATAGGTGAAGACTAGGAGCTTGTGCAGGATTCGTTCAGGAAGAGGGAGCCAGTGAAGAGAGGAGAGGAGGGGCTGCATGTGGTCGAAGCAACAGACGAGGTGGATGACCCTGGCAGCAGAGTTTTGGACGGAGATAAGGGGAGAAAGGGAAGAGCGGGGGAGGTCAGTGAGAAGGAAGTTACAGTAATCAAGGTGAGAGATGATCAGGGCATGAGCAAGGGTTTTGGCAGAGGAGTCAGAGAGAAAAGGGCAAATCTTAGCAATGTTATGGAGGGAGGAGCAACAGGATTTAGCAACAGAGTTGATGTAGGTTTTAAAATAAAGGATGAGTCAAAGATGAAGCCTAAGATACAGGCTTGGGGGACAGGGAGGATTGTAATCCTGTCAATGAGAATCGACAGGGAAGAGGGAGAGGAAGGATGAGGGGGGAAGATAAGGAGTTTTAGCCATGTTGAGTTTGAGTTGACGTTGAGACATCCAGGTAGAGATGTCAGAGAGGCAGCTGGTGTGGTGAGCTTGAATAAAGGGAGAGAGAGAGGGATTAGAGAGATAGAGTTGAGTGTTATACGCTTAGAGGTGATATTGGAAGCCCTTGGAGTTTGCCTAGGGACAGGGTATAGATAGCAAAGAGGAGAGGGCCAAGGACAGAGCCTTGGGGAACACCAACCCAGAGGGGAAAGGAGGAGGAGGTGGACTTGGCAACAGACACACTGAAGGAGTGGTCAGAGAGGTAGGAGGCGAACCAGTCAAGGACGGAGCCATGGAAGCCAAGGGAGTGAAGTGAGTTCAGCAAGAGTGAGTGGTCAACAGTATCGAAGGCAGCAGAGGGGTCAAGGAGGATAAGAATGGAATAGAGGCGATTAGATTTAGCCACAAGAAGATCATTGGTGAGCTTATCGAGAGCAGTTTTAGTAGAGTGAAGGAAGCAAAAGCCAGATTGGAGGGGGTCAAGGGAGGAGTTGGTGGAGAGGAAGTCAAGGCAGTGGGAGTAGACAACACATTCAAGAAGCTTGGAAGCAAAAGGAAGGAGTAAGACAGTAGCTAGAAGGGTCAGAGGGGTCGAGTGGACTTTTTGAGGATAGGAGAGACAGTGGCATGTTTGAAGGTGGAGGGGAAGTAGCCAGTAGAAAAGGAGAGGTTGATGATGTGCAGGAGGGAAGGGGCAACAATGGAAGCAATGGAGGTCAGGAGGTGGGAGGGGATGGGGCCAAGGGGTCAAGTGGAAGGGTTATAGGAGGAGAACAGGGATGAAATTTGCTCAAGGGAGGTGGGAGGGAAGGAGGACAGGAGAGAAGGAGGGGGAGGGAGTAGGAAGAAGAGTGTGAAGTGATGTCAAGGTGGATTTTGTCTATCATGGAGGTGAAGAAGGAAGCAAGATCCTGAGCAGAAAGAGAAGAGGGAGGAGGAGGCAGCTTATATTGTCTTTGGCAGGAGGGGTGGGATATAAAATGTTTGAATAATAATAATAATAATTAATAATAAATATTAATAATAATATTCAGAGGTGATGATCGCCAGATTTAAACAACTGGGCTTCCACACTGCATTGATACTATTGACAGCATGCATAGTGCCACACTTGGTCCCCTCTCCTCCACTCCATCTCCATCCTTCGGTGGGTTGTTGTGGACAGCACCAGATACTCATCAGTGTTTTTGTGAGCTGCTCTAGCAAGAGTCCAGGATGCTGAGATCAGAATTTTTGAGCATACGGAGAAGTGAATTTATGGGCTGAAAATCACCACTGTGATAAAAAGTGACTCCTTGAGATGTGTCATGCCAGGAGACCCTGACCTGCCTACCCTCTGAGGCAGAAGCTCATGAAGACATAGCTCAGAGAATAGACAATGCTGTTTTTTGAAGATCCTGTGAGGTTCTTGGGGGGGCTGGATATGGCAAACACTTACCGCTCAGTGATCCAGCCCTGTTACATGCACTGCCAGTGGGACTCTTCCACTGGTAGTGCAAGCTCCCAGCTCAGGGCATGTACTTGGTGGAGGAGAGGGAGTTGGTAGATATTTGGGAGACTGATTCCTAGGTTGGCAATATCTCTAAGACTGGCCCTTCACTACTCCTATAGCATGCTTGCCTGCATATGTGGGACACAGTCAGCTGATAAGATGGAGGGTGGCATGGTGATCTCACACACTGGTCATTGTTGCGTGATTAAGGCCTTCATTTATATCAGTGCTGCTTCCTTTTGCAGCCATTCTGATTTCAGGTTGAGAGTTGTTATCACCATGTCTATTTGGTAAGGAAATGGGTTGCACAGACTCTACTAAGTCAGTTTCTAAACCATTTCAGTTACATGAGAAAAAAAATCTTGCAGATAAGGTCATACATAGACCATGGATCTGTTTAACCATAAAGTATTACAAAGATTCCCAATCTTCTTTGGGCTCGCCTATGCTTCAGCAATATTTTCATGGCACTCCCATGCTTACCTGTCAATATACACCAGATAATAGCCACACACTTAAACTGAATATAGCACTGAAAACTATGGTCCACTCAGCTATTTTTACCTAAATTTTCAGGACACACTAATCTGCCATGGGCACTCTCGTTGGTAAACACTGCAGTATTGCATGCAATCTACCCCCAAAAAAGTCTAGTATAAGGCCTGGATAACATGATGCAGGAGATTCCTCTCTTCTGCAAACAACCACAGATGTCAGCAATGATCCCTTTGTTCACTAGAGAGAGAAATCCATTACAGGAAGCCCTCTAGCAAGGATAACCTTATCATATCAGCTATCCAACAGTCAATATTTTTTTTTTTTCTGAACCTATTGACAAGTGACAGTGATACAGTAAACAACTGATGACAAAATTCCTTATTGCCTCCTCAGACTGATTTACTACCATCAGTATGAGCCATAAGAGAGAGATGTTCAGGGTCTAAAACAGCGAGAGGTACTGAAGAAACATTGTAAAGATAAGATAGATACTGAAAGATGCAGAAAACGAGTGTGATTATTATTTATTATTTGTATTGGAGTACAGCTTAGAGGTCCTACCTAAACTTTGCACACAGTTATAGAAAGTCCCTTTCCTAAAAGCTTACATCCAAGCAGATGAGACTAGGAAGGTGGAGAAAGCGAAAGAGGCACAGCACAGAGAATTGACTTTCCCAAGGTGTTGCAGTAAATGGCATGGCTAAGGGAAAAAAACAGGATAAAGCCCCTAAATTATATTACCTGGCTGCTACTGAACTGACCTTTACAGCTTTCCTCCATTATTATTTTTGTCACCCATACTTCTCAGAGTGTTTTGCAGAATCAGATGAAAGTCAGTGGAAAGAATCACGTGACAGCAGTTTTAGTTACTAGCACTGCCCTTCAACCCTTGAGGTGCCCATATTTATTATTTTGCACACTCATTTTCCCATTTGAAAGATATTTTTCTACCCTCTGCTGTGTTAAGGATCCACATGGATGAGGGGGAACTTGACTAAGATAATCTACTGGGAGAGTAGCAGCGCTACTAGGTTTAACCAATTCACCACCATGTTGACTGGAGCAAGTAGAAACCCTCAGTTACAGCCCATAGAAATCACAGATCGGAGTCCTCCACAGCTAGGTTGCAGCCAGGCTGTTTGCTTCCAGCTCCAAGCCTTACCAAGATGATGAATTGGGGGTGCAGAGGGCAAATGGTACCAGGTCTCTTCCATTGTACAATTCCATAGCCTACCCTCTGTGAGTAAGCATGGAGCCTCTCACTTCTGCTGTGCTGGGCCAACATTAGTCTTGAGGGACTTCAACATATATGCTGATGCCAGTCTTGGTGGTGCAGAGCATCAGTTCATGGCCTCCATGCATGTCCCAAATTGTCAGCTGCCCAACGCATGATGAGCATACCCTGAACCTGATTTTTTGCACCGGCCTTGATGTGGGGGATTCGTTGATGGGGGAGGTGTTAGTAGAACCCTTGTCATGGATGGACCATTACCTCCTGCAAGCATGTTTCCTGGAGCATGTCTGCCCCTTGAGGGGTACAGAACTGATTTGGATGGTACACTTCCAGAGATGAATGGACCCCGAGAAGTTCCAAAAAGCTCTTGGGGAGTTACCCTCTGATCTTGATGACCGCCTGCCTGATGACCTCGTGGCTTTATGGAATACCTGACTGTTGGAAACCATTGACCGGATGGCTCCGAGGCGTCTGCTCCCTCAGCAATGGCTCCTCAGGCATCTGTGGTTTATGGAGGGCCTAAGGCTGCTGAAGCGGGAGGAGAGGCAGTTGGAGCGATGGTGCCATTCGCGTGCTGAAGCTGACAGATTGCAACACAGAGCCAGTTTACGTGCTTATGCTGTAAGCATAAAAGGAGGTTTTTGCTGCCCTTATAGTCTACAAAATATCATCCAGCGGAGTGTTTCCGTGTGGTGAGGGGGTCAGTCGGTCCTCTCTCCTTCCATCTGGAATTGGAGTTATCTAATGCCCTCTGTGACAAGTTTGGTGATTATTTTTCAGAGAAAATTGCTTGGATTCACCACAGCTTCGATGCTGCACTTATTGCAGTGGCTGAACCAGAAGTTGTGGAAACCCTGCCTTGTCCAGTTTCATGGGATCAAGTTCAGTCAGTGTCATCCGCCGGGGCAGGGGATGACTTTGGGGCTGTTAGGGCCACCTTTTGTGAATTTGACCCATGCCCGTCCTGGCTGGTTAAGGCCAGCCAGGAGACAGTAGAGCCGCTGCTGGTAGGGGTGATCAATGCCTCCCTTTGGGAGGGCAGAGTGCCGGGGCAGAGTGCCTCAGAGGCAGTGGTGTGACTTCTGCTAAAAAAACCCCATCACTTGACGTTGATTCCCTTGCCAGTTATCGGTCAGTCTCTAATCGTCCCTTTTTAGGGAATATTATTGAGCAGGTTGTGGCCCAGCAGCTGCAGGGGCATCTCGACTGCACTTGTTATCTGGATCCCTCTCAGTCTGGTTTTCATCTAGGCTATGGCATGGAGATTGTATTTGTGGCCTTGGTCAACAACCTTTGTCGTGATTTATATCAGGGTTGATCGACCCTCCTAATTTTGTTAGATCTGTCGGCTGCTTTTGATACCATTGACCATGAGATGTTGGTGACTCACTTGTGGGATTGAACTGGAGTGTGCGGGATTATCCTTGACTGGTTCTGTTCTTTCCTAGTGGGGAGGACTCGGCGTGTGGTACTCAGGGATTGTTCATCTTCACGGGACCTCTTGTGTGGTGTTCCACAAGGTTCTATTCTGTCCCTGCTCTTTTTCAACATGTATATGCAGTCACTTGGCAACATCATGAGATGGTATGGTGAGGTGTCATCAATATGGTGATGACACCCAACTCTACCTCTCATTTTCATCTGACCCAGACTTGGCGGTCTTGGTGCTTACCCGATTTCTGGCATCTGTTGGAGATTGGATGAAGGTGAGCCGACTGAAGTTGAATCCCAACAAGACAGAGGTGATGGTGGTGGGGAGGGCAGTGGATGCGATGGCTCCCATCATTGATGGGATCCGTCCTCCGCTGGTATCCCAGGTCCATAGTATGGGCGTGCTCCTCGATCCGCAGCTCCGCCTGGATTCCCAGGAGGGGGCTGTGGCGAGGAATGCGTTTCACCAATTTCATCCGGTGTGACAGCTTCGACTGTATATTTCAGATGGCAACTTGACCATTATAATCCATGCTTTCATTACCTCAAGATTGGACTATTACAATGTGCTCTACATGGGACTACCTATGGTGACAGTCCAGAGACTGTAGCTAGTGCAAAATGCAGCGGCCCATCTCCATATGGGGACGGGTCACCATGAGCACATTACACCGGTGCTCCTGGCTCTGCACTGGCTGCCTATAGTCTTCCAGGCCCGATTCAAGGTATTGGTTTTGACCTATAAAGTCCTATACGGCCTTGGTCCAACTTACCTGCGGGACCACCTCGCTGTCCATGTTCTGGAGTGGCTATTGTAGTCCACTGGAAGCGCCCTTCTTGAGGGCCCCCATGTGGCCTGGGAGGCCACTATGGAGAGGGCATTCTCAGTGGCCGCACCTAGACTGTGGAACTCCCTCCTGGTGGAGACCTGGGTGGCCCCTGATCTCCCCTCCTTCCATCGTATGTGTAAAACCTGACTGTTCCACCTGGCTTTCGGTGAAGGAGATGGGGTGTAAGCAGACTAGGGAGGGGAGGGAGGGTTTGTTGTTCAGTGCCTTCCTTTTTAATGTGCTTGTTTTTAATTGTGTTACTTTTAGCTTTTTATGTTTATTATGTTGTAAGCTGGCTCAAACTGCATGGAGCAGGAAGGGTGGGGTAAAAATGTAATTAATTATTATTATTATTATTATTATTAGCATGTATATAGCACCAGCAATGTACCTGGCGCTTTACAGAGAATAAGATAGACACGGTCCCTGCCTGAGAGCTTACAATCTAAAGATAAAGATAACTCTTTTAGCAAAGCTTATTTCTTTTACAAACTCTCTCTGTGTTGGTTTCCTGTGTGGGGAGAATAAAAAAGAAAACCAATTGGTTAAACATAGAGCAGGAATATTTCCCCTTAAAACATTAGTCTACAAAGTGACCAACAAGGGACAAACTCAGCAAATAAACCCCATTCCATAGCAAATAAGCTCAACGCCCACCATGTACTTACATACCTCTCAACATTCAACAGTGTGTAAAGAGGAACAAGCAAATTCCTTCCCTAAGCAGGAGATGTTCTGTAACAGAACATCTCCTGCTTAGGGAAGGAATTTGCTTCTTTCTTGTCATTCCATCATCATCTTATTGTCCTCTCGAATGCTTTTCCTGGGAGGCAAACGGAAAAGAGATGCCTGGGGCAAAATAAAAATATTTAAGAACTAGTATTTGGCATTTGTATCTATGGGAGGCCTGAACCCCCAAAACGTGGAGAGCAAACCTCTTCAGCCATTGCCTACCTAGTTATTCCTTGAACAAAGTAACTAGGTGCTTCTTAAGCAATTAAACCACTAACTTCTCCTCCTATGAGGAGGAACTCTGCATCTCTTCTTAATCCTATTAAACCATCTCTCTTAATTGCTTACCATTGTCCCAAGGTGAGAGGACTCATCATGACCATCTAAGCTTTTTACAAGTCATAAGACATGTCAAATCATCCATGTCAAATCATCCAAACAGGTAGAATTTAGAGTTTGAATGTTTGATATGCTTTGAGTCGGGTAAACACAAAAATTGCAATCCAGCACCCATTGAAACCAATGGCTGAACTTACATTTCCTTCAGTGGAGCTGGATTGTGCCAAAAGTGATACATTTATTTCTATAGTGCCCCTTCCCTTTGCCAAATGGTGCTTGGAGTACTTCACAATATAAAAATAACACAATATAAAATCTATTTAAAATAGAAATCTATTTCAAAACAATTTAAAAGTGGAAGGTAAAGAGGGAGAAGAAAACACAATAAAGGGAACCAGCAGTGGATTCTAAAAGCACCTGGAGAATAAATAAGTTTTCAGGTGCTTTTTAAAGGCAAGGAGGGATGAACTGAAATGAACATTGGGAGGGAGGGAGTTCCACACTAGTCTTTTTGGTTTTTTTTTAGTTTAAGGCCTTCCTTTCCATAGTGTGTTAATTTCCTTTGCATTTTTGTTTCTAGCTGACCAATTATTTGCTGCATGCGGCCACTTGGAATGTTTCCAGCTTGTGGGATTCTTTTTCTGGTCATTTGGTGTGGAAGAAGTTGGCCATCTTTAATGTGCATGTGGCAGCAGTTCACATATGAGACCTCTCTGAAATGTGTGCATGACTTGGCATTTGACTCTAGGGGTCCTCGTATTGGACCATGGATCCTGATGCTTTTGAGAGAGTGAGGATCCTCTTTTCATTTTTACGGTAGACTCCTTATTATGTGGCAATGGTTTCTTTGTGTCGGGCATTAGTTATGTATTTTCTTTTTGGTGTGACATTTTGCCAGTATTGCTACTAGCTCATCAGTGGGTATGGCCTACAGGGAGGGGTGCAATTTGTCTGTTTTTCTGCTGCCAAGGTGACTGAAGGGAACTTGTTAAGGCAGAATTGCCAATGTTTTTCTGGAGCCTCGTTAAGTGGACGAGAAATGAATTTGCTTGTCCAGGAAAGAGCATGGGGCTTGGTAGCAGCTGTGGTCTCTCCATGTGCTGATTGAAGGGCTGCTCTGTTAACACGACAGTTTACAGCTTACCAAGGAGTGTCTGGTGACAATGAAGAGATGGCATCTGGTCAGAGCCTGGTTTTGTTTGAAAACAGATAGTGTCTGTGTGAAAAGGGCATAAAACTTCTAACACTGATAAAATAGGTGTTATACTTTATTATACATGTTGCAGGGCACACCTGCAGCCCTGCAACATGTATAATAAATTGTAATACCCATTTTAACAGAGTTAAGAGTGTCTGTGTAAAAAGGACCTTATATAAATTTCACTGGAAAATAGATGAGAGAAAGGAGAGGCTGTGTCACTTAATCTCTTATTGAGGCTCCAACGGACTGTACCTCGTTGGCAATGGAAGGGTTGGTATGTGGGTGAACAGAGGCTTTCTTCTGGATTCCAGTAAGGATACTATGTGTAGTGGGTTAGACTTTTACACTCCCCTCTTTCAAAAGCATGATGTATCTGCATATCTAAGGGACTACCTCCTTCCCTATGTTCGGTCACAATCCCTAAAGTCAGCTGGGGGCACTGTCTTGCAAGTTAAGTTCCATCATTGTACCAGGTCTGTACAGCAAGGGCACACAGAGAGGCATCTCTACAGCTTTGGAACTCCCTTCCTCTGAAGGTTTGCCCAAAGCTGAGCATTTCCCAGAGGCAGTGTAAGACCTGTTATTTATTTGGCCAAGCCTTTAACAGGTTGAGGATAGGATTTGGGGAGTGATCTTAATAGGATTTTTATGTAGGTCTATATTTTTACTGATTTCTATTTTTGTATGTTTATGTAGTGTGTGTGTGTATAATACATATAATATGTTGTAAGCTACTCTGAACCTTCAGGTGGGATAAAAATTCAGGTAAGTATCTGCTGTAGAATTTGGGGCTTTCTTGCACTTCCACATGCCAGATGAAATCAAGCCTGCACAGATAAAGGTATTATTTTGTCCTGTGTGACAAGAGGAAGTGGCTGAGGCCCATCAAGAGGATAAAAGAGGGAGAGGGAGGGGGCAATGTGAGCCCCTGGAAGCTTGCCTCCAGAATTTACCATGCTTTCATTTACACATTCTCACATGTGTACAATGACTTTTTGAGAACTGGTTCCTGGGTCCTTCTTGAATGCTGATTTAAAGGGAGGTTTGGTGCACATAAGGAACTAGAAGTTGATTTTGCTGCTTGATAGCAACTACAAGATCTTTGTGACGATCCTACATGTGCATTTGGTACCTGTTGATGGCCATCTTATCCTTTTGTGTCAGTCCAACAGTGGATAGAGAGCAGCTGGTGGCAGATTAGCTCTGTACTCTCTGGGAGATCTTCATGGCAGCTTGGCAGGGAAAGTGGGTAGATTCTATCCCATCCCTCAATCAACTGAAGACATCTTATTGTCTTAATTTCATTTACCTGTGGGTAGTCTTACAATACAAGGGAATTCCAGTTGATTACAGGTGTTGTATTACCTGAACATGGAAACTCCTGTTGGGTTATGTGCAGTCTGGGACTGCACATAATCACACTCAATATTTTGAGGGCCATCCAAACCACAAGTGTCTTCCCAGGGATACAGCAGGTAGTGCCACAATCCCTGTGTCCGTTTCTGTTATTAAGAGTGCAGCCATTGTGAATGACGTTCTGCATTCATGACACCACAGGAGGAACTAGCCTCTCTGTTAGCTCATTATTCTTCCATGTCTGCTGTCAAGGTCAATTTTGATTAACGCATTGCAGTATGAATGGAACCTAGCTAAACAACTGTTTTGATTTTTTATTTTTTTATTTTTTTTGCATTCCTATAAATCACTAGTAATCTTTTCCCCAACACGGAGGAGGGAAATGAAGGATTGGGGGAGTAGGGGGGGAGATAAGGAGTTCAGTTTTTGCCATGTTGAGTTTGAGTTGACGTTGTGACATCCCAGGTAGAGAGATCAGAGAGACAGTTGGTGAGGTGAGCTTGAACAGATGGGGGGGGGAGGGAAGAGAGAGAGAGAAAGCTGAGTGTCATCAGCATAGAGGTGATATTGGAAGCCATGGGAGGCAATGAGTTTGTCTAGGGACAGGATTTAGATAGAGGGGAGGGCCAAGGACAGAACCTTGGGGAACACCAACCAAGAGGGGGGAGGAGGAGGTAGAGTTGGCAAGAAACACGTTGAAGGAGCGGAGTGAAGTGAGTCCAGCAAGAGTGAATGGTCAACAGTATCGAAAGCAGCAGAGAGGTCAAGGAGGACAAGAATGGAGTAGAGGCACTTAGATTTAGCCACAAGAAGGTCATTGGTGATCTTAGTGAGAGCAGTTTCAGTAGAGTGAAGGGGGTGGAAGCCAGATTGGAGTTGGAGGAGGAGGAAGTCAAGGCAGCAGGAGTAGACAACACATTCAAGAAGCAAAGGAAGGAGTGAGACAGGACAGTAGCTAGAAAGGTCAAGAGTGGACTTTTTGAGGCTAGGAGAGCATGCTTGAAGGCGGAGGGGAAGGAGCCAGTAGAGAGGGAGATGATGTGCAGGAGGAAAGGGGTGACAGTGGAAGCAATGGAGGTCAGGAGGTGGGAGGGGATGGGGTCAAAGGGGCAAGTTGGAGGAGGAGAGCAGGGAGGAGATTTCCTCAAGGGAGGCAGGAGGGAAGGAGGACAGGAGAGAAGGAGGGGGAGGAGGAAGAGGGGAGGGAGTAAGGAGAGGATAGGAGTGGGAAGTGATGTCGAGGCGGATCTTGTCTATCTTGGAGGTGAAGGAAGCGCGATCCTGAGTGGAAAGGGAAGAGGGAGGAGGAGGACAGGGGGGCTTGAGGAGAGAGTCAAACGTGCAGAACAGGCACCAAGGGTCCTGAGAACAGGACTCAATGTGGGAGGTGTAGTAATGCTGTCTAGTGAGGGAGATAGCAGAAATAAGGGAGGAGAGAGACAATTTGAAGTGAAGGAAGTCAGCATGAGAGTGGGTTTTGTGCCAGACACATTCAGCAGCGTGGGTACAGGAGCGGAGGTGGCAGATACTGGAGGTGAGCCAAGGATGGGGCTTGTGGGAGTGGGTCGGGTGGGAGGAGAGGGGGGCAAGGGAGTCTAGGATGGAGGAGAGAGAGGCATTGAAAGCAGAGACGACATAGTCGGGGGAGGAGGAGGGGAAGACTGCCTCCTCTCTGCACAGCCTACAATTTTTTTTTTAACCCACCCCACCCCAGGGATTGCCCTATCTGGTAGCGCCAAGGCTCTGCGGAGTGCTTCAGGCCGCTACTTCCGGGTCAGGTGACTGGGTCAGGTGACCCGGAAGGCCTAGTAGAGGCCTGAAGCACCTGAAGCACTCCAAAGCGCTGCCAGAGCCAGCCCCACTGCTGCAGCGGGACCCAGGGTCGGAACCTGACCTACCTAGTGGTGCCAGGGCTCCGGCCTTGGGTCTGGCAGTGGCAGTGGGGTCGGCTCCGATGGGGCTTAGGAGTGCTTCAGGCCTCTACTAGACCTTCCGGGTCACCCAACCAGGTCACGTGACCCAGAAGTAGCAGCCTGAAGCACTCCACAGTGCCGCCAGAGCAGGCCCCACTGCCGCCACGGGACCCAGGGCCAGAGCCCCGGCGACACCAGATAGGGCGATCCCTGGGGTGGGTGGGTGGTTTAAAAATATATATATATTTTTGTAGGTTGCACAGGGTGGGGAGGGGGAGGTGAGCTCCGGTGCCCCTTCCACCCGCGCAGCCTGGAGGGAGGGGAAACCTGGTCCCCCACCCTGCCCAAACAGGTTCGTCCCCCTGAAACAGGTTCGGGCTGAACAGCCAAACCCCAAATGGTTTCAGGGGGCTGAGCCCTGAACCCCAGGTGTTCGCACACCCCTAGAAGATGAGGTCAGGAGAATGGCCATTAGTGTGGATGGGGGAGCTGGTCCAAAGTTGGAGGTTGAAGGAGGAGTCTAGTGTGAGGAAGCGAGAGGTGGAGGGCTGGGAAGGGACATCAATGTGAATGTTGAAGTCACCAAGGATGTGAGTGGGGGTATCGTCGGAGAGGAAGAAAGTGAGCCAGGACTCGAATTCAGAGAGAGCGAGCTCAGGGGGGCAGCAGATGACCGCAATGTGGAAATGTAGGGGCGGGGGGAGTACAGGCGCACAGAGAGTTGCAAAGGAAGGGAAGGAGACTAGCAGGGGGATAAAGTAGCTAAGGGGGAGGAGGAAGTGTGAGGAGGT
>QEPC01012913.1:8446486-8466457 GCA_003113815.1 Sphenodon punctatus
AATAAAGAAGTTGGAATTGACAGGAATTAGTGGAGAGGAAGCCCACTCCCCTCCCCCCCCAACCTTCAGGGTGGGGCTGGTGAGAGAAGGAGAGACCCCTAAAGGAAAGGGTAGCAGGGGTGACAGAGTCGAAGAGGGAGATTCAAGTTTCATTAAGGGCAAGGAGCTGGAGGGAGTGAGAGAGGAAAAGATCGTGGATGTAGCAGGCTTTATTGGCAGAGGAGTGACAGTTCCAAAGGGGGCAAGAGAATGAGAGCAGATCAGGGAGAAGGCAGGGAATGGGGATAAGATTGGGAGAAGGGGAGCAGCGGGGCATGTGAGAAACCGGGAGGGTGGGGGAGTAGCAGGGGGATAAAGTAGCTAAGGGGGAGGAGGAAGTGTGAGGAGGTTGGAGAGATGTGGTGGGCTGGGAGGGGAGGAAGAAGCAGGGGGGAAAGAAGTAGAGGGAGGAAGAGGAAAAGGAGGGAGAGGGAAGGTGAGAGATTAGGGCAGGCATGATGGTGGGGACGGGGAGGGTAGGAGGAAGGCAGTCCAGGGGATGGGTAGTGCAGGAGAGACAGAGGAGGACGAGGTAATCAGGGTCTGGCCCACTGAGGAGCCACCTGTGGCCACCAGATGGCCAAAGTATCCTTAGGCTTACCCTTAGCTGGTGTTGCTGGAGTATCCTGTTCAAGAGTGATCTTATGGTGCATGCCACAAGGCACGCACCTTCTGGACCGCTGGAGCTCTCGGCAGCAGAAAGGCCAAGCCCCAGGAGGGCCGTGGCATCCTCAAGTGATGACAGCTGAGGCAGCTGGGAGACTATGCAGATGAGCTGCAACCTCACCAGTTCCTGGCTTGCTGGAGCTTAGGGCGGCAGAAAGGCCAAGCTCCAGCGTCCTCAAGCTCCAGCGTCCTCAAGCTATGGCAGGCAAAGCTGGTGGGAAAGCATGCAGATGACCTGTAACCTCACCAGTCCTTGGCCTGCTGGTTGGTGGAGCTCAGGGCGGCAGAAAGACCAAGCCCCAGGGGGGTCACAGCGTCCTCAAGCAATGACAGTCGAGGCAATTCAATTCAATTATATTATATTTATTGTTTAACCATAGGTTTTTAACAAAACATATACATAATACATAGTACGTGATACACATATAGACAAATACTAAATCCCACATCATACCCAATTCCCCCCACCTGCCCTAACAGCTGGGAAGTGTCAGTAATTTACAGAGTCGTCGGCGATAGCACCATGGAACATTTCCGTCAACATACCCTTATTCCTCTCCCTCATCCTGAGCAGACTGTATAGTCCTTAGGCGTATAAAAATCTGGCAGTACCTTGCTACCGTCCTTGACAAGGGCGAATCTGTCCCTCCAAGGAATTCCCTCACCTTAACCCTTTGGTCAAAGGGGTCCTGGATGAATTTACCCAGTAGGGTGTCTCTAGGCCCCTTCAAGGCTGTACATCGAAAGAAAATGTGATCATAAGAGTCCACCTCCAGTAGGTCACATAGCTGGCAAAATCTTTCGGCCCTCGGTACACCTCTATAGCGACCCTCCAAGAGGGCAGAAGGGTAGACATCACAACGAAAACATGCAAAGGTCCTGCATTGGTTAAAATCCCACCACAAAGAAAGATAACTATTCCTCATGTTCATAGGACCCCCCAGTATGTAGTCAGGCACAACCCTCTGGGCGAACAGCTGGGACCTTTCGACAGTCGAGGCAGATGGGAGAGTATGCAGATGAGCTATAACCTCACCAGTCCGTGACCTGCTGGAGCTTGGGGAAGCAGAAAGGCCAAGCTCCAGGAGGGTTGTGGTGTCCTCAAGTGATGACAGTCAAGACAGCTGGGAGGGTATGCAGATTATTTCTTCCTAAGTCTCTCCCCCAGCTCCTGTCTCTCAGATTGTAAGCCCTAGGGGCAGGGACCGTGTCTATTTTATTACTTTGTAAAGTGCCAGGTACACTGCTGGCGCTATATAAATGTTTATTAATAATAATAATTATTATTTAACAGTAATACTGTTGTAGCCCCTAGAGAAAAACCATTTGGGACCTCCGTGGGTTAGGCACTAATCAAACCTGGGTTAAATAAAAGTCCCTGACTCCAAGAGATTATAGTCTAAGAACCTGATCCTGCAAAAACATCTGTGAATGTACAATGGGGCAACCTTGTGGCTGATCGAGGGGACTTTCACAAAGGTGGCTAGACAATAGCACTGATATTTCAAAACCAACTAATCATAAACTGCTTTACTATGATTAATTAAGGGTGGTTGAACTATTTACACAGGTTTAAGCAAAAGTTTAAGTCTTTCAAGGTTTCCTCTCCAGGGTGATAACAGATCAAATAATGTACCTAGACCTACAGCTCAGGACAACAAGGCACTCCAGCAGCCAGTGTTCACAAAGTCAGCTGCTGTCTTCCTGACAGACCCCCAAGCTCAAATTGGCGCCACAAATTTCTCTAGCCCAGATTTTCCCACAACCACCATTCCCTCACTCCACAATCCACACAGTTCTGTGCCATACAGCCTATTTCTGCTCTCTCTGTGCTACAGATATGGAGTTGGACGGACACAAAACTACAGCTCTAGAGGGCAGCTCCCCTCCAGAATCTGATAACCTCCTACTGCCCTTCTCAGGACTTGTCTACCAACTGCCCCTGCCGCCTCCGAACCAATCTCTTTAAATTTTGTCAAGGTTCAGTGGAAGGTGCCAAAGCTGTAGCATGAGCCATCTTTCTACTGGTTACTGCAATGCTCTCTGGCTGGCACTTTCTCTCCTTTGAGCTATACCATTTACCTGGTGGTCTAAAACATTCCCAAACATTATACTGCATGTAACTTCATATTTCAATTGGTCTTATATTTCAATTGGTCTGTAAATGCATAGTTATTTGAAAGACCAAGGTTTTATAGTTAGGTTTGATATCGGTTGGTTAGGTACATAAAATGAGGAAAGTGCATTTAATAACTGGAAAAAGAGAACAGGGACCTATGCTCACTGCATTTTCCCCAATGGTGGCAATGGGGAAAACACAGTGAACATGGGTTGCTGACATATTATGTGAAACATAAAACTGTACTGTAAACTTTGTGAGAATCTCAAACTTTCTGTACAAATTTTATGTTTGTGCATCTTACCATTAACTTTAATTTTGAAAATATTAGCATCCCATAAAGTTTTATAACAAGTTTTGCAACTCAAACCCATAACTACAAAAGTCCTTTGGTGTGTCCCAGACCAAAACTGAGGGATGGAAAATTGCTTACCTTCTATGACCCTTTTCACACAGACACTCAAACACTGATACAATGGGTGTTGCATTTTATGGGAAAGTGATTTTACAAACAAAATAGTGTTGTAGAAATCAAAATGTAAAATAAGTAGTCCTATACATCTAAAAATAATAATAATCAAGCTTGGCTTAATTGGGAACAATGTTTAATGTAAATCAATGGGATTTTATTATTATTTCTTATTTTATTATTAATTTTGCTATAAAGAGACCAATATCTCCTCTTCAGGTGCACCAGTTGTTCCAAGTATTTTGTGCATCTTTATGATATCTGGTTGAAATCAGCCTGCAAGATCAAAGTTATTAAAGAGGGCAATCACATATGTAAATCTAAAGGATTTATGAGGATGGGATAGAAAAAGGGTCCCTGCCACATTTCTGCTTTTGGTTTATCTATTGTTACAGAACTGGGGAGAGAAGGGGACATGCACCTACCTTTGGGTTGTCTGCTCCTCTGTCAATTTTATTATTTATTATTATTATTATTTATTATTATTGGCATACAGGACCCAGTGCTATGAAAGAGAGGCAGTGGGATTTTTCAGCTACAAAATTTACCATATCTTCCCTCTAGGTGTACCTATTGCTTTGGGTCTTCTAGTACAGTGCTGTGTATGACTAGTAGTGCTATAGAAATGATAAATAGTAGTAGTAGTATCTTTGGGTAATTTCAGATGTTACGCAATCATCACAGTCAACCACGGACAATCCCCTGTGGTGACGCATGGTCACGTAACGTGTGTTTGCTCACTGCCAGATGTTCACCACGGTGAACCACCGGCGGTGGGCAAATTAACCACACCTTCGAAGATGGTCTGGGCACCATCTCCGAAAGCGTGGTTAATTGAACCACGGCCTGGAATCGGCGGCCAGTAACGTCTGTTACCGCCGCTGATTCCAGGCCGTGACCCAGGACGGAATCGAGCACAGTGGCCAGATTGGCCGCTGCGCCGGCCCGTCTCCTGGAGGGCGGCCAGCCTGGGGAGCATGGGGGGGGGGCTGTGCGGCCGCACGTTGCACCGCGCAGTCCTGCCTCCTCCCCCGATTCCCCGCTGGAATCAGCCGGTTCGTCTGTTGACAGGCCGTTCTGATTCCGGCGGGGAATCAAAAGGTGATTCCGTGACGGGGCCTATAGGCGCCCCGTCACGTATGAAATCACCCTTTGTCTTCTGCCCAGCTAAATCTGGTGGGGGCAGGGACCCATCTCTTATGACTACATTGCTACAGTGCTATATAAATAATAATAAATAAAATTTGATTGAAATTAATCTATGGGATTAAACCTTTTTTTCTCTATAGGAAACCAGGCTGTGAGTAGCAGCGTTGGATAGAAATGATATTGAGTGTTGTTGGATAGAATGATATAGACGATATAAATGACTTTCCATTCAGAGTGGTGGGTTGTAGAGAGCAGGTGTGGGAAAAAAACAGTGAGTGCTGGAGGAATAGTGCTGAACAGTTATCTAACTGGATGCTGGGGTTTTTCCACCTGGCATATTTGATGAAAGAGTGCATGTGAATATTTAATTCTCCTTAAACTTTTTTTCTTAAATTAACATGCACGAGTTGGAACGTTTTATATTGGATCATAAATTTGAGGTTTTTGTCATAAAGCTTCTATTTTATGTGTCTTTGCAGTGTCTTGCGTGCTGGTGTTTAGCTGTCATTATTTGTTGCTGCGATTTAGTCATTTCTTTGGGAGGCTGGTTTAGAATATTTGAATTCCTAATCCCTGTTAGGTGCCTGTATTCCAGACGAGCACATTTATTGTTTGGTTGTGGGGTGTTTTTTTTTGTTTTTTTTTACTGAAACAAAAATTCATCCTAAAAATTAAACACAATTTTTTTAAAAAGTGAGTTGACCGTTTACTGTTTGCTCAAGGCTTTCCTGCATATTGGAATGGGGAGGCGCTAGGACCGGGCTTCCTTCTAGAGGCTGCTCGTGTCGGACGGGGTGTGTGTGTGTGTGTGTGTGTGTGAAGCAGAGTCGCTTATGCAGGAGAGGCGCTGCTGCTGCTGCTGCTGCCATTTCCACTCACACTCCACACTGGGGGGGGGGGGAGGGAGAAGAGGGAGGTTACAGAGTCTGATTGAACTGAGGAGCTCCGCTGCCAACACTCGCACACTGCCTGCTGCTGCTGTTCCTGCACTCTGGGCAAGGGAGGGGGAGGAGAGAAGAGAAGAAGAACAAAATAAAGGGAGAAAATAGTTAGAGGGGAAAGCTGAGAAGGGAAGAAAAGGCAAAGCCCCCCTCCCATCCCGAAAGACAGCAGAGTTTCCATGTAGCAGCTAGGGAAAGAAGACTGGAGCTCAGGAACTGGGAGAGAAGCTTTCCAAGCAAGTAACTTTATCCCTGCAGAGCAGAGAGGAGAGCACAGGCAGGACTAACAACTGCTGAGAATAATTCGTACTCATCTTAATCACTGATCAGCTAGACCCCAAAGGAGGTTCAATGCGCTACTCCAAGCTATTCCTAGTTTCCTTCTCGGGGTAACTTTGGAGGACTTGCTGCTGCTGCAGGCGGCGTTGCCTGGAGGTGAGAGAGGACCCTCGCAAGAAGGAAGGCGAAGTTTGTGGGGGTTGTTTGCAGAGGAGGAGAAGATGGGCTGGAAGAGTCGGTGCTGCTGGGGAGGCGGAGGGGACCTTCTTTTCCTGCTCACCCTCTTGCTAGGGTTCTTGCTGCCCGCCTGCAGGACTCGTATGTACACGAACCACTGGGCTGTGAGGATAACTGGGGGACTCCAAGAAGCCAACAGGATAGCTAGCAAATACGGCTACATCAATATAGGACAGGTAACCCTCCTTCAAACGGGCATGATACACTGCTTTCGAGCCGAGGGGAGCTTCTGCTGCGGAGAGTCTGGGTTGGCACCGTGAGGAGCAGGTCGAGGTTAATCCTGCAGCCCAGGCTCCTCCAGCTCCCTCGCCGAGTGCATGCAGGGGGCTGAATCAGGCAGCTGTTTGTGAATGGAACTGGCTCTCTGGATTGTGCTGCGGGCGGGGGTGGCTGCTCATTCTTGGCGGTTGCGTGTGTGTCTCTGCCCAGGTTTCTCTTAGCCCCCCAACACCTTTGGCTGGGGGGGGGGGGTGCGTGCGCGCGCTGGGGTGGCCTGGGTGTGCAAAGCAGGGGGAGAGAAGTTTCTCTCTGCTGCAGACAGTTTGGGAAAGGCTGGGGGGGGGAATGTTCTCCTTCGCAGCTCTTCCGAGGGGGGCAGCTTTTAGCGCAGCGGGAGCTTGTACAAATGACCAGCGAAGAGACGTTTGAAACTTCCTGCCTTCCGACAGTGGCTGTTGCAGGGGTCGGAGAGGTGAAGAGAGAAATCGCGGCGGCTTCCTGCGATCACCTAGACACAAGGCTCCCAGCCTTTGACTGGGGGAGGGGGTGTGGAAAGGGAGGATGGATTAGGTAGGGAGCTTAACCTCGGAGGGGGGCTTATATCAGGTAAAGGATCCGTGTCCACCTTTCAAAATGCAGTGAGAACGGGGGAGCTGTTTTGTTGTGATCATGAATACAAAGTAATGATCTCCAGCGGGCTGGCAGCTACTAAAATCGTGGCGGGGTACATTTAGCCAGAGTGTACTTTCACCCAGGTAAATGTCCGACTCTCTTTGGAATCCGGTCTCCTCCCACTTCAGGAGTTCAGGCGAGGATATTTTCCAGAGCCGGACTCCTTTAAGGACTCTGAGCTCCATGCTCCTAGCTGGAACTGCCCTCCGGATCGAACTAGTCATTACTCTTGGGGCAGTGGTTTGTAAATTGTGGGGAGACACGGTTTGGGGAGGAAAGAGTACCAGTTTTGTCAGCGCTCGCAGGGTGCCTGGCCCTCTTCTCAGCCTCCACCCCCTTCCCCACCTCCCAAACTCTCCAGACTATTTGTGCAATTTCAGAGCGTGAACTTTGAGCTCAGTCTCTGAAAATCAGATCTTCTTTAACAAGCAGATTGTGTCCCTAGCCAGTCGGAGCCAAGACTTTGCAGCTACTTCTGCCAGAACACGGGGGTGTAATGTGGGATGTCTAGCGCCCATTGTAACTATCCTCTGAAGAGACAGGTCGCAAGGAAAGGGAAGGGTGACCCTTTGTGCCCCTGGCTCACAGCAGTGTCTCTTGGTTTGCAGCCAACCAGCAGCAGTTTAAAGGAGTGAAGCAGTCTGGTCCTGTTAAAAAAAAATCCGAGTGTGCGGAAAGCATTAAGCAAGGGAAGGTGGGGGTGGAATTGTAGTCCAGGAGAGGAAATGTTCCCTGTCTACAAAAAGGGCATTTGAGGGCCCATCTGCAGAACCTGCATGATATTGAATAGTAGGAGGAATTATATGCACTCAGAGGTCCAGTTATAAAATATTTATCTTGTATAAGTAAGGTGCAGCCAGGATCTGTGTACTACTCATCATGACATTGCAATGTATTGCATTGCATTGTATGTATAGAGAACAAGAAGCAGAATTTCTGAAATGTAAATTAAAAATTGGAGAAAGGCAAATGTAGGTTTTTTTTCTGAATTCAGGCAAATTTTACATCAAATTATACAAATCTGCCTTGATCTGTTGAGTCAGGAAACATCTGGAATCCACAGATGTTTAGTTAGAAAACACCTGGAACTGCTTGGATCCAAAAAGCAGTCAATGAAAAAAATATTTGAATCCAGCCAGATCCAGCCACTGTGAGTAAGGAAACACCTGCTGGATCCAGTCACACTTAGAAAACACTCAGCTTAAACATGATTCTAGGCACAGTTACTGCAGTAAGAAAAGAAAAAAAATCAGAAGATCCCTCTTTATAACAAACATCCTGCCATGGTATATCACACGTTTCCTGGCACCTAGCCTTAAGGTGTGAGACATGTTATCTAGTGCATAACAAAATGAGTGGTTGGTTGGTTTGTTCTTTTTCTCCCCTCCCTCCCCCCCATTGTTCTGCATACATTCTCTGTGAAGGTACAGTATTTCTGTCTTGTGCTTTTTATTGCACTGATTAAAACTTTACAGTGCAACTGTTTACTTATGCAGAAAAGTCCTTAATCAGAGGCAGCAGTTCACAAAATACAGCTGCACTCCCACCACAGCTTTTTCCAACCCCATCAGATCAAAGGATAGTAACACTTGTCCAACTGTTGTTTGTGTCATAAACAGTTCACATGAACTTTATTTGTTTTTCAAATACAACTTTGAATGATCCATCATTCTGAGTGATTTCCTTAGTTTCATATGTAAATCTGGACATTTATTACTACAAATTATTTACAAAAAGCTGGATCCTGCTATTGAAGTTATAGAGAACTTTAATACAAAACAGTAAATTTTCAAAAGGAGTAAGTCGCAGCCTCTCTTTTGTATTCACAGTCCAGCTAGTAAATTAGATTTAGGAGAAGAAAGATGCAAAGGTACATTTACATGTGCAAACTTTGCCCATGTATGATCCCAAATTTTAAACTTCCCTGTATTATTGTGTTTCTTACTATGCATTTTTTTCTAGCTTGTGTCTTCCTTTTTGCACCAGCAGTCTGAGAATCATCCTATTGTATAGACAAGATATGTGGATGGATTCTCTCTGTTCCTTGTTATATTTGTCGTGCCAGCTGACTTCACAGCGGCTCTGCGTGGGCATGAGTGGGACTGTCTCCTCTAAAAACAGCCTTAGTGAGGGGTGTGTATGTGAACATTATTGATAGTATGAATAGGGCTGATAGTTGATGCCCATTCTTGCTGATTGTTACCAGACTTGAAACCAGAATAACAGGCAGTGGATGCATAGAAGACATCCACAGAAAATACTGTACATGTTTTAGATGGAAAAGTGGCTACTGAAAGTTATTTTGCCCTACCAAGCTTGGAGTCCAGAGCTCTGTTTAGTGTACTTAGTCTATTTATCTGTTCTGACAGAGTGCTATGCATTTAGATGTCCAGTGTCAGGATAAGGGTGAGCTAGTCGATATAGTGTACCTGGACTTTCAGGCCCCTCATGAGAGACTCTTTAGGAAATTAAACAGCCATGGGATAAGAAGCAGTGTCCTATCGTGGATTGGCAACCGGTTAAAAGACAGGAAGTAAAGGGTAGGACTAAATGTTCTGTTTTCACAGTGAAGAGTGGTAACTAGTGGAGTGCCCCAATGATCCGTAGTGGGACCAGTGTTGTTTAATATAGTCATTAATGATCTGGAGAAGGGAGTAAAGGGAGAGGTAATCACATTTGCAGATGACACAGTTATTCAAGATAACTTGGAAATTCAAGATAGTTAAAACCTGAACAAACTGTGAAGAACTGCAGGAGGATCTTGTGAGACTGGGCATCTAAGTGGCAGATAAAATTTAATGTGGACAAGTGCAAAGTGATGAACTTGGGGGAAGGGAAAAATAACCCAAACTATATGTATACAATGTTGGTTTCTAAATTAGAAGTTACCACTCAGGAAAAGAATCTTGGAGTCATTGTGAACAATACATTGAAATCTTCAGCTCAGTGTGCAGCAGTGGTCATAAAAGCAAAGCAAATGTTAGGAATCATTCGGAAAGGGATAGAGAATAAAACTGAAAATGTTGTAAGACCTCTGTATAGATCTATGGCATGACTGCAACTGGAGTATTGTATGCAGTTCTGGTTGCCCAATCTCAAAAAAGGCATAGTAGAACTAGGAAGGGCAAAAAAAATGATCACGGGTATGGAACGGCTCTTGTATGATAGGTTAGGGCTCTTCAGCTTGGAGAAGAGACGAGTGAGAGGGGATATGATGGAAGTTTATAAAATCATGAATGGTGTGGAACACATAAATGGGGAGCAGTTATTTACCCTCTCTAACGGTACTAGAACAAGGGGACACTCCATGAAATTAACTGGTAGCAGATTTAAAACAAATGAGAGAGCATTTTTTCACTCAGTGCACAATTAATTTGTGGAACTTACTGCCAGAGAAAGTGGTTACGATTAGTAAGTGTAGCTAGTTTTAAAGAGAGACTGGATAAACTCTTGGAGGATAGGTCCATTAATGACTATTAGCCAAGTAGGTTCGGGGAACGTAACAGCTTACTGTTGGGGGCTGGAAAAACAGGGAATGGATTGTCCATGTGACCTGTTGGGTACTTCTCCCAAGAGACAGAGATTGGCCACTTTCGGAGGCAGGATGCTGGGTTTGATGGACAATTGATCTGACTCAGCATGGTACTATTTCTGTTCTTGCGTTCTTATTTATTTATTTTTTTAAAATTATACCCCGCCCCTCCTGCCAGGCAGCCCAAGGCAGCTAAAAAATCAATCAGTAAAAATACAATAAATATATATTATGTTCTTAGTTTCCTTTCATGGGTGTATATTAGGTTCTCTTTAGGACTCCCACTTTTTAAAGTCTCTGATCATCCCAAGCAAAGACTTCTCCAAAAGGCATTCCTGTGTCCGTGTGTTCATTATCCCTGGGCAATCATGCAGTTTTTCTGTCCGTCCCCCGTCCTCCCCCCATATGATCAGATTACATTGGATATCCAATTATATACCTTTACCAAAAAAAAAAGTTGCCCAATGGTGCCAATAAAATTGCAAAAACAATAAAAAAAGAAAAAAAGGAAGGAAAGAGAAAGTGGTATCACGTACATCAAGTATCTTGAGTTTACAGTTACAAAACAGAGGTGAAGGCACAAGCCATTGCTGTCAGCAGTCTATCCCAGTTTTACATCTTTAGCCATTACTTTTGATGGGGATAATGGTCTTATTATGTACCTATTGTCTGATAGTTCAACCATCCTCGCTGTCCATAGTATGTTGATTCTAGGCCAACCATAGTCTGTATTTCTTTTAAACACACTGGGTGTTTGTAGCTGTCCATATCAATGTGGCCAGTAATAAGTTCCCAACAGTGGTTCCAGATTATATAGAACTCTGCCAGTTTGTCATGGATGTCTGCAGCTATCCGCTCCATGGAAGCCAGGAACCACAATCTTTGAATCCAGTCAGATAGGGTTGGGCCGGCCGGCGTCTTCCATTTCTGGGTGATAGAATGGATTGCAACTAGGAAGAGCATGTGGTAAAAAACCTTAGGTGTGTTATTCACAGAGTTGTGGGGATACAATCCCAGCAGTGCCACCTGGGGTGATAATTCAAAGTGAGGCACCAATACCTTTTTAATAGAGTCCCAGACACTGTTCCAGAACACTTGCATTTATATAACTTTTTATACTTGTTACTCTGTGTACTGGACAAAATAACATGCTTTAGAGTGCAGGCAGACTACAGTGCAATTCAATTAATATGGCCCATTGTAGTTTAGAAAAATAATTTTAAAAAGTTTGATAGGTTCTTAATCTCTGTGTGAAGCAAAGTCTATAGCACATAGCACATGCAGATTTTATAGGACATAGGTGAAAAAAACAGTAGTTAAATATTTAAGGAGAAGAGATGCTTGGAAAAGCCAAGAGTTGGATTGGCTGCCTTTCCACTATGGATATTTAGAAGTTTCAGGCAAGAGAGAAGTGATGAATCTTGACATAGATTTGAAGAGTCAGGGAGTCATTCAGGTGTGAATAAGCAGGAAAGTTTGGGAGAAAAAAAGCAATGATGAGGGCAACGTTGTAAAGAATCTACTGCTTTCCATAGACAAGAGGAAAAGATTGAAGGAAACCTTGTATGAATAGGGCAAATGGAAAGGAAAGTGGGATGAGATGAGTTCACAGGCATGGGTTTGTTTTTACAACCAACGGACAGAGAATGATCTAATTAAAAAGTCATCATCCAGTGTCAGAACTTCTTGGGTGATTTCAGATGTTATGGGCAGGCACTTTCACCATGAGCCATGGGGTGGTTTGGACCACGGCCGGGGGTGAAGGGGCGCGGCAACAGATGTGCACCTCATTTCCCCCGGCCGTGGTCCGAACCGCCCCATGGCCCGTGGTGAAAGCGCCTGCCCATAACGTCTAAAGCGGCACACACCCCCAGAGGGGACGGGGCCATGCGGCACAGCATGCTGCCGCACGGCCCTGCCCCCTGCGTTCCCCGATGGCCCTCCCCACTCCCGACAGGCAGCGGCAGTGGCCAATCCAGCCGCTGCCGCAACCACAGGCGGGGGAATTTCATTGACCACAGTGAACGGCAAGTAACCAGACGTTACTTTCCGTTCACCACGGCCGTGGTGGCCTTTCACCACACTTCTCAACCTCCTCACGTCCGGAGGTCCAGAAGTGTGTTGAATGCAAACATGTGCGCGTTTGACTGTGGTGCACATCTGACGGCGAGCCAACAGACGTGCACCACAGTCAAATGCGGCCCGTGTTTGACCATGGTTCAGCCGGGGTGAATTTCAGACGCGTAACGTCTGAAATCACCCCTTGTTTTTAGAACGGCTTAACACTGGGAATAAGGATATCACCATCTCCTAATGCAGGTAAACACAGATGGTTTGTTTGTTTTTTTAATTTAGAAAATTGAGTTCTTGAGAATTAGAAGCAATATTCAAAAGAACAAATCTTTATCTCTTTAAAGTCAATGATAATTTTGAAATAGATGCCAGTACAACCAGCATCTAGCCAAAAGGACCCAATGAATACAGTAGAGTACATAAGAAGAAATGAGGCCATACTAAGGACATGTTGACTAATGAGGACAATGCATCCGAGATGATAGAAGGCAGATTTTGCACACTAGGAAGATCATAACAGTACTTTTGATTTGATTTATTAATGGCCTCGGCCAAAAACTAAAGATTATAATACAAGAGTACAAAAATAAAATTATTAAAACACACCATAACTGCATTAACATATAATTTTTCCAATACACTACTCACATAATACACCATCTCTATCAAAACTGAACAATAATAAACTAAGGGGAAAAGGAGTGAGGCCCCTTTTTTACATTTCCTCTTGGCTCAGTGCCCTTTCCTCAGAGGTAGCTCAATTTCCGATTTTCAATCTCTGTTAACCGCTTCTTACGCTGTAACTGGGCTGCATACAGGAACCTAGCCGATGCCATAACAGTACTGGTTGGCAATTCAATTATCTGAGTAGATAGGGAAGGCAAATGTGGTGAGCCCATACTAATGCAATCCAGATCATTCAGTTAGTATGATCAGGAACACAGGCATACAGTCAAGGATAACTATACAACAGCTTCAGGGCAACTGAATATAGGCATTGCCCAGCCACGGGACAACACAGAGGGGATTCACAAGTGCATTTAAATCCCACGAAATCCTCGGCGGCATAGTGCGATTTAAAAACCCCGCACTTCCGGGCTGGTGTGAATGCGCTGAGCGCGCACATTTCCACTTAGCCCGAATGTTTGGAGTGCAGATTGAAAAGTTGCTCTGAGCAGCTTTTCAAACCGTGCTCCAAACATTCGGGCTAGGTGGAAACGTGCGCGCTCAGCGCATTCACACCAGCCCAGAAGTGCGGGGTTTTTAAAATCACACTATGCTGCCGAGACTTCTGTGCGATTTAAAGACACGTCTGAATCCGCCCATAACATACTGGTTAGAAGCTCAGCCCACCTGTTATTCCGAGTCCCATCTCTGTATTAATCAGCTGGTTGGTACAGAGATTTCTATCTGGGCACTGCTCTTTCTGAACTCTCTCCATCTTTTCTTTCTTTTTCCTGATAAGAACATAAGATGTGACATCCTGGGTCAGACCAAAGGTCTATCAAACTCAGCATCCGATCTCTGACAGAAGTCACTGTCAGTTGCTTCAGAGAAGTACCCAATAGGTCATAATGGAGTGATCCATTCTACGGTGTTAGTAGGTCAGGGTGTCTGGTAAAACTTGAAGCTCATATCCCCATCCTTACTTACCAGAAGGAAGGAATAGATTATATGTCTCTCAGTTCATAAAAAGATTGTATTTTGTGTGTTTGCACCACAGGATCCAAAGGGATGCACTGAGAGAGCTGCTAAATGCACTACTGATTCTTTTTGGTGTAAAACAACCAGCTGGGAGCCATTATAAGCAACCATAATTCAGAGTAGCCTGAAAGTTGATATGCATTATATGCAGTACAGTCCCTAGAAGGATAAGTGGGAGCATAGATGTGCCCCTTCTTTCTAGCTGTATCAGATACATCCTTCACTGTTCCAGGACCTTATGTTCAAATCATTGAAAAACTCCAACTTGTATTTGCTGTGTGGATGGAAGCTACTCTAGAGTTTGGTAAATCGTATATAATCTGTGCTGTACTGGTCCAGTTGACAGAAATATTACAGCTGCATTGACATAGTGCAGGTTTAATGTTGCAAAACAAAAGGAAACAAATTTTGTCTTGATACAGCCATGAAAATGATGATTTTCTTGATAATTTCCCCATCATGATGATTTTCAACCATGATAATTTTCAGCCATGAAAATGATAATTTTCCCTATCTCTCGCCTGCCCCAATCTTATCCCCATTCCCTGCCTTTCCCCTGATCAGCTCCCATTCTCCTGCTCCCTTTGGAACTGTCGCTCCTCTGCCAATAAAGCCCCCTTCATCCATGATCTCTTCCTCTCCCACTCCCTCCAGCTCCTTGCCCTTCTGAAACTTGGATCTCCCCCTCTGACTCTGTCACCCCAGCTACCCTCTCCTTCTGGGAGTCTCTCCTTTTCTCACCAGCCACTCCGTGAAGGCTGGGGTGGTGGCGTGGGCTTCCTCCTCACTACCGCCTGTCAATTCCAACCACGTTCTCCTCCCCCCTCTGTCTCCTTCCCTTCCTTTGAGGCTTACTCTGTGCACCTCTACTCCCCCCTCCATCTCTGCGTTGCTGTCATATACCGCCCCCCCCCCGGCGCGCTCTCTTCCTTTCTCTCTGAATTTGAGTCATAGCTCACTTTCTTCCTCTCCGATGATACCCCCACTCTCATCCTCGGTGACTTGAACATTCACGTTGATGTTCCTTCCCAGCCCTCCATCTTTCGCTTCCTCTCACTAGCCTCCTCCTTCATCCTCCACCTTTGGGCCAACTCCCCCACCCATGCTAATGGCAATTCTCTTGACTTCGTCTTCTCTAGGAACTGCTCTGTCTCTGATCTCTCCTTCGATCCTCATCCCATCTCTAACCACTTCCTTGCCTCTTTCGATGTCACCCACTGTCCCCCTTCCTCTTCCCCTTCTTCATGCCCCTTCTGTGACCTGCAGGCCATTAACCCCCTGGACTTTGCCTCCTCTCTCTCCCCCCTTCTCCCCATAATCTCCTCTTCCTCCTCCTCCCCTGATTCTGCCATTTCTGCTTTCAATGCCTCTCTCTCCACCACCCTTGACTCCCTTGCCCCCCTCTCCTCCCGCTCTGCCCGCTCCCACAACCCCTGTCTTCGGCTCACCCCCAGTATCCGCCACCTCTGCTCCTTCACCCGTGCTGCTGAACGCCTTTGTCACAAATCCCACTCTCATGCTGACTTCCTTCACTTTAAATTATGTCTCTCCTCCCTTCTGCTGTCTCCCTCGATAGACAGAATTACTATGCCTCCTGCATTGAGTCCTGTTCTCGGGACCCTCGCCGCTTGTTCTCCACCTTTGACTCCCTCCTCAAGCCCCCCTGTCTGCCTCCTCCCTCTTCCCTTTCTGCTCAGGATCTTGCTTCCTCCTTCACCTCCAAGAAAGACAAGATCCGCCTCAACATCGCTTCCCACTCCTCTCCTCTTCCTACTCCCACCCCTCTCTCTCCTCCCCCTCCTTCTCTCCTGTCCTCCTTCCCTCCCACCTCCTTTGAGGAAATCTCATCCCTTCTTTCCTCCTCCAACCCTTCCACTTGCCCCCTTGACCCCATCCCCTCCTGCCTCCTGACCTCTATTGTTTCCACTGTTGCCTCTTCCCTCCTGTACATCATCAACCTCTCCCTCTCTACTGGCTCCTTCCCATCCGCCTTCAAGCATGCCACTGTCTCTCCTATCCTCAAAAAGTCCACTTTTGACCCCTCTGACCCTTCTAACTACCATCCTGTCTCACTCCTTCCTTTTGTTTCCAAGCTTCTTGAACGTGTTGTCTACTCCAACTGCCTTGACTTCCTCTCCACCAACTCCTCCCTTGACCCCCTCCAATCTGGCTTTCGCCCCCTTCACTCTACTGAAACTGCCCCTAAGATCACCAATGATCTTCTTGTGGCTAAATCTAATCGCCTCTATTCCATTCTTGTCCTCCTTGACCTCTCTGCTGCCTTCGATACTGTTGACCACTCAGTCTTGCTGGATTCACTTCACTCCCTTGACTTCTGTGGCTCCGTCTTTGACTGGCTCTCCTCCTACCTCTCTCACCACTCCTTCAATGTGTCTTGCCAACTCCACCTCCTCCTCCCTTCCACACTCGGTTGGTGTTTCCCAAGGCTCTTTCCTTGGCCCTCTCCTCTATCTATACCCCATCCCTAGGCAAACCCATTGCCTCCCATGGCTTCCAATATCACCTCTATGCTGATGACACTCAACTCTCTCTCTACTCCCTCTCTATCCCCATCTATTCAAGCTCGCCTCACCAGCTGTCTCTCTGAGATCTCTACCTGGATGTCTCAACATCAACTCAAACTCAACATGGCTAAAATTGAACTCCTTATCTTCCCCCCTCATCCTTCCTCTCCCTGTTCCCTGTCGATCCTCATCGATGGGGTCACCATCCTTCCTGTCTTCCAAGCCCGTAGCTTAGGCTTCATCTTTGACTCACCCCTTTCTTTTAAACCCTACATCAACTCTGTTGCCAAATCCTGTCGCTTCTCCCTCCATAACATTGCTAAGATTTGTCCTTTTCTCTCTGTCTCCTCTGCCAAAACCCTTGTTCATGCCCTGGTCATCTCTCGTCTCAATTACTGTAACTTCCTTCTCACTGGCTTCCCCAGCTCTCACGGTTCTCCAAAACTCTGCTGCCAGGGTCATCCACCTCACTCGTCCTCATTGCTTCGACCACATGCAGCCCCTCCTCTCCTCTTTTCACTAGCTCCCTCTTCCTGAACAAATCCTGCACTATCTCCTAGTCTTCACCTATAAAACTCTTCACAACCTTGCTCCCCCTACATCTCTTCACTAATTTCCCTCCATACGCCAGTACATGAACTCCGCTCCTCCTCTGTTCCCTCTCTCGCCCTTCCACGCCTCCCCTGCTCCCCTAACCACCTTCATCCCTTCTTCCTAGCTGCTCCCCACACCTGAAACTCCCTCCCTGCCCACATCTGCCTTGCCTCCTCCCTTCGTACCTTCAAATCCCTCCTCAAGACCCACCTCTTCCGCTCTGCCCTCCCCGACTCTTCGCTCTCCTCACCTAACTCCTGCTGATAACATCCATCCAGTACAATCTGTTACCTAAGGTCTATGTACTCCTATCCTCACCACATGGACCAACCAGCCATCATTCTTGATGTAACTAAGCCAAGCGCATGCACCTGGAACCTCGCATCCTCATGAATATTACACTCCTTGTCTCTCCCTCTGTTCCCCTTCCTTCGTGTCCCCCCCCTCCCCCTGTCTCTCAGATTGTAAGCCCTAGGACAGGGACCATGTCTATTCAATTACTTTGTAAAGCGCCAGGTACATTGCTGGTGCTATATAAATGCTTGTTAATAATAATAATAATAATTAATAATAAATTTTGTACATGCCATCTTAGGTTCTCATACCTTTCCATGTTTCTTTTAACTACAGAATTTTCTGGAAATAACTTGTTCATTCATTGTTAATATGCTCTTTTACATTGCAAAGACAGACACTCATTTATTCAAGCATGACCTGAATACCGTACTAGAAGCAAGAACCCTATGTCTGGCTTTGACAATGAAACCTTTGGTGCTCTTGCAAGTCACTTAATCTCTCTCCCTACACTTTTTCATTTGTAAATGACAGTCTAGAGTTAGTCAGGCACGTGTTTTCTTTAATCTAAAATGGTTTCAAGGGACTTCAAACTAAGGAACAGTCCTCAAATCTTTGGACAGTTTTGCATATTGTTAGGAGCTGGTGTTTTGTCAGTTTGGGCCTTCTATCAGCAACCACCCTGAGCTGAGGTAGGTCTCTTCCCTAACCGCCTTCCTGACCATGCAGAATGAAAAATGAAGGAAACTGCCTTTGAGGAGAGGGAAAGTGTAAATAACTTGTCCATCTTGTTGCTTCTGTTGGAAAGATTGTTTGGTGATGGTGAAGAACACCAGCTCCTTTCTTTTGTTCTAGGGTAAGGAAGTAAAGGTGCAGGTACTTTTCTGGTCAACACAGCTTCTCCGCTCAGACCCTGTTTCTCTCACCAGGCTTCCCCCACTTTGATTACACTTTTTGGTGAAGGGGCCTAGTGGTTTATCCCTTCCCCATTCATCTGCCATGTTATAGAAAGGAAAGACTGAAACTTTCCCACTTTTCTTACTTGGGAAAACGCACTAAAAATATCCTGTTTTCCAAGACAGTTTATAAGCTTTAATATGAAGAGCCACCCAGTGGACATTGCAGATTACAGTTTATAATCTCGGGGTTGCACGATCAGAGGAGTTGCTGTAGAGATGCCTCTGCTGAAACATAATGTTGTGTAGTGGTGTTAAAGCATAATGCATAAAAATAATGATAATGTGAAGACAAAGTGAGGATATTGTTACAATTAGAAAGATTAATTGGTCAGAAAAAATAAGAAAACATTCAGCACACACCATTGCAGTCCTTAAAAAGAGAATTGCTTCCTTATTTTCCATTATGGGGAAAAACTAACAATACAACTGCCGGTGCTTCTCACTGACTGATGCAAAAAAAAGAAGATCGACTTGTGCTCTGGAGAAACATTTTTCAGTCATCCAGTATTGTTATATACAAAAGGTGTGTGTGGTTAATACAACAAGCAATGCAAGGTGATTGCATGGATTTACAGCTTCACAAAGTTGAGAGGTAACAGTCACATAAAAATATAGGACTTTTAACAATTATATATAACTTCCATCTCCTGTGCACCAAAAATTCAGATAATAAATTTTGGATATTAAAAGAACCTAAATTATCCAGACACAATTCAAGGGGCTGATTTTGATCTATAAAGTCCTAAATGGCTTGGGCCCCAGCTATCTGAAAGACCGCCTCTTCCTTTTATGTTCAGTTATGGTCTTTGAGGTCAGCCGAGAGTGCACTCTTGTGGGTACCATCTGCCTGTGAAGTGTTTGCAACAAGGGCACGCAGAGAGGTGCTCTCAGGGGCTGCCCCCAGTTATGGAACTCCCTCCCCTTGGAGATATGCCTGAGCCTGCTTATCTTCTGGAAGAGATGTAAGACTTTTGTTTGGCCAGGCATCTGGCAGGCACGGATAGAGTTGGGTGGAGGGGTTAGGGAAAGGTTGTGGGAGGGGGGAATAGTGGTTTTATTTTTAGTATTGGTTTTTTTTTTGTAAGCCACCCTGAACCTAACTGGGAAGGGTGGGGTAAAAATTAGAATACATAAATGTGTGCAGTTACTGAAATTTTAGAAATGGAAAAAGAGAAACTAAATGCATAAGATGGCAGAAACAAAAAAACTATATAGGAAGTAGAGGTGGGACCCCGGGCCCATTACCGGCTACCGGATTTACCGGTTACCGGTTCTCTGAAAACCGGATTCCCGGATTAAATCCGGTATACCGGTACTGGATTTATTTCATTGATTTCAATGGGGCGCTGTGTCCCCATTGAAATCAATGAAATAAATTAATTCCCTCCCCCTCCCAGGCTGCGCGGGTGGAAGGGGGGACACCCCCCACCCACCCTGCCCAGCCTGGATTTTTGTTTAAAAAAAGACCCAGAGGCGAGCCCACCCCCCAGCACCAGCGGC
>QEPC01012913.1:8471435-8513058 GCA_003113815.1 Sphenodon punctatus
ATATATATATATATATATATATATATATATAATTTGTTTATATATTTATACCCTGCCTGAGCTGTTTCAGGAGGGGTGGGGTATAAATGTAATAAATAAATAAATAAATATCTAAAACATATAAATAAATAAATCTATAAAAGCAGTTACAAACCTTTAAACTTCCTTACCCTCTCCCGGGCCCCTCCACCCAACCCTATCCTAGCCTGCCAGATGCCTGGCCAAACAGAAAGGTTTTGCAACTCTTCCAAAAGATGAGCAGGCTCAGGCAGATCTCCAAGGGGAGGGAGTTCTATAATTGTGGGGCAGCCACTGAGAGCACCTCTCTGTGTACCCTTGTTGTGACACTTCATGGGCAGATGGTACCCACAAGAGTGCACTCTCAGCTGACCTGAGAGGCCACAACTGAACATAAGGGAAGAGGTGGTCTTTCAGATAGCTGAGGCCCAAGTCATTTAGGGCTTTAAGTCAGAACCAGTACCTTGAATTGTGCCTGGAAAGCTATTGGCAGCCGGTGTAGACCCCAGAGCACTGGTATAATGTGCCCCAGTGACCACCCCTGATAAAAGGCGGACTGCCACATTCTGTACCAACTTCAACTTCTGAACAGGACAGCCCCACATAGAGCACGTTGCAGTAGTCTAGCCTCAAGATTACGAAGGCACAAATTACAGTGGCCAAATACGAGTCATGACAAAAAAGGTCACAGCCTTCTCACCAAATGAAGTTGTTGAAAAGTACTCCTGGCCACCGCTGCAACCTGGCCATCCAGGCGCAGCAGTGGATCCAATGAACCTGAGTGACCAAAGGAGGCTAGACACCATCAATAACAGTGGTCCCTATGTTCCCAGGTCACATGGCCGGCCAACCATCATCACCTTTGTCTTGTCTGGCTTCAGCTTCAGTCGGCTCGCCTGCATCCAATCCCCAATGGCAGCCAGGCACCTGGTAAGCACTGACACTGCAGGGCCTGGGTCAGATTGAAACAAAGAGAGTTGGGTGTCATCAGAAGACTGATGGCACTTCACTCCAAATTTCCTAATGATCTCAAAATTTCAAAAATGGAGCCCTGTGGGACCCTGCAGGGGAACCCCTGGGGATGGTAGTGGGGAGATGAGCCATTGCCCATCACCACTTTCTGGGTTCTTTCATCCAGGAATGAGCGGAGCGACTCAAGGTGCGTGTGTGTGTGTGTATATTTACATCTTCTTCATATTTTCAGCTATTTCTCAACTGTTTAATGTTAGTTCTCCTACTTGACAGGCATATTTTGGAAAACTAGAACATACTGCATTTTCATGGCAAAATCTACTTGTCATGCCAGTCAAGAATATATAGAATACTGCATTTTCATGGCAAAATTCTTCTGTGACTTACCACATGGAGTTACTTGTCATGCCAGTCAAGAATATATAGGATATGTATATAACAAATGCATATAGCTGTCAATCTGAAAAAACTGGAAGAATGCAGTTTTCTACTAGGAGATCTGAAAGCATTAAAGGTCACATCCTGCCCTTATTGTGCATACATGGCTTCAAATAAAGTCAGTTGGAGTTTATTTATTTATATTTATATCCCGCCGGTCCCTGAAGGGTCAGGGTGGCTTACAAGAAAATATAAAATACATTATAAAAACACTTAAAAATACAACACCCCCCCCAAGACCCAACCCACTCCCAACCTTCCACCTAATACCTCTTCCTATCCCCCAACCCATCCTCCCCCTTAAATTATGTCTCCCCACCCCCCATTCAGTACCCACTGCCAAAAGCCCAACAGAACAGAATGGTCTTACACTGCCTCCAGAAGGTCACCAGGCTTGAACACAGGTGGATCTCCTAGGGGAGGGAGTTCCATAGCAAAGGTGCAACAGCTGAGAATGCTCTCCTCATAGTTGAGACCTGGCGAAAAACTAGAGTCTCCAGGAGGGCGCCCCCAGCTGATTGCAGCAGGATGGGCCGCAATGGGACACGTGGAGCCAGGCGATTCCCTCAGATAGATGGGCGCTAGGCCATTTGGGGCTTTAAAGGCCATCACCAGCACCTTGAATTGGCCCGGAAGGCTATCGGCAGCCAGTGCAGTGAATGAAGCAGCGGTGTTATGTGCTTGAGGTGACACATCTCCATTTTTTAATTTTATAAAAGATTTTTATCCTGCCCCTCGTACCCGCAGGGCAGCTCAGGGCGGCATGCAGGACAGCTCGGGGAGGTTCATCCATAAGGAGGTGAACTGCTGTATTCTGCATTAGCTGCAGCCTCCAAACTGTCACCAAGGGCTGCCTCATGTAGAGCACATTACAGTAGTTTAGCCTTGAGGTGAGGAAAGCATGGATGACCATGGCCAGATCAGAGTCTGAAAGAAAAGGCTGCAGCCTCACCAGATGGAGTTGGTGAAAAGCACTCCTGACCACCACCATGACCTGGCAATCCAGGTGCAGCAAAGGATCCAGGAGCACTCCGGGCTGTGAACCCGATCAACCAGAGGGAGCTGGACTCCATCAATAAGAGGAGTCCCAGTCCCCTCCAGGGCGCAAGACCAGCCAACCATCATCAACTTAGTCTTGTCGGGATTCAGCTTCTGTCGACTCCCCTTCATTCACCCACTGCAGCTAGGCAGTGGGTAAGCACCGAGACTGATGGACCTGGGTTGGATGAAAAAGAGAGGTAGAGCTGGGTGTCATCTGCATACTGATGGAACCGCACCCCATACTTCTGAATGATCTCACCCAGTGGCTGCATATACCTGTTGAACAAGAGAGGGGACAGAATGGAACCCTGCAAGATCCCACAAATGAGTTCCTGAGGAGATGTATGAGCAATCTCCTAATACCACCCGCTGCGACCTCCCGGCCAAGAAAGAGTGGAACCACTCAAGAGCAGTCCTGTCCACTCCAGCCAGGTCCTGCAGGTGAGTCAACAACACCTCGTGATCAATGATATCAAAGGCCACTGAAAGATCTAATAAAATCAACAGGGTCTAACTCCAGGCAAAAGTCATCAACTAAGGCCACAAACGCAGTCTCCATGCCATGTTCAGGATGGAAACCAGACTGTGAAGGGTCCAGGAATCGGATAGCATCCAGATGCGCTTGAAGCTGACGAGCCACTGCCCATGTTGTCTGTGTATAACTGAAGACCTATTTTATTTTTAAATGGGCTAAGCCACTATGTTTCAGTTGACATTCCCCCAAATTGAAGAACTCAGACTTTTGACACCCTCCTTATATGTTGAAAATGGTTTGGGAAATTTGATTTTCTATCAGCATCATGGAGCACTGTCAAACTCTCTGGAAAGAGGAATTTGCGTTTATTCTGGAGTTGTGTGTTTTTCTTGATTTTGTTTTTAGTTAAGTAAAAGCAACCTTGGAATTTACACTTTTTATGTTTCAAAGGGTATTTTCAGACGTTACGAGATCACGCTCAACCACAGTGAACCACAGTCAATCCCGCGGCGGGACCAAAGCGCCCTGAACGTCTGTTCGGTGGCTGCCAGATGTTCACCACGGTCAATACCCATATGGGGTCAATTTCAACCACGCTTCCGGAGCTCCCTGCTGGACAATCCGCGAAATCATGGTCAAAGAGATTTCCACTGGGAAACAACAAAAAGTAACATCTGGACGGCAACCACCAGTCGGAATCAAACAAAATGATTCCCAGCCGGGGACAAAGCACGCAGCGTTGCTGCCAGGCAACCAGCAACAACACAAGCACCGGAGGGAGTTTTAAAGGGCAGTCTGCAGCAGGCAAATGTGGCGGGATCGAGCAAGGAGGGAGGCGGAGGAGAGTGGTGGGAGAGAGAGCGAGGGAGGAGGAGGCAGTGGCAGTGGTGGAGGAAGTGCAGGTGGAGGAGGGGGAGGCGGGGGTTGTGCTGCGGATGGGGGAGGGACGACAGCAGCAGCAGCTGGGACAAGCCACCCCGGGGACAGCAGCCAGACCGGGGGAGGCGGCACCCCAGAAATGGGTAAGGGGAACCATAGGGAGGGGAACAGGTGGCACAGGGGCACCAAGGGGGGCAGGAGGCCTGCCCGGGCACCTGGCAGGGAGGGGGGGGGAAAGGGGTGGGCTGCGGGAGGGGTAAAACCACACCCAACCATAACCCCCCCTCCCCTGCCTTCCGCAAACATGGAAACGGGTCCGGGGGGACGAGTCCCCAGAGGACACTGGCACAGCCCAGGTGGAGGAGGAGGCAGAGGAAGAGACGGTGGAGGAGTCGGAGGAGGACCCACAGGGGAGACGGGGGAGAAGGCCCTACCAGCGAGGGGGCCAGTGGGGGTTGCAGGAGACCCGGGACTTCATCAGAATCTGGGGGACCCTGGAGTCCCAGCTGGAGCTTGCGCTCAACCAGTGCAATGAGCACATGTACAAGGACATAGTGTGGGAAATGGAGGTGGCGGGGCACCACCGGACCGTGGCACAGTGCCGCTCTAAGGCCAAGGAGCTGAAGAGGGGGTACAAGGCCATAAGGGACAACAATTGGTGGTCCGGGCATGGAGGCCGGACTGCCCCCTCCTATGATGCCCTGGAATGCATACTTCATATGAAGGGGTCAATAGTTGCCCCACAGCTCATAGGGACCACTGTGGTCCAGGGCAGGGAACGGGCTGAGGTACCCCCCTCCCCTCGCCGCCCCCCAGGAAGGCACATGCTCCAGGGCCTCGGACCCCCAGGAGGAACACCTCAGGACCTCCAACACCTGCAGCCCCCCCAGGACAGCAACCCGGAGAGCCCCCATTCCCAGTCCAGACAGTCAGAGTCCAAGGCGGCACCCTCATCAACCTCAGCCAGTGGTTCCAGGGGGAGCACACCAACACAGAGGGGCTGGCCTCAGAGGGATTGAAGACAGACATAGAGGGTAAGCGAGCAGCTGGGAGGGGAGAGGGACTGGGGGCAGGGGGGGATACACAGGCTGGGGCCAGCCCCAGGCACCCCAGACAAGGTAGGATGGGGGCGAGCCAGACACCCCTACACCAACCACCACCCTTATTCGCCCACAGGGCATGGGGGGGGGGTTGGGGTTGGCTCCCATGTAGGGGCTGGCCCTGGGATCCCCTGGGGGCACCACAGGGGTGGACTGGGTGGTGATCACCCTCACGCCTTGGCCTTCCGGCTGACATGCCTCACCAGGGCATCTCGGATGCGCTTGGCATAACGGTACTCCCTCGGGTTTTCAGCGTTCACATACAGAGGCACAGGGTCGGGGGGGGGGGCGGATGGACTCGGGGTATTCCAGGGATGCCCCTTCGGTCTCGCACACGTTGTGCAGCACACAGCAGGCCCCGATCACCAGGGCCGAGGTCTCCACAGTGTAGTCCAGCCGGCCCGCGAGGCTCCTCCAGCACTGCTTGAGGGCCCCGAAGGCCCGTTCCACCACGGTCCTGCTGGAACACAGGCGGGAATTGTACAGTGCCTCCACATGGTTGCGGGTGACTGGGTATACCTTCATCAGCCACTGGGTGAGGGGATAGGCCGGGTCACCCAGGATACAGGGGGGCATCAGTACCCCCTCGATCCAGGTCATCTCCATGTCAGAAAAGTCCCCCTGGAACATCCGGGCATAGAAGGGGGAGATGGTCAGGATCCAGGCATGGTGACTGCGGTCGGAGTGTCCCATGAAGATGTCTATGACCAGCCCCGGTGATCCACAACCGCCTGCAGTGAGTGATACACGTGCCTGTTGATATACTCTGCAACCTCCCCTGTGGAGGGGCGGAGGATCTCAATGTGGGTGCGTCCACGGCACCCATGCAGTTGGGGAAGCCTCCAGCTATGAACCCGGCCATCACAGCCCCGTGGTCCACCAGCTGGATCGCTCTGTCTAGAAGCACGCCCTCCACAGCCTTGCAGACATCCCGGAGGATACAGGCAATGGTGCTCAGGCCGACCCCGAAGTGCTGTGAGATGGACCGGCAGGAGTTGGGCATTGCCAGGGCCCAGACCCCAGTGGCCACCCACTGGACCATGGGGATGGGGGTCCGCATGGGGGTGTGCTGGCGCTCCAGCCAGGGCATGAGGAGCTCAGCAAGCCGCAGCAAGGTGAGCGTGTCCATTCTAAAGTGGGCCCTCCAGGCTGCCTTGTCCCACTGGGCCAGTGCCCTGGCCCACCACCCCTGTGCCCGCTGGGCCACCCATATCCGCTTGTCAATGGGCATAGTGAGCAGGGCGGCCCAGCGGAAGGCCTCCTTCCCGCATTGGAGGCACCAGGCTGCCTGGCGGATCGCCACTGCCCATCTCCGGCCCTGGCTCACAGCCTGCTGGTTGGCCCTGGACACCCTGTGAGCCCTGAGCCGGGCCAGGGCTCGCCTGCGGCCATGGTGGCCCCTGTGGGACCGTGAAGCGCTCCAGGCCACAGAAACCTGCATCTGGGCACCCAGGTGCACCTCTGTGGTATGGATGCACAGCTGATCGGTGTAGGTGTGATACCACTTGGCTGCGAGCATGAGGTGCATCCAGTAGGCGGCTGCCCTGTCCTGCTCCATGGTGTTGGCAGCCCCTAGGGTTGAAGGTGGGATATGCTGGGCTGGTAATGGGCTGGGTCAGCCAGTGTCCCACCCCCAGCTGCCCAGGCCTCCCACTGCGGGGCAGGTGTCCCTGGGGGTTCAGTTGGGTGCACCTGCTGTCCTTGCATTGGGCCTGGCACATGGACAGGTGTGCGCGGCTGTGCGTTACTGTTGCAGCTGCATGCCTTCTGCCATCACCCCCCTCCGTTTGCAACACCGTATCCTTGCCAGCCTGATTAGCAGTCCTGTCTGGGCGCTTGTTTCCTGCAGCTGTGCCGGTTCTGACCCCACGCCTCGCTCTGCTGCTCTACATTGTTGCAGCCCATGGCTGCCTAGCTTGTCCTTGGGACCTCTCACCTCCCCCCCCTAGGCCCTGCGGGGAATGTGTGCCCCCCTGTCTGTGGTGGTGTTCTCCCTGGCTGGCTGGACCATGGCTGGTTGTGCTTCCACCAGACTCCCGCTTCCCGGCCCCATGGGGCCCCCCATAACTGGACCTTCCACGAGACCATGGTCCTGTGTGACCTGGGGCATACCCCAGCTGTCCAGCTGCTNCTTAAGTATGCTTCCTGCCTGCTTATTGATGATTAGCTACTCACACTCCTCTGTAAACTCTGCATTGGGCAAATGGATGCAATGATCTCACAGTCCTTGCATTTCCAACAGCAGATCCATTTGCGTCCAAGCCTGGGCATTATTTTGGAGGTGATGCAAAACGTTTCTTTTTAATAAAGCTTTTGGAGGGTGGGGATGAGGATCAGGTGGAACGGGGATTAGGTGGGAAGGTTGGTGGACTGGGGTTGGAGTGGGTGTTTCTTTTGTTTTTTCTAAATTGTATTTTAATGTTTTAATTGTTTTTTATATTTTTGTAAGCTGCCCTGAGCCTTTGGGAAAGGGCGGGGTAAAAATGCTAATAAATAAAATAAAATTACCTGGCCGGGGGTACACCTTTCCATCCCTGGGCAGGATGATGGCAGTGCTATCACTTCGGCTGACACCCAAAAGGACTAATATTCAAGGCTTGGGGAGCTCTTCCCCATCTGTCTCTCAGGAAAAGCACTTCAGAGGGCAATGGGGAGATGTTGGGATGACCAGAAACTAAGTGCTGTATCTGTACAGCACTGCGTATGACTAGAAGTGCTATAGAAATGCTAAGTAGTAGTACTAGTAGTAGTGGAATGATAAGCAGGAGAGCAACTGTACCTCGTTATGCACTTGGAATGTTGGGAAATATGTGTGGGTGCAAGTGCATGAGGAGCAGTGGCGGCTCCCCCTGCAGGAATTTTGGGGCAGTGCCCCCCAAAGCACTGCGGGGGCCACCGGCACCGAAACTGTTTTGTTTAAAAAAAACAAAAAACAAAACCTGCGCCGCTTATGACAGCTACAGCAGCCTCTGAGCTGCTGCAGAGGCTGCTGTAGCTGTCACTGTGTTCTTCTCCCTTCGGGGACCCACCCACTCCACTGGGAGTGGGTCCCTGAAGGGACAAAAAGGCTGCTGCTCAGCCGCCCAAACAGCGTTTTCCTATGGAAAACGCGATTTGGGCAGCTGAACTCCTCCATCCACAGCACACATGGGGCGTGCTGTGGAGGGAGGGGCTAGCCTTTCCATTGTGCTCAATGGGCGCAATGGAAGATCTCGCCAGGGCAGTCACACTGACAGCCCTGGCGAGATAGCTTGACTAGGGAGACTGAGGAAGGGAGGAAGCGTGCATGCGCGCTTCCTCCCTGCCTCAGTACCCCGAGAGTCTCCGAGTCAGTTTTCTGCACTGTGCGCCAGTTCCCGCTGCCGCTCCCGCTGCCATTGCCGCTCGCTGCTCAGAGTGGCGGGGGGTGGGGAGCGGCAATGGCAGCAGGAGTGGCAGCGGGAACTGGACTGTTTTTTTGTTTGTTTTTTTTAAATTGCCTGCGCGTCCTGGCTCTGCGGGGACACATGGGCAATTAAAAAACAACAACTAAACTCTCCCGCCCCCCACGCCTAGCCTGGGAGTGGGACCACCACTGAAGGAGGAGAAGGAGCAGTCAGACTCACTCTGAGCAGGTAAGACTGACTGATTGTGCCCTCCCCCGCCCTGTACCCAGTGTGCCCTGTGTGCTGTCTGGGCACCCGTGTCCCCCCTTCCCTTCCTTTCCTTTCTGGGTGTGTGTGTGCGCCCGGGCGTGTGTGTGCGCTGTGCATTTCACTGTGCCCCCATTGTCTGTGTGCCCGCTGTGTGTAGTACCTGGCCGGCTCTTTTCCCTCTCCCCCCTCCCTTCCTGTTTCCCTTGTGTGGGTGTTCCCTTTTGTGCCTTCTGGATTCATTTGCCCTCTGGCGGCCATGTCTGTGTGCCGCCCCTGCCCGGTGCCTTGTGGGTGTATTGACCATGGCCGGGAATCAGCGGCACGTCTGTTGCACTACCCCGGACCGTGATCTGTCGCTCCGATTCCTTGCCATGGTCCCAGTTCCGTCATGTCTGTTCGGGGCTTCTTTTGACCACGAGGGGTGGTTGTTCGGTTCACCCCCACCGGGAATCCACTGTGGTGAATCGGGACCGCGTAACGTCAGAAATCACCCAAAGAAAACTTTTTGCCAAAAGCAAATAGCTTTTGCTCATGTTTGTTCTCTAGAGCCAAATTTAAATCTCACAAGCATTATATACTTTACTAGAAATTGTGATTAAATCCATTGCTTCATTTGCTCATGCATACTTGTTCAAGTTATGAAAAAATGTCACACAAGCACAGTGCTCACTGGATGGGTGCTTACTGGATATTCATTCAGGGTTTCTGAGGTACACGTAATGTTTACACAAACATGAGAGAAGAAATGACAATTGCCTACATTTTTAGCTGTTGAACTTAGTAGAAGTAGTAGGTAGCTTTCACTTCTGGTAGGTATGGTTCGGTTTCAGAAAGAACTGAAAGTACTCGATAATGGCTATATTTGATTAATTTGATATTTCAGTTTTCTTGGTATCGTATCTTTTGCACTGAGTTTTTTTATTGGATTTTTAACATTTAAAAAAATCTGATACAGAGAGAACCAAGAACTGATAGAGAACCGAAACTGATAAAAATGGAGAAATGAATTTTTGCCCAAGTACCACCCCTACTTTCTGGACAAAAATCAGCAATATTGATTATTTTTTTACATAATATTTATGAACAAGGAAACCAGGTTATTTCAGTATAAACAATTTAAAATAAGTCATGTAGCTCCCTCCCTCTCTCCCAGCAGGTGGTAACACTCAAATACCTGGTGCTTGGAGATTGTACCCTACGAATCCAAAGCATGAGCTACAAACTTGCACGAGCAATCGTTACTTAATAGACTAGAACGGATTTTTGGATCGGGTGCTTACGTGTGTAGCAGGACAGTGTCATTCACATGGTTTATATTATTGCTAAGAACTTGGAGAATTTAAGCATGATAAAGTAAAATAAAATGTATTGTTGGTTAACCTTAGACATCTGAAACCCCCTTTCTGATGGACTCTGGATCCATCAAGATGTATGTTAGGTGTTTTCTCATTAGTGGTCTCATACAATTCAATTGAATTAATTCTTATTGATTTCATCATCGGGCGTTGCAGTTATTGTGTCACACCTACACATTCAGAAATCACAAGTCAGTCCCCTACCCCACTCCCTGCATATAGGAGATTGAAAAAAAATTGAATAAATTTGGGGTTCTTTTAAGTTGCTTTCTAGTTTTTCGGCTTTTGTTACTCTGCTGTCATGATTCTAAGTTTTATTCCACAACGATGAAGGCTAAAAATGTCAGGTGCAGTCCTCGCCCATTAAAGTCAATGAGAGTTTTGTCATTCACTTCAATGGGTTCAAGATTTCAGCCTTATTCTTTTATTAAAGTGAAGGGGAAATTTTTCAGAAGATGAAACTTGGGAAAAAAAATTCTATCAAAACTTTCAACAAATTTTCAGGAGTTCACAATACTGTTGTTGGACTATGAGACCACATGGTACCATTGAAGTCTCTATGAATGAGAGAAGAATCTAACTTATTTTAATTACAGCATATGTAAACTTCCCTCTTAAATGTGATCTCAGAAGTAGATAATAAATTTACAATATTAGAACTACTAGCCCCTTGATTTAGCATAATGCAGATAGTTTTAATTCTGTGTTAATGGAAACAGTGGCATGCACTTGATCTTTTAAAATTATGTTTGCAGGTCACCGGATCAGATTTTTTTTTCTCCTTCCTTGTAATTGGCTCTAGATCTTGCTAGATACAAATATTTTTTTACTAACATGTATCAAATTTAGCAGAGATTATTGAATCTAAAAATTTCAATATATCTTTTCTTCCAATAGCTGTCTATAGAAAACGCTTCTGCAACCTTTACTCATGTCACTAATTCTTATCCCAGACTAATGTGTTGACATCAGGTTGCTTTATCTTATTAGAATGATCCATCAGGGGACCTCTCTTCAAGTTCGTATCAATTGGCAGGGTTTGCTCTCTGCCCCAGTCCCTACATTAAAGGGAGTAAGCCAAGGATGCCTGTTAGCCCTGCTACTATTTAAACTCTATATTCACTGTGTGGCTGATGCACTTGAGATCGCCGACTTACCATCTGGTGACCTTGGGCACTAAGTCACTTTCTCTCCTACTGTATGCGGATGATACAGTCCTTATAGCCCATACTCAAATTGGCTTAAGGCATATAATGTCAGTTTGCCACATATTGCGAATCCGATAGTGAGTTCCTGGCCACTAATTACTTGAAGACCAAAGTAATGGTGGTAAGTAATTCTCATATTATCCATAGATAGTTTATTAATGAGAATGAGATAGAGCAAGTCCCTATTTATAAATACCTGGGGGTTACCTTCTCTCAAACTGCCACCTGGCGACCACATTTTAAGGCTGTTAAAGTTCAAGTAAAGAGGTCTTGCAAATGAATTATGGCCTTTTATTTTTCCCAGGGAGGCAGGTTAGCCTTACCAGCCATTAAAACCTTTAGAGCCAAAGTGGTTCCTCAAATTCTTTATGGGTCTCCCATGTGAGGACTGTCATGGCTGGAAGAAATCAAGAGGCACCAGAATAGTTTTTTAAGATCTATATTACATACCTCTAGATATACTCCGGTAGCTGTATTAAGGGCAGAGGCAGAGTTATCCCCTATGGTGTCGGCTGTTAAACTGGCAAACTTGAAGTTTTGGATGAGGCTGTTTGGGAATCATCAGGGAATCCTGAATGAAACTTTCCTTATTCCATCTATTGGTCCCTGGGAGGAACATATTCACTGTCTAATTTCCTACTTGGGTTTTTCAGAGGAATATTTCTTTCCTCTAACTTTCTCCCAGGCTTTCAGTGCAGTTCAAATGCGTGTTCGGGATCAAGAAAAACAAATCCTAAAGGAAGATATAGAAGGATAAAAGATAGCTGCCATCTATACATTTTTCCTTTCCCATTTTTTTTTTTTTTGGGGGGGGGGCTACTTATTAAGTTCAAACATGAAATGGTCCCAAAGAAGGGCTTTGACGCTGGCCAGATTTGGCATATTTCCCTTGGCCTTAACAGAAGGCAGACTTGCTGGGCTTTCTCGTAATATGTGGGCTTGCAGTTTTTGTCTGCATTCAGGGGTTGAATCGGTGTCACATATTTTGCTTGACTGCAGTCGTTACAAGGATATTCACTCAAAGTTTCTTAAGTCTATAATAGCTAACTTAGATCCTTGTTCCCAACAAGTTATAATATTGTTGTTGGGTGATTCTGTCCCGGAAATATCAGCTCAGGTGGTGAAATTTTGTGTGGCTGCGATTATCAGAAGGATATTAGCGGGGGGGGGGGGGGAGTTAAATGAATAAAATTAACTTAGGGTGATTTAAGACGTTATGGCCGGGAGCTTTCACCACAGGCCGTGGGGTGGTTTGGATCACAGCTGGGGGTGAAGGGGCACGCCAACAGATGTGCGCCCCATTGCCCCCAGCCGTTGTCCGAACCACCCCATGGCCCGTGGTGAAAGTGCCTGGCTGTAATGTCTAAAGTGGCACACATGCCCCGCCCCCTGCGTTCCCCGACGGCCCTCCCTCCTCCCGACGGGCAGCGGCCAATGTGGCCGCTGCCGCAACCACGGACAGGGGTGACTGCCATTGACCACAGTGAACAGTAAGTAACCAGATGTTACTTTCCATTCACCACAGCCGTGGTGGCCTTTCACCACACTACTTGACCTCCTCATGTCCGGAGGTCCGGAAGCGTGGTGAATGGAAACACGGGCCGTGTTTGACTGTGGTGCACATCTGGCGGTGAGCCAACAGACGTGCACCACAGTCGAATGTGGCCCGTGTTTGACTGTGGTTCAGCTGGGGTGAATTTCAGACACATAACGTCTGAAATCACCCTTAATTTTAACTTTTAATATTTTTTTTATTACAACACTGTATTATAGTTTTATAATTTTATTTCCCTTGCATGCTTTGGTACAGTTTGTTCATATGTGATGGCCTATGCCTATAACATTAAAGTTGATGATGATGATAATGATGATGGTAACCAATTCTTGCCTGAACAGTTCCATTAAACAGGATCATTTACATAAATAATGGTTTCAGAATCAACATTTTCGAAGGAGTACAGTGTTTCTAGATGAATTTTGCATTGATTAAATATGTTTCATTCTATCACTGAAATTTCTGGCTAGTTTGGCTTTTGTCTGTGCTGTTGCTTACAGTGGTAGATTATCAGCCTTTGATACAATACAAAGTCCAAGAGTCAGGTTATATTTTCACTGCTGTGGCAATTTATGTTGATAAAATGAATGATTGAACTAGAATGATGGGTATTTATTAATACCTCCACATTATCACTTGGAGGAACTAAGTTCATTCCTCGTAATGCTCATGAGTCAGAGCTTTATTATTCTTCAATAAAATGTATGGGGGATTGAGAGGGGAAATCACTTAATCAACTCTGATGCAGAAGTCAGTAAAATGAAAACATTGCAATTACTCTGACCAATCAACAGATTTGTAAGGCAAACTAAAATGTTAAAAGGTTTATTGCTAGCTGTATTAAGTGTTCCATGGAAACAGCATGACTATTGTAGGTTGCGGCATCAGTCACTTTGAATGTTATAAGTTCCTTTGCTATTAATGTAATTTGTGAATTTTATACTGAAGTTAAAATAGCCAGTCAGAGACATAACAGCATATCTAACTTGGGGCCTAAGCCTGCAAACCTTTATTCATTTTACCATAACCCTTTGCCATTTTAACTTCATGAAATTCATTAGAATTATTTCTGATTCACATTGGAGTAAATAGGAGGAGATTCAGGTGAGTACTGGTTTGCAGGATTCAACTCATGGCTATCAGAGGATTTCAAAATAATTTTAAAATGGAAATAAATGTGTGCTTTCTTTTTTATGACTGTTTTTCTCATTGTAGCTTCTTAGAACATAAAACTTATTTTATAACTAGCCTTTGTGCTGTCGACATGCCTGAAATAACAGTGACAGTTTATGCATGACCATTATTTGTAGACTTCTTAGAATTACCAGCTTGTGGCAATTAAAATAAAAAAAGTATTTGCAACAAAGCCTGCAAGCGCATATACCTCTTGAAATGCTGAAGATGTCAGATCTCTGCCCAATGGTTTCTTTACATAACAAAACACCACCATCCTACTAACAGCTTATCTGTAGCTACAAAGGAGAGGTGAAGTGCTGTGGACAATTTCATTTAAATTCAGAGTTTTTTTTTTAATGATTAACGCAACGGCTAAATGTAGGGTTGTTTCCATTCATTAATAAGTGGGCTAGATATGTATTCCTATTTCCTAACCCTTTAAAAAGTCAAATTATAATGTCTTTGCAAATTGACATTGATTCAGGCCTGCAGCCAGACCTACAGAAGAGATACAACTATTATGAGTGTATCACATTATTACAATAATGCAGCAGATATTTCATTATACCACTAAAAATATTAATGTGTTTTAACCAAGGCTGTAGTCAAGGCTGTAGCCTTGTAACCAAGGCTGTAGTCAACATTTTCCCAGCAGAATGGAGTGCTCTGGTCTTCCACTTGGCTGTGTGGATTTACAAGTTAATTCTTTGCTTTGGGGAATTACACAATTTCACTTTCACTTTTTTTTTTTTTTAATCTTGGGACTTAATTGGACTTGTAATACATAGCTCTGTGGAGAAGTGTTTTTCAGGGAAAAGACCAGAAAGCATTCTGCCTCAGGTATTCCAGAACTAGTGCATCGAGCTGTTACCTGCCAATTTGTTTATCAGTAATTTCCCCTCCCTCTCCCAGCAGACTGGCCCCATTTCACATACTGGTGCCAAGGAAAAATGAGGCCATGGCTGCCTTCCTAAGCTTCCTCCTGCTTTGGCATACCAAAATAAACTACAGGTGTACATAACGTTTACATATGTTGTACAGTGGGTGGCTCCTTTTATGCACTTCAAATGTTGGGAGGTGTGTGCAAGGGTGTAAGTGCCAGAGGGGCGGAGCTTATTTGCCAAGGCAGCAGGGCTTATCCCTCTTGGTTGCTCGAATGTTGAGAGGTATGCAGGGGGCAAATCATCGCTATTAAACTCTATGTTTTGTGAGAGTTTTCTGTGGAGAATTGTGAGGTATTATGGAAGGTGTGATCAAAATCATATTAAACCTCATACTATGGGTATTTTCAGACGTGACGGGGCCAATTGGCCCTGTCACGGAAACAAACTTTTGATTCCCCACTGAGGCCACCGCGTCATGGGTGAACAGACGTGGTGGCAGCTCCCAGCGGGGAATCGGGGAGGGCGCGGGGCCGCGCTGTGCAATGTGGGGCCGCATGGCCCCGCCCCCCCACGTTCCCCTGCCGTCTGCCCTCTGGGGAGATGGGTGGGTGCTGCGGCCAATGCCGCTGTAGCGCCTGCCCGAATTGACCACGGCTTGGAATCCCTGCGGGGATTCTGGGCCGTGGCTGCTGTCCAGACGAGACGGCTTGGTTCATCACGGCGGGGAATCACATTCGCCACGCGACCAGCCCCAACCCTGTGGGTTCAGCCGATCGTGTGGTGAATGGTATTCCCCGCCACAATTGACCGTGATGAACATCTGGGGGGGAACTTCCGTTCCCCCCATCAGACATTACGGGATCATTTTCACCATGTGCAGATTCACTGTGGTTGACTGTGATCTCGTAGCATCTGAAGATACCCCTTATCACCTAAATCATATGGTTTTACTAGTCCTCATAATTTTTCAGTAGCTATCAGGCAATATAGCATGTGTAGACCTGCACTAAAGACTATAAGAAGATAAATGTTTATCCATTGCATCATTCTTATGTAAAATCGACCCAAGTTTGCTGGACAATGGAATTAATGGAATCTCCCATTAGCTTTATTGGAAGTTTACCTGAGTACGTAAATCTTTTTAAAGATGTAGTCCAATATGAATATAATTTTCTTCAAAATGAAATTCAGTGACAGTCTATAAGCCATTTCATTTCAAACACAGCTAAGTCCACCGTCAGCATTAATAAATATAAAACCGCTTCAGACTGAAATACACAGGATTTAAATTAATATATAATAAAAAATTCTATTTTGAAGGGTGGTTCTTGTTTAGAAGAGTAATTTCTCGTGTGATTAGGCACACGTTAAAATGGAATGAAGCTACTGGTGTATTTCTGAGCCATATTTTATTTATTTATTTATTTATTTACTTATTTATTTAATCACATTTATACCCTGCCCCTCCTGAAATAAACAGGCTGAACACCCCGAGTTTGGGCCGAACCCTGAACTTCCGAACCCCGTTCGCACATCCCTACAGATTAGCCTGGCTGGGCCAGTCTTAGGCCGTTTTCAGACGAGCGCGGCGCGCCCGCGCTTTTTTCTTTAAAAAGCCGGCAGCCCGTTCTACACGAGACGCTGCCGCCGAATACGCACATGCGCGGCCGACGCGCATCCATTTCCGTGCGCGAACTGACCGGGTCGGCGATCGAGGCTGGTCAGACGCGGCCGGAAATGGATGCGCGTCGGGCCGCACATGCGCGTATTCGGCAGCAGCGTCTCGTGTGGAATGGGCTGCCGGCTTTTTTGGAAACAAGCGCGGGCGCCGCCGCGCTCGTCTAAAAACGGCCTTAGCCTATGCTGTGTCAATAACCTTTTCCAGATGATGCATTGGGTAGCAGCCAGCTGCCCACCCTGTGGTGGAAGTGGGTGAACATCTGGCAGCCAACTAACAAATGGGCAGGTGAATTACGAGCTAATGTGGGCTACTGTCTCTCTTTTTTTTTTTTTTTTTCCACCCACTATTCCCATAAAAACTTGGACCCTTTTCTTTGAATCCTTTTCAGTTGTTGCAATGGAGGGGGGGCATAGCTCAAGTGGTAAGACCATGTGCTTTGCATGTATAAGGTCCCAGGTGTATTGGTATTGGTATTGGTATAAGTTTATTTGTTTAGCCAAGGCCATAACAAAAATAAAATCCAACATATCAAAAACACATCCAAAACATATCAAATCCTACTAAGCTAAAGATACCATGGCTAAAAAATTAAAATTTACTAAAAGAAACAAACATATATATCAAAAACTCTAAAATAACAGTGAAAGGAATAAACCTTCCAATACTAGACCAAACCCCGACATAAAGGGACAAATATACCGGGGAGGAAATTGGCATGACATGAAAATACAGGCCACAAACCTTTAAAAAGGTATCAGACCAAACTAGGTCCCAACCCACCTTAATGAATAGCTAAATAAATATTGAACATAGTTATACAGTATCACCCCAGCTGACACGTCAATAAAATAAGACAATATACCTCCCTCCCATTTCAATGTGTCTCCAATTGAACTGCTAGTTTGCTAAGCAGTGAATTACCTCTGAAGAACGTGATAGCAAACATAGTTGGAACAAACAAACCGGGGGAAGATGTAATCGGCTAATGATCCAAGGTGGCAGATATAATTCACGCCAATAGGCTGTCGGGGCAGAAAAACAACAAATGAGGTAAATCCCCTATACGGGCTAAATTACACAGGCAAACCCTCTCCCCATAATGCATGCCCCTTCTTCGACCCTCAAGTACCGCAGTGGGCAATAGATCAAAACGAAGGAGGGTCAAAGCCCTACGCAGACTAGGAACCTCCAATAATTCCAGATAATACTCACAGGCGGAATCAGTCTTAAAATATCGATAGAATATTTATTTAGCTCTTGGATGGCCCCCAGATCCAGTTGGACAGCCTGGTCCCGAAGTTGTTTTTTAATTATCCGAGCTCTCTCTGTAATGGGGATCTCCTTTTAGAAATGGGAGCGAGAGACCTAATTCCTGCAGTTTCCCAGAAACTCTGCCCCACCATAGGCTTGCGGAGGCCCATGAACAGGACTCCTCCCAGCAGAGGCGGGGCAGCCGATCCTCCTCCATTGTCATAACCCTGAGCAAATAGCTCAGGGGGCGGAAAAATAACTCAACACCCAGGGGTAGAGATCCCATCTCCAGGCGAAGCAAACATACCGGTGTGGAACAAGGAACCCCCAATAGGGCCCTAAGCAAAAAGTTTTGGAGTACTTCAAAGTTACCAATACTATAAAGGGCCCATAACTCAGCCCCAAACATGGCACCCAATTTGAATTTTAAATTAAATAGCTTCAAAGCCGGGGGAAAACACCTCCCCCCATGAATCCTCCAAAAACGTAAAAGGCCCCCAATGGCTTGTTTTAATTTGAGGCATGCTGACCTAATATGCAGATGCCAGGATAGCTTACTCTCTATAATCAGCCCCAGATGCCTATATGACAGGACCTGCTCTAACTGTTCCCCCCCAAAAAACCAATCATGGGACCTAACTTGACGCCCCACCACCACAACCTTGGATTTCGTCGGGTTAACCATCAGATGGGAGTCCCTACAAAACTGATTTACCACCCTTAACATCCGATCCATTCCCAATACAGAGGGCGAAAGCAGGACCATGTCGTCCGCGTAGAGCAAGATGGAGACCGAACGTCCACCTACTCGTGCCGGGATAAAAAAATAATTCTTTAGGTCCCAGGTGTAATCCCCGGCATCTCCACTTCAGGACCTCTGGTAGCACACCTGGGGGAGGCCCCTGCTGGGGCCTTGGAGGGGTCTCAGGTAGCACACTGGGATGGCCTCTGCCAAAGAGCCTGAAAGAGCCAGATTTGGACCCGAATTTGAAACCCCTGCTGCCATGTCAGGTTGTGACAATGCTGGGCTAAGATGGACCATTGGTCTGACTCAGTTAGGCAGTTTAGTTTAGTTTAATAACTGTTCACGTAACTCCACTGTACTAGCAGGAAATGAAGCTTACCTACTGACTATCAAAACAGTTTATGAAACAAAACTACACTATGGGTATTTTCAGACGTGATGGGGCCAATTGGCCCCATCACGAAATCAATACATTGATCCCCCGCCAGGATGACCCCGTCATGCCCTAACAGACATGCCGGGGGATCCCGGCGGGGAATCAGGGAGGGGGCGGGGCCGTGCAGCGCAACATGCGGCCACACAGCCCCACCCCCTCCACGCTTCCCGCCGCCCGCCCTCTGGGGAGACGGGCAGCTGCTACGGCCAATGCGGCCACAGTGCTCGCCCGAATTGGCCATGGGCTGGAATCCCTGCGGGAATTCCGGGCCGTGGCCACCATCCAGAAGTGACGGCGGGGTTCACCACGACGGGGAATTGCCTTCGCCACGAGATGACTGCCGGTCCCGCCGCTTCGGCTGCTTGCGTGGCAAAAGCGATTCCCCGCTGTGGTAACATCTGGGTGGGAACATCCGTTCCCCCGATCAGACGTTATGCGGTCACAGCCACCACAGGGAATTGACTGTGATTCACTGTGATCTCGTAATGTCTGAAAATACCCTATGTTGCTAGATGTTTCTCAGTTTTTCTTCTTTCAGTTTGTTTCAAATGTGGACTCTGATTAATTTGCTAGCACTGTATTTCCAGACAAAACTGCATATTTCTATAGCATGCTTGACAAAATTCCCCCTGTCTTCTTGAATAGCATAAAACAGTTACACCAGCCAGGAATCTAGCAGAGTAAGGACTTCCTCAGCACAGCCACATGGAAGAGAGACATGAGGTGAAAACAGTCTTGACTGTGGCAAGGAAGCTCCCTGAGCTGCTCTGGGGTGGGCCTCTGCAACTGCCCCTCCTCTGGTTGGTGGGAAGAGCTGTTCATACAAACAGCCCACCCCCCACCCCCATTGCCTGGCTGTGGGGGCTGCTGTCACATGTCCCTCCATTCCCTGATTGACCCGACGAGCTGTTCACAGGGGACAGGACTCCCAGACCCCTGCTGCTTAGCAGGGTTGGGCCTCTGGGAAGAGCTGCCATTGAACAGCTGATGGGGTGGGGGGCAGAGGCACACTTTCACCTGGCTGGAGGGCATGTGCTAAACAACTGATGGGGGCACTTCAGGGATCCCCCCATCAGCTGATTGGTGTGTGCACTTGGGCTGGGTGAGTGTGCGCCTCTGGGCCCCCATCAACTGTTTAGTGGGGCCTGGAGGAGTGCACGCACCCAGCCCCACTGAGCAACTGATACAGGGTGGAAGGGAACCTGGAGGAGCGTGCACACCTGGCCCTGCCAAACAGCTGATGCGAGGTGGGGACTTGAGAAGCTCCTCCAGCCCCCTCGAGCAGCTGTTGGGCAGAGCCATGACGAGCATGCTCCTCCGGGCCTGATCATCTGACCTCGCCTCATGGTAGGACTGGGCAGGTCGATACCAGATGGGAGGGAGACTTAGCCCAGGTGGCTGGGCTTTTGCCTGGGCCATGTCTCTGACCGCCACCACTTGACAGATCCCTTAGTGGTTGTCAACCTGCCTTGTGGTGGTAGCAGGCAAACATCTGGCAGCAACAGGCAAGACATGCATGTGCGTCCTGAGCTAAAGTGGGCTACTGTCTCATTTGTTTTCACCCATGGACTTAATGACCATTGAGGTTCTTTCCAACCTTAAAGTGCTATGATTCTAAAAGGACAAAACTGCTTTGGCTCTTTAGACAAAGCTCCAAGAGTTGTTATGTAAGATCTATTGTAGGGTGTATGCTTGGTGGCAGGAAGCGTGTGTCGAAGGTGGAACTGAGGTAAGGCTACAGCATTGTGTGTTGCCACACAGAGACAGAATGCTGTAAATAAGTCCCTCCACAGCTGTCTAAAGCTAGATGCAGCAAAATGACTCACGATCAATAAATAATACCAGCTTAAAGATACTTTATGCTCCTCCCCCCCCCGCCCGTGCAGCATTTCGTAGGCCACATTCTGACAGTGGAAAACTGAACTACTTTTATTTAATTAAATCAAAGTACCTATTCTGCTTTGGTAATTTTTAAACAGAGTAAACTGAAGTAATTACTTTAACTGAAGTAACTACTCTTCAGTAGAGTTCAAATGAGAAGAGAAACCAAAGTAGTATTGTGCCAATTTCCCCCCGTACCTGAGACCACTGATCCCTGAACTATGGTTGCGGCACTCACACTGGTAAGTATTCGCACAAATAGTTACTTCAAAATACAAACTGAAGGGGAAAATGTACTCCTGAAGTTATAAGTGTATATTTATCGTCCTACTCCTGAATAACTTCAGTTTAGCACCATCTTTGTATGAACATTTTAGGAGTAAAAGAGAAGTAGGGCCCAACTAAATCAGATTGGCTGTTCATCAAAATATATGGTCTTATAAAAAAAGTCAGTGAAGTAACAGCAGTGAAAACTTAAGCAGGGAACAGGTGCTGATGGGATGCAGGGGGGCGGGAGGGTGGGGGTGAAGAGAAAGTGCTGCACACAAATATATTCCATGCAAGTTACACCTATCCCTGTTTTGAAAATAAAATAGAAAAAACAAACATTAAAAAATAAATCACACAATTTTGCATAGAATAAACTATACTTGAACCTACACACTTCACATCTCCCCCTCTACCACTTTAGCTACAGGTGGCTGTAAATTGTTTTTGTTGGGTTTTTAAAAATTCAGCCACCAGAGAAGGACTTGCATACTATAAAGGATGTTAAATGGGTGTGTGTTAGGCTTCTACAGCAGTATTAGCCGTGTGCCTGGGTTGCTAAGCTTGGGAAAACCATGCAAAAAGCATTGAGTTCTTTGAGTCACCACTCTGTTAGCTTATATAGAAAATGAGGGAGCAGCTCATAGTTCTTTCCCTTGCAGAGCAGGATGATGGTTAAAAGGATGAGTTGTATGGCAAGTATAGTCAATGAAAGTGAAATTTAAATTTGCAACCTTCCTCTCCAGTATGGGCAACATTTGCCAAGGCTACAAGAGATCTGTGCCTGCAGGTCTCTTTCTCTTTCCTTCATTTTCTGGAAATAGTGAAGTATTAAAGAAGGTCTCCCTCTTTTCTGGGGAAGTACTGAAGTTAAGGAGAGGAAGGGCCCCAGGACTGCATGTCATCCACTGTATCCACAATACTTAATGCTTTCTTTTGGTCTGAGATTTTTAAAATGATCTAAGGGATTTGGACATCCAGTTCCCATAAAAGATTTGCTCAGGATGTGGAGAAGAGGGTAACTTGCAGGGAATATATTTGTGTTTAGCACTTTCTTATTTGTGTTACAGCTTCTTATTTGTTACAGGTTCTTACTTGTGTACAGATACCCAGATCATTAGTTAAGTACCTATAAAACTATTTTATAACACGGAGGACTTAACTAAAATGAAATAAAATGAATTCACCTTTCCTGGGTTAACAGAAATTAGGTATCGGATACACAGAAGATGTTAAGAACTAGAACATTTGTTTTGGATTTGGTAATAAAGCACTTAATATAGGAGATATCTTAAATGGCAAAGCAAAATACAGCAGGATTTAAACAACAGTAATAGCATTCTTATCTGGAAGAATATAAGCAAAACTGCTTTATGTTAATAGCGCAGTTATTCATTTTTAGCCATCAACAGATTGAAAAACAAAACTGTATTTTTCCAGTTAAATGCAAGTACCCAGGCGAAATTTCTCCTTGCGTGTGGTTGAAAGACTGCCAAAGAAATCAACAGGCATACATCACTTCAGTAAGGTACTAAAAAAGAGAGTGTCCCTTAAAGACAAAGGCACTTGCAACATGCAAAAGGGCAAAAAGATGAGATGTTGGCTAATTTAATGAAAATACAAATGTTAATTTGATAGGGTTATTAATTCTATTTTAATTCATGTAGAGGTATATCAGAATAGAACCACCAACCCTTCCTTGTTAAGGAGCTTGCTTAGGACCAGGTTTAATTCAGTAATTGATGAAGAAGAATAATTCACAACAATAATTCACAACAATTCCCCTCCTACCTGAACTGCAAGCAATTAAAGTTTTATTTGGAATGAGAATTATTATGATCTATATTTTCTACAAATTATGACATGAAAAGCACATAAAATTAATTACAGAAGCCAGGAGTTCCCAAACTGTGATCCGAGCTCTCAAATGAAAATGAACACAAGACTTCTCAGACAAAGGGAAGAATGCTCTCTCGGAGTTGTGTAATTTTATTACACATTTCACAATTTAGAGGGAATCTTAAACCCTGCAATTATGAAACCCTCAATGAAATTATGAGAATCTCAGCTTTCTTTTTGTGCTTACTAAGAAAAGTTAGAACATATGAATGAGACCCCACAACCAAATAAAACAAGCCCAGATTTTTTCTTTCTTTTTCTTTCTTTTTTTAAAAAAAGATCCCATGCCTTTTCCCAAACTAACTCAAAAGATCTGAAGATTTGGAAACTGACTCATTTCTGCATGCAACACAAGTAGTGAAAAAACCAAGAGTGTTTCTGAGCTCCAAGAGCTGCTTCATTCCTTACTCTTGTCTCTGATTTGGGAGTGGCAGGGGAAGGGTAATAGCAGCAGGAGGCTCTAACAGCCATAGAGACACAACAGCAGAGTGTAGAAGAGAAATTTCAACACTGCAAAAAAAAAATGCTATAATGTTCAAAAACCACACCTTAAAGTGTCGCATCCCAGGCTGGCCACTCCAAACCTGAAGCTCCTAAAGTCATTACCAACTTCCAAAAAGCAAGGCTATTTGTTACTTATTGGCATTTTGAAGTGTGTATTTATGTGGCAAGACTGGCATCTCAGTTTCCAGGAATGATAATGAGGTTGGACTCTGCTCTTTGGCAGTTAAGCTGCTGTTTCATCACTGTTCAGAGACATCACCTTTTGACAGTGTTGTGTAAACATATGTGCTCCCTATCATCTTGGATGGCTGGCTTGTGAAGCAGAAAGGGATAGGTGGTAGGTATCAATTTGTACCCAGATGTATCTATAAAGATTAAATAGCGGTCTCCCCGGGTTTCAAACTGACTACAACAGTAGAATTTACAGAGCCATTGCAAGCCAAAACCAGAACCCTTAGCAAATGTCTTTAGCAGGTGCTTTTTTAAAAATCACAATTGCCTGAAAGTAATCTAACTTATTCCTCAGGAACAGAGGAGAGAGAGAGGAGAACAAAGAGTGAAGTAGCAGGGAGGTTGCACATTTGGAAGAGAGGCCCACTTCACACAGTTGGAATTTTGAGTGAATAATTTCCTATACTTTTGATCTTTCTCTTTCTTTTACATTTTAAGTATATAATAAAGTGGACAGCTTTGTGGTGTTTGAAACTATACAAAGATGAAAGTAAGTGGGTGAAATTCCCCTTTTCCCACACAGACACAGAAAAAAATAGGCTCCACATGAGAAAGTATGTGAAGGTTTGTGGGAATGGATCTACATGCCATTTCCTGGTGTGGGAGTAGTGTAGCCCCAGTGCTACTGCTATTCTTCCGCCTGAAATAGTAAACCCATTGGTACTATTCTGCCAATGGGATAGAAGCAAGGGGTAATGGGAAATGGAGAAATGGCTTTACAATGGGTGATTTCAGACGTTGCGGGGCCCTTTGGCCCCGTACCGAAATCACCGAAATCATTCCCCCCCCCCCCGGGATCACCTCGTAACGCCATAGCAGATGTGCCGGGGAGATCCCGGCAGGGAATGTGGGAGGGGACGGGGCCGCACGGCGCAACGTGCAGCCGCATGGCCCCGCCCCCTCCACGCACCCCGCCGCCCGCCCTCCAGGGAGACGGGCGGGCGGCGGGGCCACTGCGGCCGCCGCGTCGGGCCGGAAGCGCCATGGCCCGGGATCCGCCGGGGATCCCGGGCCGTGGCAACCGGCCAGACGTGACTTTTTTTTGGTCCCCGCTGGGGATCTTTTTGACCACGCTTCCCGGGACATTCCCCCGGCTAGCCCGGGAAGCGTGGTTCAAATTGACCCCATGTGGGTATTCACCGTGGCGAACATCTGGCCGCCGCCAAACAGACGTTCGAGACACGGTGACCACAGGTGGGTATTCACCGTGATCTCGTAACGTCTGAAAATACCCAATGCTTCACTGAAGTGAAAGGAACTGGGAAAAGTAAGTTCCTAGTGCACAACCAGACTGTGGGCTGGATTAGGGAGTTCACAATTCTCTGTTGCTTAAGAGAAGATTGTGCCATTTTAAATGCCCTTAGGTAGAGGCAATGCAGAATTTCACTACTCCAGGGGAGCTCAGGAAGGAATTTTGTATATGGAATAAGCTGTTCCTTTCCCTAAGTTGATGAAACCTGTTTGCTTTTGTTTCTTCTGGCATGTGCAGCCTATTAAGCAGGCCAGTGTGCTACACTTTATCAACACCCATTGAGTTGATTTGTACTACAGAAAACACAAATCTTGGTCACTAGTGCATTATTATTTATTATTTATATAGTACCATCAATGTACCTGCAACAGTTCAGAGACCGGTTCCATACCCAAGGGGCTTGCAGTCTAGGAGAGAGAAGGGAGAGGGGAACATATGAAGAGAAACTGATACATCAAGAATTCTCTTTGTAACCTTCCCTTTCCTACCCAAATTCTCTTTCATAACCTGCAAGCATAATCGAAATTCTAGCCCTTAAGGATTTCTCTCTACATATTCAAGAAACTATCACCTGTTAGCCCTTATCTGACTTACAGTCAGAAGATAATCTTTGCAACCAGAGCTTCAGTTCTGCAAAAACTGATGGCTATGTCCCTCTCTCACCAAGGAACAATTCTTACTTGCCATTTTAGCATGCAGGTCAGGAACTTTGCCAGTACAACTGATGTATTTAGTTGCATTTAGTGAACCTCAGCTTGTCCATCTGTCATGTGAAGGTATTTAATGCACTCACTGGGTTACTAATTCTGCTTGTGATTCTTCGCAAGCATTCTGAGAACATCCCGAGTTTTCAATCAGGAAGATGAAGGCATTCAGTTATAACATGAGTTATCATCTGTTACTTCAGAATTTAAAGTTATAAAAGAGGGAATACATTTCCAGGACAAATTAATAGGCATTTCTCTTTCACAGTGATGCTTACTTACAGTCTCTCAAAGTATGTTCAAACCCATCCTTAATAAAACAAGCAAGAGATATGCACAGTGGAACCCGCTTAAGTAGAACTTGCATAACTTGGAACTTCTGGATAAGTTATGTTACCCAGTTGCAGGTCTATATGGATGTTCTGTTTCTTGATCTAAAAGCAGACAGGTGCTGAGGAGCTCATGGTTTGGGCTGAGGCATCTCCTAAGGATGCTGTTAATTCAGGGAGATTAGAGTATCCTAGTATAGAGGATATGGAAGAAGCTGAGGGAACCCAAGTGGAAATCCATGCAGACAAATATAAATGATTCTATAATACCTAAAACAGTTACTTATAATGAGCAGATTAAATATAAGAATAAAAACAATAAATTTAAATGTCTATATGCAAATGCTAGAAGTCTAAAAGGTAAAATGGGAGAATTAGAGTGTATGGCACTAAACTAAGTGCTTGGCATAATAGGCATTTGAGACCTGGTGGAATGAGGATAACCAATGGGACATTGTAATACCAGGGTACAAAATACATCAAAATGACAGTAGATTGAGCTGGTGGTGGGGTGGTGCTATATGTTAAAGACCGCATTGAGTCAAGTAGGATTAAAATTTGAAGGAAGGAAACCGTTTTTTGGAATCTCTATGGATAAAAATTCCATGCATAATGGGGAAGTCTATAGCATTGGGGCTCTACTATTGTCTCCCTCTACTATTGTCTCCCTGACCAGGACAGTGAGACTGACCACTGGCAAAGCCGCATTTCACGGTCACCCAGTAGTGGCCTACTCTGAAATCTGCTGGGTGATTGCTGGCAAAGCCGTGCAGAGGGGAAGTTCGCACCTGATGAGCCCAGTGCATGTTTTGACTTCTGGATTTTTTCTCAGAGCCAAAACATGAGTGAAATATCAGGTGTGAAAGCAGTATTAATCTGAGCATCAGTTTCCTCCATTTCCTAGTCCATTTCCTTAAGGTCTGTTTCAGTTGAATTGCTGATAAATTGAACTTTTTACATAGCTGGGGAAATTCAACTTAAGCGGACTCCACTTAGGGCTGAAATAAAATTCTGACTCGGATTCTGTTTTCAGCAGATCCAGCTGTTCTGATTGTTCCAGCAAAATGCAGACTGGATATTTTCTATAGAATGATTGGATTAGTTTCCCCCCTGTCCTGTGTAGGGAAAAAATGGTACCACCGTTTTGCCATGTGCAGTGCAGGGAACAAAATGGCAGTGCCTTGTAGTTGGAACTTTAGATAGCATTAGGAATTCTAACTGCTATTTCAAAAATGTGGACATTTTCCTCAAAGTTGAAAAGGCTGGTTTTGATTCAACCCTAATTCCACTGTGTGGCCCCAATCCTAAACACACTAGTGCATGCACAAGTCTAATTGGAATCAATGGGTATCGCTCATGCACAAGCGTGTGTAGGATTGGGGCCAAAGTGTGCAAATGTGGTTTTCCAGGAGCATGTTCCAACAAACAACGTTAAACCATAGTAGCTACTGTTGTTTGTTTAAATTGATATAACTGCTCCACCTTGGTTCTGTAGTCACTGCAGCTTCAAACCAATGTAGTTTCTCTGCAGTCCCCTCTAGCAGACATATCTCACAAGCACACAAAGGCCAGTCAAATACTGAAAGGTTCAGAATATGGGTTACTTCAAAGTAAAATATGAAGGGGAATACATACTTCTCATTTTCATGCCGTGAACAGATGCTTATCTAACTAGGTTTTGAAAATGTCCAAGGAGGGAGATTTCATAGCATCCCTGGGCAACATATTCCATTGCTTCGCTGTTCTTACAGTTAGAAAGTTTTTCTTAATGTCTAACTGAAATCTGCATTGCTGCAATTTCAGGCCATTGCCTTTCATTCTGTCTAGTGCACTTGAGTGCGAATGATTCAGAAGTAAAATAGTTTAAGGCACAACTACATCCAAGTATTTGTTTATTGAACTAGCCCTAAAATTCAGCTGTAATATTTTGGGATCATCCTTCCTGGAATTTGTTTTTGTATTTTCCCAACTCTTTCATTTCAGAAAGAGTAATTCTCCCCGCTCCCCCAGTGTTCACCCTGCTCTTGACCAAGCAATTTCTAATGAATGTCTCTTTTATTCCTTTTTTAAAAGATCAGGATTTCCAGATTATTAGGATATACCAGAGATAATACAATTAAATTAGCATGTCTTCCAGGTGGTTAAGTCTGCAGTCTGTAGTCTTTTTCAGTCAGAGGGTGTCACTAAGGAGGTTAACAAATGAAGCGATAGCCCACTATAGGCAGGGACCCGAGTTGATTGCACCAAGAAATTTTAAATTCTGCACCCAGTGAAGCCACATTCTGCAAATTCACCGTGAGCATTCATATTTGCATAATTAACTTGATTTGCATAACTATGCATGCTGGGAAGCAAATTTGCAATAGGTTTGACATAGAATCACAGCTTTGTTAATCAAACACAACTCAAATCCAATTCTCTGGAATTTAAACACCTCCCTCACGTAAACATAGGGCCTTCAGACCCCACCCACCCACAATTCATCTCCCAGGGGCCTATTTACCCTTAGGTCATGGTCAGGACTGGCGGATTCTGCGAGGATTGGCGGATTCTGTGAAAATCACTGCCAATTGCAGCAACACAGTCAACTCAGGTCCCTGACTATAGCCCACATGAGGTGGGTGTCCACCTGCCTGTTAGGTGGTTGTCCTCACCACCCACATGGCCATTACCCACCAGACATGCAACTTCCACTTGTGGTGGTGTTTTGGAGCATGCGGAGGGCGAACGTGGGCCCATGTTCATACTGGGCATGAACTGTTAGTACTGGACATGAATGGTGTGCACGGGAAGTGGGTGGAAAGGCACCATGGCGGCCCTGTGGGATGTGAGGGCGGGGAGGAAAAGGCAGTATGGCAGGACGGCTGACTGGTGGGGGTAGAGACAATATGTGGGGGGTGAAGGCACTATGGCAGGACAGCAGGTTGGTGGGCAAGGGAAAGCCACCATGACAGGATAGTAAGCTGGTAGGGAAGGGAAAAGCACTATGGTGGGCCAGCAGAGGAGAGAAAGGCAACATGGCAGAAGAGCAGGGTGTGGGTGTGTGGCGGGGGGGAAGGTACAAAATGGTGACTGAGGGGAGGTCACATTTCTGTATGTCCTTAACTCCTCTACAGGATTGGTAAAGGGAAACATGCTACGGTAATTTATGAGCATTAGAGGAAACCTGCAGGCTTGCCTACGCTTGCGTATAAAGAAAACTTGTCAGTAAATTCAAAGAATAATTTTCTATCCCAGAATTATTCACCACCCGCCCTGGTTTCCACAGAGATCAGTGTCCTCCAGCTAGAGCTCCCAAGCCCACTCTGCCTTGTGCTCATGCGACTCTGTGGCAATTGCCAAATGGGTGTGAGTTGTGTGTGAGTGAATGAGTGAGTGAGTGAAGGAATGAGTAATGGTATTGAATTTACGTAGTAGGTGTGGGCAGTGTAAGCACCTGATTTAATTTGGGTGCATGATGACATGAAAGGAGGGTCAAGGGCTGGAACTGTCACTTTGGACTGTTGCTACTTTACTGCCTGATAGCAAAAAGACTAAAACAATATAGCAGAAATGACTAAGTTTTATATGACAATGAATAAGTTCATTCTAGTAATTGATTCCATGTTCTGAAGTTTTATTATATGGCATTTCTGTCTACGTGGGCCCCTAGAACTCTGAGGGTCTAAGTAAATCCCTATTTAAGCAAAAGTATGTAATAAAATTATTAATAATAGAGCTTTTGTGTAACAGTGGGGGGGTGCCCTCTCTCTTTGAATAAAAATGAAATTTAATTGGAAAATGTTGAGATTCTCTAAATTCACCAATATTGATTAGATTACTGTATGGATTTCTGACAGCTATATTAGTATTCTGACCATCGTTTTATTGCTGCTGCTGTTTTTTGAAAGCTGAAAATGCCTGAAAGACATGGTCCCAACCCACAGGGTTTACATGAAAGTGTGCCCCAATTTCAGCTGATCCTTCTCTTGAAGTAGTAGCAGCATTTGAATCCCTCCAACTGTACTGACTGGCAGGTATAGGGAAACCTACATCAGCACTTCTGGTTGGTGACCACGACTCCTTTCGTAGGTGGTCATGTTGCCTTCATAAGGGGTCACATTTTACTTTCCCCCACCCTACAGGATATGATGGTATGCAGACCCCTGCAGGCATGGGAATCCGGTCTCTGAGGTGGGAAGATTCCCCACCTTTGTTTTAGAGTGTCTAATACTGATGACAATTAACTAAATCTTTCTTTATCATTTGACTTGGGTCCTAAAATCTTGGTGCTTACTCAGTAACTGTCTACTGTTGGAGACTGGATAATGGGGAGCCAATTTAAACAAGAATGAAGTGATGATGGTTAGCCAGACCTGTGACCTGGAGGGATAGGTACACCTATTGTTGATGGAGTTCATCCTCCCTTGGTTACTCAGCATTGGGGTGCTCATGAACTCATCGCGGCACCAGGAATTTCATGTTATAGTGGTAGCTAGAAATGCTCTTCGCTGATTCCATATAGTGGGAATACTGTAACCCTTTCTCTGACGTGGACACCATCATCTATGCCTTCGTAACTGTGATGCTGTGGGCCTGATGCCCTTCCCATTGTCTAGGTCACAGCCCTGTGGGTTATAATGACAGGGTAGTCAGTTGGGAAGGGACTTATGTGGAATGAGGAGCTCCTGAGAAGCAGCCAGCCAGGGAGCTGGCCAAGGTACTGCATGTGGTCTGACTTGGAGTACTGTATGAAGCCATATATGACGCTCCTTTCCAGAGCGCCCACTCCTTTTGCATCTCTCTCTCAGGAGGATCCTGGTTTATCTCTTCCTCTCAAGGCCAACTGTTACCCCCAACTGACATTCTATTATTGCCACAATCCAGCTACCATTGAACAAAAGTAAAATAATCTCCTCCCCTCTGGGACTGCCACAGTAAGAAGGAAATAGCTTCAGCTGCTAAATAATAATATAGTTTAAACACTAAATACAGTTACTAAGCCACTTAATTTCAATTTAAAACAAAACCAGGAACTACTTACAATACTATGTCACAATCACATAGCCTTATTATCCCAGTTTAATGTGTAGGAAACATGACAAGCATATATACCATTGTTTATATACCATGTCCACACATACCAGTCTGATTGGGCATGGGAAAATTCAACATGTAGTAACATCTCTGGTGAACCAAAACTAAGTACAGGTATTAGATGCTGTTACAGAGTGATAGCTTTTATGATTTTCACATATTAGATTCATATCTTCAATGTTTTCTAGAGACTTTCTTCTTCGTGAATCCTAAAACAGTTCCTTTGAGTTTGCTGGGTGCATCCACAGGAGCTGGGGCGGGCCTGGGTGGAGTATGCACATGCCCCTCTCCCCACCCTGACAAACAGCTGATTGGGTGAGATTGGGGTGGGAAGAGGAGTATGCACTCCTCTGGGACACTCCTCCCTCCCGATCAGCTGTTAGGCAGGTGGCTCGGGGGAGGGGGCCTGGGAGGAGCATGTGCACTCCTCCGACCCATCCAATGGTTGATTGACGGACGGAGCCTGGGAAGAGGGCCTGAGAAGAGTGAGCACCCTCTTTTCCGCCGCCTAACAGTTAATCATGGGGGAGAGGAGCTGGGAAGGGAGCACCACCCCTTCTGAGGCCCTATCACCCAGTCTGCTGTTAGACAGCATGGAAGAAAGCATACACTCTTCCCAGGTCCTGCTCCCCTGCGATTAGCTGTTAGGCAGGGTGGGGTGGGGGGAGGGGCATGCTCCTCTGGGCCTGAACCACAGACCCTGCTTTGTGGAAGGACTGCACAGCCTGGCTACACAGGAGGTGGGTCCTTTAACCCGCTTTGGACAGCCGTATGCCACTTTGGGCAATCTTACTACGCATTGCATTCCTGGCCTTTTTCCAAGACTGCATCATATAGTATCTGGCTGCCTGCCCAACCACGGGATGGTGTGAACATCTGCCGGACATACGAACCACCGCATCTCATAGTAACATTGCCCAAAGTGGGATAAGGCTGTCGAAAGTGGGATAACACAGAATCCTAGTGTTTTCCTGCCAATTCTTTTTTTCATTCTTCTGTGAAGTTGAATACATGAGTTGATTTTGATGTACTTGTCTTTATTAGCTGTAGTTAATCTATAGCACTGAATCCTGATGTAGTGTTCATCAAATATTATTCCACCATCTCTTATAATTTCATTCAACCTTGTTTTCAGTAATAAGCCAGGTTTTTCTTTTAAAGTCAACTTTTGTGTTTCCGGCCAAATCAACAAATCTCTCTCTTTCTTCTGCCCATTTTAAACAAACTATAGTAATTGTAAGGGCTCCTAGACTTCTGTAAGTTTTATAACTCCTATTAGTTATTTTTGAAGGACAAATTCTAGTATGCGTATGGGTTGCTTTTTCATAGTAATGGGGAGCGTGCTGTGTGCATATATGTGAGTGTGCACATGTAATGTCCCATGATCTGGAACAGCCACTATTAAAAACAGCTATCCATTATTTCAAAAGTGGGAAACTTGTTTCTTCCATGGGACTGCAATGGAATCAATCTGGCATAGTTGACTGAAATGTGATTGATATACATTTATGAAACAATTTTTATTTATAAGTGGGAAGTTGTCCATTTTCTAACTTATACAATGAATAAGTCATTCTAGTAATTGATTCCATGTTCTGAAGTTAGTACATTTCAGATAAGTATATTCTTTGTGAATAGTCTGATGCTGAGGCTTCTTTTTTTTTTTTTTTTGAAAGCTAATGACATCAATAACTCAACATAGTGCACTGCATTCTACAGTACGTTTCCTCAAGCAAACTAAACGGAATACTTTTTAATAACTACATAGCTGTTTGATGATTTTTATATTTGCCATGTGAAGACAGTTTGGATATAGATTGATAGAGAATTATTTAAAATGCTGCATATAAATTAAACATTATAAAGGTAGATCGAGAGAGACTAAGCAGCTCAATTATAATTTTTGGCTATGCAGTTAGTGCCTCAAGGACACTCCATCCATTTCATATCGTATGTCCTTCTTTTGAAAGATGATCACTGGGGTTCAAGTAACATTTCAGCCCAGCAGGAAATTGCATAATTTATAGGCCTTTAAAAAAGCAAAAAACAGAAAACAGCTTTTCAGAAATTAAATCTATCTCTCTCTGTCTCTCTTTCCTCCCTCATCCCCATTCCTACAGATTGGAGCACTGAAGGATTACTACCACTTCTACCATAGTAAAACAATTAAAAGGTCAGTTCTCTCAAGTAGAGGTTCCCACAGCTTCATTTCAATGGAACCAAAGGTAAGAAAATCTAGCTAGGCAAGCATATGATGTAAAAGTCTCTGCATTTTTAATTTGAAATGTCATACCAGGAGATATTTACCTGGATGGCATATAACATTACAAGAGTTGACATACTATCTGTTCACCAAGGTTCTGTTTCAGATTAAAACAAAGTGAAGACAAAACCTTGTTATTAACTGATGTACCATCCAGAATGTAATGTCCAGTGTTATTCATGAGGGAGATGTACTGTAAGGATTTTGTTCACGTACTAATCTTTATGTTATGCCTGACTAACCAGAACTCCCGAAAATAACCTTATCTGGCTGCTGTTTTGTTTTGTGTTAGCTGCTTTTGAGAATATATTTGTGCAAAGTAAGACAAAAGACATAAAACTTGGTGTCATGGGGAGGGGGGGGCTTTTTAATTCATATTATGCTTTGACGGATGAAAAGCTTTATACTTTTTCCATTTTAAAAAAGAGTAAGTTTAGAAGATCTGATTATTTTCCCTTAAAACATGACTCATTATCTTGCGTGACAGGATTTTCCTTCATAAATTTTAGGTATCAAAGTGACCAAGGGCAGAATTTAGCTATCATTTATTGCATTGCATAATTATTTTTTTACTATATTTTTTTCTGAAAGTCCATACATTTTCTAAGTAAGCCCATAAATAGCTTGCAATTTCTCCTTAAAAATAACATCCGAGTTAGAAATTTTTGTTCTTTTTCTCTACCATTAAATGAATTTCATGGGAAGTTCAAAGAAAATCCACCAAGATACTTGAATATTATTGAGGCATGAAAGAGACAATATTTACTACCCTTTAAGAATCTTGTGAACCTTTTTTTGACACTTGAATGATGTAAACAAACATGGTATACAGAGCTCTCTCATTGAGGAGCAGCTTCTGTGCTAGCTTTGAGATTAAAAAAAAAGTTAAATGTACAAGTCTGTAGCAAGTAAAAATACAACTGGATTAATGTATACTAAAGAAACCTGTTACTTGGCACATGCTTTTTATCCAGATCAGAGAGGTGTTTTGGGAGGCGGAAAGAGCATTTCTCTTGTAATCCAGTGCGTTTGAAAGTTGTGGGGGAACGTAAGACATGTCTGAAGAAAAGGGAGGATTCTGATGAGAAATGTCTGGATAAAGAGTAGCATGTATTTATTGCAACAGGTAATAATTTCACAAAGATGCAATTGGCGCAAAATTATGTTTAAGCTTTGTCCACATTAGGAAATTAGGTGGAGGTTAGCTATCTTGATTTGTTTAGCCTCGGTATACCCCCAGGGCTGGTGTTAGAGTGTGAAAATGCTGATAGGTACCTGCAGGGTCATTTTCCTATGGCATGGGAAAACCTTCTGGTTACAACCACCAGGCCACTGTCCCATCACCAGCCTCAGGTTCTTAAAGAGGCCACAGCCCAGCCACTGGCTTCAGCAGTGACAAGAGCAGGTTGGAAAGCAGGGACAAGAGCAGGTTGGAAAGAGAAGAGCAAGTAGTTTATATGCTTTCAGCTGAAGCTAGGAAGCTTTCATGCAGGAAAGTGACAGTATGATTTTAATGTCATCTTCTGAGGCTGTATGCATGTGGTTGTTGTAGCTAGGCAGGGGTGCGGGGTGGGAAGACTTGTACTAGGAGAGGCAGGAGTAGAAGGAAGTAGAGGAGGAAGAGGAATACAGTTGCTGGAATGTATTCCTGAGCCCTGGCTGGAGCTGACAACTGCCTCTCTGAATGGCATATGTTACTCTCTCTGCTCCTGGCACTGACTCCAAGTGGAATACATATCTTGGGAATAGTTTTAAGTTAAATTTAATCAAAGCTTATAACCCGACCCCTCCTGCCCAATAGAAGCTTGGGGCAGCGTACAACAAAAGATAAAAACATAATACAAAATACAGAAAATACAATAAAAACAATTAAAACATTAAAATATAGAGCAGACAGGCTTGAATAACCCAATATCCCCACCCTCCCAAAAAGAAAAAGACACACACACACACACTCCCACCCACCCACTACCCGTCTCCCTCACCAAATGTCTGGTGAAACAGCCAGGTCTTGCATTGTCTGCAGAAGGAGGGAAGATCCAGTGAGAGGTGCACCTCCACTGGGAGGGAGTTCCACAACCTGGGGTGAGGCCACCGAGAATGCCCTCTCAAAGGTCGCTCCCTGGGACACCTGGGGGACCTCCAAGAAGGGGCCCCTCACTGACCACAGGGGCTGATCCAGGACTCGAGGAGTGAGGCGGTCCTGCAGGTACACAGGGCTCAGGCCATTTAGGACTTTAAAAGTAAGAATAGAGGGCGGAGTGCAAGGGGGCCACATGCAAGTAAGTGGTGCACTGAAGTGCTATGTTAGACTTAAGTGGATGCCAAATCTTCCTTCGCAACATGAGGCATAATTGCCTAACACCCACTCTCATTTATGGTTGTCTTTGTTACTCCCTAGAGTCTATCCGGGCCCCTCTGCATAGTCAGCATTTAAACGTGGTCTGAGTACTCATAAGTATGCCTCAGGGACAGAAGTGTGTTTGGTGCTTACCTATCACAGGCAGCAGCCCACTGACTGCCAGTTACATTGCATAATGACGCCTCGCACTGGGAAGGAGGATTTGACACCCACCTATCTCCAGCCAGGTGCTTTGACCTGCCAATGCCCCTCTGTTGGATGTCGCTTGGAACGCTTCACAACATTTGAAATAAAAATAAAAACCCACCATAACTCATAATCTATTTAAAATCCACTTCAAACTATTTCAAAGGGGAAGGGGGAGGAAAAATACATGAAGGGAGAATAGCAGTGGATCCTCCAAAAGCACCTGGAGAACAAAAGCTTTTTCAGGTGGATTTTGAAGGTGAGGAGGGAGGAACTGATAGGAACATCTGGAGCAAGAGAGTTTTAGTACAGAATGTATATAAGAATATATATTTAGTACAGAATGTATATAAGAATATTTAGTACAATAAAATCAAAGTCCAACTCCCTCAATCAAAAGGACTCAAACTATAGAGGCTTCAACAATTGCTCCTTCCCAAGTGACAGTCTAGCAAAACATCAGGATTGTGTTGCATTGATACCAATTTTTACTTTGAAAGATTGTAACCATAATTAATTACTAATTACAAGCATAAATGTTGCTGCTGTTTGGTCGAGTAGCTGCTTGTTGCCCAGTTCTATAATGCAACCTCTACATTATGCTATGGTATTTCTAACGTTCTTATGCATGTTTTTGTTCACCCCATGAGCACGTTGGATTCTACACAGTTGGCACAAATTTGTTTGCTCCGTTGGAAGTCTTTATACACCAGTATTTTTTTAACCTAAAGTTTTTGCAGTTTAGAAACTTATTAACTACTTATATGAATAGTTTATTCTGTGGAAGAGAAATGAGCTCCACAGTGCACACCACCTGAGATTTCTGCACAATCTAGTCCATAGGTCAGTTCAACACTATTAGGTTATGCTATTTAAAACCAAGAATTGCACCAAACTGCAAGCTCTATTGTAGTTTACTCTTCATTTTTTGCTTCTTTTATATTTGTAGAAATCTCTTTTTGCATCAATTATTTAAGGACAACAGTTTAAAAAATTAAGCCTATAATTTTATAGTCAGGTATTCTTATTAAGCACACAAACTTTTAGATTGTAAGCCACAGGCAGGGACCGTGTCTATTTCTATGTTCTGTACAGCACCAGGTCATACTACTGGTGCTATATAAATGTTTATAATAATAATAATAATAAATTAATAATTAATAAACCACATAGGAAAATGTGTGGACAAAGGACTAACTTTGCACCTAGTCTAGTAATTATTAGTATATATACAATTCTTTGCAAATCTAAAGCACTCTATAAATGAGTATCATTGGATGTGTTCACACGGACAGCATCCATGCCTCTGCCCCACGTCATCCCCAGGTGTGCTGTCCATTTAAAGGTAGTCCGCCATATGCTCAGACAGAGCAGAGGTGAGACAGGCTATCCCTGCTCTGGAGCAGCCCCGCCAATGGTACTCTGGAACATCCAGGAGCACCGCCAGCAGATCAGCCAGCCCAAAACTGGGGCATCGACCAGAGATGGGGCTGCTGTCTGTCTGCTTCGCAGACGGCCGCTGCAGCTCGGCTTTCAGTTGGGGGTTACCCTAGGCAATACCATAGAGTTATGGGTGGCAGCCCAGAGCATTGGGCGATCCGCCCACAACCCTATGATATTACTTTATTTCTTTATTTTGGAGCCTTTCTATCCCGTGCTGTCCTGCTCACAGAGCAGCTCAGGGTGGCTCACAACAAAATTAGCATTATAAAATCAACAATTAAAATCAACTTCTTCCCTCCTTCCCCTCCTTCTTCCCTTTCTGCTCAGGATCTTGCCTCCTTCTTCACCTCCAAGATAAACAAGATCCGCCTCAACATCGCTTGCCACTCCTCTCTTCCCACTCCCACCCCTCTCCCTCCTCCCCCTCCTTCTCTCATGTCCTCCTTCTCCCCTGCCTCCCTTAAGGAAATCTCCTCTCTGCTCTCCTCCTCCAACCCTTCCACTTGCCCCCTTGATCCCATTCCTTCCCGCCTCCTCACCTCCATTACTCCCACTGTCGCCCCTTCCTTCCTGCACATCATCAACCTCTCCCTCTCTACTGGCTCTTTCCCTTCTGCCTTCAAACATGCCACAGTCTCTCCTATTCTCAAAAAGTCCACTCTTGACCCCTCTGACCCTTCTAGCTATCGTCCTGTCTCACTCCTTCCTTTTGCTTCCAAGCTGCTTGAACGTGTTGTCTACTCCCGCTGCCTTGACTTCCTATCCTCCAACTCCTCCCTTGACCCCCTCCAATCTGGCTTCCGCCCCCTTCATTCTACTGAAACTGCTCTCGCTAAGATCACCAACGATCTTCTGGTGGCTAAATCTAAACGTCTCTATTCCATTCTTGTCCTCCTTGATCTCTCTGCTGCCTTCGATACTGTTGACCACTCACTCTTGCTGGATTCCCTTCACTCCCTTGGCTTTTGTGGCTCTGTCCATAACTGGTTCTCCTCCTACCTCTCTGACCGCTCCTTTAATGTGTCTCTCTCCAACTCCGCCTCCTCCTCCTTCCCCCTCTCAGTTGGTGTTCCTCAAGGCTCTGTTCTTGGCCCTCTCCTCTTCTCGATCTATACCTCATCCTTAGGCAAACTCATTGCCTCCCATGGCTTCCAATACCACCTCTATGCTGATGACACTCAACTCTATCTCTCTACTCCCTCTCTCTCTCCCTCTGTTCAAGCTCGTCTCATCAACTGTCTCTCTGACATCTCTACCTGGATGTCTCAACGTCAACTCAAACTCAACATGGCTAAAACTGAACTCCTTATCTTCCCCCCTCATCCTTCCTCTCCTTCCTCACTGTCAATAACTATTGATGGAGTCACCATCCTGCCTGTCCCCCAAGCCCGTAGCCTAGGCTTCATCTTTGACTCAGCCCTTTCTTTTAAACCCTACATTGACTCTGTTGCTAAATCCTGTCGCTTCTCCCTCCATAACATTGCTAAGATTCGCCCTTTTCTCTCTGTCTCGTCTGCCAAAACTCTTGTTCATGCTCTGGTCATCTCTCGCCTCGATTACTGTAACCTCCTTCTCACTGGCCTTCCCCGGTCTCACCTTTCTCCCCTCATCTCTGTCCAAAACTCTGCTGCCAGGGTCATCTACCTCGCCAGTCGCTTCGACCATGTGCAGCCCCTCCTCTCTTCGCTTCACTGGCTTCCCCTTCCTGAACGAATCCTGCACAAGCTCCTAGTCTTCACCTATAAAGCTCTTCACAACCTTGCTCCCCCCTACCTCTCTGCACTTATCGCCCTCCATACTCCAGCCCGTGCACTTCGCTCCTCCTCTGTCCCTTCTCTCACCCTTCCACGCCTTCCCTGCTCCCCTAAGCGCCTTCGTCCCTTCTCACTTGCTGCCCCCCATGCCTGGAACTCCCTCCCTGTCCACATCCGCCTTGCCCCCTCCCTTCATACCTTCAAATCTCTCCTTAAAACTCACCTCTTTCGCTCTGCTCTGTCTGACTCTTTATCCTGCTGAGCCACTATTCCTATACCTACGATCGGTTTACCCTTATCCTTGCAACATGGACCTGCCTGCTGTCATTCTCATCGTAACCAAGCCAAGTACGTGCACTTGAGACCTCGCATCTTCATGAATGTTAGACCCCTTGTCTCTCCCTCTGTTCCCCTTCCTAAGTCTCTCCCCCAGCTCCTGTCTCTCAGATTGTAAGCCCTAGGGGCAGGGACCGTGTCTATTTTATTACTTTGTAAAGTGCCAGGTACACTGCTGGTGCTATATAAATGTTTGTTAATAATAATAATAATAACTCAAAATTTAAAACTCATTAAAATTTACTAAAAGGGCAGAACCAAACCCTCCCACCCTCCCATCAGACCCACCTCATCCTATTCATCTCCCTCTCCAAAGGCCTGGCGTAACAGTCAGGTCTGACAGTGTCTTCAGAAAGAGGGGAGGTCAGGGGCCAGGCGGGCCTCTGTTGAGAGGGAATTTCACAGCCTATGAGCAGCCACAGAGAATGCCCTCCCCATCATCGCCAGCTGAGAAACCTGGGGGATTTCAAGTCAGACGTCCCCAGCCGACCACAGGGGCTGCACCATGGCCCAGGGAATGAGGCGGTCTCGCAGTTAAGTCTTGGCCCAAGTCATTTAGGGCTTTATAGGTCATTACCAACACCTTGAATCAGGCCCGGAAGACAATAGGCAGCCAGTACAGAGAACAGAGTACTGGTGTAATATGCTCGCAATGACTTGTCCCTGTCAAGAGACTGACCACCGCATTCTGCACCAGCTGCAGCCTCCAGACTGTACCCAAGGGTAGCCCCATGTAGAGTCCGTTGCAATAGTCCAAGCTAGTAGTAATAAAGGGATGGATGATGGTGGCCAGGTCAGAGTCCGAGATACACGACCACAGCTGTCGCACCAGATGTAACTGGCGAAAAGTGGTCCGCACCACTGACACCACCTGGGAATCCAGGTGGAGCTGTGAATCGAGAAGAACCCCCAGACTACAGACCTGAGTAGCTAAAGGGGGGCAAACCCCATAGATTAAAGGAGCCACCACCCTTTCAGCCCTCCCACCAACATCACCTCCATCTTGTCTGGATTCAACCTCAGATGGCTCGCCCTAATCCAGCCCCCACAGCTGCCAAACACCTGGTAAGCACCAAGGTCTGGGTCTTCCGGGTCTGGGTCTGCAGAAAAAGAGAGGTAAAGTTGGTGTATCATCGGCGTACTGATGACAACATACGCCAAACCCTCTCATGACCTTGCCCAAAGGCTGCAAATACACATTGAATGGGAGGAGGGATAGAATGGAACCCTGCGGGACTCCACACGTGAGGTCCCGGGGAGATGATGAACACTCCCCAAGAACCACCCGCTGAGTTCTCCTGGCCAGGAATGAGCAGAACCACTCAAGAACAATTCCTCCTACCCTGGCCTGGTCCTACAGATGGGCCACCAACAACTCATGGTCAACAGTATCGAATGCTGCCAATAGATGTAATAAAATCAAAAGAGATGATCTGCCCTGATTTGATTCACAGCGCCGGTCATCAACCAGAGTCACAAGCACAGTGTCAGTGCCAAACTTAGGGCGAAAGCCAGACTATGATGGATCAAGAAAACTGATCCAGTCCAGATGCCCCTGAAGCTGCTGAGCCACCACTCATTCAATAACCTTCCCTAAAAAGGCAAGGTTAGAGACTAGCCGATAGCTGGCAGGGGAGTCAATGTCAAGAGATGGTTTCTTGAGCAGAAGCCACACCACATATGGGGGAGGGGAGTGCTGCATAGGTGGACCGTGGGCCGCAGCTGCCACCGAGTCTGTTCCAGGTGGGGCTGCAAACGGACAGATGCAGGGGTGCACCCCCAGATTTTCTCCAGGCGTGAGCACCCCTGTGTCTGTGTGAAAACACCCATTTTTATTAAGTTGATTGCATGCATAATTACCCAGTTTGTTTATGCTGCTGTGATAATTATGCATGCAGTTGCAAGTGCTCTTTTACATACTTATGATTTCTTTTTGTAACCTGTTCCTTGTGAAAAGTTGGCATAACATTAAAAAATTAGCACTCTTTACATGAGAGTGTAATCAATATTGTAAAAAGCAGAGCCTTTTCTGTATATTGAAAAATGCATCCAGTAACATTTGCAGTGTGCTCTTGGCTAAAGTGCCTAAAATATGCATTGTAACCAATGGGAAAAGATATGAAGTAGGCACTAGTGGTGGGACCCCGGGCCCATTACCGGCTACCGGATTTACCGGTTACCGGTTCTGCGAAAACCGGATTCCCGGATTAAATCCGGTATGCCGGTACCGGATTTATTTCATTGGTTTCAATGGGGCGCTGTGTCCCCATTGAAACCAATGAAATAA
>QEPC01012913.1:8513657-8525954 GCA_003113815.1 Sphenodon punctatus
CCCCCCCAGGGATCGGGTCATACTTACCGGTGGCTGCGGGGACGCCGCGGCCGCTGGTGCTAGGGGGTGGGCTCGCCTCGCCTCGCCTCTGGGTCTTTTCTTTACTCTTTCTTAAAACAAAAATCCAGGCTGGGCAGGGTGGGTGGGGGGTGTCCCCCCTTCCACCCGCGCAGCCTGGACTCGGGGAGGTTTTTTTTTTAAAAAAACTTTTTTGCTGGGGCAGTTTTTTTAAATTGCAGCCATTTTTAAATGGCTGCAATGCAAAAAAAATCCGGTACCCCGGAATCCGGTACCCGGTCCGGCTTACCGGGTCGAATCCGATAATGCCGGTACGCCCGGTACCGGCATTATCGGATACCGGATTCTACCGGTTTCCCGCCCCTAGTAGGCACCTTTTGGAGGAAAAGGAGTTTCATTTCATTTATTATTTCTATACCGCCCCTTTTGCTGATCATGACTCGAGACGGTTTACAAAACATTTTAAATATACAGTAAATTAAATAACATAATACATAGTCAAAATACATAATCAATAACGCTGGATTAGAGGCAGTAGGTAGAGAGTGCGAGGGGATGGAGGCCCTGTCTGGTCCATCTTTGTGGGGGGAGTTTCAGGAAGTGACGCCGGCCGATGCAGTGGATGTCTTGGGGTCTGTGAGAGCCATCTGTTGTGAACTTTATCCGTGCCCATCCTGGTTGGTGAAAGCCTCCAGGGAGATGCTGGGGAGGGTGCTGGAGAGGGTGGTTAACACGTCCTTGCAGCAGGGGAGGTTGTCACCTAGCCTCAAGGAGGCTGTGGTGCGCCCCTCCTCCCCCCCCACACCCTGGCAGAGGACACACACACACAATCCCACAGCCCACGGCCAAAGAGCTGGGAACCGGACACATGCAGGCACACCAGCAGGAATGGAAACCCGTCGTACAGCCAGGCTGGCAGGGAATGGCAGGGGCCAGACACCCAGACCACACCAACCGGCAGCAAACCTGATGCGTGTATCCCCAGACCAACAATGGATCTGTGCGGCCGATGGGGGGGCCCATCTCAAATGCTGGGAGGGGGCAGGACACCAGGACAGCAGCCCAAGGCACCAGGGGCCAAAGGGGGGAAAGAAACCAGGCCGGTGGGGGACAGAAGTGAACCAAGACAGATGGCTGACTGCTCGCAAACAACCCAGGCCAGAGAGAGCAGGGGGACCCCCAAAGGATACGGCAGAGCAGCTGCACATATAGCGGGAGGGGGTGCAGGATAACTGGTCCCTGCCAGGCAACAGTGCCACAACCACCAAGAGGCACCCACACAAGAGACCAGGCCACACGGAGGAACAAGACACACACGTGGGGAAGGGGGCAAAGCAACTTTAATACAAGGGGGAAGGGTGTGGAACACGGGAAAGGTCCAAGGGAAATGGGGCGGCAGCATGGAGAGCGGCTCCCTGGGGTGGGGTCCTGGCCTAAAGAGGGACACCGGCCCCATACCCGGCTCCATCGATCTGCCTGGGCACAGTCCAGGTGGTGCACCCGCTTCAAGAGGTGCAGCAACAGCCTACTTCTTGGTCCGCTCGGTAATCATCACCTGAACCAAGGGATGGAGAGAAGGGGCCATCAGAATGGGACAATGGGCCCCAACACCATGGAACCCCGAACAGGCACCTGGGGAGAGGGCCCTGCACACACGCAGCACGGTCACTGATCTCATCGTACAGACGGGCCCCAGCACAGAGATCCGAGGCCGCACACTGCAGCCAGATTAGCTAGAAGGGAGAGGGTGCACAGAAAGGGAGTGGGTCAGCAGGGGTCAGTAACCACACAGCAAGCACGACCCAGCAAGCACAGCAATGCAGTGGCCAGGGACACCCAAGCCAGTACCCCACCCGCTCTCACCAAGGGGGACCACGGGCAGCCAACAACAGGCCCATACACAGCCCACACTCACGGTCAGCTGCCTGTCACGCCTGTCGCCCACCCATCACCTACAGTGCAAATGGTGGCAACCAACAGGGGGCACCAGGAACAGTGGAAGGCGGGGCAGCCCAGGCGGGGTGGCCAAACAATGAGTATCCCTGCCAGACAGCCCAGTACATGAATGCAACAGCCCCCAGGGCAACACCAGCCGCTAGGGAGGGGTTGAGGCCCGCTGACCCCCAGCACTGGGGGTACAACTGAGAGCACCACCATGGGACAGCAGCAGCACACAATTGCCAAACACACATCATGACAGCCCAGCCAAGACAGCAAGGTGGTACGCAACACTGCCACAGGGAGAAGCAGGGATTGGGCCACAGGAAGGGTGCCTGCACATGAAAGGAGGACAGCAGGTAGCCACCGGAACATGAAGGATAGCGCTCACAACAGGACACGTTGGGCCCACACCACCCATTAGCCATCACGGAGCCCACAGGGGAAGCCGTCACACACCACTGTATGCCACCTGACAGCCCCTGTCATCCAGAGCAGGAACTGCAGGGACCCCATCACAGGAACCCCCCCACAAGGACAGGGCTTCAGCCAGGGGAGGGACTTGTGGCGTCGCACGCAGACATGAATGCACCCAATGTGTTACAGGCAAAGGCACAGACTTTATTAATGATGGGGTGAAAGGAGGGGAACTGCCAAACAGAAGCCGGCAAAGGGGCGCTCAGGGGCTCATATCTTTTCCCCAAAACCAGCACACAGGGACACCATTGTAGCCACCCAAAGAGGGAAGGAAGCGGTCCAGAATGCTACAGTGCTATGGGGGCCGGAGTGAAGGGAATGAGCGATGGGGTCCAGCTGATAGGACAGCCCAACACCAGGTTACACAGTACCATGTTCCGGAACTAGGGGGTGGAAGGTCAGGGCAGCCCACAGCACAGGCACAGCAACGACAATGCAATGGAGGGGCCGTTAGGGATGCCCTGCTCGTAGAGAGACCCGAGGGTGCCCCTGAAACCACTGGGTCAGGACCAGACCCTCCCAGATGAATAGGCTCTGGTGGAATCCCCAGGAATGCAAATGCACATCCACCATGAAACGGGGCAGGAGGTGGTTCCCCGTGGCAGCGGCAGCCTTCACAAGTCGTAGGTTCATCACCGATCGGAAGGAGCCAAGTTCACATGTCATTGGGGTCCCGGTCAGCAGGGGTCCTCTGACATCGGTGGGTAGCAGACCCAGCTCCCCAAGAAGCACCTGACAGTCTGATCACAGACGGGAGACACCACTGGTACACACTTGTACGTAGTCAGTAGCAACATGGGGACCCCTGGCCTGGAGGGCCAGCCCATACTCCGGACGTGCAGCTACCAGGCGAACAGCTGAGATCTCTGGTGCGGTCCAGGGCACTACAACTGTGGCTGGTTGGTCCCAAAGAGGCTGTTGAAGGAGGGTAAAGCCGAGCTCCCCAGCATGCCTCCTGCAAGCCGGACCCCCGAATGGATGGCCCACCACCCACATGTACTGCGACAGGAGATTTAAGTCATCCATCACCAACAGGGTGTCACTCATCAGCAGCTGGACATTGCGGCTCTGCCACAATGTTCCCAACAGCATGTTGGCACAAGGTGACCACTCATCCCCTGCACCACCGGCGGCCTCGGGGCCTGTTCCGCACCCAGCCATGACTGTTCCAAGGACTGCTCCGTGGCTTGCACAGGGTTCCTGTGGAGAGCGGCTGTGCTTGAGTGAGGTGCAAGAAGCTGTGCAGCGCTAGCCGAGCTGCAGTCATTCACAGCAGATAGTGGGATGGCTGCACAGTTCTGTAAATCCCTGCTTCACGCACCTGGCAGGTGCAATCCAGTGGTAGCGATGACAGATCAGCAAGGCTATGGCTGCCTCTAGCAGAGAGCTAACGAGACTCTCCATGCACCGTATCTTGATGGGACACAGCTGCACATTGCCATGGCCTTCAAACGATGTGACCGAAGCAAGGCTGGGTCAGATGCATACTGGCCAGGGATCGCATGGGGTCATTGCAGGGGCACAGGTGGTGGTTGGGCCCCCAGCCCACAGAGGAGCCCTGGAGCACCCCAAGGCCTATGGCTGCCAGGTGGTCTGAGGGGGGGGGAACGTACCGGCGGACCACCGAGGGGCATCCCCATCAGATGTGCGGAACACACCCACGGTAACATGCCAATCGCATGGTGGACAGCACGGACTGCCACGGTACATATGTGTGCTGGTAGCTGCAGCCAGGCGTGGGGTGTAGAGTGAGAGGTGGTGTGAGAGAGGTGAATGAGAGGCCATAGTGAGGTTACTCTGCGATAGATCATTGGTGCTGGTGTCCAGAACGGGGTGTAGGTACAGTGGAGTGGGTTGGCATGTGTGCTCAGCGGGTCATCCCGTGCAGCTGTCCCTGGGACCCTGGGGCAGGCTATGGGTAGCAGGGCATGTGGGAGGCACGGTGTGGGTGTGCAGGGCGCACAGGGCTTGGGGCCAGGGGGAACAGATCGCAGCCAGGTAATTGCTAGGTGCAGAGGCCACTCACAGGGCGGGTGGGTGGGTACAGGGGACACAGTCATAGCTGCGCAGGCCTGGGTCAGGTCCCCCAGCCATGTAACATCTAGTCAGGTAGCTGCTAGGATATCCAGCACTGGTGCCAGTGGTGGGCCCCCTCACAGTGTCAGTGTTGTGGGTGGTACCATTCTGCCTGTTGATGAGCCCCCGGAGGGGAAGGCTGTCCTGTTAACGGTGCTGTCCTCCTGCTTCATGATCCTGGCGCTGGTGTTGGAGCAATGGGCCGAGCTACTGCTGCCAGGTCACCACTTCTACAACCATGGCATCTGGCGCAGGAGAGCGGCCAAGCTGCATTATTGCGGTGGGCACAGAGGGTAGCTGTCCGCCGACAGTCCATGTTTGGAACAACAGTGTCCCCAGGACATGCACTTGGTACTGTCCCGGTGGCCGCTTAATGTGTACGGGCGCCGTGTCACTGTCCCAACATGGAGGCTGAATTGGATACGCACTTGCACCAGTGAATGGTGGGAGAACATGCTGGCCACCTGGATGGATGAGGAATGGATGGACCACTTCCGCATGAACTGCTCGCTTTTGGCCTGGATCAGGGAGTTCCTGAATCCACATCTCTGGAGGCAAGAGACCAACATGTGGTATCCGCTGCCACCAGGGCTCTACGTGTCCATGGCCGTGTGGAGACTGGCCACCCCTGATTCCTGTCGGAGCCTTGGGGTGCAGTTCGGTATGGGGACCGCGACTGTTAACAGGGTGCTCCATGACGTGTGTGACCTGCTAGTTGAGCTACTGCTCGAGTGGGTCATACAGCTCCGGGATTCAGAGGTTGTGATCCGCGGTTTCAAGGACGTGGGCTTCCCCCATTGCATAGGGGCAATAGACAGCACCCATATCCCTATCATCCGGTCCCCACATGCCAAGATGGACTACCTACATCGGAAGCAGGTGTTCTCGATCAATCTCCAGGCCATGGTGGATCATAGGGCTTTGTTTACACATGTCTATCCCGGCCACTCTGGGAGGAGCCATGATGCTCGCATACTGCGGGCCTCCCCCTTCTATGCACATGTTTGACATGGAGATAGCCCCCAACCTGTACCGTGTCATTGAGGGGGTCTCCATGGCCCCAGTGGTGATAGGGGACCCCGCCTACCCACTGATCCCATGGCTCATGAGGGCCTATCCCATTACACACACAGTGGAGCGCCGGCTCTTCAATTAACAGCTCTCATTGGCTCAGAGCTTGGTGGAGTGGGCGTTCGGGCTGCTCAAGGTGCATTGGCACCTGCTCATGAACAGGAGTCAGTTCGATCTGCAGCATATCCTTGTACTGGCGGCTTGCATCCTGCACAATGTCTGCGAGACCGGGAGAGCTGCCCTTGACTACCCCCCACCGGTGGAGAGAGAGGGTCCTGTGCCGCTCTACCAACATGTCCATGGTGGCGCATTCCGGCACATATATGAGGAGAACCGGGACGCTCTGTGTTGGCGCATTGTCGCCCAGATGGAAGGCAACTGAGTAGGCCTGTTGACAGCCCCCCACCCTTCACGATACCGTGTAACGGGTAAGAATAAATCCTGTTCTGTCTGTTCCCACAAGCCGCTTGTAGCCTCTTGCTTGCGTTGTAGGGGTTCCCCAGTCCTGTGAGGCCTGTGCCACTGGGTATCCCACTGCCTTCTAGCCAGCCATGGCAAGCGAACTGCACCAGGGCTTGGCACCTCACTGGCTGTCCGGTGGCATGCCAAGTGCTCCACTGATATAACTGTGCAGACCTGTACCCGGCCATGGGAGTGATGCTGCTGCCCATCCGCCTGCCTGCAGGCCAGAGACGTATGCTTCCGGCATCTATCTTGTGAATGCCCTGCCCCTGACTGCATATGGAGCAACCCCTTGCCACGATTGTGCCCCCATTGACACACTGAACAACAGAGTGGTAATGTAAAACACAGTTTATTAGAGGTTCTGTCCAAGGGGTGGGGGTTTCACTATTTGCGGGGCCTTCCCCATGCCCGCTTCGGTGCACCACCGGGGCTTGAGCCCCTGTGGGTCCTTGCAGGTGCCGTCCTTTTGGGATCGGCGGCCGGACAGCCCGGCCTCTCTGTTGTCCACAGACCGCTGCACGCCGGGCTGGGGTGCTGGACCCTGTGGTAATGGAACATAAGGTCTGTGTTACACCCTGCCCTGAACCGTTACCCCGGCGCCACAACCCTTTCCATGGTCCTCTGCTGTTCCAATTGCTCCCCACACAGCAGCCCTTCCCCCCCATCCATATGTATTTTGTATTTATTAAATAATTGTGTAACAAATAATGCCATCACAATACAAAATTGAAAACAAGAATGTAATACAAAGTATGAAAACAACCAGGATAAAAACTACAAGAAATACAAAATAAACATGAACAAATCACAAAAGCAAACAGTTAAAATTAAAAAAAACAAAAACAAACAATTACAAGAACTAAAATCCCCCCAAAGAGCGAATCCCTACTTACCACTCATCAATTTCCTCCTAAGTGCTTGTGGTGGAAAAAGCCACCAGCTTAATGACTGGCACTGAATTATTATTCAGCAAGAAGTTCACATAGAACACTGAGTCCCTACCAGGAAACTGATTCAATACACCAACTAAATATTTGGCTCTGAGATCACTATAATAAGAGCAGTGTAATAAAAAATGGGAGACTGTTTCAACTGCATTTAGATCACAAGAGCACATGCGATTCTCGTACAGGAGACCCTGGAAGTGTCCCTCTAAAACCCTTAAGGGAAGACAATCAAGTCTTGCTCTTAAATAAGTTTTCCAAATGTATGGGGAAGTTAAAACCTCAAAATAAACAAGTGGATAAAAGGTCTCATTTTTAAGAGTTTTATAAAACATCACTGAGGCACTGGAGGATAGAGCAGAGTTTTCTTCCTGAAGAGGAACATCTAATAATCTCTGCCTTATCAATTTCCTAGCAGCTTTAAACCCTAAATTATGAAAATAATCCAATGGGAAACCCAACTCTCGAACTTTTACCTCTATCAGGTTCATCCATCCATTCCTTACATTAGCCTGCAAAATAATGGGAACCATCTGGGATACCATATTAAATTTAATCTTAAGCCAAAAAGAAAATGACAACATCCAACCTCTAGCAGAGAGAGGAATCAGCCTGGCTTCCCTTCTCAATATTACATTGGCACACAGGAGGAAATAGAAAAAATTGATCGAATAAATTGAGATTCTTTTTCTCAAGCGTTGCAAAATACTGGATCGCTCAGACCGGGTCAACATACAGAAGTTGAGAGACACTTTTAACTTTAAACACTTTCAGAGCAGGTAAAACCAGAGAGCCCCTCTCGGCTTTAAAAAAGCGAACTGTCACGCTAGAACTTCTTGTGCCTTATCCATTGCACATTCTTTCTGAGCAGACCAACTGGAATTATAAGAAAAAATGATACCCAAATAATTAAATAATTTAACTTGGTCAATCTCGCGTCCACTCATAAACCAAGTATATCTAGACTGGCTCTTAGAAAATACCATTACTTTGGTTTTCTCATAATTGACAGTTAATAGGTTCTCCCTGCAGTACTGGTCAAAAGAATCCATCAACCTTCTGAGATCTACTTGAGTGGTTGATAATAATACCAGGTCATCAGCATATAGCACGGTTGTTAAAACTCTCTCCCCGAATTTAGGCCCATGAAAACGAACATGAGTAAGCCACTGGACGACATCATTAAAGTATAAATTAAACAGAGTAGGGGCCAAGACACATTCTTGCTTGACACCCACGTGTGTGCTAACCAAGTCCGAGAGATGGCCTGAATGGCCAAGTCTTACCCTTAGAGATGTATTTTGATATAAACCCTGAATCAGGAACAGGAGATGTGGGTCAATACCCATGTCCCATAGCTTAACCCACAACCGTTCCCTCAGGATCAGGTCAAAAGCGGATTTTAAGTCAACAAACGCGACATACAAGCTCTGTCCCTTTGCTTGGACCATTTCAATGACTTGGGCCAAAATAAAGACTTGATCTAAAGTAGATCGTCCAGATTGAAAACCAGCCTGTTCCACACACAAGATATCCTTTTCCAGTATCCAGTCCTCCAGCTTTATTAATAAATGTTTTGCGTAAAGTTTGGCAATTAAACTAAGTAGGCTAATGGGCCTATAATTACCAGATGTTCTCTGACCTTTTTTATAAATTGGGATAATTATGGCCGTTACCCAGTCTTCTGGGAAAATACAAGTTTTATCAAAAAAAGAAAACAAGGTTGCAAGCACAGGAGCCCACCAATCAGCCAGATCTTTCAATAGACCAGGAAGAACATAATCATAGCCAGGAGCCTTACCTACTTTAAGAGTTTTGACCAAATCAGTAATCTTTTCCTTAGTGACTGGAGGCCATTCGGGCAGATCCGCCGCCCTTAATGAAAGGACTGAAACATCAGCTACTGGTTTACAATACAACCCCCAAAAATAATTCTCCCAATCTGACTTAGCAACCTGGCAATCGGGGATCACATAACCCCCTAACCTAACACAATTAACCATTGACCAAAAATCATTACCTTTAGCCGCCTCTGCAAGCTTATTCCAAATAAGGCTGAGGTAGGCTCTCTTCTTCCTCGTAAGCAAGTTCCTATATTCCCTCCCATCCCTATGCTCTTCGCTGTGGCCCTCTTTCCTGACAGCTATGTGGTCTGGCTTACCGGAGCTGGTGGGGTGGCCGGCATGGACTGTTGATCATCTGGAGGTTCCGGGTTCACCGGGGGTGACCGTGGTTCCCAAAGGGGGATCTCGAGGCAGCTGTGGAGGAACCGGGAGAGGTGTGGGTCAGAAGGGCAGCCCCACGGGTTCGTGTTGTGGGGCTATGTGGGGGAGAGGGACCCTGTCGATGAGACCGGGGAAGGGGTGCTTATGGGGAAACCATTGTTGGCCAAAATGCAAGGGGGGGGCCGGTGGTAATCACCTGCCATCCCTCCACCCAGGCCTGGAGGGGGTGCATCCCACCGGGGTTCCCTCCGCAGGAGCCCCAACATCTCCCCAATGAGGTCAAGGGCCCGTGCAGAGGTCCCCTCCAACGCGACATGTCTCCTCACCCTCTTGGCTCTGTTGAGCTGCATCTCACAGTGGAGGGAGGCAGTCTCATGCCTGTCCCACAGGTGCTCAGTGCGGGACCGGTTTAGCATGACTGCCACTCTCTGCCGGTTCCTCTCCCCCTCCCCTATTTGCACTTCCCTTGTGAGGGCAAGCTCCTCTGCGTGCACCTTGGCTAACCTTCTGGTTTCCTCCAGCAGTTCCCTGCTGAAGTCCTCTCTCCTCCACCTGTTCTGGGCCTGCATTTCCCGATTCCTCTCGGCACTGCCAGCAGCAGCTCCTCTCGCCGGACCGGGGTGCTCATCTGTGGGAGTGAGGTTAACAGGTTGGGGGGGGGGGGTAAAGCTTCACAAGTCCGTACTCTATGCCCATATCTGTGCCTCCCTGTCATCCAGGGGGGTGTCTGCCCCCCCCTTCCTGTCTGTCCCTATGGTGTATGTTACTGGTTGGGTGGGGTCCTGTGCAACGTGTCCCCTCTGTCGGGCCACAGAGCTTGCCCCATCAGGGGCCATGTTCACCCAGGTCTGTGATATTATGACTCCTCCTAGGGGCCCGTCACGTGTTCCCACAGCCCTTGCCCCACCCTGCAGACCGCTCAGGGGCTGTTAACCCGTACGGCTCGGTGACACTTCGGTTCTGGTCACCAGTCTTTCCCTGTTGTGCATGGGGGGTGGTTGGTTCCAGGAGCTTCCCCAGTGTCTGGCCTGTTAGCCCATTACCCCGGTACCGGCCGGGACCTATCCCTTGTGTGTTGTGGGCCTACCATCATTGTTCTGGTGCCCGACTCTCGGGGGTGCCTCCGGTTCCTCCTCGACCACCTCTTCCTATGCTTCCTGGGAGGCGTCCCGGGTCTCTGTCCACTCCGCGTGTGCCCCCCTTCCCCATGGCCCGGCACCCTGTGGGTTTTGTGGGTGCACGTGGAGGGCGATGTTTGAGTGAGCAGGTTCCTGGGGCACCTCGTCCCCCTGTGTGATGGGGCCATCCCCTCCCACATCCTACCTTGCCTCACCAAGGGCAGCAGCCTCCCCATGCTCCAGGAGGTCGGGCGGGGTGGGGTGTTGTGAGCATCCTCCACCTGCCCCTGGCGAAAGTGGTGCCATGTAAGCGGGAGGTGACTATGTCCCCGTCCATGCAGAGGAACCGGTCCAGCTCGTCGTGAAACTCCATTTTCCACATGGCACAGCCGGACTTGAGATTGTTGTCCTTGATATGTTTATATCTGGACCTCAAGTCCTTTGCCTGCTGCATGCACTGGGTGACATCCCTATTGTACCCCTGCCGCTGCATCTCCTGGGTGATGTCTTCATAGACCTGTTTGGTCTTGTAGCTGTGCACTGGGTCATGCTGGACCTTTTCAGCCACCCATGCACATATGAAGTCCCTGGTTTCCTGCCTCGACCAGGGCTCCCCCTTTTGGGTACTGTTTGTGGGGGGCCTACCAGCTTCATGGCTTAGGGCCCGCCTGGTATCTGTGGTGACAGCAGAGCTGGTCGTTTCCTGTTGGGGGTATTGCAGAGGGGTTAGCATCTGCCCCACAGCCCCCTGTGCTTCCTTGTGGGGGGATCCCTCCCTGCTCCCCCCAGGGGGCATGGGCACCTTACCTGGCAGTTACAGAGGCTCTCCTCAGCCATCTCCCTGATGGTGCATTGCTCCTGTGTCTGGGTGCTCTCCTGGGGGTGGGGGTGGAAACCATTAGCTGTCAGCTGCCCGCCCTCAGGTTGTTTTCTGCTGTTGGAATGTGCCCCCCCCCGGTTCTAGGGGTCCCCTCGTACATACCTCACTGTCGCTCACACTCCCTTCCCTGTGCCCGGTGGCTGTGCTGGAGTGGGGGGCTGTGATCGGTGCAGGTGCTGCAGTCTGTCCTCGGCCCTGTGGCGGGATGGGTGTGCTGTGTTTAGTGGTCCTTCCTTCTATCCCCGCCCGTGAGGCCGTCCCCTGGATTCCTCTGCTTACCCTGGCCCATCCTGCGCAGATTGCGGTGCTGGCTCCCTTTGTTTTGTTGGAGGCTTTCCTTCCAGGCATATTGGGAGCCGGCGCATCCATGTCCTGTTTCGGATCCCTTTTAATGGCTCCCAGGCAGGTGTCCTGCATCTCCCCTGGTGAGCGTGTCTGCTTGGGGGCCTCTCTAGCCATCTCTCTGTGGTCTCAGCAGACCTGTTCCCGTAGGTGTGGCTGTTTTGGTTTTTACTAGCGGCGGGATCACCGGCATTTCCGGTATCCGATAATGCCGGTACTAGGTGTACCGGCATTATCGGATGCAACCCGGTAAATCCGGTCTGGTTACCGGATTCCGGGTACCGGATTTTTTTTTACATTGCAGTCATTTAAATGAATGGCTGCAATGTAAAAAATGCACCAAAAAAGTAAAAAACCCTCCCCGAGTCCAGGCTGCGCGGGTGGAAGGGGGGACACCCCCCACCCACCCTGCCCAGCCTGGATTTTTCAACCTAGAGCCCCCCCCAGCACCAGCGGCCGCTGCGTCCCAGCAGCAGCCGGTAAGTATAGACCTAATCCCTTGGGGGGGGGTTTAACACCCCCCCACCCCCCAGGGATCACCCCTACTACAAGTTCCCACTGTACCTTTTAGTTCAGCTGAGTTCCGGGTGTGGCGGCGGCGGCGGGGGCGGGCGGTTCAGCGGCCTCAGCGCCGACTGTGGCTGCCGGCATCAGAGACGCTCTAGGCCTTCTGGGGAACTTCCGGGTTTCCCCGGAAGGCCTAGAACATCTCTGACGCCGGCAGCCACACCCGGAGCTCAGCT
>QEPC01012913.1:8528392-8545116 GCA_003113815.1 Sphenodon punctatus
GTTCAAGCAGCTTGGAAGCAAAAGGAAGGAGTGAGACAGGACGATAGCTAGAAGGGTCAGAGGGGTCAAGAGTGGACTTTTTGAGAATAGGAGAGACTGTGGCGGTTTATGTTCCCATGACCTATGCACCACCCACCTTCCACGCATGGAACACTCATGGAAAAGTCCATAGTACCCTGTGTGTGAATGGGGTGGGTGGCGTGTGGGTGGGGCGACCATGCATGGGGCCGCTCATGTGAAGTGCCCCCCATGTACCCACCCAATGCAATGACCGCAGATTCAAACTCCGGTCTTGAAGGGCAGCTATGGTGGGGACTGGAGGCAGGGAAGATGTCTGCTATGAATATGGGGACTCGGTGCTGAAGTAGAGAGGCAAGGTTGAATCCAACTGAGAGGTGATATAGACAGGAGAGGGAGAGAGGAGGAATGGAGAGCATGGAAATGTAAATAAGACTGGTAGTGGACTCTGGACTTTCAACCGCTGGACTCTGAAATGAGGGGTGAAACTTTATAGGGGGACACAGTCCAGACTGTATCAGGGCTGACCCGGGGGGGGAGGCCCCAACAAATGTGGGCAGCTGGCCATGCCCCCGCGCTGCTCACAGCACCCTGCCCCCCACCATGATGGGCAGTCATGGAGGCCAGTGAGCCAGCCATGGCAGCCGGCCATGGTGGGTCCTAGTCCAGGCCAAGTCATGGTGGGTGTGCACAGATGTGCTAGCCCACTGTAGCCCACTTTGCCTGGGCCTTAACCTGAGCTGTGACTTCAGGGGTTTCCTGAAGTCAGAGCCTGGGCTAGCCACCGACATGGCCCTAAGCAATCCTGGGCCAACATCTGACAGTGCAAAAACAGATGTGCTGCTGTCCCATGGTTCAAAGGGGGCCACAGCAGGCCTAAGCGGGCCACTGTCATGTCTGTTTTTACCCAGTGATACTCAAAATGAAGGATGATGTGGAATATAATTTAGATAAAATCTGCTTTTGCTGATTTCTGAAAATTTGAAATCGCCTATTACTGAGCTGTGTGGATGGTGATTTGGGAGACTTCAAAGGCCTATCCATGAAGTATGACACATACATCAATGAGGAAGAAATATTGTTTATATGTGAATTACATTCACGTGCTTCTTTCTCCAGCAGAATTAATTATTATGCCGGAGGGCTTATGTATCCTACATTACACAGGACATCTTGAATCTGGGCTGGAAGAAAATAAACTTTTTTTAAAAAGCAATGTTAAAAAATTGCTTTCATATCCATACCCCATTTGAGAGTTGTCCCACCATCCTGGATGACTGCAAGAAACGTCTACATTTGGGGTGATGAGAGAGAGACACACACTGACATTGGAGAATATGCCCCAAGGAGAGACACAGGAGACTTGTCAGCTTGAATCTCACTTCCCCTGACTTTGCTTCCCCTCCTGCCCTTTTCATACCAAGGATCTGAGCTGAGAAACTAGGAGCTGCTCCTTCATTTATTTATTTTTAAAGGAAGCTGACACAGGAGACAAAAGGGTATGGGGCAGACTAGAACTCAGGACTCAAGACATAACAGCTATAAAGTGTAGCAACTCGACTACACCGCTACTGTTGTGGCAATGTTATAAGCAACTGTGTGATAGGGTGGCCCTGGGCTGTATTTTTCTTTCTTTTATTTTTTCCAGTTTTTTAGATGTTACTGTGGGTTTAGCTCATGGGTCAGTTTCCACTTCTAAATTCCTAGGATTGGATGCTGGGCATTTAGAGATGCAGCTGCCTAGACAGAGTGATTCTACATACAGGGATGTTCCATCCAGGTTATCAAGCAGCATACAAAGTCCTTCTCTGATTGCCTGAATTTAAAGCAGTAGCCACTAGCACTTCCTCCTGTAGCTTTGGTTTTCACACAGACAGCATCCACGCCTCTGCCAGTTGGGAAACGTTGAATTGGGCTACCGATCAGGGGCTCGCATCTGGCGATTGAAATGGGCTAATGTTGTGGTTTCATATTTGTTTCCTTTTATTAACAACAACAAAAGAATTCACCACAGGCCTATGAAAGAATCCATACAATCTTAATTTATCAGAGAAACTCACCGAGGAAAAGTCTGGAGTGTGGAAAAAAGCTTTCCTGACCAGAAGGAAGATAGCATGAATGGTACAGGCCAAGCAGTTTGGGTTTGTACTGTGACAGAGCTTTGAAACAAAAACTAGAAGAACACGGGACTAAGTCTGTTTTATTAGAGAAGTTCTTACAGGGATGTGAAAAAAAAGGTTCACTAATCCATCAATAAATACATTCTTCATCTCTTCCAAACATGAATAGGCTGTAGCGTGGTCCAGGCTGTGGTAGCTGAACTGTTGCCAGGTTTTAAGGTAATATTGATTTATTTGGATTTATTTTTTAATTGATAATTAATTAATAATTACGTAGGTTTAAAACCTGGACACACAGCTAAATTATGCTAATACCCAGAGAGATTAAAATGACTACATAAATAAAGAGAAACACATAATTAGTAATAAGAATATAATTGAAAATATTTATGAAAACATAGAAAAACATTTTCTATGGGACAAGACCCCAAAACAGAATAAACCCTTAATAAGTGGTTTATATAAAAGTATTTCAAGGTACATGTTACATGGATAGAATTAAAGTTAAACTTAAGATTGTTTTAAGTATTAAAAGTACAAAGGTTAAAATAATAAACTTAAAACTAGCATAGTTACCCAGGCATACAGGCTTAAGAAAGATGAAGGAAGATCATGTGACCAGAGGATCACCATGGTGACCAAAGAGCACCACGAGAGTGTTCATGGCGTCTAAGGTAACATTTCCTTGGTGACTTACTCTTTTATAAGAAAACTGACGTCACACTCAGGCTAAGTAATTCATATATTATTAACTGCCAATAGCATGGTTGAAAAGAGTTGATGCCTGCATAAAATTATAAATGTATGACAACGTTTGTGGTTAAGATATTTGGGGAACTAAAGTCATTACCTCCACCCATGAAACATCCTGTTTTATAAACTATTTTAAACCTCAATCTTGCAACCCATTTGTGCAACTCATGAGCTTACTCATATTTTCCTAAGCATTAACTAACAAGGTTAAAAGTTAAGCAGGGGAAAAGTTACCGGAAGACCAAATATTTTCAGGCCTTTATGTCCAAACTAAAGCCAATATGTTCAAACTATAGTCAATCTGTTAAACGTATCTCACATAGGTCAAAACTGAAGGTAACAGAACCTAGCAGATCATTGGAGGTTTAATTTAATCTGGTGATCACAACTGTCCAGCTTCTACTCCTCTGCCATTTGTGCAGTGTGGGCACTGGGAATGATTTTGAAGGTATTTGAATTCTGATTTTTCCTGGGGTTTAGATCTCCTTACTAGTAAGTAATAGCTATGGGGCTGATGCTAAACCCCCACACGCATGACTTATGTGTACATGTGTGTGCAGCATAGTTCCCATAGTGGGAGTGTGCGCAGGGTGTTGTGGGTTGGGAGGGATTGTGTACGTGCTGTGCATATTGTGCACAGGGGTTAGGATCGGCCCAAATGACAACAATTAAAGAAGGAACTGAATATCCTTCAGCATACAGATTAGACCCATAACTCTGAAGCAGAAAGCTCTGGGCCCCCATATATACGAAAGACCACCTCTCCTACTATGTCCCCTTGCGGCCCCTACAGAGGCCCCTACGGAGTGCCCTCTTGCGGGTTCCATCTGCCACCCTTGTCCATAGGATGGGGGTACACAGAAGGGCACTCTCGGTTGCTGTCCCAGTTTTGTGGAACTCCCTTCCCAGGGAGGTTGGCTTCAGACTGGGCCTAAACATCTTCCAGAGGCGGTACAAAACTTGATTTGAAAAAGCATTTGGTGGGCGGAGATAGGGGTTGGTTGGAGATTTTGGGTGAAGTTGAGGGTTCAGGGGAGGGGGTTTTTTTTGGGGGGGGAGATTTTATTGTATACTTTTTATTCTTTTTTTATTGTAGGAATTTTATGATTATTTTATTATTGTTATTGTTTTGTTACGGATTGTAAGCTGCCCTAAGTCACTGTGGGATGCGTGGCATATAAATTCAAATAAATAAATAATAACCTGAAATGAAAGGAGCCCATAAGGGTTAAGTCTAGAGAGAAAGGGTGACTGTTGTACTGGTCCCAAGTGAAACCGATTGAGACAAAGTAGTTCAGGTTATATCTCTTATTGGACCAACTACTGTTTGTGAGAGTGTGAAAACTTTCAGGCCACACAGGGTCAGAACTGTAGACAGAGCAAATGCAGGACAGGTATATATCAGGAGGCAATAACGTGGGAGGGAGCTTCTTACATGTATCTATCTTGCATTGCTCAGTCCATAGTTTGAATGTGTTTACATTTCTGGTGAAGTACCCTGTGTGACCTGAAAGTTTGTGCCCTCACATTAAGAGTAGTTAGCTCAATAAAAGATAAGATACCATCTTCTGAACTCCTTTGTCTACATAAGGACTAAGAATCTCTACCCATCCAAGAAATAAGGGTCACTGCAGAATCCCATGTTCCATCCGTCCGCTTGTTCACCATCTAACTTTTCTGCAAGCCACAATATATTCTACCATTGCATTCATTCTTTCACCCATCCCCCATAGGCCCTTCTGCAGACAGCTTTTCAGCATTGTTTGAGACTGGATGGGCAAGGGGTTAGAATCTGTGGAACACCAGAAAAGTACCTAGGGCTTGCATTGCAGAGTTGTTGTGAGTTGCACTTTCTTTTGTTATTTCCTATTCTTCCTTTAGAAACCAAGAGATGAAATTTCCCTGTGCATCAATGAGACGCCACGGCACCCCTTAGACTCTGACCTATGGCTATTTATTAATATTCTAGTATGCCAAAAGACAGAGGTGCTAAATGGAAGAAGATACACAGTCTGGTGTGATCTTGGGTATACTGCTGTAAATGAGGAGTTAAGCATAACTCCTAATATAGTTTATATATAGTAAAATCAGTTTCTACACTGAAGAGACTACCACTTAAAATAAATGCACTCATACATTTAAATACACATCACAATGCTCACACATGAACTAGATTTGGGGTCAGATTTTCCTGCAATCAGCAATTTTTAAAAAATAAGTTTTTGTCTTCCACCTTTCCCTATGTTTCCAGTCCTTTGGGGTGGTGGAAGAGTTAATATTGAACAGCACTGAAAACTAGGTGTGACCCACCACATGTGAAATCCCATTTCCCAAAGAGCGTTGAAAAATCAGGATCATAGAAACATAGGATTGGATGGCGAAGAGTCTCCACAGGTCATCTAGTCTGTCCTCCTGCACTGAGGCAGGATTAGTAACTTCAGGTTTAGGACAAAAGGCTGTAAATGGTGAATATATTGGATGTTCTAATATAAGACTTAATAACAACCCTAAGAACTTTGTATGATTAATGAGTTTTCATTCATAATCCTAAATGTGTGCCTTATTTTCACTTGATGTAGATGCAAGCTAAAATACGTCAGGTTTGCTCACCAAGTCCCAAGTGACCTGCATGACATGAGGGACTGGGATATAAAAAATTAAATGTTGCTTGTAGCAATGCTAAGTGTGAAATGAAAGCTATAGTTTTTAAGTTAGAACAGTTGCTTCTTTTGACTTCATTTAATAGTACTGTCATGGCATTGATCCCTACTGGAGCCTTTTATGTCAAAAGAAGGGTGTTTTAGGGGCTGGAATGGCTCCTTTGCAGTGAGCAGTGCAACTCCTGTTCACTTTGAAGAAAACAGAATAGTACTCTTAGAATTTGTCTCTAGTATTTATTTTATTTATTTTATTTTAACAACTTCTACCCCGCCCCTCCTGCTCAAGGCAGCTCGGGGCAGCTTATGATAAAAAATTCAAAAAAATATAAATATAAAAATAACATATATTTAAAACATAACTACAATGGGGGATGTAAAAATAATCAAATCAACCCCCCAAACCTAACCCCCTCCCCCAAACCCCACCTTTCACCCATCTCCCTCACCAAAAGTGACAGTGTAAGACAACCAAGTCTTATACTGACGATGGAAGGAGAGGATGTTCGGGGCCACCCAGGCCTCCGCTGGAAGGGAGTTCCACAGCCAAGGAGCGGCCACTGAGAACACCCTCTCCATAGTTGCCCCCCGAACAACTTGGGGTACTTCAAGAAGGGCGCTCCCGGTGGACCGCAGGGGCTGGTCCAGAATATGGACCAAGAAGGACGCTCCCGGTGGACCTTGGCAAACTCATTGCCTCCCACGACTTCCAATACCACCTCTACGCTGATGATACTCAACTCTTATCTCTCCACCCCCTCTCTTTCCCCTTCTGTCCAAGCTCGCCTCATCAACTTGTCTCTGATATCACTGCCTGGATTTCCCAATGTCAGCTCAAGCTCAACATGGCTAAGACTGAACTCCTTATCTTTCCTCCCTTCCCCTTCTCCCCCTCTTCTCCATCCTTCCTCATTGATGGAATCACCATCCGTCCTGTTCCCCAAGCCCATAGCCTGGGCTTCATCTTCGATACTCACCTTTCCTTTAAACCTTACATCGACACCATCGCCAAGTCCTGTCGCTTTGCCCTCCATAACATTGCTCGGATTAGTCCCTTTCTCTGTGTCTCCTCAACCAAAACCCTTGTTCACGCCATGGTCATCTCCCGCCTTGACTACTGCAACCTCCTCCTTACTGACCTCCCCCGCTCTCATCTGTTCCCCCTTATTTCCATCCAAAACTCCACTGCTAGGGGTCATCCACTCAGCCCGTCGCTTTGACCGCGTGCAGCCTCTTCTCTCCTCGCTTCATTGGCTCCTTCTCCCCCAACGCATCCTTCACAAACTCCTGGTACTTACCTACAAAACCCTCCACAACCTGGCCCCCCTACCTCTCGGCCCTCATCTCCTTACACGCTCCTGCACGCACTCTCCGTTCCTCCTCTGCACCTCCCTCGCTCTCCCTCATCTCTCCTGCTTCCCTAACCACCTTCGTTCCTTCTCCCTAGCTGCCCCCCATGCCTGGAACTCCCTCCTTGCCCACATCCACCTCGCCCCCTCCTTCCGTTCCTTCAAATCCCTCCTTAAAACCCACCTCTTCCTCTCTGCCTTCCCTGACGCCCGCTAGTACCCCCTCTCAACATTTACTGTCTGCCTAACTGCAACCAAACCGAGCACATGCACCTGAGACTTCGCATCCACTTGAATGTTTTTATCCCTTGTCTTTTCATATGTCCCCTATTCCTGTCTCCCCACTCCTAGTCTACTAGATTGTAAGTCATAGGCAGGGACTGTGTCTTTCTCATTGCTATGAAAAGCGCCAGGTACACTGCTGTTGCTATACATATGCTTGTAATAATAATAATAATAATAATAATAATTCTGCACTAGCTGAAGTCTCTAAACTGTCACCATGGGTAGCCCCACGTAGAGTGCGTTACAATAGTCCAGTCTCAAGGTAATGAAAGCATGGATGATGGTGGCCGAGACATACGTCCGAAGCTGACACACCAGATGTAGTTAGCAAAATGTACTCCTCACCACAGCCCTCCCTTGCACATCTAATTGGAGCTGAGAATCGAGAAACATGCCCAGACTGCGAACCTGGGGGACCAGTGGGGGGTAAATCCCATCAGTGCCAGCCCTAGGCATATGCCACATGTGCGGCTGCATATGACCCCATGGCCATCTGGGGTCCCGCTGCAGCCAGCTTCTCCCCCAATATATTCTTCTGCCTTCTCTCCGTGGTTCTGGTCCCCATCCCTCACCTGCCTCTGCCTCCTAGTAGCGATGCAGCAGCAGAACACCAGGACACTGATCGGACTGGGAGATAAAGTTGTTTGTTTACAAACAACTCCTCCCATGTGAGTGATCAGAAGGTTGTTTTCTTGTAAAGAAGGTTCTTTGAGATGGCGTCCAACAGTCTCACAACTGGGTTGTGCATGCTCACCCTATTCAAATAATAGACTACGTGATGGTCTCGAGCTCCTCTAGTATAAAAAGCACTCTTCCCCTCTCATAATAACAGTTCTTTCCCAACCCTTTCTAGGAATATAAGAAAATTCCATGCGGGGATGGAAGGGTGGGTGTTGTGAGAATGTTTTGAGTCATCTCGAAGAACTGTGTTTACAAGGTAGCAACCTTCTGTTCTTTGAGTGGCTCCTCCCAGGTCATTTTTACATGGCTCTGTCTGGTGGGGGATCCGAGGGTGCGCCGGTGGGTGGGCGGGGAGTGCACACGGCTGCACACGTATCCCCACTCATCCACACCCACGGAGTAACCACCGTTTCCCCCGGTTACTCCGTGCATAGGGACGAGTGGGGGGTGAATGGGGATGTGTGTTAGGTGGGTGCGTGCCTGTACGCACTCCTACTCTCCATGGGTGCGTGCACTGCATCGTTCACACGGGACTGCCCCATCCATGAATACACAGAAATCTGCATGTTCATGGGTGGGAGAGGCCCATGTAAAAAGGGCCACATTCTCACAACTGTCATACTATATTAGATAGGAATTTAGGATGTAAAGCAATATCTATTCTATCTTGGAAAATCTGCAAATATGGTTCTGACATTATTATGGCTGCTATTTCACTAACTCTTCTTAATGAAGTTATTGCTAACAGGAATAGTGTCTTTAAACCTGCACACCATAACCAGTTCATTTGTGCTCCCCATATAATTAATTCACGCTGCCTCGGGGGCACAAATTAAATGGTTATGGGTGGGGTGCAGTGTGAATTGATTATATGGGGTGCAGGGGTGCAAATGAACTGGTTATGGAATGGGGGCAGCATGAACTGATTATGGGGGCACAACTGAACTGGTTGTATATATGTCTCTTTTCATGGCATAATGTGCTTAATAGGCTGGCTGCATTTTGGGTGTCTTGCGTGTTTGATAGCAGCACCTCTGGACTGGTCGCACTATGTGCATGCACAAGGCACCGGCAGCAAGAAGCAACAGACCCTGGTGGCCAGGCTGGCTAAGCTCACACCCTTCCCCAGTAAGGCAGTGGATGCAGTCAGTCTCTCTGTGCCTGCCTCATTGCCTTCCCGGATGCCCCTGCAGTGGAACCACTCCTGACTAGGGAGGTGGGGGGTAGAAGTATTGGGGGCCATGCTTGTCTATGGCGACTTGGGTGAGCACCAGGTAAGGCAGCCAAGGGATGGCAAGCTGGGAGGGGGGAGGGAAGAAGCATGGGGAGGCCATGCCTCTCCATTGCTGCTCGGAGGAGTGGAGAATGGTAATTCTTCCTGTCAAGAGGGAGTACATTTTAGGTAAATTTACACATTTGCATAATTAGGTGGGGCCTAATTATGCAAATTAGGCACCAAGACTTTTCACATGGCCTCACAAACCCTGGGGCTGGCCCTGAATCCCATCAATGATGGGAGCCACTACACCCACCGCCCTTCCCACCATCCCCTCCGTCTTGTTGGGATTCAATTTCAGTCAGCTCATCCAGTCCCCGACAGCCACCAAACACTGGGTAAGCAATGAGACTGCCAGGTCTGGGTTCGATGAAAAGGAGAGGTAGAATTGAGTGTCATCAGCATATTGATGACACTGCACCCCATACCATCTCACGACCTCACCGAACGGCTGCATGTACACATTGAACAGGAGAGGGGACAGAATAGAACCTTGCGGGACTTCACAGGTGAGGTCCCGGGGAGAAGAACAGTCCCTGAGCACCACTCACTGAGTTCTTCCGGCCAGGAAGAAGCGGAACCATTCAAGAACAATCCCGCCTACCTCAGCTTTTTAAGCAGAGGCTGAACCACCGCCTCCTTGAGGCAGCTCAGCACTCTGCTCTCCTGAAGAGAGGCATTGACCACCCCCACCAGCAAAAAACCCAATGTCTCCTGACAGGCCTTAACCAGTCAGAACGGGTATGGGTCCAGTTTACAAGAGGTGGCCCTAATAGCCCCAAGAATCTCCTCCGTGTCAGTGGGCGCCACCCACCAAAATTGATCCCACAAAATCAGACAAGGCGGGGCTTCCACAGCCTTTGGTTCTCCCATTGTCATAAATGTGGCATTGAAATCATGGTTGATACGAGCAATCTTATCCACAAAGTAATCAACAAACATGCCACAGTGGGCACTGGAAGACTCCAGTTCCAGGTGGAGCGAGGCCAGACCGACCAGCCCCTTCACCACCCCAGAAAAGCTCTACTGGATGAGACTTTGCGGACGCTATAAGAGCAGCAAAGAACTCCTTCTTTGCTGCCCACACAGCCACAGCATAGGCTCGCAAAGTCGCTCTAAGTTGCATCCGGTTGGTTTCAGCATGCGAACGACACTACCATTGCTCTAACCTCTGCCCTTCATGCTTCAGTTGTTGCAGACCCTCTGTAAACCAAGGAGGTCTGTGACACTGATGCTCAAGGAGTGGATGCCTAGGAGCCATCCGGTCGATGGCCTCTGTCAGCAAGGTGTTCCAAAAAGCTATGTGGTCATCTAGTGAATGGTTGCCAAGATCAGAGGGTAACTTCCCCAAAGCATTCTGGAACCTCCCTGGTTCTATAAGTTTTGGGGAGTGAACCATCAGAATCGGTTCTGCACCTTTCTGGGGGCAGATGTGCACCAGGAGACAGGTCCGCAGGGGGTAATGATCCATCCACTACAGTGATCCGCTCCGCTGACACCTCCCCCACTAATGAGTCCCCTGCCTTAAGGCTGGTGCAAAAAATCAGGTCCAGGTTATGCCCCCCCATCATGCCCCTCGATGACCCTTTGAGACAAGTCCATGGTTGCCATGGTGGCCATGAAGTCCCACTTTGCCCCTCCAAGACTGGTGTTGGCATGGATGTTGAAATCCCCCAAGACCAAGGTCTTTGGGGAGCACAACATCACCCCTGACACCAGCTTGGCTAGAATGTGTAGGGATGTTGCTGGACAGGTCGGTGCATGGTATATCAGAAGCACCCCTAATTTTTCTCTTCCCAAATGAATCACAAGATGGAGGCCCTCAATACCCAATATAGCCTGCATCATGACTACATCCCCCCCACCCCTCGTCCCTCTGACCATGGCTGGTACCCAGCTGGAACAAGGTCAGTCAAAATATGCCCCAACTCAGTACAGTAGAATTACTCTGTTAAAATTTCACACTCTCACCACTTCCAGTTCAGTTCCATTGGGAGTATCAACTGTGGGAGTACTAGCGTAAACAGAGCTGTCCAAAGATGCTGGTGTTTTACGTGTGCTATCATCTAATATGCGGTCCACCGGGGGCGCCTTCTTGGAGGTCCCCCGTGTAAAACGGGGGGCCATAATGGAGAGGGCGTTCTCTGTGGCTGTACCGCGATTGTGGAACTTCCTCCCAGAGGAAACCTGTCTGGCCCCAAGTTTGTTGGCCTTCCGCCGGGCCTGCAAGACTTGACTGTTCTCCCAGACCTTCAGAGGAGGGGAGGGTGGGTTGGAATAATTAAAATGGGGGGTGGGGGGTAGTGGTTTTTTTTAGATGGGTTTTAAAATGTTTTAATTTGTTGTGTTTTATTGTTGTTTTATTTACTGCTTTTATGTTGTACACCGCCCCGATATGCCATGGGCATGAGGGGGTGGCTAATAAATATAAACAAACAAATAAATAAATAAATAAATAATACTCAGAAGAGACTTACAAAGCAAGCAGACTACTTGAAATTCCAGCATCAGTCAGAACCTTGTGTACGCTTGCACTTACAAACCTTGCAACCACCATAGAGCTGAACTGGTGGCCCCAAATGATGGCAAATGTTAGCAAAAATTTCCTACCGTGGATATGTGCAGTGCTCTCCACCAAGGAAGTGAAGTCATCCCAGTAACATGCCAGAAGAGTGGTGGTGGAAGTTTGTGAAAGAGTTGTTTCTATGTAGCAACCAATGGTTAAACCAGTTCAAATTCCTAAACAATAAGCTACGCTGATATGGGATTTAGCTAGCTGAAAGGCTGGTGGAAAGGATGGATTTCACCACAAGACAGTGGCTTTGCTTTAGCAAAGATTCTGGTGCAGAATTTGAGAAGCCTCTACTGAGGAAACTCGTCTATGTATTCATTTCCTCTTGATCAGAATACTTGATATGATAAGAGATTTGGGGTGTTTTTAAATGAGATGCTAGCCTGCATGGAGCCACTCATCTGACTGCCTGTCTGAAGGTGGTGTGGGGGGATGCATGCTCCTGTGAGCCACTTGGCACTCAGTCATGGCCACTCATAGTGCACTGCGGCAACAGGCACCCACGCCTCCCCTGCCCATATGAACTGGGGTGACCACGCACACCAGCAGACTGGCCTGCCGCTCATAGGACCTGTAGGCAGGGGCCATGGTCTATGGGAATTGGTCGCGAGCTCTGGGGAGCACAGTTCCCTGGGGACATGTCCGTTTCAAAGGCCATCCTGTTGCACTTCTCCCTCCCCCATGGTCTGTGGCAGGGAGAATGCAAGGCAGCTGCCATAGTAGCCAACGCTGGGAGACGCCTGTTAGACTCCTTCCCCACACACTCAGCCTGACTGGGTGCTGTGCGCCTGTGCTACTCAGTGGCCACAGGACCACCCCCCACACCTTGCTTGTTTTAAAAACACCCTCAGTTTTCCCCCACTAAAATGTGAGGTAGTCACAAAGGGTTCCCTCCTACCACCCACAATTATTACTGAATTTAAGGTGTCGGAACTAAACTGCTAGGTTTGGTTAAGGAAGAAAAAGTCTGCCAATTTGTATAACGTGCATAAAGCACAGTAAAAGGTTCAGTAGGAGCAGAAAATTTCATTACAATATTTAAACCCTTATGTGTTTTTAAAGCAGTGGTTTGAACTTGGTGCCTAAAGCAATTCTGATGAAGAAGTTACTATGGGAAAGTTTGCATTTAGTATTGGCAATGCTAAGTGTTAAGTTGTTAAACCTCATTAGTGAACAAAAAGATTTTGTTAGCCAAATAGAATGACAGAACTGTTAAACCCAGAGGCCTGGTGAGTTACTGATGTCTGTATGTGCAGCCATAAGTAGATGAATTAACACTCAGAAGACAAAGTGGTTGGAGTAGTTGGTATCAAAAAATAGTGGAAAATCTCCAGCTCTTTTACACATGAAAACTTGAGCAGTGAGTTTAAATTTTAAATAACTTCATCTATGAAGTATTTATCAAACATAGAAACTGTGCTTAATTGTCTTCCAAGATTGCTAGAACAATCAGCCTTCTTTCTTACCCTTAGTCTGGATCAAGAGTAAGACTTCTATTTTTAACTAGTCTGCTGCTGATCAAGCTTAAAACATGAATTGTTATGTGAACAGCATGAGGGCATAGAAACATTTTATTTTAGCATATGCCTCCCGAGTATTAAGCACAGTTTGATACAAGTGTGAACAAACAATTAATACACTTACCCCTTGTTGTAAAGCTCCTTGAGATATAAAGTTAGTGTGCATGCACTGACTCCCAGCTACATTAAATTATATTATAATTGCTGTTGCTCTAACACCTCTTTATGGTGTTATAAAATGCATGTAAGTGAAATGTTTTTTCTTTGTGCGCTTTAATTTTTGAGGGAAATTGGTGCTCATGAACATGACTGAGTCTAACACTACCTTAAACCAAGCAAAATGTAGGCAGGCAGCTTTGCCTACTCAGCTCCATTCTGATCTGCAAAACTACGTGTGAGACCTGGCCCTCTTGAGCACAAACTGCCCATAATTTTGGATTTTGCAATGTGAATGAATGAGGACTATATGTTTTCACTTGTGACCCCTAAAAGTGCCAGACTGTAATGTTACATTCTGCCCTGAATCATGAGGAGAATAGGGGTAGAATTTGTATTCTTATTCTGGTACTTCCCACACCGACTGTAGGTCTGTTAGCTGTCAGCAGGTGTGGAAATTGAGGAGCAAAGACTGTCCTCTCTCTAAATTCCTGTATACCCAATTTTTCCCCACTTGGGTGAAAGGTTTTTGTGATCACTAACACTATTAGTGGATAGTCTGTGCAGGGAGTAAAAAAGTCAAAAATCTGAGGTGACTTACATGTCACCTAGAGGTCTCCAGCTGTGAAAGGCTAGAACAAGGTTGGGGGAAGGTCCCAACTCCAGGAGCTATGTACGAAAATCCTCATATGGTTGAGAGCCACCACACACACTGCATATAAACATCTCCTGCTTTGTGATTGGCTGGCAGAGCCAGTGCTCTGTGGTTGTAGCTGCTGTGATTCTGAGGAGCAGCTGACACTTAGGCCGCTTTTAGACAATCACGCTGCACGCTTGCGAGGGGTTTCAAAACCCCGCGAGGAGCGAGTACACCTGATACGGCGCCGTGCATTTTTTTCAAGTCGCGAATGACCTACCCCGATCAGGCTCCCGGTCAGTTTGCGGCTTGAACAGAATGCGCGGCGCCGTATCAGGCGCGTGATTACTGGCGGCGTCACGTGTATTCGCTCCTCGCTGGGTTTTTGAAACCCCGCGCAAGCGCACAGCATGATCGTCTAAAAGCGGCCTTGGGTACAATGAATGAAGTAAGACACAGGACCATCCAGGCAGCACGTGACCCAGGAGCAGCCTTGGCAGAGAGCCACACTTGAACTGCCTAAGGGCCACGTGCAGCTTCCAAGTAACTATTTTTTCTGTCCCTCGGCTGGAACAACCACCTTCCACATCCCTTCACCCACAAAAGCAGATACATATTAAATTATTGCTTCTGTGCTCTCTCAGATATTATGGGCCAAAATCACCAAGGGGGGGGGGATGATCTTGAGTGAATGAATAAATGAATGCTTCATTTATGATCATTTGGTCAAATCATACAAAAAGAAAAAAGTAATTTACCTATATCAGTTGTACATATTTTAATGTATCCTAACAGCCATATTTCAAATCATTCTTAGGTTTCTAATTAAAAATATATATACTAGATTAAAAATATTCTTCTTTATACTTTAATGAATCAACTTTAATTCCTCTTTATGCACATCAAAGGTTCGCAGCTTGGGCAGGTGGCCCACAAGTGTGTAAGGAAGGTGTTCTGAGGAGGGACAGAGGAAGAACTACAGCTGATACACCTCTAACTTCACACTCTGAGCTAGGGAGAAACTCCAAAATAATGGGATGGCAAGAGACAAGGGGGGAGTGAAAGAACAAGGCGGGGAGGGAGAGGAGAAGCAACAGGAGGGTGGGAAAGGAGAGAGAGAGCTCAAGGGAGGTGGGGGGGGGAGGGCAGGGACTTCAGCTAGGAGTTACCACTCAGGAAAACGATCTGGGGTGGTTGTGGACAATACAATGAAATCCACAGCGCAGTGCGCAGCAGTAGTCAAAAAAGCAAACAGAATGTTAGGAATTGTTCAAAAGGGGATAGAGATTAAAACGGAGGATGTCATAATGCCTCTATACAAATCAATGGTGCAACTGCACCTTGAATATTGTGTGCAGTTCTGGTCACCCCATCTCAAAAAAGACATCGCTGAACTAGAAAAGGTACAGAGAAGGGCAACAAAAATGTTCAACAGCATGGAAGGGCTCCCATATGAGGAGACACTTGGTAGGTTAGGGTTCTTCAGCTTGGAGAAGAGATGACTGAGAGGAGATATGACAGAGGTCTATAAAATCATTAGTGGTGTGGAACTATTAAACAAGGAGCAGTTATTTACCCTCTCAGCTAGTACTAGAACTAGGGGACACTCCATGAAACTCATGGGTGGCAAGTTTAAAACAAATAAAAGAAAATATTTTTTCACTCAGTGTATAATTTGTGGAATCTACTGCCAGAGGTTGCAGTAAGGGCCAGTACTATAGCTGAGTTTAAAAGAGATTGATTTGGACAAGTTTCTGGAAGATAGGTCCATTAGCAGCTATTACCCAGACAGGATCAGGGAACATGACGGAAGCTTAGGGAAAACAACAGGGAATGGATCCCCCATTGTGACCTGTTGGGTGTTTCTCCCAAGCCACCGTGATTGGCCACTGTCGGAGACAGGATACTGGGCTAGATGGACCATTGGTCTGACCCAGAATGGCACGTCTTATGTTCTTAACTACCTTTGGCAAGCAGAAAGAGGGACCCAGGTCAAAAAAGGTTGATAAGCACTCATCTTCATAATTTTTTAAAAAAGTTAATCATGATACTAATTTTATAGTTTATTTATAGAAAATAAATACTTGCAAATATCTAGTTCTCCAATTATATTATTTACAATCATTCATCCCCCCATCCCCTTCATACATTTTTTTTTTTTAAAAAATCGAGCTTCTATAGAGGTCTCCTTTTGATGATTTTTAAAAAAAAAAAAAAAGTGAAGAATTGCTGATAAGAATTCAATTTGTATGATACAATTTCACAACTGAAACATAACCTCTAGTGAAGACTGTGGTCTTTTCTCTGGAAGAAGTTATGTTTGACAGCCTGCACTTACATTTTCATCATACTTAGTTTGGCTGTTAGGACCTGCCTCAAAGGGTTTTTAGCTTTTTTCTTATTCTTAACTGAAGGTGATTTGAAATACAGTATTTTATTTTATTTTTTAGACAATTCTCTTTGTCCACAAACACATAAAATGAGGCAACAGACACAGGAACTTGGGTTAAAATGGCCACAACTCTTTATTAAATTTTTATTGCCGTCTGGGTCAAGATGTTCAGGCAGCAGTAGCTGCCTGAAACTTAAATGCACAGCCACTCCTGCCCCCCGGCCAGCCCCGACCTCAAACCCCCCAACCCCCGCCAGGCCTGACCTGCCTCCTGCCAGCCCTGATCTCAACCCCTGCCAGTCCCGACC
>QEPC01012913.1:8546250-8559371 GCA_003113815.1 Sphenodon punctatus
ATATATGTACTTAATTCCTTACCATACATACTTTCATTCATTTTTATCAATAACTAAACTTTCACATTTTTCCATTATTAAACTTTAATTTATTATCATAATTCGACAAGGAACAATTTTTTCAGAGTGCATTAAGTCTGTTTCTACAGAACTTCATTCTGTACAACAAATTGTATAATGTTGTCTACACTCACATTCTTAAGTTCATTGTATGAGCTGTATACAATTTGTATACATGTATACATGTAAATAACAGACTTAATGCACTCTTAAAAAATTAGTTATTGATAAAAATGATAGCATAGAACCCAACACCTCCCAGAGTTAGGTGAGACCATGGGTCACTTTTCCCTTGATCGGTTCGCCCTTCCCTCATCTCACTGAGATGCCTCAAAATTACATAACATTAGTCTCCAATTGCAAAACCCATTATGTGAGCACTCTGAATAACCTATTGGCAGTGACTACTTGTACCACCCACTAAACTGAGTTGCGACATCTAAAAACTCCACTCCAATTGAACACCCCAAAGAATTAGCAACGTCCCTGGGGAAGGTAGCACAAGGAAATTGAAAACCCCCAAGCCTGAGCCTCATCCAATCAGCCAGGCCAAGGGAAAAAATGCCCCTGGTTAAGGTGACCAGCATAAGTCTGCAGTTACCAGTCCAGATGGGCAGGTGGGTTTTGCGCTTCGCTTCTCTTGAGTGCCTGGGCAGCCTGCTGGGGAACACACTGAAGTGGGGCCCAGGCAAACTCTCCCAACCTCCCTTCCTGCTCTAGTGCTGCCAAGAATTGCAGTGCCCAGTTTTAAAGCAAGGTGCCTACCTGCACACCCTTGCAGCCAGCAACCTCATTCCTTCCCGCTCCAGGGGCAGGACAGCAAGGACCCTGCCCCTCTAACCTCATTTTTTAGAGTGGTGGCAGTGAAAAGCCCCATCCCCCGCATATGTAATAGCAGAAAAAGGGAATTTCTATTTGCCAGGTTCTTAAAAGACTCCATTGCAGAAACTATCTCATTGTTGATAGGCAAGAAACCGAGATTAGTCTAGTGATTTTTAACTGACTCAGTTTCTAATTAGTGTAGCAAACTATTTTGAAAAAGGAGGAAACATATTCATCAGGATTTCACTCTTTTTTTTTTTCATAGCAGTTTTGTTTAGATCGGCCGTACAACTGGCTGTGAGGGTGGAGGATCATTTGGTGGCAAAGTTGATTAGAGATACTGGGCTGCAGTATGTTGTGGAAAAAGTAATTATAGACTCTGGTCCATTATACTGGTATCATGGCATCTCAGAAGCCCAAGGTCAGAACAACAGCCAGGTATCACATTCCTGTAAGTTACAATGTTGATAGGGATTGCCTTGAAGCAGTTGAAAGCAGATTAAGGTCTTTGAACTTTGTGATGAATGAGAAGTATGACATCTCTTTGGGAATCTTCAAGAGACTTGTGAATTTCAGTTACTTGTGACAAAACCAGTAAAAATCCAGTGACAGCAGGACATTCAGAAATGCTCATCATACCGTTCTTTGAACTTTTGGCTTTTTTATAACCTCATTTTATAGATATATTTACATGAATTTATCTGTTATCCTCTATGTATAGTACATGAATTTATCTGGAGACAATGTAGTTCAGATGATTTCTTTTACTGAACCAACTTCTGTTGGTGAGAATAGGCAACAAGTCAGAACAGGACTGGACATCTGCAGAACAGTGTGAGGGCCCATTGAATTAGGTGGGAATTTATCTGGTATCTCTTTTCATACATAAATTTAACATTTATATATTTTGGGCCAAATTCTGCCATTGTGAAATGTGCAAAACTCCCAATAGCCTCAATAAGACTTTACACAATTAAAGACTATAATAGGTCGCACATAGATATTTCAGATCCAGTAGTGAGCAGCCTATATGATTGAGTGTTTATCTACTGATGCTTGCCAAGGTGTTGATAACTGCTGGGGTGGCTGTTCTGAATCCACATTCAGTCCTACTGGAACTTTCATTCCACTTGCTCTGTGTGTATGTGTGTGCACGCGCCACTGTTTGCTCTCTGTATTCATTTATGTAGCATGTATGATAGGAAAAACACAGTATGCCAGACACTGTGACAATACTGGTCATCCAAGAGGAGCACAATTTGGATATCTAGCATTCAGCTTAGCAGTAGCAGAGGAAATGTATATGCCTTACCAGGATACTAGGGGCACTCAAAAACACTTTAAATTGTTCTTTGTTGTTCAGGCTGCAGCGGGGATAAGGAAGAGATTGTTAAATGCTACTGAAGAGAGAAGGAAATGGGTTTATACCAGTTGATGAGAAACTCTGAGAAAAGAGATGCATGCAGGATAGGGATGTACCAACAGAACAGGGTTCGGCTGTTCAGTCTGAAAACTCAGTTTGGGTTCGTGGGTTTGGTGCCACGGAGTTCGGACCCTCCCGAATGTTCAGGAAATTCGGCCGTGGCAGATGCTTGTGGCGCTCCAGGGGTGCCTGCGGGGGCATGGCAGGCCATCGGAGACACAGCAGAAGAGACTGGGAAGGCTTGGGGTTTCACACCACGGGTTGCCCAGGCAGGCAGGCTCGGCGCTTGGCCCCTGGGGGTGCCTGTGGCTGAGAACCAGCGGCGACAACAGCACCAGCAGAGGCCGGGAAGGCTTGGAGCTTGGTGGCTGTCCTGGCACCCCTACTTGGCTGGACATTGCAGGCTGCCAGGAATCGGTGGAGCAGCAACAGACATTGGATTGCCCGGTAGCAGAACCCATGGCACAGCAGAGGCAACAGCAGCAGACAAGCAGCATGGCATGAGCAGTGGAAGGCAGGCTGAGGCAGGGTTTGAGGTTAGCAACCAGGGCGGGCAGACAGGCAACGTGGCATGAAAGGCAGTAGGAAAGGCAGGCTGGGACCTTGGCATGGCATTCAGATAGGCTGGCAAAGACTGTGCAGCGAGAGAGAGAGCCTGTCACATAGGTGGGCAGAGATCGTCTAGCCAGAGACCAGCTAGCAGGCTTACAGCTTGCCAATGCCACCCGGCATCATGAGGTCAGTCAGATAGGCCAGCCGAGGCCATCTAGTGAGAGAGAGAGAGAAAGGCAGGGCAGACGCTGGGCATTGGGAGGAAGGGTCAGCATCTCAGCAGCAGCAGCCCAGACTGAGGAGGAGCCCTGTCCCCAAACTGCCCCTGGCATGGGATGGCGTGTGCCACTGCACCATCAATCCATGTCCAGGGGCAGCTCGGGGAATCCCAGCAGCGGAAGGTTGACCTTGATGAAAAGCAACTGCTCCACCAACTTGGCCCCCAGTCTCAGGCGGTGCAGCAAGCAAATGTCCCCCGCCATAGAGAACACCCACTCACTGGGGACACTCGTTGGTGGGCAGGACAACAGACCCTTGGCCACTTTGGACAGGGCCGGCCACACGTCCCTCCTAGAGCTATGTCCCCACCATGTCCCCACATGATTTGATTTGTTTTTAAATGTTTTATTGCTAAATCTTTTGTGTTCTTCGCGCCCTGAGCTGCCTTTAGGCAGGAGGGGTGGGATACAAGTTTTAAATAAATAAAAAAATTAATGTTCTGCCCCTCCCATCAGCACTGTCAGTGGTGCAGCAGCAGTAGTCACTTGAGGCCCAGAAGCGTCAGTGCACCATGGAGGAGCTGGGGTGGGGACAGCTGCGAAGTCCATCGGCAGCTGCAGGATGTGGAAGGTGACATGGCTTTCAATTGAAAGTCACGTGTATGTTTGGGGAAATGATTGCGCTTGATGGGCAGCCCTTCTTGGTGGTTGAAAATATGGGATTTAGGTGCCTGGCCCCCCAGTTTAAACTGCCCTCATGCACCACCCTGAGTCAGCAGGTGGTGCCACCCTTGTACTGGACATTAAAGGAGCGGGTGAGGGAGCAGCTGGCAGGGGCTGGGGGTGCCACCATCCACTTCACCACTCACCTGTGGTCGAGCAGAAATGCACTGCACTCCTTTCTGGCAGTGACGGTGCACTGGTGCCAGGACCCAGAGGCGGCATTTGGGAGTGGCAGGAGGGGTCCTGTAGCAGGGGATAGGTGGGCCCTGCTTCAGGCGGAAGTCATGGAAGAACCCCACACCTCTCAGAACATCAAGGCAGCCCTGACCACCATGGTGAGGGAGTGGGTCACGCCAGGTGCGCCCTTCACCAAGGGGTGCGTGGTGATGCACAATGCGGTCAACATATTGAGGACAGTCCATAAGGGGGGCTTCACCAGCATCCCTTGCGGAGCACATACCCTTCACCTGGTGTTCAGGGATGCTCTGGGCTTGGAGGAGAAGGGAATTGGGGCTGGCACCCTTAGCTCCCTGATTGAGTGGGGGAGGAAGCTGGCCAGTTTCTTTAACCGGCGTGTGAAGGGCAGCGACCTCCTCCAGGCAAAACAGGCAGAACAAAGCTCCCCAGTGCACCAGCTTGTGCAGGATGTGTCCACCAGGTGGAATTCCACGTTCCTGATGTTTGAGCGACTTCTCGAGCATAAAGCTGCCTTGCATCAGGTTCAACTGGTGCAGACAGTGGAGCACCTCCAGGGTACAATGGGGTGGAATGGGAGATCCTGGCTCACACAGTCTTTGTTCTCAGGCTGTTCTTGGCCATGACAGAGACAATCTGCTCCTCCACAGCCACCATCAGCCAGGTAACCCCTCTGGTCCAGAGTCTCCTCAGGAGGCTGGATGAGATTATCCAGGGGAGGAATTGTGGCCCTCAGGACAAGAAACTGGCTACTGAGGCGGTTGGCCTGGTGCGGCAGCTGAAGGCAAGGCTGAAGGTGCAGTTTGATGAGCTCCTGCAGTGGGAGGAATATGTGTTGGCAACCATACTGGACCCCAGGGTCAAGTGCAGCGTGGCACACCAGACACTGCTCTGTGACCACTGGAAGGGTAAGCTGGTGGAGAGGGTCTGACAGGCAGAAAGGGAGGGGTCTGGAGAGTGCGTGACAGCAGCATCAGGATGCCCCTGGGGATGGTGGGAGTGGGAGCAGCCACCCCTTTCAGCTGGCAGGGTTTATCCCTGCCCCCAGCCCTGGTAGTAGCCCTGGCACCAGCACCAGCAGCAGACTGAGCACCAGCAGCACCCTTATTGCTTCTGAATGATGTGGATGGACCACCCTCCCTGCCTGTAACGTAGGCCCCGGATGGTGGTTCCTGGGACTGGAGTGGCTGCTTCTTGATGCCGTGGAATGACAGGTCCCCATGAGCAGAATGACTGCCCCAGAACCCTGACGGTGGGTCCTGGAACAGAAGTGGCAGCTTCTGGATGATGTGGATGGACAGCCCTCCCTGCCTGTAATGTAGGCCCCAGAATCCTGATGGTAGGTCCTGGGAATGGAGTGGCTGTTTCTTGATGCCGTGGAATGATGGCTCCCTGTTAGCGGAATGACGGCCCCAGAACCCTGACAGTGGGTCCTGGGACTAGAGTGGCAGCTTCTGGATGAAGTGGAATAACAGCCCTCCCTGCCTGTAAGGTAGGCCACAGAACCCTGATGGTGGGTCCTGGGGCTGAAGTGGCTGCTTCTTGATGCCGTGGAATGACTGCTCCCTGTGAGCGGAATGACAGCCCCAGAGCCCTGATGGTGGGTCCTGGGACAGGAGTGGCAGCTTCTGGATGACGTGGAATGACAGCTCCCTGTGAGCAGAATGATGGCCCCAGAACCCTGACGGTGGGTCCTGGGACAGGAGTGGCAGCTTCTGAATGACATGGAATGACAGCTCCTCTTGAGCTGAATGACAGCCCCAGAACCCTGATGGTGGGTTCTGGGACAGGAGTGGCAGCTTCTGGATGACGTGGATGGACAGTCCTCCCTGCTTGTAACGTAGGCCCCAGAACCCTCAGGGTGGGTCCTGGGGCTGGAGTGGCTGGCTGTTTCTTGATGCAGTGGAATGACAGCTTCCTGTGAGTGGAATGACGGCCCAAGAGCCCTGACGGTGGCTCCTGGGGCTGGAGTGGCAGCTTCTGGATGACGTGGATGGACAGCCCTCCCTGCCTGCAAAGTAGACCCCAGGTGGGACTTGGGGCTGGAGTGGCTGGCTGTTTCTTGATGCAGTGGAATGACAGCTTCCTGTGAGTGGAATGACGGCCCAAGAGCCCTGACGGTGGCTCCTGGGGCTGGAGTGGCAGCTTCTGGATGACNGAAACTATGGAGGTAAATGTGTGGAAATGGGTGAAATAGGAGGAGGATGGCAATAGATTGGGAGGAACACAAACTGCTGGGAGAGGGAGAGTTCTGGAAACGCCTGCTGACAGGATCAGTGGCTAGCTCAGAACAATATGGAAGGGGGGAGGGCAATGACTTTTCTTACTTGCTGCGCTCGCCTTACTACAAGCCCCATTGGCTCCGTGCAGCCTAGCCCGTGGCCAATTGCAGACTCCCAAGCCAGTGGTCTGAGGAAAAGAGGGATGGTGATTGAGCAGGCTGGCTGCTAGTGCAAGCCTCTCTCTACCCCTGGGGCCAGGAAGCCTTCTCCTGCATCCCACCCCTAGGCTCTTCCCCCCCCCCCCCCCCCCCCCCCCCCCTCCCCCCCTCACCCCCCCCCCCCCCGGGCCTTCCAGGCAGGTTTTTCTCGCCCGAATGCTACCGAACTCTTCCAAACGCGGCCAAGCTGTTTGGGGCTTCGGGCGTTCGGTTCAGCCATCCAAACTGGCTGAGTTTGGGCTGAACCCCGAATATCCAAACCGCGTTCGCACATCCCTAATACAGGATGACAGAAAAATTGGGGAGAACCTTGGGGAAAATAAAGTTAAATTATAGAAAAAAGATACTAAGTAGGAAGAATAACAAAGTAGTTAAATTAAATTTGCTTTAAAACTATTTTGTGGTATATAGATAAATCATACACGTAAAATTGTTTTTTATATAAAAAATTGTTTTTATATTAAAAAATTTATATTGTTTTATATTGTTGTTTTTATCATTTTGTTAGCCACTGTGAGCCACTGAGGTGGGGAGAGCGGGATAAAAATCTGTTAAATAAAATAAATAAATAAAACTAAAAGGCCTACATACTGCTTTTAAAAATAATATTATACTCTTATGTAGAAGCTACATGTAAGACTTGCCACCTCTTCCAGCTTCCAACACAGGTCTACGTTACATTTGTTCATTCAAACACAGATTTTGCCATGGAGAAAACACGGCTTTACCACCCAAAATATATCCAGCAAACTCTTGAAGAGACCTGTGTTGCATCCAGTGACCAGGGCTGTAAAAATATATGGATCCTCCACTACTAGCCAGGCGTAAAAACCTACTCACCAGAAATTTTTCACTTACTTAACCACACTGTCAATCACAGTTGAGTATCAAGTAGTTATTTTCATGTTATACATTCATAAAAATGAGTACGAGTATTGCTAGTGTAATAATAAAGGTGAAAAAAACAGAAGGCAAATTAGAAGAAAAAAAACACAACAAAATGTAATAAGTCTCTCTCTCTCTCTCTTTCTCTCTCTTTTTTTTTTAAAGACAGCCTTTTGATTTTTGATGCCTTCTCATGATTTTTACTACTTAGTACTGGCAATACCGTAACAAAGGAAATTACCTCAAATTTAGGTTTCTGTGAAGACTATATTTTTTTTTCCAAAAAGAAAAAAAATCTCCCCTTTGCCTTTCAGTTTTATTGAGAGGAACACCCCGAACAGATAAATGTTAGCCTTAAAGACTATTAAAAGTGGAATATTAACCAAGAATTATTTGCAACAGCCAGATGCTGGGAATCCAAGGTAGTAGGGATATAGACAAAAAGAGTTAAGGCAGCAGGGACAGAAAACAAAAAAAGCAAAACTTTCCAGCTAGGTAGGAGGGAGGGGAGAAGTTGTGAAGAGAAGGAACTAGAAGAGGAAGAAAGGGAGAAGTAGAAGAAGGGAGGAGGACATGTGCCTAGAGGAGATGGGACGGAGAGGGAAAGAAGGGGTGAAAGGAGAAGGTGAGAGATGGAAGAAGAGTAGGCTGTGGAGAAAAGGTGCAGAGGAGAGAAAAAGGAAGGTAAAGCAGAGCAGGAACTGGAGGAATCGTGGCACACTTTCTCTAGGTCATCTGCCCTTTCTTACTTTCTGACAGGGTGCACTCAGTTTGACTAGGCTCCGTTTGACAAATCTAGTTTTAAAAAGAATGTGTGAGCTGCCGGGTGCCGCTGTTTTCAATGGCAGCCTGTGACTTCTGATGTGTGTAAACACTCCCCACATGACTTTTTTAAAAGCGGAGTTTTCAATCTGATAGATTTGCCCACTCATCTAAAAATGTCCTAGGATTTGTGCGCTGGCAAGAGTGGACAGCCGTGTGCTCCCCTGATCCCCATCAAGGGAGGGAATCTCTCTTGGGCAGTCTACGTGCATGAAGGTTTGACAAATCCGGTTTTAAAAAGAATGCACAAACTGCCGGGTGCCACTGTTTTCAATGGTGTCCGGTGCATGTAAATGCTCCCCGTGCGACTTCTTTAAAAGTGGATTTTTCAATCCGCTAGATTCACACGCTTGTCTAAAAATGCCCTGAGTCACCAGTAGCAAACAGAGAAGTGGATTTTACAACCCTGCCTGTAGGAGAAAAAACGCAAAACCTACAGTTCCGGGGTTAGGGAAATAAGCCAGAGGGCCCAAAATTAAGCCAAAGAAACCAGACCACCCCAGTTCATATGTCTAACAACTGGTATATTGTAAGACATCAGTTAACACAATCACAAGCAAACAAGATAACCCAACGATAGGCAACACATGGAATAATCCTGGTTGTCCTGCTTTTGGTGGTGTACCAGGTGCATTTTGGTGAGGAGTGTGTGTATGTGTGTGTAAGAAAGAGAGAGAGTAAGGGATCAGACCTGTCAGGAGATTGATTCCCTGGAATGGGTAAAGAACGGGAATCATTAGGCTTCCAAGCTCAAGTACCCTGTTTCCTTATAAAACAACAGATAAACTTCTCCCTTGAATTTAATTACCAAAGGGGGTGGGGGGAGTGCGGAGGGTAGCCACTGGACTGAAGTGGTGTCCACCTACTACTGCAGCAGGAAGTGAGAGAAATGGGTAAGGGAGTGACTGAACAAAAATCCAAGAAAACCCCTTCCTCCTCAGGCTACCTCAGAAAGAGCTTAAATACGGAGATTTCCTGGCAAAATGAGGGTTTAGTGCTCAGGTGCATTCTTGAGGATTTTGTTATTAGACAGATTGCTTTCCTCCTCAAGGGAGGGGCTCCTCTGAGCAAACACCTTTGAAAACCATCTCCCCTTAGTGCAGGCACTGGTGGAAAAAACTTTAGCTTAAGGTCAAGAAGATTGACAGGAGGATCTCGCATATGCTCACTAGCTCTCCTGGAGTTGCTAGGAGGTCGAGATTATTTAATTCATTTACTTATTACCCCACCCTTCTCACAATGGCTCAAGGTGTCTTACAAAAATGATTGGCAGGTAAGCGCTGGCAATTGGAAGTGACAAGCCAGGGGACAACTTGTAATAATAATAATAAACTTTATTCGGCTAGCTTTTGCCATAGCCATACCCACAAACATATATATACAAAAATATGATATAATAACAACATATCAATATACAAATGAGTAATATACAACTAAAACCATAAAATAGAATAAAATAAAATAAAATAATCAAATAATAACATCACAAAATACATCCATGATAATATGCCACAGCATCATTTATCACCGCATAGATATATCACAAAAGAGCCAGTCCAGAGCCAGAGGAATTTACCTTACTCTTCTGTGGGGGACCTCAACAGGGAGATCTCCCCTAAAGTAATAACAAATTCAATCATTCAAGTCCTAAGACTATTCCAGTCCAATTCAAGCCGATCCTCCGTTTGATTTACCAAGGACATTTTAATTAACCATACCCCCGGGATCCGTCCAGGCCACTCACACCCACCCTTACTTCCAAGCAAAAGGAAGGGCCACCAAGGTATATCACATAGGGTATTGTCCTTACAAAGTCCCTACATTGCAGGCACCAAAATCCTCCCTTTTCTGGGAGGCCAGATGGACAAATATGGCTACAGCATTTGCCACTACCTTCTCCTTTGTAGTGAGAAGTTGCTCTAACTGGGAATAGTCAGACAAGTAGGGATATCTGTGCCACAAAGGAGCTAACCAAGCTTGCCGTAGTTCTTCGTATAGCGGACAATGAAGGATAATATGAAAAACATCCTCCAAATGACTATCGCTACATGGGCAGGTACGATTTGCATAAGGCTGATTCGTATATCTTCCCTGAGTTATAGCCGACTTAATCAGCTGTAAACATGCTTGTGTGAAAGCCCTACGTATACAGTGCTTGGGAAACCAATCCAAATATAACTCAAATCTATGCACTTGTTTAATTCGATGATAATTAGGTGCAGCTTTCCAATCTGCCAGTGCCGCAATATCTTCCTGTTTTCCAATATCTATTACCCTAGATTTGATGATGTGTCCCATACTAACCCGATCTATAGTAGATAGAAAATCCATAGACAGCCCTATACTACTCAACTGTTGCTTGATCTTGCTCACCCATGGATACAGAGGGGTCTGCTTTTGTTCTAATTCTTCCCGCAGACAAAGAGAGGTCAAACTCGATTCCTCCCGGGTACAAAGTTTCACCCAGTAACACAGGCCCTTTATTTTGATCTGATTCAAAATAGGACATGCTCCGGTTTCTGCCCTAAGAACTGATCCCGGGATTGCTTGTGGTACCCCCAAAATACCACGCAAGAACTTGTTTTGGACGACTTCCAGCTTGGAACAGCAAGGCCCATCAAATATCTCAGCCCCATACACGAGCAGACTTCTAACTTTAGCCATATAGACTTTAAGAATTTGGGATACCGGTGCCTCTAAGTACCCAGAGGCAAACTTATTAATGCCTCTAGCGGCTATTCATGCTTTCAGTGCCAACTCTTGCACATGTCTATCCCATTTCATGTTTTTAGAAAAATTCATACCCAGGTAGACATAATTGTCTACCTGGAGTAAGGGCTCATCACCGATCCTCCATTGGTGCACCACACGTTTCCTGCCAATAACCATAATCTGGGATTTTCTAGGGTTGACCTGGAGCATGTTAACTTCACAATATTTCCTCAGTTTTTCCAGCTGAAAGGACAACTTGTAAATCCATAAACACGAGGGCTACACTGCTGATAACACAGTAAACATAAACAATAAATGCCAGTTCATTGCCATCACACTGCAATTTGACATTGGCAGGCCACCATTCACTTGCATTTACTTGTTGAAATTGACTGTGCTCCCATTACCGTGGCCAATATCACTCTGGGCTGTAGAAAACAGCTTCCTGAGAAATTGACTAGAGGAATAGGAGCCTAATCAGTTTCATCAAGTGACTCAGTGCAGGCTGGGTTCCCTGCACCCTTCCTGACAGCTGACCAACATGGAGCCCAACCACAGGATTCACAGCCTCACACAGGACACAAAAGGATAGTTCTCATGTTTATGCTGCCACCCAAAGAACTTCCGTTGGTGAGCAGAGTCCATAGGGTGGCAGCATAAAGACAGAGTAGTATGAACATTTAATCAAACTGGACCACAGAATGACATCACAGTTAGGCTCATGGAGTTGATTTCCCTCATCAATGTGTAGACACACTGTGCTAATCAAACATTAAAAGAGCACTGGCTAACAAAAAAATAATCCATACAAGTTAAAAATCAAACATCCTGTAACACCTTGTAGGTTTTATGATACATATTTTAATGTAATAATTACGTTTTAAATAAAAAAATTAACCAGAAGGTCAGGCATAGGAAGTGATATATACGCACAACATACTGTTGCCCAGGCTCTTGAGTTGATAGGTTCAGGCTTGAGGCCTGGGTAGTTATTAATATATTTACAGACATATTACCCATATATTATCCATATATAGAGTGATGTATTACATATATAACCATATATAGAGTGATGTATTCATGTTAGTTGCTTGATAAGAGAGTGATTTGCTTTAAAATAGGATTTTTATTTAGAAGCATAAGTAGAAAAGGATTTTAGTTTGTTGAAGTATGTTGGAGTTACAGCATGTTGACATTACAGCTGTAACCTTCAGTTCTTGGATTTGAGGACTTAAAAGGATTTATCTACAGTCAGGTCTGGCGTTACACATTCCTGTAACCTAGGCATTCTCATTGTCACTACCCCAACCTACTTCAGTGTTTCTCCTTTTCGGGCAGGGCAGCCACTTTTGTTACTCAGGCTCCTGCAACAGATGTGGCTGCCACGGTCAGAGCCTTTTGGGTTAATAGAGTTCCACACCAGCAGATGCTGCTGAACCAATCACCTCTCCTTTCCCTACACTCTAGTGGAGCTGCTGGAACTCTTTGTCCAGCTAGGAGTGAAGTTCTGAAGGAACCTTACTTCCCACATCTCTTTTTTTTTTCCTCCTCTCCCTTACTGCACCACAATGGTAGAGAAAGGGAAGACAGAGGAACCCAACTGTAGTTATTTCTTCACTCTTTCAGAGGTATATATGGTATGGCCCTACCACACTTGTGTGCCCAGCCTCTAAAGTTAGGTGTTGCTTGCAAAGATGGGACCATCCTATTCTAGAGGTGGTAAAGTATTTCCTTCTAGTAGCACTATGGCATAAGTTCCTTCATAAGTAAGATGGAGGAGCTGGGCTTAGCAGGCTTTGGCAACAGGCAGGGAACATGACATCAGTGGAGTCAGGGTTACTCCAGGAGACAAGTTGAACCCATTACCCCTGCCTTCAGCCATCCCATATTTACACCACTGGTAAAGCTGTTAGGACTAGGTACTAGTAGGTACTAGGGATGGGCGAACAGATCGCGGTTCGGGTTCGGCCGTTTGGTTCGGTTGCATTTGGTTCGTCCGTTCAGTTCGTCCGTTCGGTTCGGCTGCATTCAGTTCGCCTGTTCGGTTCAGGTTCGGCCGTTTGGGAAATGTTTTGTTATATGGGTGTTTTTGTTGTTTTTTATATGGTTTTTTATTTGGTTTTTTATTTGGTTTTATATGGGTTTTTTTTTTATATGGGGTTTTTTAATTTAATTTTTTAATCTAATATTATATCTATCTATCTACACTAAATCTAACTGCTATTAACTATTCTAAATGCTATGAACTAAATGGATTATCTAATAAGTA
>QEPC01012913.1:8559948-8585453 GCA_003113815.1 Sphenodon punctatus
AAACTGAAATGAAACTTAAAGCAATCTAATAATCCTACTCAACGCCTGCTGTTCAGGAACAGTGACTAGCTCAGAAGGTGTTGGGAAGGGGGGAGGCAGATAGTTTCATTTCTTGCAAGCCTCTCCAGCCCTGGTGCCTGGAAGTCTGCTCCTCAGTGACTAGTACTACCCCTCCCTGTCACATTTGACCTTCCAGTGAACCTTTTTTTGCCACCCGAACTCACCCGAACGTGATCCGAACTGACCAAACAGTTCGGCCATTTCGCCATTTGGTGTTCAGTTCTGTTCAGTATGTTCGGCCATTTCGCCGTTCGGTGTTCAGTTCTGTTCAGTATGTTCGCGTTCGGTAGTCTGAACAGGCCGAGTTCGGGCCGAACACCGAACTTCCGAACCGCGTTCACCCATTCCTACTAGGTACCACTTTATACTGCTGTTACCCTACACCAACCCTGCCTACATATCCCCTCCCACCTAAGATTTTGCCTCCTTGTTGTCATTGTAAAACAGAAAGGAGCTGTAAGGTTTCCTGTTTGGTAACTTTATTTAGTGGGTGTTGCTAAGCCTTACCAAGATAAGTAGATTGGAGTACTCTGCAAGTTCAGCAAAATGATACAGGCATATGCGTTTCTACAGAAGAATAAAATGCTATGTGAAAAATAACAAACACAGCAATTGATGGACTGAATAAGCTGAGAGGAACTAAGATACTCCAGTGTCATCAGAGAACCCTTTAACAGCCAAAATTTGCTCTGAGAGCTCAGCAGTGACAGACAGATATTGGCATCAGCAGTGGTCTCCAAGTGAAGCTAAATGTGTTTATCCATCTTACCTTGCCAACAATGGAAAGACAGCAGGTAATGGTTTGGCTGCTGGAACGTATAATCTCTATGTTTCAGACTGCTCCAGAAGTGGAGGAAATGGAGACATCTTCATTTTGGATCAGGGTGAGAAACAACAACCTGGAAAAAGTTGATCCAGCAGGGCAAGATGCCAGAATGTCATCCAGCACATGGAGAGAGAGAAAAAACATTCCGGAAAGGAGCACTGCAAAGCACAATGTCTAAGAATGTGACAGAGCAGCTCTAGCGTATTGGTTAGAATACAGGACATTCAGAGAAAGGTTGAGTGAAATCCCCCCCCCCCTCATCTTTAGACATCATTCATAAAGCATTGTGAAAATACCTCTTTATTTCTTTGCTGTACACTTTGCTGCCTGCTTCTCTCAGGTGGGACAAGCCACTTCTATTTATTTATTTATTTAAAAATTTTGTTACCCTGCCCCTCCTGCCATAGGCAGCTCAGGGCAGCTTACTATCATTAAAAACAATTAAATAAAACATTATAAAAGGAGGGGGGAAATAACACACACACACACAAACACTACCCATCTCCCCCGCCAAATGCCTGGTGGAACAGCCAGGTCTTACAACTTCTCCGAAAAGAGGGAAGATCCGGGGCCAACCAGGCCTCTGCCGGAAGGGAGTTCCACAGCCGCGATGTGACCACCAAGAATGCTTTTAATTCTAACTATAACCTTTTCATCCAGATATTTTGAAGCAGAGCAAACATGTGCATAGACAATTGGACATATCTCTACAGAATGACAAGGAGAGTGCTAGACAGTGCATGGGCAAAGAACTGTACATATCATACCAGCCTCTTTTGTTGTTTTAGGATAATTGTAGGGAAATTGGATCTGTCTAAAGGTAGGCACAGCATTTCTAATTCTCACTGACTTGATATAATTTTCCATAATGCAGAGAGCCAGTACATCACATCGGATATCATTATGTTCACGTTCTGTTTCAACCTGCGTCCTTGAAGTGCTAAGTCCTTGGGCAAGTTATCTCACCACTTTTATACTGTAAAATGGGGATGACATTATTTAACCACCTATATTAAAGGCTTTGAGACCTCTAGATGAAAAATGCTAGGAATTTGTATTTATAAAACCACATTGTGCTACACTTAATGCATTTCATACTTGTATTACAGTATATTTTATGAATAAGCACAATCTTAAAAAAAATAAAAATAAAATCCTTTATCCCAAATCTCAGCCATATAATCCACTTAATATTGGGAGTGTCTACCGGAATGCTGACTGTTAATTACATAAGCCATGTTTAACCTTGATTTAAGATTTGACATTGTTAGAATTTTTCCTTTTTCAAGGGACAATGAATTCCATCAATTCAATTGACACTAGTTCCAAATACAATGGGTGTGATTGAGAACACCCATGGGTGTGATTGGTTTACACACGCGCCACAGTCCCGTGCTTGTCTGCAGGGTTTGTGTTCGGGCCCAGAAACAGTCACGAATGTTTCCTTTGTTGTTGCAAAAGATTTAAATCAAATCTCTCTTTGTAACAACATTTAAATAAACTTAAAATCAGTCTGCTGTTTAACTAGTAGCCATTGTAACAAGTTCATGTATTACATAATACATTCAGACTCTTTTCATTTGAAAGAACGCTTCTATTATTAGTCAGTATGGCAGACTCTCTTATACAATTTGATAACTCAATAGTTTTTAGCAGATGAGACCGATCTGAGGAAGGCAGCACAATTGCCTCAAATTTTGAGGAAAGCATGTTTTTCTGGATAAATTTGGGGCTTTTGCATTTGCCATGGCAGGCATTTGATGCATCAGTATGCCTTAACATCTAGCGACAGTGGGGATGATCCAAGGTCTGCGTGTACGCACTGGGCATGGTGTGCACAAGGCGTGCATGGCATGCACACCTGGGATTGGCCTCTATGAGCATAGCAGGGCTCAACACTCCAACTTCCTCATTCTTCCAGGATTCATTTGCCTAAACAATTTTATTGCGAGGTGAGGTGCTACATTGCACAAACATAAAGTGATGAAATTGATATAGCAGTGGGTGGAAACAGAAGTGATGGCTGTGCAGCAACCTGGGCTGGGAGGCTGTGGCAGATACAGTCCAGACCGGATCAAACTGCACAACAAACGTACCTGTGGCTGGGCCGCTGGGGAGGGCAGGAAGATGCATGAACAGGCAGCCATGGCAGTCGGTCATAGTGGCCCCAATCCAGGCCATGTCTGCTGGGCAACAGCAGACATGATAGTCCTCTATGGCCTGCTTTGGCCCAGTTGGGCGGACCTTAGCCCAAGTTGTGTCCTGGACATAGTCCAGTGGTGAGAGCCTGGGCTAGCTGCTGACACAGCTTGGGGCAATCTCAAGCCAACATCTGGCGGCACCTGAAGAAATGTGCAGGTGAGTTCTGGTGCAAAATGGGTTAAGGCAGGCCACAGTGGCCCAACATCCAATATAAGCAGAGGAAAGGTGTATAACATTCCAAAGTCCCTTTTTTTGGAGAGATGAAGCATCTTATTTTGCACGTCCTATATGGCACCAGGCAAGCTCCGACTTCTATACATGGTAATGCTTGCATGCTTGGAACTATCAAGGCAGGGAAAATATAAACTTTTATAGATGCAAGTATATTCATAGACTAATAAAAAATCATGTTTATATTCAGCTACTTTCAGACATTTTGCTAACACAAAAAAACGACAATGGCAAAAATGGCAGCAAAGAAAGCATGTCCCTTTTTTCTGTATTATTTTGTGGAAGGTGATATGAGTCGGGGATACTGGACCATAGAAAAGTGACTGTTCTTGGCATGCTTCTTATGTCATAATGCACACAGGGATTTCCCCAATGTTGGAAGCCATGGTGCTGCCCTGCTTTCACAATGGCTTTTAAAAAGAACTAGCCAACACATTAATTAATCAAATGCTGCTTCAACTTCTATGTGGTCTGACCTGTACAAGCTGAAAGACACCACCTAGCTGTCAGTGGTTTTGGAGGTGTGGGAATAGTACTTCTGTTGAGAAAACAATTATTTGGTTTCATGCAACTGGACTTAGGAAAGCAAATCCCAATCCTTCCCATTAGCCTTGGGACTTGAAATGCATTTTCCCCTGAGGCTGCAGACATGCTTCTTTCATGAATAGCTGTTTGCAAAATGTTTCAGAAATTGATGATGGTGTTTAAGAGCTGTAGCAATCTGTGTTTTCATAGCAACAAACCTTGCTGCCAGGTGGGAGACTAGAGTTCAGGAGAGAATGAGGTGTAACAGGAACTCATGTCATAGGCCAAGGAAAAGGGAGATGTAGTCATCAGCATTTGTAGCTTAAAGGAAAGTGGACATTCTGACCCCTACCAGACCTCTTTCCTACTTCTTCACCCTCTGTTTGAAATGGCAGTTATTTTGGAACTGTTCTTTCACTTTATAGTAATCAATTGGGAGCAAAAATGTAAACTTTCAAAGCAATAGAGGTGATATTCACAAGGCTAAGGTCCAAAGAGATAAATGTCCTCATAGGTTCTGGGAATGTAAGAGTGAAAACCACTACTGACCAAAAAGCAAAATAAATAAATAGCCTGTGTTCAGAAAACAGAACTTTCTGACTCAGTTCTGATTGCTAATAAACAGCCTGCCTGTTCTGAATTCTGCAATCAGAATTAGGGTGTTTCTCCCTTGTGTCCAAGGGTACATTGGTTATAGCATAAGGTGTGCCGTTTTTGAGGAGGGAAGGAATCACAAAAAAGTGTTATCAACTTATATTTTTAGTTGTCAAAAGACAAGCATTAATTTATTTTTTTTAAATTCTATAGTTGTATGTTTAGATGCCTTTTTTATTGTTGGATTTTTCTGTGATGTACTGATGGTGGGGTTTCTGCTGTGTCAAAGCACCAAAGGAGCAATCAAAGTGGTGCATGTTAAAAAGTACATTTGAAAAAAGGAATACTTAAAAAACAACAACACAACACTATGAATATCAGAATTGCTAGTCTTTTTGGTGGTGTTCTGAGCTTCTATGATTTCCTCAATGGAGAGGAGGTTGTGGTTCTCTTTGTCACCGTATCCGGAATGAGAAAAGGACACATTTCTTGGGATTTAAAGGCCGCACTCTTTCTTTTCAGATTCATCATTAAACAGCAACATATTGGAGGGGTTCAGCTCCCAGTATTTATACGAGGGTCCAGCACAAATTCTTTAACCATAGAATTTATGGCTGCCTGAGATGGCACCCAGGTACCAGCCATTTTAACTTTCCTTACCTATCTCATTCACCCATGAGCCGAAGAGCTCTGTTGGATGACCTGAGTACCTATGCTAAAACTTACCTTATTAGAGAAGGTGTAAGTATGCCTGAGAGTGAATCAGACTCATGACATTTTCTATTCCTGGGTAAGCCGTTACCAATCCTTGTGCCGGAGCGACTTTCCCCCCACTTCATAAGGAGATGTCTCATAAACTATACTAAATCTTATTATATCCTAAGGTACTTTAATTAACCTTAACTGGACCCCCGCCACTGTGAACCACTATTGCATGACTGGTTCAATCCCCAATAACCCCCTCAAGCAAGAATAGCCTTGCGCAGAGTACCAGTTAGCACTTTCAGATAAATGTCCATTCCAGTTTCCAACAGGTGCACCCCATCTGACCTGAACAACTCATCCCTGAAAAAACAGATCTCTTTATGCTCAATGGTACCCCACCCTTAGCTAACTAACTACCTACTCATGTCTCAGTTAATTTTCTCTCTCACGCAATCATTTTACCCGGGCAACAAGCCCCCTTCCAAAATTGCCTCTCTACAAGGTGCGTCCATAATATAAAAACCCCTGGGAACAATCTCTTTACCTCCCACAAATCCCTCTTCATCCAACCAACTAACTCCAAACTAGCTACTCTAGTCAAATTATTCTTGCCTAAATGTAATACTAAAATGTCAGCCAGCTGGCACTGACGGGCAGCTCGTAAGGATGGCAGAGGTTGTTCCCAAAACATCCCTTGCTTTCCTTTCCATACTAGATTAGCATGCTCCACTAATCCCAATTGAGTGCCCATCCTTCTCTTCGCGGCCTTCACTGCCCAGTGGATGAAACTATGCCTGACAATCCAGACCAGCTTCCTTGTTTTCTGTATAATCAGCTCTACAAGCAAAAGCAAATTAGAAAATTAAATCACCACCTAATTTCTTGTACTAAACCACAGGACGAACATATAATTTAAACGATCTCGACTTCCAATGCCCCAATTCCTTTATTTCCCTCTCAGACAAACCCTCGGCAGCAGCCACACTGACCGCACCAATTCTGAAGGAATACGAACCATATTTCCCAGGTGACAACCTCCCAGCTTGCAGCGCTTTCTTAAAAACTGCTATAAACTGATAGTGAGTTAGAGACGCACCAACATCATGGCAAAAAAATGGCCCAACGCCCACATTTCGGCTGCTTAAATAATCCCAGATAGCCCTCACTGGACAAATATCACTCCCTGGAAGGCTATGCAACAAAATTGTGTGACCACGACCTCTCTGATCAGTTTTTGATCTTCATAAAATTATCTTAACCCTATTGTGTTCCATAAATACATCCCCTACCTTTATTTCACTGCCCGATACTATTGTTCTAGATTCAGCAACTAACTCTAAATGCACCCCAGAAAGTGTAAATGCACCTCTGAATAAACTAACCTCATTAACGTTAAAACAAACTCTAGGCAACATCTGACAAATCAAAGATAATATCATTGTCACCGGTTCCCTCTAATTTACCGTTCTAGCTGCCTCTCTATGCCAACATTCAAGGGTACGTTTAACATCAAAACCTTGGGATTCCATTGGAAAACCAGCTACACCACTCTATTTATTTATTTATTTATTTATTTATAATAAAATTTGTATGCCGCCCCCTCCTGCTAAAAGCATCTCGGGGTGACTAACAACATATTTAAACAATTTTAAACAACACTAATACGATTTAAAACACTATTTAAAATACAATATAAAAAACAACATACCCCCCACCCCCTCTCCCTCAGGGAAAGCACAGCGGAACAGCCAGGTCTTACATTGTCTACGGAAAGAGGGGAGGTCGGTAATCAGGCAGACCTCCAATGGGAGTGAGTTTCACAACCGCGGTGTGGCCACAGAGAACACCCTCCGCAAGGTTGACACCCGAGAAACCTGGGGGATCTTGAGGAGGGCACCCCCGGCCGATCGCAGGGGCTGATCCTGAACCTAGAGGGTGAGGCGGTCCCGCAGGTAGGTGGGACTCAGGCCATTCAGGGCTTTAAAGGTCAACACCAACACCTTGAATTGGGCCCAGAAGACTATAGGCAGCTAGTGCAGAGAGCAAAGCACTGGTATAATATGCTCGCATTGGCCCATCCCCATTAGGAGACAAGCCGTCGCATTCTGCAGGCTCCAAACCAGCACCAAGGGTAGCCCCACGTAGAGTGCGTTACAGTAGTCCAATCTTGAGGTAATGAAAGCATGGACAATCGTGGATAAGTCGGAGTCTGAGACATATGGCCAAAGCCAACGTACCAGATGTAATTGGCAAAATGCCCCTTTCACCACAGCCGCCACCTGGGCATCCAGGCAGAGCTGCGGGTCCAGGAGCACCCCCAGACTCCTAACCTGAGATACCAGGGCAGGACGGACCCCATCAATGAAGGGAGACACCACTCCCCTGGCCTTCCACATGACCATCACCTCCATCTTGTCGGGATTTAACTTCAGACGGCTCGCCCTCATCCAATCCCCCACAGCTGCTAGGTACTGGGTAAGCACCGAGACAGCTGGGTCTGAGTCGGACAAAAATGAAAGCTAAAGCATACTGATGACACCATATGCCAAACTCCCTAACAACCTCCCCCAAAGGCTGCATGTACACATTGAACAAGAGAGGGGACAAGATGGAACCCTGCAGGACGCCACATGTGAGGCCCCAGGGAAAAGATGAAAGATCACCCAGGACCACACGCTGGACTCTCTCAGCCAGGAAGGAGTGGAACCACTCAAGAACGGTCCTTCCAATCCCTGCCTGGTCCCGTAGCCAAGTCACGAACAACTCATGGTCAACGGTATCAAATGCAGCTTTGACAAAATGGTTGTTATATTATATTTGTATACACATCTTATTTTATATTATGTTGTTGTGGTTCTTTGCAATGACCTTTTGGTCACGCAATAAAGTGATTATTAATAAAAAAAATTAAATTGCAGCTGAGAAATCTAATAGGATCAACACGGTCGAATGACCCCAGTCCAACTCACGAGAGAGGTCATCAATCAAGACCACAAGTGCAGTCCCTGTGCCATATCCAGGGCGAAAACCTGACTGTGAGGGATCGAGAAAGTTAATCTAGTCCAGATGTTCATGCAACTGCCGAGCCACCATCCACTCAATAACCTTCCCTAAAAAGGAAAGGTTAGAGACCGGCTGATAGCTGGCCAGGACGCCAATGTCCAATGATGGTTTCTTGAGCAGGGGCCACACCAGAGCCTCCTTAAGGCAGTCCGGCACCCTGCCCTCCCCCAGGGAGGTGTTGCAATCCCTGCCAGCACGGCCCTAATGTCTCCCGGCTGGACTTGACCAGCCAGGACGGGCATAGGTCTAATTCACAATAAGTGGCTTGGACAGACCCCAGGGCATCCCCCTTACACATCTGAGGGCGACACATTCTGAAATTCATCCCACAAAACAGGACAAGACAGGGCTTTTACTGCCTCTGGTTCACCCACTGCTTGAAAGTGTTGCATCAAAACTGTGGTGGATCTGAGCGAGGTGACCTACTACATGTCCCTGATCTTCTACATTTCCAACATGGGCCCCCTGCACTGCTTCCCTCCCGCCCATCGCAAAAACTAGGGTTATTGGCCAGCGCTACACCTCCTTTTGTAAGAACATGGCCATTGGCCACTATCAGCCTGATTCACTTTAGTTACAGCACTTATAGACTCCAACCACATATTATTCGCATGCAGGTCCCAACTAATGCCTGGGGTGATGACTGCCCTGTGCCGAAAACCTTCATCATAGATCAGCCATGCCACCTGCTTACCAGTTTCATAAACCCTTCACACAATTTCCTGATATTTGACCAGCTCAACTGCTCTTTAGGGTATGCCTGCATTACCACCCCCATATATATGGAATAAGCAGCTGTCCAATTTGACCAATTATGACCTGCTTTTTGCCGTTTGAAGCACTCCTTATCCTTTACCTCTTCCTTATCATTGGGATCAGGAATGGGATCGCTAAATAGGAGCGCAAACAAATCCACATATTCCCCTTTCCAAATCTTCTCTCTTGTTGAGTGCTAAAGATGAGCACCGATGGGTGGAGAGACTTCGGGTATCCCACCCCCTAAAGGAGGAAGCTCCTTATCCTTTTTTGCGGCGCACACGAAGTATGCTGAACATGCTGTGCACTTGCGCAAACTTTGCTCTCCTTTCCATACTTGCCCTATCGCTATGCTTACATGCTCAGAGCGGGACTGCTGCTGACCAGACAGCTGAGATTTGCTCCCATACCCATGCACCATGCAAAGATTAACCTCCCCTCAATCTGGCCAGGGCACTCATCTACCAGCCCAACCTAACCTTGGTGGGTTAGAACCTCCTATATTAAATGATGGCGCCTGGCGTTCTTGCCTTTAATCTCTGCTGCTGCTAAGCATCTGCATTGAGTGCCATTAGTATTTGCACCTCTGCTCCCATTTGCTGCCCTTGAGTTGATGCTGCTACTGCTGATAGATCCCTGGCCGTCACCTCAGCAGTCTGTGAATGCAGGGGTGTCACAACAGCAGCATGGCTCGAGTGGATTCTCCCTGCAAGCTCCCTCATCGTCTTCTCCAGTGCTGCTACCCGGCCCGCTAAGTCAAATGCCTGCTTCATCTCTTCGTCTTGGACCACATCATTTTCTTCCAACATCCTTGGGCACCGTTGTTTTGGCTCATCTTCTTGTAATGAGATAATTGTACACCCCACCTACCCAGGCGCCCCACCCACCCACCCCTGTGGGTCATCTCCCACAGTCTGACATTCTTGTCCCTGACAATGAACCTCCGTTTCCCTCTCAATTCTGCTCACTTCACAACTGCAACCAGGCTGCTCAACAACACCCCCCTGGTGGAAACTCAGGTACTGCATCAACATTTAATCCCAGAGGCTGTGCTGGCACTGCCCCGCACTGTGCCTCCATTGCCTGCATACCCTCCTCCCTGCCTTGACCCACTAGTGAAGCAAGGTTCCTCATGAATTCTTCACAGCCCCCAGCTGCCTCTGAAGGGAAAGCAGCAGGGCCCTGCTGTCTTCTCCTTCCTGAACAGGAGCCGCTTGATCCCCATGCTGGCTCTGCCTGGTCAGTTCCCGATCACTAGCGCTAGGTGCTGGGACTTTACCTTTTGCTGGTCTTTGCGCGGACCTTTCCCAGTACCTTTGTCTGAGGCCTTTCCCGCCCCTTTCTTACCCCTATTACCCATTTCTTACAAAAGTGAAACCTTCAGGGGGCTCAAATGAAAAAAAACCTGAGGCCCCGCACACTCTATTAACCCTTTGCGACTTCCCTGTCCAGGCCTCAGTATACCCTTGAAGAAACTGACCAGCCCCGCACTGCTGCTCCTGCTCAGCACCAGCCAGACTCCTCAACTCAGCAAAGGCTCCCACAGAGAAGCTTGCACTGCAGCCGACACCAGCTCTTCTCCCCACCTCAGGAACAATGCCAGAATTGCCCGTCCTGTCCTTTTTTGTGGGATAGGTTTCATATGGTGTTGCCTGCTGATGTGGAGTCCTTGTTGGGATCTGTTCGTGCCACCACTTGTGAACAAGATCCATGCCCGTCCTGGTTGGTGAAAGCCAGCCAGGAGACGTTATGGCTGTTGTTGGCTGGGGTGGTCAGTGCCTCCCTCTGGGAGGGCAGGGTGTCTGACTGCCTGAAAGAGGCTGTGGTTAGGCCCCTGCTCAAGAAACCATCTCTTGACGCTGATGCTCCTGCCAGTTATTGGCCAATCTCTTTTTAGGGAAGGTTATTGAGTGGGCTGTGGCATGGGAGCTCCAGGAACATCTGGACCACACCGGTTTCCTTGACCCCTTTCAGTCTGGTTTTTGGCCTGGGTATGGTATGGAGACTGCATTGGTGACCTTGGTTGACAATCTCCATCTGGCATTGGACCAGGGTCGTCAGACCTTACTGGTCCTGCTAGACCTTTCGGCTACACTCGGCACAGTCGATCATGAGGTGTTGGTGACTCGCCTGCGAGACCGTGCCAGGATTGGTGGGACGGTCTTGGACTGGTTTTGTTCATTCCTGGCCGGGAGAACTCACCAGGTAGTCATGGGGGATTGTACATCTTCCACCCAGGACCTCACATGTGGAGTCCCGCAGGGTGCCATTCTGTCCTCCCTCTTGTTTAACATCTATATGCAGCCATTAGGGGAGATCGTGAGAGGGGTTCAGTTTATGCAGTGTCATGAGTAAGCTGATGACACTCAGCTCTACCTCTCTTTTTATAATTATTATTATTATTAGCATTTATATAACGCCAGTGATGTACCTGGCGCTTTACATAAGGGCCATGCAGTCTCCTTATTTTCCCAGTACCTGTCAGCTGTGGGGGCTTGGATAAGGTTGAGCCATCTGCAATCCTGAATCCTGATAAAATGGAGGTGATGTTGGTGGGCGAGGGGTTGGGGGGGCCTGGGAGTGGTTGAATATCCTCTTGTTGGGGGGGTTCGCCCTCCCATGGTCTCCCAAGTGTGAAGTCGTGTACTCCTTGATTCACGGCTCAGCCTAGAATCTCAGGTTGTGGCCGTGGCGGGGAGTGCATTTCGGCAATTACATCTTGTCTGGCGCCGGTGGTTTTATCTCTCAGACTCTGACCTCACCACTGTCATCCATGCTTTCATCACCTCGAGGCTGGATTACTGCAGCGCGCTCTACATGGGACGCCCGAGTAGTTGGTCCGGAGGCTGCAGCTGGTGCAGAATGCCATGGCCCATCTCCTTACGGGGCGGGCCACAGGGAGCACATGACACCTGTGCTCCGGGCTCTGCACTGGCTGCCTTTAAAGCACCGAGCTAGGTTCAAGGTGCTGGTTTTGACCTTTAAAGCCCTTCACGGCCTGGGTCCTGCTTATCTGCGGGATCGCCTCACTTCCCATGTGCCCATGCGACCCCTGAGATCGTTCGTGGGAGCATTTTTGGAGGTTCCCCAGGCAAGATGGGTGGCCACTGATGTTAGATTTTTTTCAGTAGCTGCCCCTGTGTTGTGGAACTCACTCCCGGAGGAGGCTCAGTTGGTCCTCACTGTCCTGTCACTTCAATGTTTATGTAAGACCTGGCTGTTCCACCAGGCTTTTGATGAGGGGTGGGGTGGGGCATGGGTTATTTTCTTCCTGCATATGGGATTTTTTAACTTTTAAAATTGTTTTTATTGTATTATTGTTTTTTATCTTGTTGCTCGCTGCCCCGGGCTGCCCTGTGGGCAGGAGGGGCGGGATAGAAATCTTTTATAAATAAATAAATAATAAATAATTAAAATTGCTGCCAGATGCCCCAAGCCAGCTCTGACTGCGGGGTTTCCTACTGTGGTCAGTTACAACTGACCCAATTCTCTCACGAGACTCTGAATGCCGCACAACCCGACCATGGTTGCCATAGCAACTCCCAGACTGCAATAGAAACATGATCACCCCCCAAGAGACTGCAGCCTGCCTTGCCCACTCCTAAGGTAAGGAGCGGGACAAACTCACTCACCCCTCACTGCTTTGGGTTAAGAGGGGTGAGTGCCATTTACTGACACAGCTTCCCTCCGTGCATATTCTACCACTGATGTCTGTCTATATGTATGCTGGCAGAAACTGGTGTAAACCCTGGGGTGAATCTAGGCCACTGGAATTACTCTGGATTTATGCTCGTATTACCAAGTGCTGCGTTCGGCCCAGTGTGGGATTTGTCTGTGTAGGAGCTCATTTAGTAAATGATTTGAAGCTATCTGAAATTAGTAAATACAGATTTCTAAAGGGCTTAAATGATTTATGGACAGAGTTACAGGACTAGCCTAAGGAGAGCAAAAATCCACTGTATAGTTTAACGGTATTTTTTAAAAAAATATGATCACCACCCCAATAATATTTAACCAAACAAAAAAGAAAAAAACTCAGGATGTTTCAAGTATAATTTGCTATAATCCAAAAGTTAATTAAAATATGGCAGATTTTTAAAAAAAACAAACGAACACCAGCTAGTGGATACTTGATTTAGCATCAGATTTTTATATTTCTAGGAAAGATGTAATTTTAGACATGTTAAATAAAGGAAAGATGTAATTTAAGACATGTTACATAAAGTTATATCAGTCTGTAGTGATGGGACTCTGGGCAAAATTTCAGTTTTGGTCAATTTTGGTTTCGGTTCTCATGTATTTCGATTCTTTTTCAGTTTCGGTACTATCGGATCTTTTGCATTGATTCTTGTACCGGATTTTTAACATTGTGTTTTTTCAATGGGGGATAAACTGCAATGTTAAAAATCTGGTACAAAAATCAATGTGAAAGATCCAATAGTACCGAAACCGAAAAAGAACCAAAATTTTGGACTAATCCAAAATGGCCATTTTCGGGTACTTTCAGTTTTATCCGAAACCGAAATTCCCATCCCTTTCAGTTTGTATTAAATGTGATATTAACAGTAACTCTAGTATTACAGTAAAACTCTAGAAGATATCTAAGATATCTGATCAGTCATGTTACTATTGTCTTAAATCAAATGGTGCGAGCTTAGCCATGACTATCACACAAAACATTTGATAGAGATTTCAAAGTTCAATTTCCGTGTCCAATGGAGTACTTGAGATGTTACAAACTTGTTAAGCGTGGCTAGGGAACTGTAGTGGTTATGAAATAAAGGAATTGCCCAAAGGCTAAGGAGATTTCTTCGAACTTTGCAAATGGTAAGTTATCTCTGAAACTGATTCTGAATTGTCTGAACTTGTAACAATATTCCCTAATTTTAAAGGTATGGTAGTAAATTATACAGAGTAACACCGTCTCTTTAAAGCCTGCCCAGTCTAAAAAGATCATTGTGTGGGATTGTGATGTTAAAGCTATAGGGCTGGAATCCATAAACCTTCATCCTATTCTCAGCTCTGCCACAGGCTTGCTTACTTGCTTGCTCTATAGTAGTTAGGAGTGAGCAGAAGGCATAGCTATTGTTTTCATTGGAAAAAAACCCCTTTATTTGGGGCGGGGGCGGTTCGTAAATGATCTGTTTGTTTTTGTCTTTTCTGTTTTATTTAAAAAAATCATGTGAATGCGCAGAATGACCACTGGACCATTCTGTACATGGACACCCTTTTCAAAAACGGCATCAGCAGCATCACTGCCATTTTGGAAAAGGGCAGCTAGTCTGAGCATGTGCAAACTGGATGCCCTTTTCCAAAATGGCAGCAATACTGCTGGTACCATTTTGGAAAAGGGCATGCATATGCAGAATGGCCCTGGTGGCCATTTTGCGCATGCACATTTTGTAATTTTTATTTTTAAAATGAATGAAAGCAAACAACAGTTGTTTGCTTATTCATCCATTATCGTATCTTTAGTTACTAAAATGAATGGAACTCCATTCGTTTTAGTAATTAATGAAAAAAACCTAAAACGAATTGCACACCCCTAATTGTAGTTACTTGTAGTCTGCTCCCAGGCATATGGTGCACCAGCATATGCTGGCAGGAGCCACTGTTCTCTTTGGATTATTCAGATTGTGTTCTAGTCGAGGAACAATGTAATGTACTCCTCATCCTACCTACACATGAACAGTGCTGGGTAACTGCTGAGAGGAGAGTATTCTACATGTCTCCTAAGGTGTGGCAGAATTTCTTTATTAGCGTTTCTAAGAGGTGTTGTGAAGAGCAATCCTGGGGCCACCCTACTTATTCAGGACTGTAAACTTTAGCTTTCATTTCCTCCATTTTTTCATCTACAAAGCAGGAATGACTTAACTATCTCACAAAATTGTTCTAAAACATTAAACAGCTGAAGGATCCTTAGATGAAAGGTACTATACAAGCACAAAGTATTATCTGCTAATTCAAAAAAGAGAAACTTGTTTATCAGTGTATAGACTACTACTATGGAAACATCTCTATGTTAAGCTATGATAGTCATGAGCCCGAGTAGAGACAGGGATCACTTGCAAGTAGTGAAATGGGTAGAAATCCCTACTTCTCACAACAAACATGACTGTCTTTTCTGTGGCAGTGAAACCTGAATAATAATATTTGGGTGATTTCAGATGTGACGGGGCGCCTATTGGCCCCGTCATGGAATCACTTTTTGATTCCCCGCCGGAATCAAAATGGCCCATCAACAGACGAGCCAGCTGATTCCTGTGGGGAATCTGGGGAGGGGATGGGGCTGCGCGGGGCAACGTGCGGCCGCACAGCCCCACCCCCTCCCCACGCTCCCCCAGCAGCCCGCCCTCCTGGAGACGGGTGGGCACAGCGGAATCGACGGTGGTAACAGACATTACCGTCTGCCGATTCCGGGTCATGGTTCAATTAACCACGCTTTCAGAGATGGTGCCCGGACCATCCTCAAAAGCGTGGTTATTTTGCTCACCGCCGGTGGTTCACCATAGTGAACATCTAGCGGTGAGCAACCAGACATTACGGGACCATTCGGAACCACAGGGGATTGTCCGTGGTTAAGCGTGATCTCGTAACATCTGAAAATACCCTTTGATCGATGGGAAAAACCCTGATAAACCTTAAAAAATCCAAACTAATGTAGCTTGTCGTGTTCTTATAAGGAATGGTTGCTATCCTCAAACAACTTCCTCCAAAATAGCCCCACTGAAAACTCTACTCCAGGGTAAGTGGTTGGAGGATTGCAGTCAGTGCGTTTGTATATAGGCATGAGCAGAAATTCAATATATTTTGTGATACTTGCTTCTTCCACCGCCCCTTCCCTTTCAGCTTCTCCCGATATGTTTTTTTTATCAAGACTTTTCAGAATGTGTATAACCTAATTACATCAACTGCTTTGATTGTGGTCTAGTCACTGACCCTTGTGGGAGAACCACTTTGTCACTCAGGGAGAAGGCTTCACTTAACACTGTTGAACTCTGACTTTTATCCAGCTTCAGTTCCCAGCAGTTTATGAAGTGGTATCTGCAATAATTTCCCATATTTCTGACCTATGTCAACAGCTATTTTGTCCTACTGTTTTCATCCATTTTATATGCAGCCTGACTGCTGCTGTTGCTGAGACTGCTGGTATAAAGAAAAAAGCCCTTCTGTTTTTGCTTTATTTTTAAAGATGATCTCTTCAAAGCATTCTGTTTCAAAATAACTTGAGAAGCTCAGAATTCTCTTTTAAAATTCCACACTGAAAATGTTATGCAACTTTCCAAATACCAAATTCCTAAAATTATGGCAGGTTGACCTTATCCATTGTGGATTTTATCTGCATCTTGCTAACAATTCTGAACCTTTGACTTGATGGACTTTGTATCATTGAAAGGTGAAGAACAAATAGAGAATGTTGTTGTGTGCTGGTATATTTAAATATACCTCGTGACACAGAAGCGACTGGGAAATATTTGCCATCATGTACAACTATTTCAGATTATTTACCAAAATTTTAAGACAGTGGTGCGGAACCTGCTGTCCATGGGCTAATCTGCTCTGCATCTGTTTTTTATTTGGCCCTGTGGGTCACTAGGTGGGTTTGATATGTCAGGTAGCCAAGAGGGGCCCAAGTCAATGCAAATAAGGCTGCTTTCACACATCATACAATGGGCTATTATAATAACTGAAGTCAATACTGGGTATTATAATTCTGTAATGTGTGAATGCACTATTCCCCTTTTATGCTGCAAGATCTCCAGTCATTGTAAAAGCCACCAAAAATAAAAAGGGAATAGTGTATTTACACACTACAAATGTGGCTTTTACAATGACTAGATATCTCACAGCATAAAGGGGGAATAGTGCATTCATACATTACAAAAATTGCGGAATTATAATGCCTGGTATATCCAGTTATTATAATAGCCCATTGTGTAATGTGTGAAAGCAGCTGACGTCAGGAGTTGATGCTTCACCTGCAGTATCTTTATTCAGTACAGTCCGTTCAAAGAGTGCGTATGTTAGTGGAGCTAGCGACCTCTGACAGAGATCTATCCCTCTTTCCTGCTAGATACTAACTGATTCAGGATTTTCCAGCCTAAGGCTGCTTGCTTACATTCAGTAAGGGGTGGGGACTAACATGAGTTTAACTTGCATTAACACGATCATGTGAAACCCCCAACCGTGGGCATGGGAGTTCCCCAGCCATGGGCATGGGAGTTTTAGCATTATTTTTCCATCCCCCTGTTAAATTCAACAACACAGATGGCTCAAAATCCAGCACCCTAAGCCTTTATAGGCCTAGGGTGTGTGGAGCCCAGACACCACTCAGTGATTCTTAAAGGGCTATCCCTGAACCCCTTACAAGCCCATTTTAAACTCCTGGATATGCCCATACCTGACTCACTTCTGTTTCTCTTCCCCTCTTCTAAAATAATACCAGCCTTACTTCCCTCAATTGTCCATAGTCAAGACTTACTCAGGCAAAGAATTACTAAAAAGTATGGAAACAAAGTATTGGATTTTAAAATTATTCTTTGAGTTGCATTTTAAAATGTTTAAACACAATTCTCACGTTCCTTCCTCCATCCATTACTACAGCCTCAAAGTGAAACATGTAATTCCATTGGGAATCTATTTGGATGTTGTTAATTACATTCCGCATGTATGTCTGTTCCCCTTCTTCCCCCATTCCTTTGCCATTGGAAGTGGCCACAGGAAAAGGAACTCCCAGTGCTGGTGGTTAAATATCCCCTCCACACACTGTGCATAGTGTCTGCCAGCAAGGTATATGGCCCATCATATGTGTAGCGTACTAGTATCCCTGATTTACAGCCCCAGCTGAAATGGAGACAACTCCAATACATACATCTCCAGTATTTGAAGTGGTGCTTGAATCTCCTTTTGTTTGCACTAGAACAAATCTTAGTACATGGCAACTATTTTGGTCTCCAATCTGACTCGACTTTGATTTCTAGACATTCAGGAAATGGAATTTTTGGAGCTGAAGTCAATGGGAAAGGGCGCACTGTTTCCCCACTACTAAGTGTAACTTTATGGAAATGCTAAAATCCATCTGATTTTGCAGAGCATCTCATTTTGCCGACGCACCGAAGGAGACAGGACACAAGTGCTGGGTTAATGGCCGCACTCTTTATTCAAATCAGATTACAATTAACAATGGGTGGGGGCAAATCACCTAGTGTGATGCGGGTCCAGTACTTGAACTTGACATTGTAACAGTAACCCAACAAACCAGGGTGGTTTCGATGTACCCTCGATTACCACCCCAACCGTGAACATCACGTCTCCCCCTCTCAGCCCAGCCACAGGTGAGAGGTGTGACCCCAGCCACAGGTGAGAAGGACCCAATCCTTTGAACGTGAGTAAAGATAAAGGTCCCTACAGACGGGGGACCATACTTGTCCCTACCGCCCTCGCTCGACACCCCTCCCAGGGAGGCTGCCCCGCTGCTTGCCATACCCTGCTTTTCCGGTGGGTGGGCCTCCCCATCTCTTAAGGAGATGACTCTTACTTAAGATCAATCTAACCTACTCTAACTTACTGTACTGGACCCTTGCCACTAAGGGGTCGCCGGGGCTACCCGGACGAGCCCGACCCCCACCCCAACACCTATAACTTATCTAACACATGAACCAGTGTCCCCTTCAGGGCTTCCAAGTAATGATCGTTACCTTCCGGCGACAGGTGAACCCCATCCCGTCTATATAGTGCAGGGTACCTGTGCGTCAGAGCCCGGGTATCTATGCGCTCACCTCCCAAACTCATGAGCCATCTACCCACATCCCTATTGACCATCTTCCGAGCCCTGTTGATCTTTCGGAGATGGACCCTGCTGCCCCATGACATCCATTCGGCCAGGTCAGTCCATATGATTACGGCTGCTGGGAAAACTTTTTTAATTTCCCACAGATCAGACTTAATGTTCTTAATCAGTTGAACACCTTTCAAAAGGGGGGTGTCTTTCTCACCTAGGTGTATAACAAGGACATCAGGCGGTTGGCCCTGGACAGGAGTACGCAGGACTGGCAGGAGTTGGTGCCACCTCATGCCTCCGCAACCCCTCCACTGTTTCTGGGCCTGGGCCAATAAGCCTAGCTGGGTTCCCCATCTGGTCTGCCCGGCCGCCTTGCCTGCCCAACACACCAGGCTGTGGCCGACAATCCAGACCTGCCTCCGATACTGTGAGTAGCCACCTGGGGGGACTAAAAAGAAATTAAGACTGGTAGGGGGAAAGCGTGCCCCACACATAAGTCCAGAATGCCCTTGACCTCCAACGGCCCACCTCCCGGATACTCTGCTCGAACAGCCCGCTCTTGGCCGCGAAAGTTGCAGCCCCGATCCGGAATGAGTGGATACCATATGGTGTCGGCGGCATCCCAAGGTGGGACAACACCATTCTCAGCACCCCCGTAAACTGATACCTGGTCACCGGCAGACCCCAACATGTCTAAAAAGGGGGCCTGAAGCTACCCACCATATGCTAAGATATGCCTCAACTGCCCGTACTGGGCACAACACTGCAGAAGCAGCCCTATTCAGCCTCACAACTTGCCCCCTTCCCCTCTGATCTGTTTTGGATTGACGAATGGTCAACACCATTGCCGTTGGGCCGATATGGATGTCGCTGAGATGGAGCGCCCTACCTGAGGTGTCCCTGGCTGCTTCGGCTACTAGTTCGCTCAGTCAAAATGCTCCAAAGAAAGCTAACTTGAACAGTGAATTAAACAATGAAACTTCATAACAATCAAAACAGATACGTGGGAGGCTACCACACATGTCCAGTAGCAAGCAAGGGGTGATGGGGGCCCGCTGGTCTGGGGTCCTGTCCGCCTCCCTCACCCAGCTCTCCAACAGGCACCTGGGGAAGAAACCCCGATCTTGGGGGGAGATGACCTGCGAGGTTGCTCGCGAAAGCCAAGGCGGACAGCTTCCCTGCTATAATACCCGGGGCCGCCCCCTTGTGCCTCAGGTGCATAGAAAACTGAAGCATCTGGTGCTTTGGGATCGGAAAACCTGGGGGCCAGCCCTGTGCCGACCGGTATTGCTGAAATTTCCAGTATGCCCTATCATAGGCCATCCTGGTACGAGGCGCCAGGGATCCCAGAATGGCGGTGCGCAGCTCTAACAACCAAGGTTCCAAACCGACAGCGGCAGCGGCTCTGGGTTCGCCCGGGCACGGGGTGCCAGTGAACGAAAACGCTCCATCTGGAAGCGAGAGAGGGCATTGGCTACACCGTTGTCCAGTCCAGGCACGTGCCTGGCCTGAAAGAGGATGCTGAATTCCAAACAGATGAGCACGAAAGCCCTCCCTAGCTTCATGACCCTCAGAGACTTGGAGGATTGGGTGTTAATGATGTGAACAACGGCCTGGTTGTCACACCAAAACAGTACTGAATGATTTGCCAGTTCGTTGGGCCACAGATGGACGGCTAGCACTATGGGGAAGAGCTCAAGGAAGGTGAGGTTCCTGGTTATTCCTTGCTCGCACCATTCCGGGGGCCAAGGGGCCGCTGCCCATCTGTCTCTGAACATTAAACCGAATCCTGCACCCCCAGCTGCATCAGAATGCACCTGGAGCTCGGCTTCCAGCAAAAGCTGGTCCCTCCAGAAGCTGGTGCCATTAAAATTTGCTAAGAAGGTGGCCCAGATCTGGAGGTCTTCCTTCATTTCCTTGGTGACTCTGATGTGGTGGTGAGGAGGCGGATCGCCAGCCAGTTTAGCATAGAGGCATGACGGGAAGGTCCGCCCCGGGGCCAGCACCCAACATGCAAAATTAAGGCTCCCTAGTACCAACTGCAGTTGACGCACAGTAACTTTTGCCGCCCCCAAGCACTCCTCCACCTTGGCACGAAGGGAGAGCAACTTATCCCGAGGCAGAAGGAAAACAGCCGCCTCCATATCGAGCTCAATGCTGAGGTAGGTCAGTCTGGTGGTTGGCCCTTCTGTCTTCTTGGGGGCCAGGGGAATGCCCAGTTCCTCTGCCACAGCTTGGAAAGTTTACATCAAACTTAAGCAGTCCTTCGTGCTGGCATGGTCGATTAATAGGAAATCATCTAAATATTTCATGATTCCCCCCCCCCTACCATCCTGTGCTTGACAATCCATTCAACGAGGGTGCTGCACTGCTTGAAAGCCAAGCAAGAGATCGAACACCCCATCGGCATGGCCTTGTCAAAATAATACATGCGTCAAAATGGAAGCCCAGCGAAGGAAAACTCTCAGGGTGTACTGGGAGCAAACAAAAAGCGGACTTAATGTCACACTTCCCCAGGACAGCACCTGACCCCAAAGACCTAACTAGGGACACAGCCAAGTCGAACGACGCATACCTGACCGAAGAGAGCTCTTTGGGGATAGCGTTGTTGACTGAACCGCCTTGGGGGTAAGACAGATGCTGGATCAGTCAGAACTCCCCGGGGGCCTTCTTGGGTACCACGCCTAAAGGTGAGGTCATCATGTTGGGGAAGGGGGTGCCAGGAATGAGCCAGCCACCCTCCCCTCGACTCTCTCCTTTCTGATTTTTTCCTGGACCACTCTCTCCATCCCAACTACTGACTTCAAATTTGCACCACCTGGTGCTGCTGAACCTCAAATGTGGGGATACGAAAACCTTGCTGGAACCCCGACATTACATACACCACCTCCGCTTGCTCTGGGTGGCCGTGGAGGGCCTGCTCGAGCTGAGTGACCTTAACTGGCATTGGGGCTTTTGTTAGGAGGTCCTGAGGTCCTGCCACCGGGGCCACCTCTCCCAGCCCCCTCCTGGGGAAAGGTTTCCCCTTTGAGCCAGGTTTTCCCCACGGGCACGTAGAGACTGCATGATGGCCCGAACATGTGGGGCACGCATGGCAGAACTTACAAACTGCTTGGGAACATCTCCCAAAACAGCTAAATTCCCAACACTGTCTGGTGGATGGAGCCGCCCCTCTCCTTCCTTACTCTCGAAAGGACTCCGTGGCTGACGAGGCTCCCCCTTTTGCCAGCAAATGACCACTGTCGGATCTGGGCACATTACCCACCCCACTCATGCAGTTAAGCCAGAGGTCATGTGCGTGCAGGTCCCACCTCAGGCCCAGGTTATATGCCACCTGATGGCGGAATGCCTCTTCGTACCATAGCCACGCTCCTGCTGGCCCAGCCTCATATACCTGCTGCATGATATCAGCATACTTAAGCAGGTCTGCAGCTCGGGCGGGGTAGGCCTGAATCATGACCCCCATATAAATTGAAAAGGCGGCGGTCCAATTCAACCAGTTTTGATCAGCCTTGGGGCGCTTAAAATGCTCCTTTTATTTTTTGTCCTGCTGCTCAGCGAGATCCACTATGGGTTCGCTAAACAGGAGGGCAAACAAATCCAGGTATTCCCCCCCACCCCACCAAATCCATTCCTTGGTGGCCAGGAGCAAGTGACCCCCAATTGGGTCGGAGACCACGGAGTAGCTGCCGCCCTCAGGCGGATGCTGCTGCGAGATAGTCGTCATAGTTCAGGTCCAGCCCTGCCCCCCATTCAGTGGCTGGAAGGTGGCGCTTGCAGGGGTCCACACCTTAAGTGCCTGCCCTGCGAAGGATGAGGAACCTGCAGCAATAACTGGTGGGGGCAACGCCCCCACCGGGCCCACTGGGCCCCCAGCCCTGTGGGCCGGGGGTGGCAGGGGTACCATGGGGAGCCAGGTCCCACCCCACCATACCAATTGGGTCAGCCCACCGACCACCCTATGTCCCTGGTGGGGATCTGTTGCTGCACCTTTGGTCCTAATGCCCCCTGCAGCCGGGTCCTGTTGGGACTGCGGTGTCGCCCATCCTCCCCCAGTGTTATACCTCCCCATACAGGTCTCCGCCTCACCTGCAGGATGAGCCAGCAGGGCCGGGAGTGCCACCTCGTGTTGGATTGCTGCCGCCTGGGCACGCTGTTGTGTCAGCGCCTGGAGTGCTCTCTCCATCTGTTTGAGCCTCTGGCGCAGGTCGGTGTCATCATGCCCTCTAGCCGCCGCTTAAACTGGCTCTTGCCTACGCTGCAGAAAAGGGGGAAGGGGCTCCCCAGTCCAGTCCAGAGCGGGCACGGCCCAAGCAGCCTGTGGCTGACTGGGAACCATAGACACCTGGGTAGGCAGGCCCACCACGGGGATCCCCTTCTGGTGGCCAGACATACCCTACCACGGGCCCCTGTCCCAGGCCAGGTCCCCCCACCATGGGAGCGGCCCCCGTTGGTGCCAGGGGGGTGGCCCCATGGAAGAGACAGGTGGCCCACGTGCCTGGCACCCTTATGCACCTGCATCACCGTAGCCCCACCGGCTGCCTCAATATATCACATGGGAGGGTTCACCGGGTGCCCCCCCCTTCATGGGGGGGGGACTATGCTCATTCCCTGGAGGGGAACCAACCTGCGGGGATTCATAGGGTCAACCGGGGGGGCACTGAAGGGGGCACTGCACCCCCCACTAGCTGCCGAAGCAGGGCTTCACAGCCTGCCATTCTAGCTCCCAGGGGAATTTCACCCCTCTCCTCTGTTGGCCCTTCAATTGCTGGGAGGATAGGGGCCATGCCCTCCAGTTCCTTGAGTGGCGCCTAGCCGCACTCAAATCCCCCCCCCCCCCCACTGCAGCAGGGTTTGATTCAGCGGCCTCACGCCGCCGCTTCCATGTCACCGCCACAGCGCTTTTCTTACTTTTCCCTGTGGGGAAGCCTCGGTCTGGAGCGCATCCGCTCCCTGCAGCTGGGAACACCTAGCCTGCAGTGCTGCGCTCAATCGGGCCTCCGCGTTCCCCACTGCCGTTTTGTTGCAGCTCTGGCTACAAGTGGGGCTGGAGCTGGAATTCTTCTGCTTGTGAGCCTCACCTTCCAAACGGGGCCCATGTGCCTAAACTGGCCTATCCCTACTCACCAGGGTTGCATAGCAACCCCGGCCGGGTTCTCTACTGGTGAATGTTGCACTGTTTTTTCCCGCCTCTGGGGCTGATGCAGCCCCACGGCAGGAAACACTTCCCCGCCATCCTGCCTCCTTGCTTGGTGGGCGCGGCAAAGGGCCTCTCGCCCACCACCCCTCGTACCGGAAGGGAGCAGGTGGAGGCAATTGACTAAAAATGGGAATCTGACACGAGAGACTTTTCTTCAGAGATATGGGATAGGTAGTGTGGATGCTTTTTAAAAGAAAACATTGTTATACGAATGATCTCTTTTCGTTCAGAAACAGACTAATCCAAAATGTACCAGCTGTTGTACAGTGCAGTATGTCCTTACTCCCAAAAAATACTGTAAAGACCCACACTTCAGTATTACAACCAGTATTTTCCTCATTGGTGGCAATGGGGAAAGCACAGTGAACACGGGTCCCCAATTACAATCCAGATCAGAAAGCCTTGTTTAGGCTCAAGTCCAACTGGCAAGCTATTCACTAATTAAGGAAAAATACAACCCTTTAACTCATTGAGTCAGTACTGTCGCAGTGATAGTTTCTTAAAATGAAACATCATGTACCTAATACATCGAAGTTCTGTTTCTGAGAAAATGGGCCTCCGGGGATACAGTTAATTACATGTATGTATGTCAGTACAATTATAAAAACAAATTATAATACAGATCCCAGTAGACTGTGTTATTTATTTATATTTTTAAAAGGGGGTGGGGAGAGACAATGACCATGCACAAGGTAGCAGGACAGATTCCTCACTGCCTTGTGTATGTATTTACAGTTAAGTGGAAATAGAACTCATCAAATCAGATTACTATCATTTTACACTAACTTTTTTGCATAAGTGTAAATGAATATATATGGTGGAACACAATGGAAAATTAGGCCCAGAATTGCTCAGTCAGAATCAGGGGCGGCTGGTGGGTTTTGATGTTGGAGGGGCACTGGGGCAGTAAGGCTGGGACAGCAGGCCTACAGGCGGAGCCAGGGGGACGGTAGGCCAGTGGCATGGCATTAGCCCAGCAGCAAGGAGTTTCCAGGGTTAACATTGGATGGAAGAAAACAGTCTACATGCACATCAAGCTTAAAAAAAATAATCTATAAACCCAAAACACAGGGACCCATCCTTGTAAAGCACCCCAGGCCTACAGTCTCTGCTCCCTGAGTCCCCCCCTCCCCATGTTTACTCACCCTCCCTTCCCCAGGCTGGGGGCCTGGGATGGAAGGGGGGGTGAGACTGGGGGATGGAAGGGGCGGAGGGTTTTTGAGATTGGGGGATAGGGGTGTGCACCCACCCTCCCCCCCATTCCCCAGTCTCACACACACACCCTTCCCTCCCAGGCCCCTAGCCTCTGCTCCCTGAGACCCCCTGCTGCTCACCCCCCCCTTCCCCAGTGTCTCCCCAGGCTGGGGGCCTGGGATGGAAGTGGGGGAGGGTGTGCGAGACTGTGGAATGGGGGGGAGGGTGGGTGTACACCCACCCTCCCCCCCATTCCCCAATCTCGCACACCCTCCCCCACTTCCATCCCAGGCCCCCAGCCTGGGGAGACACTGGGGAAGGGGGGGGGGAGCAGCAGGGGGTCTCAGGGAGCAGAGGCTAGGGGCCTG
>QEPC01012913.1:8585469-8703168 GCA_003113815.1 Sphenodon punctatus
CAGTACTACTGGGGAAGGGGGGGTGAGCGGCAGGGGGGACTCGGGGAGCAGTGGCTCTCTGCTCCCTGACACACACACACCCTGCACGTTTACTCACCATCGTCGTCAGGTCGGGGACTGCACTACTCCAGGCAGGTAGATAGGCAGGCAGGCAGTTCAATGGAGGCGCTCAGCAGCAAGATGGGCTGCCACATGCATGCTGAGTCAGTTCAAGCATGCGCACTGCAGCCCATCTTGCCACCAGAGCACCTCCATCAAACGCCCAGGTGAGGCTTTGCATTGAGCCCATAGGGCTCAATGCAAAGCTGCCATCACTTAGACTGAACGCTGAGCCACCCAGTTCGCGTTCAGCCTAAGTTTGTCCCTTCTGGGACTCCAGACTCTGGAATCCCAGAAGGAGTCCAGGCAGAGGCACTAGAGTGCTCACTGACTGAGCGCTCCCTGCCTCTGCCTCGCCTGAGTGAAATTGACATCAGAGCACCGCGCAGCTCTGACTGCAGCAGTCAGAGCAGTGGTGCGCTTCGATGTGCTGCCAGTAGCAGAGACAGAGCGCTCAGTCAAACGTCAGTGCGGCACCAGGGGGATGGGGGAGAGTGGGGGCAGGGCACTGCCCCAGGCAGCCCCATGCTACAGCCGCCACTAGTCAGAATACCAAAGATTCCCCATAGCAGCTGGGTAAAGCTTTCCTAAACAAGATGATGGTGCAGTGCTGCTGAATAATGTAAGAATATTTTTGTATTTCATTATATGGTTAGGCTAATAAGTTATATCAACTGTCATTTGGGTATTTGGATTTGATAGTGTGAGTCACTTCATGTCTTCTGCAACATATTCAGCTTCCTACCTTTCTTTGGATTTCATAAGGAGCTGAGGCAGGCGCTCATCTTTTTTCAAAAGACACTCGACATCTCATAGGATTGAGTCTTCTTTCAGACAAATAACTTCTCAAAAATACCTATTGTATACTGACATTTCTTTGCCAAACACAGTAATTTGCTGAAACAAGTCCTGCCTACAGTACATTGAAATGCAAACCTCCAATGCTTCCAAATGGTGAGAGTGCTGATTTCCAAATGTATTCAGCTTTATATAAAAAATCTCTCTTTAAGACAAGTAATTGCTTTGGGTTCACGGCTGGTGAGAACAATGCAGTGAGAAAGGGTTTTACATTGCCAAGACTAAGGAATTGTATGCTAAGTATTCTCAGTAATCTGATTTGAGACACAAGAAACTGAGATACAAAAAACTAACTGTACCTTTTGATGTATCATCATCATACACATTAGTAGTGAGACTGCTGTGTTCTGTTCATTAATAAAGGAATCAACCTTCACAAGCACTACTGTTTTTTGTGTTTACTCGAAATGTTAATGGTCAGCACATATTTCATGCTGAACAGGTAGCAACCAAATAGTGAATATATTTTTGCAATGAATAATACACTATTTTGCAGTTTAACTTGTAAGAGAAGACCTTGAATTTCACACTCTGTCCATATGTAGATGGCATTATGATCTTCTGGTTCTTTGAGTTTTCTTTCTTTCTTTCCCACCAAAGGTGGCTCAGGGCAGTGTACAATATTAAAATACAGGGAAGAGATTCTGAGGGAGGGCAGAAGAGGATGCAGTTTCACTCATGATGAATCAGGGAAAGCCTGACGGAAGAGGCAGGTTTTCAGGAGAGATTTTAAAGCTGGGAGGGAGGGAGCAGAATTAATATATGCAGGGAGGGAGTTTGAAGCATGGAGGGCAGCAAGAGAGAAGGGGCAAAGATGTTTGGAGGAGCAGGGGAGTTGGAACCAGGTGAGGGTGGGAGCAAAGGAGGAGCAAAGCTCCCAGGCAGGAATGTGATGAGATACAAGAGTGGAGAGATATGGGGGAGCAAGGCTATGATGATGAGGATCTTGCTCCGAATGAATTCCCGTAGTGGGAGCCAGTGAAGGGCAGAGAGGAGGGACTGAATATGGTCAAAGCAATGGGCAAGGTGGATGACATTGGCAGCAGAACATTGAACAGAAATGAGGGGGGCCATGATCAACTATGATCAGAGTAGGGGAGACTAGTAAGGAGGAAGTTACAGTAGTCAAGGCAAGAGATGACGAATAGGGATGTGCGAACGCGGTTCGGGTGTTGGGGTTTGGCCCAAACTCAGCCAGTTCAGACGGCCGAATGGAACGACAAAACCCCTGAAGAGTTCAGCTGCATTCGGATGAGTTCGGGTGGTGTTTGGCCAGGAGAAACCGTGGCTGGCAGGCCCAGGGAGGTGGGGGGGTTAGCTGAGGAGGGGTGGAGAGACTTGGACTAGCAGCTAGCCTGCCCAATCACCATCCCTCTTTTCCTCAGACCACTGGCTTGGGAGTCTGCGAATGGCCATGGGCTAGGCTGCATGGAGCCAATGGGGCTTGTGGTAAGGCAGGCGCAGCAAGTAACAAAAGTCATTGCCCTTCCCCCCTCCTCCATATTGTTCTGAGCTAGTCACTGATCCTGTCAGCAGGCGTTTTCAGAACTCTCCCTCTCCCAGCAGTTTGTGTTCCTGCCAATCCATTGCCATCCTCCTCCTATTTCACCCATTTCCACACATTTACCTCCATACTTTCATTTATTTAGATTAGATTAGATTAGATAGATTTAAGTGTTATACCTGGCATCAAGAAGCAGCCACTCCAGCCCCAGGTCCCACCCTCAGGGCTCTAGGGCCTACATTACAGGCAGGGAGGACTGTCCATCCACGTCATCCAGAAGCTGCCACTCCTGTCCCAGGACCCACCATCAGGTTTCTGGGGCCATCACTCTGTTCACAGGCAGCTGTCATCTTACCGTATCAAGAAGCAGCCACTCCAGCCCCAGGTCCCACCCTCAGGGTTCTGGGGCCTAGGTTACAGGCAGGGAGGGCTGTCATTCCACTTCATCCAGAAGCTGCCACTCTAGTCCCAAGACCCACCATCAGGTTTCTGGGGCCGTCATTCTGCTCACAGGGAGCCATCATTCCACGGCATCAAGAAACAGTCAGCCACTCCATCCCCAGGACCCACCCTCAGGGTTCTGTGGACTACATTCCAGGCAGGGAGGGCTGTCCATCCACATCGTTCAGAAGCTGCCACTCCTGTCCCAGGACCCACCGTCAGGATTCTGGGGCTGTCATTCTGCTCACAGAGAGCCATCATTCCACTGCATCAAGTGACAGCCACTCCAGCTCCAGGACCCACCGTCAGGGTTCTGGGGCCTACGTTCCAGGCAGGGAGGGCTGTCGTTCCACTTCACTGTCTGCCAATGCTCCACCGATGCCAGCCAGCCTGCAACGCCTGGCCAAGTAGGGGTGCCAGCCAACGAGCCCTGGCCGGGCCTCTGCTACTGCTCCACCAATGCCAGCCAGCCTGTAATGCCCGGCCAAGTAGGGGTGCCAGCCGCAGTTACTGTGCCCTGTGAATCCAATGTCTGCTGCTGGTATTGCACGTTAGCCATTTGTGCCTCCCTCTTGTAGACAGGCATACCCCGGACGAGTACACCAGCAGGTGGTGGCAGGGTGTCCACGAGATTCACCACCAGACAAGGGCTGACTGATTTGAAGTAGAGCTTCTTGAGATCCGTCGAGTACGATGGCAGCCTGCAACGCCTGGCCAAGTAGGGGTGCCAGCCCCCAAGTCCTGGCCGGGCCTCTTCTGCTGCTCCACTGATGCCTGGAAGCCTGCAACACCCGGCCTCTGCTGCTACTGCTGCCGCTGGGTTTCAGACGGCCAGCCATGCCCCCACGGGCACCTCTGTGGGCCAAACGCTGAGCCTGCCTGCCCGGGCAATCCGGGGTGCCAAGTCTCAAGCCTTCCCGTTCTCTGCTGCTGCTGTGTCTCTGATGGCCTGCCATACCCCCATGGGCACCCCTGGAGTGTCCCAAGCCTCCAGGTGGCTGAACTTTCCAAACATTCGGGGGGTCCAAACTCCGCGGGAACGAACCCACGAACCCGAACTAAGGTTTTAGTCTGAACGTCCGAACATCTGAACTGCGGTCGGTTCGCACATCCCAATGACGAGAGTGTGGACTACAGTGTTTGCAGTGGCAACAGTAAGGCAGGGCTGGATTTTGTCTATTTTATACACGGCAAAGTGACAGGATTTGGCAGCAGCCTGGATCTGAGGTGTAAAGGAGGTAATCCCAGGCTACGTGCCAGAGGGACAGGCTAGAAGTAGGAGGGTAACGTTTTTGGGGGAAGATGAGTTCAGTTTTGGCCATGTTAAACTTGAGTTGATGGTGAGACAGCCAAGCAGAGAGGAGTTCCTAGTGAACTTCCAAAAATCTTTCCTAACAGCATCCCAATCCATTTGATTTATAGGTGCAAACCTAAAGATCAAACGAGTGTTTTATACCACATGACGTATTCCTCACAATTCGGAACTCCATAGTCAATCTCAACTTGACAACGAACAATTTTTTCAGAGTGCATTAACTCTGTCCGTTATGTATAGAAATTGTATTAACTTTATATAATAAACTGTTAATGTCAGTATAGAGAACTTTATACAGTTCATTGTATAAAATGTAGTTCTGCAAAAACAGACAGTTAGTGCACTCTCAAAAAATTGTTCATTGTCGAATTATAATTAAAGTTTAATAATGAAAAAATGTTTAGTTATTGATAAATATTAATAAGAGTATGTATGTATGTTAAAGAATTAAGTATATATATTACATTTATGTTGATGATAAAATATGAAATATTCCTAGAAAATTCTGAAATAATTTCCATGCTTTTTGGCATTTATGTCTTGTTGCAATGTATGGAGTTTATTTCAATCAAATGTGTATGATTTTTGGAGTTTAAGCTTGAGTAAAAATTATTTTGTGACTTTTTTGAAGAGGAAATTTTTTTGTTTTAAAAACTGTTGTGCATTTAACAGTTTTTTAAACTGTAAAGTTTTTTGTTTTGGTAAATTTCCAGACTTTGTGCGACATAATTAATATATTAGCACATTAATATATCAGTTGTTGCACAACTTTTAAGTTATATATTTCACTCTTCTCCCCCCCTCTCTCTCTCACACACGTAGGCACTCTTCTCCCCCTAGTCTCTCTCTCTCTCTCTCTCTCTCAAACACACACGCACTCAGACTCTCCCCCTACTCTCTCAAACACACACATGCACTCTCCCCCCCAAACTCAGTCTCTCTCTCACACAAACACACATGCACGCAGCTTCTTCTCCCCTTCACTCAGTCTCTCTCTCTCACAAACACACACGCATGCAGACTCTTCCCCCCCTCTCTCTCACTTTCTCTAACAAGCACACACGCATGAATGCACTCTTCTCCCCCCCCCCCCAACACACATGCTCCCTGGCTGCCTGAACTGGAAGGAGTCCCCAACTCCGTTGAGTTTGCATGGGGCAGGGCTGGGGTACACACAGGAAGCCTTAGTGGCTGAGCTGCTTCTGGGCACTGGTTGGCTCTCTGTCTGGCTGCTGTTTCTTAAATTCTAGTTTTGCTAGGGAGGGCGAGGCCTCACCTGGCCTGCCATGCTGTGGCCCAGAGTTGTAGAGGGGCCAGCCAGGGGGCTAGCGCCCATGGTTGAAGCTGCAATTGGTGTGACGGGTGGCTGCACTCAATAGCAGGGGCATAGCTAGGATGGAATGGGCCCGCTATAATCAAGTCACGCTGCCCCCCACCCATAACCATTTCATTTGTGCCCCTGGGGCAGCATGAATTGATTATATGGGGGGTGCAAATGAACTGGTTATGGGGTGCAGGTTTAAAGACAGTATTCCTGTTAGCAATAACTTAATTAAGAAGAGTTAGTGAAATAGCAGCCATAATAATCTCAGAACCATATTTGCAGATTTATTTTCCAAGACAGAATAGACATTGCTTTACATCCTAAATTCCTACCTAAGATAGTATAAGTAAGACAGTTGTGAGAATGTGGCCCTTTTTACACGGGCCTCTTCTCCCACCCACGAACAGGCAGATCTCTGCGTGTTCATGGTTGGGGCAGTCCTGTGTGAACGACGCGGTGTGCGTACCCGTGGTGAATGGGGGTGCGTGCGCCCACCTACCACGCATCCCCATTCACTGCCCTATGCACAGAGCAACTGGGGAAAACGGCGGTTGCTCTGTGGGTGTGGATGAGTGGAGGGTGAGTGAGGATGCGTGTGTGGCTGTGTGCATGCCCTGCCCATGCACCGGCACGCCCATGGACCCCCAACCCACCCAGCGGAATTATGTAAAAACAGCCTGTGAAGAGCCACTCAAAGAAGAACAGAAAGTTGCTGCCTTACAAACAAGATTCTTGGAGATGGCTCCAAACATTCTCACAACACCCACCCTTCCAGCCCTGCATGGACTTTTCTTATATTCCTTGAAAGGGTTGGAAGGAAATGTCATTCTGAGGGGGAGAGTGCTTTTTATACTAGAGGAGCTCGAGACCATCACGTGGTCTATTATTTGAATACGGTGAGCATGCCATACACAACCCAGTTGTGAGAATGTTAGGAGCCATCTCGAAGAACCTTCATTACAAGGCAACAACCATCTGATCACTCACATGTGGAGGAGTTGTTTGTTTACAAACACCTTTATCTCCCAGTCAGATCTCTAGGTGTCCTGCTGCTGTGACTAGTGCAGTAGCACTACTAGCAGGCAGACAGCAGAGGCAGGTAAGGGATGGGGACACACACACACACACACACACACCCATGATGTGGGGATTATCTGCACCCAGGTCTCCTCCAGCCCCACCTAGGTGCGAGGCCATGGCAATCGGACAGAAAATGAGCTGCCCGTGGGCTGAAAGTCCCGAGACACTTCTTGCGAGAGGCTGGGGAGCTGAGCGGGGACAGGACTAGCCTTTTGGGGTTCTCCTTCCCGGCAACAGGGTTGGTAGGCTAGTGGGCAAACAGCACAGGGGGTGAGACTCACAGGGTTGATCAGTAGCAGCAGAGCGAGTAGGAGGGAGGTTGCGGTGAGTCCCTCCAGTCCTCCCCCCTCACATCTCCTCATTCATGCTGCTGAAGTTCACCGCTGGGCTTGTCCCCCCACTGGCAGAAGCATGGGCACTTCTATTTCGCATGCAGGAACTTAAAGTAATGATTTTAAAATCATTAATAACTTGGTTTTGGCTGCACCAATCACTATAATATTACTGTAGCAGCTGGCATCCCCCTAGACCTGTCACTGAAGCCTACACTTCCAGCTTTCACTCAGAGTTCCCATTTTCCTGAATTAAGCATGTGCACTTACAACTTGTCAAATTCATGAATATATCCCTGCCTCTCCCCATGTTCCCCCATCCCTTGTCCCCCCTCATATTAACTAGATTATAAGTCCCTTGTGGTGGACACCTGTCTCTAATTACAGCATTGTAAGCTTGTACAGCACCAGATACATTGCTGGTGCTATATAAAAATTAGTATTATTTATTATAACAATAATTTATAATTAATATAAATCTGAAATCTGCATATATATGTGAATCATTTTTTATAGGTTTGTATGGTTATCACACCAAATATGGGTGCTAAATTTACCTAATAAAATATAAGCAAAGTATTTTAATCCTTGGCCTTTTTTACACGGCTGGGGATGGGTGGAGGGTGGGTGTTTTGGCACGGTGGATGGAGGTGGGTGTGTATCTGTTTACATGGACACACATCCATTTACAACCACCTCCACCCATGGAGCATCCTCCGTTTTACCGGAGGGCTCCATGAGTGGAGGCGGGTGTGCGGTGGGTGGAGGTGGGTGTGTGCCAGGAGCACCCACGCACAAACACCCACCGCCCGTGGTGTTTACACAGGCGCACACCCGACACACACTCATCCCCCCATCTACTGCCAACTGTACACAGACTGCCACCGCACACCCGCCTGAATACCAAATCAGTCTTCAATTTGAAGTGAAGACAAAGGGTGTTTTTAGACAAGCGACTCCCCACCCATTACGTACCCATCATGCATGTTGCAGGGCCACATTGGCCCCCTATGCATCCCTGAAACAGGCATGATGGGTGGGTGATAGGTGGTTAATTGGTGGGCAGGCGTTTGTCTAAAAACACCCAAAGTAATTTCATTCAAAAAACCATTTCCACCAACAATAGTTGTCCAAAAAAAGACAACGTTCAAACTGCTTTGTCTTCACCTCTGTCACTCGGGTCTCGGGAACAACACAGCAACCACACTCTCTCTGGATTTTAAATTTGAAGTTGCTATTAACACTTCTTTAATGAAGCTTATTAAGAGATAAAACTTTCTGTGAAAAAAACAAAAAAGAAAACTAATTATATATAATATATTTTATATATTTATTATAAATAATATAATATAATATAATATAATATAATATACTGCAGCAAGTAAGTAGGTAGTTTACATTGCACCATGATCAGCATTGGTGGTTGCACAATGAAGTGGGAACTGTGGGTTTGCACGGTCAGTTTCATCCCAATTCTTCCATCAGAGCTTGCAATTCCCACAACTATGGTAGGGATAGATATTGAAGAATTTGACTGAGAATAGGGGTTTCCCTTTGCCTCCACACTCTCATCCTCTGTTTCAGCTTCCCTTGAGACCATGTCTGTATGCAGCTTGAGATCTTTCTGATCACTGCTGTCTCTCAATATTCGAGGTGAGCGGTCTGCGGGGAGAGGGCAAAGAGTCCTTGGCACAGAGAGGAAAACAAATAGTTACTCCACTCCTTTGCAGCACTGATCTTTACCCATTTATGGAAGCATTTCCACAGATGTGGAAAGCCTCTTTCTTCTGCCAGGCCATCCAGTCCAGGATCTGTAGATTTTGCAGTTCATCTGTTCTCGGAAGCTACAGGAGTACGAGATAAAAAGTTCAATCTTACAAATTACTCTTGTTATAATTAATTAGGATTGTGTCTGAGTAAGTACTGACTAGGGAGCTGGCACATGAGCCACAATTAGGAAAGTGTGGTTGAAGATATTTTGCTGCTGGGGGAGAGGATATGTTGTTGTCCTTAGCAAGGAACACGGTACAAGGAAATAAAGCTGTATTCCTGGCAAAGAATTTTTATATTTTTATTCTGTACGAGCCATTCAGCAATGCGAGCTGTCAGTAATACATAAATTTGCATCTGAAACATGGGTTCAGCTGGGGATAGTTTATGATATTCACATTTACTGTAACAAGCGTTCATTTATAATGGTTAATGATGTGGAGAAAAGCAAAAACACGTTAAAAAATCCTGTCTGGATGTCACTTACGGTGTTGCCCTTTTTGAACGTGTTCAGAATCTCTAATGAAATCTGACTCTGACAGATAACAATCTGAGTTTGGTTGGGGACTGAGCAGGGTGGGTTTTGTCAGCCACCTGGGCATCTGGTAAGTTATCAGTCCCCAAGAATTGAGATTATACAAGTAGAAGCCGGCAGTTTTGTGTCTGTCGACGGGGGCTTAAGTCCGGGAATGGAAGTTATAGGAGCATTGGGGGAGGGCAATAAGCTTAGCTCTGCTCTTCAGTGAACTAGGAGTAGGTTCCTCAGCCCTTATGAGGAGGTGGGACTTTCCGCCCCCCCCCGCATGGTATCGGGGGTGGTGGTGGTATCCCTGTATTGGAAGCTGAAGGGATGATATCGCAGGGGAACCCCGCTTTGTTTTTGGTGAGACTGGAGATACTTCAGGGGGGGAATTATTTTCTTTCCAGGCCCCTATGTTGGAACCACCAGAGTTAGTGGTAATTAGTGATTGTGCAGAGGCTGGAGCCTCCCCTGGGGGCAATTTCCTTGAGGAAACTAGGACCCCGAGTCCCCAGCCTCTATTAGCCAGGGCAGCCCCGAAGCGGGAGCCATCTGATTGACATCCCTAAGAGATCAGGGTTCTGTCCTGGAATATCGCCGGGTGGAAGGCCAAAGCAGATGACCCAAAGTTTTTGTCCTTTTTAGGAGCTAATGATATTATTTGTCTCCAGGAGACATGGCATCAGGGATCGGTCTCCCTGGTAGGTTTTGATACTTTTGGGCTGGCAGCCCGCTCCAAGCAGGGCAGGGGTCGCCCTAGTGGCGGCTGCTTGTGTTTTATTTCCACTACATTGAAAGCGGAATACTTTTCCTTACCCAGGCAGTACTCCTTTATGTGCAGCACAATAGTGGCTTTTCCTCTTGGGCTTGTGGCTTTACTTAATGTTTATATTCCTCCCTCTTCCTCGTATTATTATCAAGATTCATGCTGGGAAGAACTGTAATGTTGGAAGAGGTCCATCCAGGAATTGGAGTACTTTTAGCTGGGGACTTCAGTACCCGTATAGGTGCCTCAGACCTTGCCCTGGCCCAGGTTGGTGGGCCATGGGTATTGGAGGATTCCGCCTCAGCCCCTGGAAGGTCTTCCAAGGATAGCGGAATGAACAGGAGTGGTCTCCACCTGGCAGAGCTAGCGGCAGAGGCTGGAATTATTATTCTAAATAGCAGGACCATTCAGAACCATCCTGCTGAGTTTACTTTCACCTCCCCCTCGGGTCTAGTGTGATAGATCTGCTGATGGTCTCAGATTTTCTTTTCCCCTTGGTTAAGTGGTTTAGGGTAGTCTTTCAGCTAGGCAGCGACCACTTCCCAGTGCGGATGGGGCTTATCGAATGCGGCTTTAGCAACAGGGGGGAGCTGCAAGCCGCCACCCTGCCCCTTTCAGCCTTGTCCCTTCCAACTGTCTCGCCTAAACGGAAACGTAGGTGGGACGCTGAACTTGAGGGCAGGGTTGGCTGTTGCCCTCCTTTGAGGGCAAAACCTGGCTGTCAGGGTTTGAACAGGCCCAGAAAGTAGAGGAGCTATTGTTCAGATATAGGGAGACTGTGGAGGGTTTGTCACCTTTGTTTTTTGTAGGCAAACCAGCCATGGAAAGGGGCCTTATGCCTCCCTCCCCTTCTTGGTTTAATGGGGATTGCCGTCAGGCTAGGAAGTCGTTGCGAGCTGTTTATAGGTGCTTTAGAAGGAGGGGCACTTTATCATCCTTGATAGCCTTTAGACAACTGCGCTCTGAGTACAAGGAGCTCCTCTGGAGGAGGAAGAGGCAGCATTATAATAGGCAATAGGAAAAGATCTATATAGCCCTGAGATCTAAGGATCTGGCCCGATTCTGGAGACTAATCAGGGGCTGTGGAAAGGGGGGGGGGGGAACTGAGAACCGGGTTTGGAGGCAGAATGGGTTAGGCATTTTGCCGCTTTATATTCTTTTGACCCAGGGCTTTCCTCCCCCTTGGCCATACTCCAGTAGCTGCCTAATTGGCCTCCGGTTTCGCCGGTCGATATTGAGGCAATTATTGATGGGCTGAAGAGGGGAAAGGCTGTGGGCCCTGATGGCCTTCCACCGATCTCTAAGGACAACCGATCCTGGTGGGCTGTGGCTCTTGCTGCATTGTTCACAGGCATTAATCAGACCGGTGAGCTCCCTGAGGGTTGGTCACGGGTCGAGATTGCTACTATATTTAAGAAGGGCCCCCCGGAGGAGGCTAAGAATTACAGGTCCATTAGCCTCCTCTGTGTGGTTAGCAAAATGTACGCCCGGTATCTCCTGAGCAGGTTGGACAAATGGATGGAGGAAGAGGGAGTATTAGGAGATGAGCAAAATGGGTTTAGAGCAGGTCGCTCTACTTGTGACCATTGCTTTCTCCTAAGCCATTTTATTTCCAAATACTCGCAATCCACAGGGCTCTATGCGACCTTTGTGGATTTGTGAGCAGCATTCGATCTAGTGTCCAGGAACCATCTCTGGGTGAAGCTCTCTCACTCATCCATTGACCCGAGGCTGTTAACATTAATACAAAGATTATATAACAATACTTCTCTCCAGGTTAGATTAGATAATAATGGCTCTCTGTCCCAGGAGATTTTGACCAAGCGGGGGGTTAAACAGGTGTGTTCTCGCCCCTGCCCTTTTTAACATTTATTTGAATAGCCTTATCCCCTTGGTCACCTCCTTTGCTAGCTGCCCGCCTAGGATAGGGAAACGAGAGGTGGCAATCCTATTATATGCGGATGATGCCATTTTGCTGGCTAGGTCATGCTTGGGCCTCTCTAGACAACTTGCAGCACTCCATCTTTATTGCTCTCAGAATTTCCTTGAAATTAATTATATCAAAACAAAGGTTACGGTTTTTTCCCCCAGGAGGAAAAAATATAAATGGTTTATTGGGGCACATGAATTAGAACAAGTAACATCTTATAGGTACCTGGAGTTGGTTTTCCAGGTCAATGTGTCATGGATTGTACATGCCAAGGAGGCTGTCAGGCAAGCCATATTAGTGGGGAGATCAGTTTGTAGTTTCTTTAGAGCCAGAGGGGGACATCTGGTTTTCCCTGCTATCAAGGTATTTAAGGTCAAGTGTCTGGGACAGATCCTCTATGGGGCCCAGTTTTGGACAGCCGGGAGATTTACTGCTCTGGAAAGGGTGCAGACTACCTTTTTAAGATCGCTGCTTGCCTTGCCCAACCACACCCCTAGTGCTGCTCTCCGCAGGGAATGTGGTTTAATCTCCATCGAGGTACAGGTGTGGAGTATAGCCATAGGATATTGGCTGAAACTTCACTTTGGGTACACTGCCTCATTGGCTACTTTGGTACTCACGGAGGACAATCCCTGGGTGTCCCAAGTGAGGGCCAAATTATGTGCTATTGGCCTTTCACTCGACACCTTGTACTCTTTGAATTATAGGGGTATTAGGAAATTGTTTAATCAAAGGCTGGCTGATATCACAGGGCAAGATGAAACAGCCTCTCTTAGAGGTAAGATCTTACTGGCTCCTGTTTTTGGGCTATATGAGTATTCATCCTCCCCGGGACTGTATCTTTCATTTTGGATGAGCCCTTCTGTGCAGAAGTGCTTTGCAATGGCAAGGATGGGTGTGTTTCCCTCGGGAGAGACCGAAGGCCGCTTCCGGGGGAGACGCCTGTCTCTTTGCCTATGCGATTGCCCTTTGCGGGCAGTAGACTCCCTTGCACATGTGTTATTTCACTGTGGATTGTATGCTGGTTTTCGAATTCAGTGGCTTTCCTCCTATTCAAATCTTTGGCTATTGAATTCTGATCACCAGGCATTGATGATATTTTTGGCAGGGCGGGATGAAATCTTGACCAAAAAAGTGGCTTGGTTTCTTTTTAAGGTACTTGCCTTGAGGGTGGCTGGGAAGGCTTCTTTTCCCTCTGAGGTGGGAGGGAGGCCTTGAGCTATTGCGTCCCCTGATCTCTGTGGTATCCCTTTACTTATCCGGCTGGATTTGACTGTTGGTCATTGCTGTATGTATTCCTGACCAGATATGTATGTTTTGTCTGTCGTTGTATCTTTGTATGTGCTTTGTTTATGTTATAGTGCAATGGCTTCTCTATGCACTTAAATAAAGTATTATTATTATTATTTATTATTATTATTATTATTATTATTATTATTATCTGAGTTTGGAAATCCTATTTTGACTTTGATCTTTCTTTTGCTACTATTCTGAATTTGTTTGTTTTTTATTGTCCTTTTTTGTAATTAACCTGTTTGCTTAGTTTCCTGATACATTTTTCTTAGACAATGGCTGCTTTTAGACGTGAATGGTGAGCACGCTGCATAAAATCACGCTGTGTGTAAATATGCCGCATGTGAGATTTAGACGTGACATTTTGCACGTTAAAGCTAGTCGCGCATTCTTTTAAAGCCACGAATTAAATACCTCAACATCGAGGTATTTCATTTTATAGAAATATAGCTTCCAAAAATTATAAAAGTTCAGTTATGTTGTAGTAGTAGTTTTTAGTTCAGTTATGTGAATTGAGACAAATAACCACACTGTACAGTCTACATAATTTACTACTTAATTTTTGCTCTTTGGTGTGGTTAAGCTGCTACAGATATTAATTAATTAAATGGTTTTAAAAATATATTACAGAATTAACTGTTCACAAAAGAAACTTAAATGAAGCAGAACTAAAAGGCAGTAAAAATGCAGAAAGCCCATCCGTTCAAATTCACAAACATGTTTGAATATTAACCTTATGTGCAACCAGTGGAAGGCCCTTTTCAAATGGGCCACAATGGGTGGAGGGATGAGTGTGTGCCCGAGGTGGGTGTGCACCCATTCCAATGGGAGCACACGCACCTCTACCCACCTCCACCCATCTCTACGCATGGAGCAACCAGCATTTAATTTCATTTTTCACTTCAAATTTAAATTATATCCCGCACTCTCCCACCTAAATGGTGGCTCGAGGTGGGTAACAATGCAACAATCCATGATAACCACAATATATCATAACAAAAAGGTCTGTCACCAGACCAATACACTTCATAATAATACAACAAACCCCTAAATTTCTAACAATTCAACATCTAATAAATCAATCCAGATCATTATTACACAATATTGTATCACAAATTAACATCCCTTCCTCGCTCCCCTTAATTCTGGTATCCATTCTTTCACCATCATTACCATACCTTCCCCACCCCTCCTGCTGCCACCAGGAGGGAAAAGGGAGGCCCTCCACCCCCCGACCCTCCTACTGTCATCAGTAGGGGGAGGAATCACTACCATATACCAGGACTTTAACATCCCCTTATTTAAAAAAATACAATATAAATAGTGCAGCAGCAGACTATTACAACCCCCTTAAACAAAAGTCCTTCAAACAAAAGACTTTCAATTAATAATACAAGAAAATATAATGTCCAGCAAAAAACATTTTCCCAACCCCACCATCTCAGTATCCTCCCCACCTCTTATTATCTCCTGATGGTTTATCCATACCTCCCTTAGTACCACCAGAGGAGACCCGCCTGCTCTCGCCAGGGGGGAACATTCCTCTGCTAGCCAGCTTCCTCTGCCACCAGATGGTAATAATATTAACCTTCTGTCCTGGCCTCGGCCCTCGTATCCTGCCAAAGGGCCCCGCCAAAGGGCACGCCCATTTGGCTGTGCCCCTTCGGCACGTGCCACCGGTACAGCTGCCGGCATGGCCGTTGGCTGCCCCCTGTTCTTGTCGGGGCGACCCGGAAGCTGGGAGTCCTTGGACCCACCCCCTTGTTAATTGCAGAGGCAGCGTTGTCCCAGTCAAGCTGCAACTCGTATCTTCCTGAGCCCACTGAGTGCTGGTTTCTCCATGTGTGGGTAATGGGTGGAGGTGGGTGGGGCACAGGTGTGCATACACCCACCCACCATGGGTACAATTTGTACGGAGACCCACCCCCACCGCACACCCATCGCGGGTGGCAGGTAGCGTTCGCATGGGCGCCCGTGTGAAAAGGCCCTTAAAAATGTACCATTTGGACCAATTTAAGCAGTGGTGACGGTGGTAATAGAGGCCCTTTTCAAATGGACCAGGAGGAGCCATGGTGCGGGGGCAGGGGTGGGTGTGCACCACCAGACTCACACCCATCTCCACTGATCTCCATGGACAGAGGCACCTCCATTTTGTCCAATGCCTCTGTGCGTGGGGGATCAGTGGAGCTGGGTGGAGCAGAGGAGCACCCACTGGCTGTCACACGGATGCCCCCGCCCACCCATTCACACACATGGATGGGTGTGTGTGTGAAAAGGGCCATAGTGGATGGCATTGCATTTTCCAAATGGTGATAGTTAATGAAAACATGTAATCAGGAGATCTAAATATCTGCTCACAGAGACCTGTAATGAAAAGTAAATTTAACATGTTCACCAGAGAATGATGTGCCAAAGTAAGCAGTGCAATCCCAGTGTCAGAATAAACTCTTTAACCTGTGTATGTTTTGGACATGAGTAATGAGAATTTCCCCAAGATTGTACAAATGCTTGATAATCTCCATGGAGCCCTATCATTTATCAAATGTTTTCCTTGTTGGCAGGTGGAGTGGATACAGCAACAGGTGGTTAAAAGAAGAATAAAGAGGGATTACAAACCTGGTGGTGCACAATCAACTTATTTCAATGATCCAAAGTGGCCAAGCATGTGGTATATGGTAAGCATATAATGGGCTAATGCTCTGTCATTTTGTTTTTCTGCTATTGTATTCCATATTGGATGAAAAGGGAACTTTCTATTATGTTTTATGTGAGCCATTGTAGGTAGGTGGGTAATTGCAGGTTATGGCACAGTGGCAACAAGACCAAATGCAGGGTTAAAAGCATCAAAACAGAAGTGATCAACTAAAACGGGTGGGGAACCTCAGGTCTGGGGCCCAAATGTGGTCTACAAGTAGTTTTTATTTGGCCCCTTTCCAATTCCTGTATCCAATTCTTATCTCTAAGCACTGAAAAAATGAGATCAGAGGAAGGGTGCAGAGATAGATACGGGATGGATCCATGGCACAGAGCCATGATCTGGACTTTCCCTTTCCTTACCCCATCCTGAGCAGACCCCTTAAGCACCAACGTCCCCAACTTGTATGCAGCCTTTCGGAGCATGTACTCATTTTCAAAGTGGTCGCTGGGAGGAAAAAGGTCTCCCACCCCTGCCCTAAAAGGTCAAGCACCCCAACTAAAAAACATAAAAGAGTGGAACCAGTCAACAGTCTTTAAAAGGACATTTAAACCAGCCTCATTGTCAAGATATGTAAGTGTGCTAGCTATTGTCTGTTTGTAAACTCCTTGACTGTAAAATGAGTGTGTTCTACTGCAGAGTGATTGTTTATTATATTTAAAAGTTTCATTAATGGGAGGATTGGATACCTATCTTAGTAAGAAAAAAACCCAACCTGGTCTGGGTGTTCACTGCCAGCACAGATAATTTCTTTGGAAATTTCCTAAAGCAGGAAAATAGAACCAGAATGATTTTTTTGTGACATTTGTAGGCGTAAGTGGTAAGAGAAAGAATTCCAACTAAATAATCAGATTGCTTTTGTTGCTTCCTTTCTGACACCACTGCATGTCTCCTCATCAAACTTTTTTTTATATCCATGACAGTTACTGTTAAAGTCTGGAGAGTAGTCTCTAGCATAGTCAAAAGGAATTTTATTTAATATTTGTAACTAGGGATGGGATTTTTGCTTTTAACCAAAAGAGGCCGAAAATATCTCTTTCGGTTAAAACTGAGAGATCCAAGAATTGAGCCCCTCTCGGATCCCAATTCTCGGCTCTTCTGTTCCCATTGAAGTCAATGGGAAATCCTTCAATGGGAAGAGATGGAAACCTCCTCCACACCACACCACTCCTGGCCTCGGAGGGCGGGGGTGGGGATCCATTACCCCTAACACCACCATGCACCGGGGCCCAGCTTTATCCACCCCACAACCCCTGGAGCCCCTGTATTTTACTCACTGTTGCTGGTCCAGAGGGTGGAGGTCACAGATAGTGGCTGGGCCACCAGCTGGCCCACCAGTTCTGCAACCGGCGGTTGGGCCTCCTCCTCTACTGACTGGTGTCGGGAGCTCACTCTGCTACTAGGCCGCCAGGCCTTCTCTGCTGTGTTGCAATGGAGAAGGCCCGACTGCTGGGCAGAGAAACCAGCTACTGCCACCAGCCAGCAGCAGAGGAGGGCCGGCCACTGACAGTGGAGCTAGCTCCTCTGTCAGGCGGCCAGGCCTTCTCTTACTATTTCTAATCTTCTAGGTTCACCAGAGCTGTTTAAAACGTCGCCTGATGGGCAGCGACACAGAAAACATGCGCAAAATGACCACCAAAGCCATTCTATGCATGTGTAGCCCTAATCCAAAATGGTGCCAGCAGCATCGGCACCATTTTGGAAAAGGACAGCTGTTCTGTGCTTGTGTGGAATGGCTCCGCAGGCATGCGCAGAACAGCTGCCCTCTTCCAAAATGGCACCGATGTGTGCTGCGCCACTGCCCATCCAGCGGCATTTTCAAGCTCAAGCAGACCTAGAAGATTAGAAGACGAAAGAGAATGCCCGGCAGAGGCTCTAGCTCTGCTACCAGTGTCCAGGCTTCCTCTGCTGCTGGCTGGTGGCAGGAGCTGGCTCCACTGCTAAGTAGCTGGGCCTTCGCTGCCGTCCCCTCAGGAGAGAAGGCTCAGTGGCCTGGCAGCAGAGCCAGCTCCCGACACCAGTCAGTCAGTAGCGGAGGAGGCCCGGCTGCTGGTAGCTGAACCGGCAGCCTAGCTGGCAGGTATGACCCACACCCTCTGGACTGGCAACAGTAAGTAAATACAGGTGTCCTGGGGGTTGGGATGGGTAAAGCTGGGCCCTGGGGATGGGAGTGTTAGGGTAATGGATCCCCACCCCCACCTACCGAGGCCAGGAGTGGGACGGGGTGGGGAAGCCAGGGTTTTTTTCGGTGGGTTCCCTGTGTCTTGGAAGATTCTTTTTCCCATTGACTTCAATGGGAAAAAGAACTGACACCGATAAATCTGATACTGATAGGAGATCCGAGACACAGGGGATCCGAAACCGAAAGAAACTGAAACCGATATTTTGCCTGGAGTTCCACCCCTATTTGTAACAAGACCGAAGTGAAATATTTTGATTTTAGCAGAACTAGAATTGGGAGGAAGGGGTGGAGGTGTGGGAATAAGCTTAGACAGATGACAGGATATTCATACGGATATCCAGCATAACAAGATATTCATCCTGATTTTCTTGTGCACTATAATGAAGGTTTTGCTGATAGCATTAGCCATTCTGTCTTCAAACAAAATTGTTTCTTTTGGCGTACATAGCAGGCACTAAGGCTGTAGAGGGATTATTGTAATCTCTCTAATGTAATGTAGGGATCATGGGTCACCATAGCAAGAGGAAGCAAGGACACTACCTTGCTATGCTGTGCTGCAAGAATCCAAGCTAGGTCAGGATTGTGCGGGGTAGAATAGGAGGTTTAGGACAGCCAGAGGAACACATGTGTATACAGCTTAAAATGTTGCTCCTTCCATAGGAACAGCATGCACTTCAAGTTAGTGGTTTGCTATACCTGCTGTAATAAGAACAGCCCTGTTGGGTTGTAGGACTGGTTCAGATAAGCCATTGTGATGTCACAGAACCTTTCTGCAAAATCAGAATGGCATATTCAAATTCTGGTAGGAATTCTGACCAAAATCATTTTTCAATGTGTACAGTAGCTGCTGTGCTGCTGCACATGTCCAAAATGGCAGCAGCTGTACTGCACATGTCTAAAATGGTGGCAGTCATATAACAATAGTCCCTGCTGTACAGTGGTGGCCATTGTGTGCATGTGCAGAATGGCCACTGCCGGGCTGCACATGCATTTTGTCTTTTTTGTTTGGTGGAATTGGAATTCACTGTTTCGACAGAATGAGAACCAGGCAAAATGTCAGATTTCACCCCTAGTTGGTGTGATGGGCAGGACAATCCTTCACCATGAGTCAATGGGAATTTTGATAGATGATTCCTTTCCTTAATGCTATGTTGAGGAAATGGAAATAATCCTTGCTTCTTGTATTCTCTTCCTATTCCCCCAGACTAATCTGTGCAATTAGGCAGCTTTCTGAGGCCCCTTTCGCCCAGGCCGCAGTGGGTGGGGGGATGGGTGTACACCGGCAGCGGGTGGAGGTGGGTGTGCGGCCGTTCCCATGGTTGCACACCCACCTCCACCCATGTCCACGCANAGTGGGTGGAGGTGGGTGTGCGGCCTTTCCCATGGTTGCACACCCACCTCCACCCATCTCCACCCACGGAGCCTCCTCCGGTTTGCCAGATGGCTCTGTACACCGGCAGCGGGTGGAGGTGGGTGTGCGGCCGTTCCCATGGTTGCACACCCACCTCCACCCATGTCCACGCACGGAGCAACCAGCATTGGCCCTTTTCACATGAGCACACCCACCCCACCTGTGTGTGGCGGTGCTGGGGGCACTCATGCAAACGCTGCCCGCGGTGGGTGGGTGGTGGTGGGACATCCATGGGAATGGCACCCGCAGTGGGTGGAGGTGTGTGCACGCTCTTGCGCTCCACCCATCACCCATGCATGGAGCAATGGGCTCCAATGCCGGATGCTCTGTGCGTGGAGATGGAGATGCAGATGCGCCCGTGGGAATGGTCACACACCCACCACGGGTGCACGCCCATTCATCCACCCACCCACCACAGCCCGTGTGAAAAGCACGCATGCACCCCCACCTACCACCCATGGTGTTCCCACTGGCACCCACCCATCCCCCCACACCCTCTGCAGCGTTCGCATAGGCGCCCCCCTACCCACCCACATGTGTGCAAGGGGGGTGCGCTCATGTGAAAATGGCTTGAGAGTCTGAGACCAGATGGTTGGAATTTCATAAAACTTGAGGTGGGAGGGATTATAACTTGTGCAAATAGCACTTTAGCAACTGTAATGTAAGAAAAGGTTTGATCTTGGGACAAACACTTTATTTACAGTTAGATAATATCTTTGGTTTGTATGCTTCCTTGAACCAAAAGCCCAACTCTCCTTAGAATTTGATGTGTATTCACAAGCAGTTTCTAAAGTGGTTTTAAGCAGATTGTTTTATTCTTCTTTAAATAATTATTTGAATTTATGTTTTTTCAATCAATCAATCAATCAATCAATCAATCAATCAATCAGTTTATTTGTTTAGCCATTGGCCATTACAAAATAGGTATTCAATATTATAACAATACCAAATAAAATAATCCTCCAAACATAAATAAAATAAGTGAACATAATTCACTAAAAGGTACTTATTAGGGATGGGCGAACAGATCGCGATTCGGGTTCGGCCATTCGGTTCGGCTGCATTCGTTTCGTCCGTTTGGTTCGCCCGTTTGGTTCGGCTGTGTTCAGTTCGTTAGTTCAGATGTTTGGCCATTCGGTGCATTGGGTAAAATGTTCAGTTCAGATTTGGTATTTGGTTTGGTTGGGATCGGTTCGGTCTTTAGTTCAGTGCAATCAGAAACTGAAAATGACATTTGGTTTTTGAAATAAAAGGAAAAAACTAAAGAACATATTTCTGGCTATAACATTTTTGTTTCTTATTACTTTTTGATGAAACTTAGGGAGATTGTACCCCCAATGGAGAGCACCACATGTACCAAAATTAAAGGAAACCAATTTCAGAAGCAATTGAATGTTGTGATTTTAAGAAAAGCTCCATACACATTCATGGCTACAACTTCTTTATCTTGCACCCAATGTTCATGAAACTTGTCCATATTACATCCCTCCATATGCTTAATATTTCTGCCAATTTTAGGAAAGAGTGGATAAAGGGTCCCAAGGGTATAAGACATTAATCTGAAAATACCTTTCCAGCTGTTACATTTTGATATTCCATTCTGTTTACAGGATATTTGGCAAGAATGTATCAAATACCTTTCCTGCCATTTCAGCAAATGTACAGGAGATTTTGATAAAGGGACCCAATTATATAAGCAATTGATGTTGTCCCTGTGAAGATCATTATTCAGATGAATATCAGCATATTCAGTGCCAGTCAGAGGCAGGCACCCTGCATGGCAGGGGGAGAGAGACTGTAGGAGGAAGGATGTGGAGCAACCCCAAAGACTGACAGACACATTCAATGGCCAAACACATTACTGCAAGCTTCTAGCTTTACAGGACCAATTGGTAGTGGCTTCGAGGTGGGCATAGGGGGCGGCCCTGAGGCGGGCATAAGCAACATAACTGGGACTTCTGAGATAGCATCCCAGCAGTCAGGAGACATAGTTTAAACACATCCAGGCTGGCCAATTATCATCACAATCACATCCTGCAGCACTGAGACAGAGGACATAAGAGAATCTCTATTGACTCTTTCCTAAACAGATGCTTCTGACTTCCCAGAAACAAGTGGGGGAGATATGTTGGGATGGTCCCAGCACAGAATGAGGATATTTGGTTGACATTTCTGTTGGCCAATTCGCATCACAAACCGATCTTATACCACAGTGACATAAGAGAATCCCAGGCATAGGCCCCTTCTCTACATATGTTGTACAGGCATATAAAATTGGGACCCTTTATAATATCTTTCTGATATTTGGCAGAGATGATCATGAAAGTGAAATATATAGTCCTGCCAAATTTCATGTACACTGGTTGGACTACAAAGATGTTATAGTCAGACATACATTTATATGTTAATTGCTTATACCACCAAGACCTTTTTTGCAATCATTCTGAAATTTGGCAAAGGTAGTTAACATGGGAAGGGGTATAAACTGAACAAATTTCTCGTACATTAGATGTGAGGCAAAGAAGTTACAGCTAAGAATGTATATGTAGAATATTGCAAAATACAATAATTCAACTGCTTCTAAAATCGGATTCCTTTATCCAATTGTTTTGAAATTTAGTGCACATAATCAGTTCTATTGAAGGTAGAGGTATCCCAAATATCAGCTACATAGCTTAAAAAAAAAAAAGTTACATCCAATAATGTGTTTTCCATTGAAACCAACGGAAATTCAATTCTGAACTCACTGAACGCATCCGAACCGAACGTTCAAATTCAAGTTCGGTTCGAACGTTCGGTTCGGTTGACTGAACTATTCGAGTTCAGTCCGAACTCTGAACTTCCGAATTCAAGTTCGGTTCGAACGTTCGGTTCGGTCGACCGAACTATTCGAGTTTGGTCCGAACTCCGAACCGCGTTCGCCCATCCCTAGTACTTATTTACCATCCCAATCATCTCCTATATCCTGTGGAATTATCTTTACCATAAGCTCATTTTGGAACCAACCCAAAATGTTTTTTAAAATTTCCACCAAAAGACGCTCAAGTCAAAATTAATTTACAAATAATAGGATACTCACATAGAACTTCTATCCTCTTCAGTTACAGATAGGTAGGGGTTGGTGAGTGTTGTCACAATGAAAGCAGGGACTTTAATATTGACTCAGAGTTCCTTGGGTACTGAGATTTAAGAAGAAACAACAGAATAACAATGTTCCTCAGATTGGTCAAGTCTTGAGACATAACACTGACCCTTTAAAGTGTACATACTTCACGCTCCTTCAAATGAGTCTCCACTTACGAATTCTGGAATAGTTTTAAAAGCTTTTCAACAAACTCAATATACAATTTTGACTGAAAATGCCCAACACCTGCCATCAAAATGACTTACTTATATTAAAGTGCTTTCCTTCTGTTGTTCTTCATTTCTCTGTGGTATGGGTAGCCTTTTCTGAGCATTTTTGTGCTGGTTCTATATCCTGCCTATGTTAGCGATCACATTTCTTACTGTGCAATATCACTGCAGTTGATATCAACTGAAGTTGTTGAACTGAAAACTCTCTGGTTGATATCAATTGAAGTTGTTGAACTGGAAGCTCTCTGGTTTAATCCAAACATTTAAAGGCATATTTATACACTAAATAGTTTGGTTTAAAGAAATTGTTTGAGTTATGTCATTTGGTGTAAATTTTCTTCTCTGTAATCTTTGCTTTGCATTAATGGTTTATTGTGGAATTTAGTGAGCATAGAAATTGAGGATAGAATATAGTACAAAATGAGTGATTTGTCTAAATCATAAGTTCCCAAACTATGACTCAAGAACTCCAGTGGGGTCATGCCATCTGCAGAGGTGGTCATTATTCCAGTTAATATTTGACTACTTTGCATGTCTTTGTTGCTGTTTGGGGCCACCTGTGTTTAGGTCTCAAAATATGGTCGCCCACACAAAAATGATTGAGAACCACTGGTCTAGATTGTGTGACAGGATATATGTCTCAATTTTTGAAATTTAAACTTTTTGGCTGACTTCTTAGTTTGTATTTTATAAATGCTAATGTGCACCCACAAAAGGCCAGGCAACAGTAATAATAGTAACTTTTAAAAAATGTGTGCATTCTCTTCTATAGGCTTTCTAAAGTGCCCAGCCTATCTGTTTTCCTCAATTAAAAAACTCTTTTCCTATATGACTGTACAGTGATTATCACAATGTGGTCCAAACTGACTCTGGCATTTAGGCACAACCAAAATACTGTTGAAACAACCAGTACCATTCAATAAAAATAAAGCCATTATCTCTGCTAGAGGTGCACCTAAAGTTACAAAATTTAGGAGTGTCCTGTTTACATTTGTGCCTTCTGTCTCGTGCCAGGTTTGGTTGAAATTAGTTTGCAGGATCAATAGTTGTGGAGGGCAATTCTCAAAGTAATTCAATGGGTTTGGGGAGATTCCTTATCTCCCTTCCTCATTCACCCACTGCTACAAAGTTTGTGTTCCCTACTTATCTTCTTAAATCTATTATATAATTCTACAGGATGATAATTTATTCATCTGATCATTATAAATGGGGATTAATGCAAAACAGATGAATAAATGATCACCCTGTATGATATCTGGGCTGGGGCTGAAATTTGCTCTTGCAAATCTCATTGAGAATGGGGGTCTCAATGAGATTTTTTGATATCGAAAGTAAGTCGAGAATCGGCCATTCTCGACATCATTCTTGCATAAATCTGGGGGGGAAATAAATGCTCTGTGTATGTGCAAAATGGCCACCACAGTGGCTCTGCATATGTATGATCCTTTTCCAAGATGGTGCAGGCTGCATCAGCATCATTTTAGAAAAGGGCAGCTGGTTCTGCATATGTGGCATTCCAAAATGGCATCGAGGCAGCCTATGGCACCTTGGAAAAGGGCTGCACATATACGAATGTCTGTGGAGGCCATTTTGCGCATGCAGAGAGTGTTCTTAATTTTTTTCGAGAACCTCATGAGATTCTGAACCATTAACAAGATCTTCTTGAGATCTCGCTGACGGTTCTCTATTCTCGCAGAAATCAAAACCGAATCTTGATTCAGCCCTAATATGGGCCCTCTGCCAAATGTGAATGAAAATTATTAAGGGAGAATATTGCTCAATGTAAGACAATGGGATTTTTCTGGCTACAAAAGAGACGTCCTTCCCTTTAGGTGCACCTATAGTTGCAGAAACTGGGGTCCATATCCACCCTCAGGGCTCCTGGCCCCTCTACCAATTTTTGATTAAATGGACTTGTATAAAAAAATATTTACAGAACACACATGATGATCATACAAGCTTTCTTTCCATATGAAATCAGGCTCTAACTGCTGATGATCATGCTTTTGTTGTGTACAGTACCGACACATTGGGTGTGTTTTGTTTTTTTTGTTTTTACATTGGGTGGTTTTACACCCACATTTCTCCTACATGTTTGCTGTTACATCCTGAACTTTCTGTGTGTCTAAATCACTCACCCAGATCTTAAACATCTGGCTCTTTGAACTTCTGCATAGAACTTCTCCCAGAACTTTTGTGTGTAAAAGGTTCTCCTGGTAAGCTGCTTTGCTCCAGGCAGCTGTGGTCACTTGTTTTCCATGGCAGCCTGTCACGTCTACAGCTGCGGCTACTTTAGGCTGCCTCAGGCCAGTGTTTGTGTGAAGAATGCATCCAGGAACTGCCTCAGGGCAGTGCGTGGTGTGAAGAACGCTTGTGGAACTTACTTGTGGACTTGTAAACCCAGAAGATTAAAAAATCCAGAACTTTAAGGTATGTGTAAAAATGCCCATTGTTAGTAGTTAGGAATGCCATTCAGATTGAATTACAGATTCGGATCCATTATGGATTAGATCCAAATCCATAATGGATTAATTTGAGGATTAATTTTGGATTTGGATTTTCCCATTGAAGTCATTGGGAAATTTTCCCATTGAAGTCAATGGGAAACCAATCTGTGGCCTGTCCAAGTCCCATACCTAGCCTGGACCCAGGACAGTGGGTCCAACTTCCCCCCACCCTTAATTCCCAGGGCTCCAGAGTTGTACTTCCTGCCTCAGAGTGCCTGATTGAAGCACTGTCGCTGTTGTATGGGCTCCTGCGGGTTCCCTCGCCATTGTGCATTTGGTACTCCAGATCGCACATGTGCAAAATGGCTGCTGCCCTTAACCAAAATGGCAGTAATGTCATTTTGGCTGCTGCCATTTTGCTTAAGGACAGTGGCCATTTGTGCATGTGCAAAACAGCCCTGCCCCTGGAAGCTACTTTGTGCATGCGCAATAAGGAGCAGGGAAGATGCTATGGCAAGGGAGCCTGCTGGAGCTGCCACAACATCAGTGGTGCTTCAATCAAGCCCCCAGAAGCCAGGATGTAGACTCCAAGGCCCTGGGGGGTGAGGGTGGAATCTGGATCAGTGAGTACGGATCCATCACGTATTGTGGATTATATGGCTTAATCTGCAACTGTCTGTTTTCAGGATTAATCTGAATCCGGAATGCTCATCCCTATTAGTAGTATCATATGATGCATCTCCAGTAAAGAATAGTAATGGAAGGGGTCATCCCAGGCACATTTTGTTAATCTGATGTCACATACTTTCAGGCTCATTTATTTTTCTGTGACTTTAGGGAGAAGAGAAGACTAACACTCTGTGGGGAAAAAGAGCAATAAACTTAGAAAGGTGGAACCATTAAATTCAATAAGGGCTTGGCCTGCCTTTATAGGCGGCCATTAGGGTCATTTGGCGAGTTCCCTAGGAGGAATGGAGCTAAGGGGTTTGGAAAGGCTGCAGCCTTTGTCCCCAGGTGGCGCAGGCAGCGCCGCTGTCGGGAGTGCTGGAGCGTGAACGCCGGGCTGCGGCGAGGATCCCTCGGCGGCCCGGATGGAATCTGCCCAGCAACGAGCAGGCAGCCAATCAGGAGCGAGCAGGAGGCCCCGCCTCTTGCGTGGTGCCTTCCCACCCATTGATTCATTTGGCGCCATTCAGAGTGCCGTGGATGAGCTGTAAGCCCCCGACCCGCCCTCCCAGAGATACTGCAGGTGTAACCGGTTGCCTTAGTAGGGGCCAAGAAGGAATTTTGAAGAGAAAACGCGATTGGCCATAATAGTTTTTCTCATTTTTCGCCTTCCTCGTAGTGTGTCATTGTTTTGGCTGATCAGTCACAGGTAGTCATGAATTGGGAGGGTAGTAGTAGTTATGTTACAATTATTGCATTCTTGCAGGGGTCCAGTTCTGTTGTAAGTTTGTAATAATATGTAGTAAAAGAGGCATCTCCCTAAGAGATGTGAGGGGAACACCTGGGGCATAGGCTGGGCGCAGCCAGCCACAAGGTTAACCTCCCAAGGTGAGTTGCTGGCAAAGGCGGGAAGGGATATGAGCGGTCCCCAAGCTGGCGGTAACTTAAATCCTTGGCTCAGGTCCGGAAGGACCTTGTCCCATCTGAAGGCGGCCGTTAGCCAACGCCGGAGGGGAGACGTTTGAGTTGGTTAATAAAAGGGGGGTTATGGAGGGTACATCCAAGCCTCCCCTTTGTTTGGGTTGTTAAGTATCCATGAGGGAGCCTGCTGCGGGGATCCTCCTTCCCATCTCCCCCCCCACTTGGACTTACCTGCTTGCGGGTAGTGCTGGGGGGGGCTGGTCTCCTTGCCACCGCTGCCGGCGTTGTCACCGCCGCCGCTGCCGCCTTCATCCCTGCCGCTGCTGGGTCTGCCGCCGCTGCTGCTTCGTCCCCGCAGGATACCTGCGGGGACAAGAAGAACAAAAAAACTGTGAGTTGGGGGCAGGGGGGGGAACGCAGAGGGCAGCCACGTGGGCTGTCCTGTCCCCTCCCCCCCCACCCGGAAGTAGCGGGGGCTAAAAGCCCACAGGCAGCGGCTGGAGCCGCAGGCTGCGGCCGCAGGCTCGCGGCCGAAGGGCCGCGGCCAAAGGGCGCGGCACTTCGGGGGCACTTCTGGGGGACTGCAGGGGGGCAGGGGGGTTTTGTGTTTTTTATTGGGCAGGCTTTTTATCTTTCAGGGCTAGGGTGGTAGGGTGGGGGTATTGACACGGGGGGTAATGTGGGGGGTGGACCCAGGGACTCCCCCTGGTGAGAGCAGGGGGAGGACCGGGAGGGTTGGGGGGGAGGGGGTGGCTCGGTCTCCCCGTGAGAGGGGGAGACCGAGGGAGAATGGGGAGGGTATGGTTGGGGGGGGAGGGTTATGGGGGGGAGGGGGGGAGGGAGGGCCGGGGGGCAAGCAGCCGGGTCTGAAGGGCCGGGATTGGGTGGACGGAGGGGAGGGCATGGCCATTGGGGTCGTGATGGGGCGCGGACGGTATGGTCCATGGGGTGGGAAGGCACGGGCCCCTAGGGGTCCACGGTGCCTGAGGGAGGTGGAGGTCATCACCCCCCCACTAAGGGGGAGGGAGGTGCCGGGTCCAGGGTCCGCGCGTGGGGGGCTGGTGCTGATGAATGCGAGGTCCGTGGTCAACAAGGCCCCGATTATCCACGATTTGATCGTGGATGGGGCCGTGGACCTCGCATGCATCACGGAGACCTGGCTGGATGATCTGGCCGGTCCAACTTTGGCGGATCTGGTTCCAGCTGGGTATGCCGTGCAGCATCAGCCCCGCATGAGCGGCCGGGGAGGAGGCGTAGCTATTGTTTTTAGGGAAGACTGGCCTGTTAGGAGGTATCCAGTGCCGGAGATTGTGGGTGTAGAGGCTCTGCACGTGGTGATCGATTTGGCTGGGGGCAAGCTAGGGGTGCTGCTGGTGTACCGGGCCCCTTCATGCCCGGCGGCATCCCTTACCGCTCTAGCGGAGCTGGCCTCGGAGGTGGTGTTGGGCTCCCCCAGGACTTTGGTTCTGGGGGACTTCAACGTCCACGCCGATGCCGGCCTTGTTGGGGCGGAGCGGGAGTTCATGGCCGCCATGGCAACTATGAACTTGTCCCAGGAAGTGATCTGCCCGACCCACGTGGGGGGACATATCCTCGACCTGATCTTCGGCTCTGGCCTTGAGGCGGGGGGTCCGGTTGTGGGGGAGGTGACAGCGGTGCCCTTGTCGTGGACGGACCATTACCTCCTTCAGGCCGGTCTTTTAGCGCGCCCCCTCCAGAAGGGGAAGGGACCAGTTAGGATGGTCCGCCCTCGGAGGCTGATGGAACCCCAGCGGTTCCAGGAGGTCCTGAGGGAGCTTACCCTGGATGTGGACGGTCACTCTGTGGATGAGCTGGTCCGGCATTGGAACATCTTGCTGGAGGAGGCCATTGACAGGGTGGCTCCGAGGCGCCTTCTGCCTCGGTCTCGTCACCGCAGGACCCCTTGGTTTACTGAGGGGCTGCGGTGTATGAAGCGTGTGGGCAGGAGGCTAGAGCGACGCTGGCGTCGGACTCGGTCTGTCTCCGATCGTCTTCTCCATAGGGCCCATTTGCGGTCCTATGTGGAGGCTGTGAGGACGGCGAGGAAGGAATTCCTCGCCGTCCTCATAGCGTCTGCGAAGTCGCGTCCAGCGGAGCTGTTTCGGGTGGTGCGGGGGCTGGTTAGTCCGGCCTCCCTCCGCCTGGATGGGGACTTGTCCCGGGCCCGCTGTGAGGAGTTTGTCATCTACTTCGCAGACAAGATCGCTCGGATTCAGGCCGATTTCGACGCTGGGTTGATAGCAGTAGGGGAAGAGCGCGGGGGGGCGGAGGGTCCGTCTGGTCCATCTTTATGGGGTGAGTTTCAGGAAGTGACGCCAGCCGATGTGGTGGATGTCCTGGGGTCTGTGAGGGCCACGTGTTGTCAACTAGATCCATGCCCGTCCTGGTTAATAAAAGCTTCCGGGGAGACGTTGGGGACGGTGCTGGCGAGGGTGGTGAATGCGTCCCTTCGGCAGGGGAGGTTGTCGCCTTGCTTAAAAGAGGCTGTGGTGCGCCCCCTGCTGAAAAAACCATCGTTGGACGTAGACGCGCTCGCCAGCTACCGACCTGTCTCTAACCTTCCCTTTTTAGGGAAGGTTATTGAGCGGGCAGTGGCGCTCCAGCTCCAGGGTCATCTAGATAATATCGGGCTCCTTGACCCGTTTCAATCTGGGTTCCGCCCCGGCTATGGCACCGAGACGGCGTTGGTGGCCTTGGTGGACGACCTCCGCCGGGAGATGGATGCGGGATGTTCGACATTTCTCATCCTGCTCGATCTCTCGGCCGCTTTTGACACCGTGGACCATGGGCTGCTGTTGAGACGACTGCGTGACCGGGGGGGTCTGGACGGAACTGTTCTTGAATGGTTCCGTTCATTCCTCTCGGGGAGGAGCCAACGGGTGGTGTTGGGGGAAGAAACATCGAGCCCCCGCGCCTTACCGTGTGGCGTTCCGCAGGGATCGATCTTGTCTCCATTATTATTTAACATCTATATGCAGCCCTTGGGGGAGGTCGTGAGAGGGTTCGGGGTGCGGTGTCACCAGTATGCTGATGATACTCAGCTGTACCTCTCGTTTTCTACCGACCCAGACCCTGCTGTCTCGGTGCTATCCCAATGTTTGGAGGCCGTGGCGGATTGGATGCGACAGAGCAGACTGAAACTCAACCCAGATAAGACGGAGGTAATGGTGGTGGGGAGGGCGAAGGGGGTGGTGGCCCCCCTGATTGGGGGGGTTTGCCCCCCTGTAGCTCAGCAGGTCCGGAGTCTGGGGGTCATTTTGGACGCAGGCCTGCGGCTGGAGCAGCAGGTGGAGGCAGCCGCGAAGGCTGCCTTCCGCCAGCTTTATCTGGTACGTAGGCTGCGTCCGTATGTCTCTGGCCCGGACCTGGCCTCCCTCATCCATGCCTTCGTCACCTCGCGACTCGACTACTGTAACGCGCTCTACGTGGGGCTTCCCTTGTTCCTGGCCCGGAGGCTGCAGCTGGTGCAGAATGCGGCGGCCCGTCTTCTTACGGGGACGGGTCGCCGGGAGCACATTACACCGGTGCTCCGAGCGCTGCACTGGCTGCCGATAGTGTGCCGGGCCAGGTTCAAGGTCCTAGTAATGATCTATAAAGCCCTATACGGCCTTGGCCCCTCTTACCTTAGGGACCGCCTCGCCCTTCGCGCCCCGGAACGACTCCTGCGGTCTGCCGGGGGTGCCCTCCTGGAGGTCCCCCGTGTTAAGCGGGGGGCCACGATGGAGCGGGCATTCTCGGTGGTAGGGCCGCGGCTGTGGAACTCCCTTCCGGAGGAAGCTCGCCTGGCCCCAAGCCTTTTGACTTTTCGGCGGAACTGTAAGACCTGGCTGTTTGCCCAGGCCTTTGGGGGGGGGGGGGGGGTGATTTTTAATCCCCCACCTGTATATTTATTTTTATACCACCAGCTTTATTGATATGTTTTATGATTGTATTTTAAATGTTTTTAAATGTTTTTTTATTGTTGTTAACCGCCCCGAGCTGCTGTGCAGGATGGGGCGGTATAGAAATCTAATAAATGAATGAAAATGAAATGAATGAATGATTTATAGAAGTTAGCACCGGACCTGAATTGTCTGAGGGAAATTACCCCCACCATGCCTAATTCCAATTTGAATAAGGAGTGCGACCTTTCAAACCCAACATGTTGTCCTTGCTTCATTTCAGATGCGCCGACAAGTGAGAGCAGGTAAAAAGTATTTCAAGTAACGTCAGAGCTGGCTTGAGTCATTTTCAAATTATCTCTGACTATGTTTGTGACTGTAATTAATGAAAAGCTGTTATAACTTTATAACTACAAAGGATTCTTTGCGCTGGGAGTAGTGATCAGATGAATGCTCCAGGAGGTCATAAGCATAACTACCTTTCAGATTTGATTAAGCAAAGAAACCAAAAGATAAGGGGAGAAAATCCTAACTAGCTATAACTCTCAGTCATTGCTGAATCTTAGGGAGTAGTTTTTGTCTTAATGACAACAAATTGAATTGTTATGATAGCAATAAAGTAATAAAGTATCCAATAAATCATGTGCCAGATTGGATTATGATTAACAGGTAATATACCTACAGGTTAAGACTGATACCTTTGGCCCTTGAACCGGTCTAATTGCCAACTGAGCTGTAAATGTTCTGAGAATTGTTTAAATTACTAATAGAGGCAATTGCTGGGTGTAACTCAGTGGGATTTTCTGGCTACAAAAGGGACTCTCTTTCCTCTAGATGTACCTATTGTTACAAAATGTTTTCATTGGACTCAATGACCCTTGAGGTACCTTTCAACACTATACGTCTATGAAATAAGATATTTTATACATATTATTTTATCAAGCAAACTCTTTAATAACTTCCCTCACTACTCTATAGCTATTCTCCACACTTCCTTTGCTTCACAGTTATCTATTCTATAACCAGGACCGAAGAAATTACATAGCTGCTGAGTGACACCATTGCCCAGAACATGTAGGCTCATGACGGCTGTCCCTCAATATCTTCAGCAAACTCTGATGCCCATGTCATGAAACTATCCCAGTGAACAAATTGAAAACAACTAGTTTATTCTGTTTCACTAATACTGTCTCCAGAGGTGCTCCTGACTAATTATTCACTTAACTTAGAGTGAGCCTTAACTTCCAGCGAAGGCAACAGGAGTTGAGTGTTCACAGCTCTTCACAGAAGATAGTCTGCTTCACCAAAATAAGACCCTTAATATTTCCGTATGGACGACTCACTAAGCTGTGTATGGATCAAAAAGATATTGCTTTTACTTTGTGCTTTCTAAGAAAAGAAGAGCATTAACAAATGTTCATTTTCCCCACAAGACATAATATTGTAGGTGATATTGTCTTTTGTGTTTTCTTACTCTTCCTTTCCCCTCCCCATTCTAGACTCTTGGTGCTTGTTCACACCAAGCTTATAACACTTGGGTAATTTGCCCCTGTTTCTTTGGTAACATGATAGCATTCATGTAAACAGTCTGAGATAAACGCAGCTATGCCTGGAGTAATTAACTGCTGGCCTCCTTAGGATTCTTTGTGCTGGGAGTAATGATCAGATGAATGCTGCAGGAGGTCATAAGCAAGTTATGACTTTATCATCCAGCTCTGTGGTGATGGTGACAGGTGCAGGGTTAAGCAGGAAGTAGCTTACAGGGGAGCAAAGGGTGGGGAATGATGATGTGATGGCTGTAGACAGGATTCCTTTTCCCAGAACTAATATAGCCCTGGAAATGGCCCTTGCTCAGTAAAGTTTCATGTAAATATACAATTAATCTTTCTCCTCTTCTCCTCCACTTCTCCCCTTCTACTTTCAGTTCTTTCAAAGAAAGAGCTACAATGCAGGTTCTGCTTGCCCCACCCCCAAATGTGAGTAATGGAGATGCTTTGGAGGGTGAGTGACAGAATAAATTTGGGGAGTCCATGTCTAAAATGTAGGCAAGTTGATAGGCTTTATTTATTTATTTAGTTTAAAAATTGTGTTCCCCCGCCCCTCCTGCCACAGGCAGTTTGGGGAGCTTACAATAATTAAAAACAATTAAAATAAATCATAAAAGGAGGAAAAAGAGTAACACCCTTCCCCCCCCCCACTATCCATCTCCCCCACTAAACGCCTGGCAGAGCAGCCAGGTCGTACAACTTCTCAGAAAGGAGGAAAGATCCGGGGCCAGCCGAGCCTCTACCGGAAGGGAGTTCCACAGGCATTTTAATTAGGGACATAAGAGCATGAGTATTTGAGGGTCTCTAATCTGTTAGATTTCTCTGAAAGGGGTTAAACTGTGAAGGAGAATCAATAAATGTAACTTATTGAAGCCTTGAAGATAAAGAATATTTTTACAAGATACTGTTAAAGAAACATGGTGTAAAACAGGGTGAAAGCACAAGTGACAATTCTGGATCAGGAGAGGACGCTGCGGTGGACACTGTCAGAATTGGGTCTGACCACGGAACAAATGTTCACCCGGCCAGGATGCTGGGGAGGGCATGGAGCTGTGCAACCGACCTGCCTCACTCCTGCGCTGCACCCAGCACCCCACCCCCCCTGCCATGACAGGCAGCCATGATGGTCTATGATGGTCGCCATGGTGGCTGGCCATGGCAGACCTGACCTGGACCAGGCCCCAGTAGGCTATAACAAATATTATAGCTTGTTATAACCTGCTGTATCCTGCTCTGTCCCGATCGGGGAGACGGGCTCTCTGGGATCACAGCCTGGACTAGCTGCTGCTACCATTCCTGGGTGAAATCCCAGGCATATCTCTGGCAGGGCTGCAACAAACATGATAGTGGTCCAAGGGCCTAAACAGGCTGCTGTCACATTTGATAACACTCAGAGAAAGGTAGAGGACCTGATTCTGAATTCACACTGTTTTTATTCTGGTGTAACTCAGCTTCATGGAGTCACTTTATGTATTTGTGAGTAAGAGGAAAACCATGCATATAAATCTTGCAGCTTAAAATTTAGTGAAGAGACAAAAATCAGAGTAGTCCTAAATGGTCAGTTATAACCAAGAAAGAGGTTGTTAGTAGTATACCTTAGGAGTAATCAGTGCTAGTGCTGGATGGTTCAATGTATTGAGCTGGCGAATGGATAGAGAATGAAGTGACAGGATGATAAAGTGCAGCAAAGTGGATGAGGGTAAATTATGAAGAACTGAAAAATACAACAGTAATTAATTGGACAACTTAATAGCTGCTAAGATTTAGTAAGCACTCAAAGGGTGGAGATGCTAGTGAGCAAGACCTCACATTATATCCAACAAGGGAGAGGAAAATCAGAAGTGCCATACTGGGTCAGACCAATGGTCCATCGAGCCCAGCATCCTGTCTCTGGCAGTGGCCAACCTCAGTCACTTCAGAGAAGTACCCAACAGGTCATAATGGGGTGCTCCATCCCCTGTTGATGCACTATTGGTTCACAAGGGACATTGCAGGTTAATAACACTGAAAGAGATGATTAAAACAACACAGAACAATTTGTATCACCCAGCTAGGATGAGTTCTTGAAGGATCATTACCCATGAACCAGTCCACACAGAACTTTCTGCTTTACGGTACAATTTGTTTACAAAATATCCACAGCTTTTCCCAAGCCACATGCATAGAATACCCATTCTTTACTTACAGAGCCTTTGTTTACTAACTTCTTTCTATATGGAGACTCGCCCAGCCTGACCCATTTCCAGCTGACTTGCAGGGTTAGGCCCCATAGGCCACAGGGCTGACTCCTTCCCTCCGAGCCCCCTCATTAAGGCAAAGCCCCCAGGATTTCTACCTCTTCTTAGTGCTCCCCCCTTGACCTCCTCAGCTCACCCTTTTATGGCTGACGTTCCGCTAGCTTCCACAGTCATGCCCAGCTGGAGTCACTCAGCTGACCTTAACTGAACTTCCACTTTTCACTTCCTTAAAGGGCCAAAGGCTTGATCAACTTCAGTTGGCTCTGAGGGCTGCATCCTGAAGTAACTTACCCCATCCCCACAGGCCTAGTCTTGCAAAGACTCGAGTGACTCTGGGTGAGGCCACATGAGCAGCAAGGGCCCGATCCCCACACAGCCTCATGGCAGGCAATTGCCACTGCCACACTACTTGTAACTCACAGATGCTGGGCAATGGACTGCATAGATGGACCAGTGCAGGGAGCTGGGCACACAAAGAGCCCCCACCCCAAGGGAGCTGGGTGACCACTGCCAGGCTGCTCTCAGAACTCCTGCCTTGGCTGTTGTGGGCTGCGTGAGCGGGCACCCATTCCTGCTCTGCCTCCCTCCCCTGGCCTGACCAAAAGCCCACCCCCAGCCATGATATGGCCACAGGTGCCAGTGCCCACTGCTCACAGCCTCGCTGCTGAGCTCCCCATGTGGTGGGGCAGAAGGGGCCTGACCACACAAGTTGCCCCGCTCTGGGCAATCTTACCCCCTAGGTTGGGGGAAACATCTGGCCGCCACTGACCATACAATGTACTGCATAATGTGGCCCAGCCTCCCAGGGAGTGGTAAGGCTAATGAAAACGTGGTCGCCTCCCCTACCTGTCTCGTGGCCTCGCCCTTTGCCACAGATTGTCAGAGTACACCAAGAGGAGAGTCGGGAAACAGAATTTTGGATACCAGATGTTTACAGTTTGCACTACACTAGCATACAGCCAGCGGATAAGTTATCTAGAGTCTTTTTTGATTACTCGTCCTGGGTTAAGTGGTTGTAGCTAACTACACACCTGACATTTTAGGGTTCTCAGTGCTGAGATGTGGTAGCTAAGTGTGAATGTCATATCTCATCCTTTTATTATTCTTGGACGCATTTGCCTCTTTTGGACAACTCTTTCTGACCCATCCAAGTCTCTTCTTGGCAACCTGCAATCTCCAGATCTACACATTGACCCTTTTATTTTATTTTTTACCATAGAGGCACCTGTGTACATAGAAAGCAGCATAATTTAAATCTGATAGGGCATACTGTACTTGATTCTTATGTTGTATTTCCTTAACATGACAAAAAAGAAAACTAGAAATACTGCTAGTGCTTTGGCTCTTTAGCTGTGACCCTTTTTTTCTCCGATGCATTTCTTTTTCTATTGCTCTGTACAGCGTTTGTGCCATGGAAGCCAACACGCTCTATGGGTGTAAACAGACTACATTAACCCCCATTAACCATGGATTTACCTGCTCATCTGTACAGTGGCGGCCAGATGTTCACCCTGGGGCCTCTACTCATGGCATTGTCCTGAGGAAGGCTAATCCAGAGGAAGAGGTGCCCATCGAGCACCTGCCCATCTGTAGGAGCATGCCACAGTGCGCCCACATTGCTGCCCCAAGTGTTACGGTGTGTGCTTTCCTCAGCATGTGTTCTGCATCATGGAGTCACAGGCGACAGCCTAGAGCATTGCTAGAGCGACCACAGCTCAGTGGTGGAGAGGGAAGGCAGACGGCAGTGATGGGAGAGGGAGGGAGAACGCCGGTCCATCTGTGTGGTTCATCACACAGCAACTGTGAGTTGGGGCTCTGTGGGGCTCCATGGAACAACCCTGCACTCCAGCTGGTTCCCATCTCATGTGATAACACCCTTTGTATTTGGAAAGCATTGCAATGGGGGAGCATTGCATTGCTGTGTTGCTACTTTATCATCTTCATTAGTTGCTACGTGCACTTTTTATGGGGGCAACATATGTTTATCTGATGAAATGATTGTAACACAGGAGGGGTGGATCAAAATAGGGAGCAAGACAGAGGGTATGGGCTTGAGAAGGGAGGAGGACAGGCTTGGAAGAGAGGAAGGGGGTTGGGTGACAGATAAAAGGGGAGTCCTCTCAGTTACTCTGCATGTCAAGGAGGGCTCATCAGAGAAGCCTGAGTGTCAGAGAGAGTTGGTTCATCATGGAGGTCAAAGGAAGGAAGAGAAGAGCATGAAAGGAACACACAGAGCTAGGGAGCAAGGAACTAAGAAGTAGGACTGGAACACGGTTAAGGAGACACCAAGATAGGGACTAGGGAACAAGAGGGAACTAAACCAGGGTAGGGAACAGCGCCACAGCCTAGAGTGCATATATTCAACACCAGCATTGGGAAGATGGAGCATAAGAGCATTGCTCCACCCAACTCTCTGTGGCCACCAGCATATCTTACATATGGACTGGTAGCCAATCAGGGAGGCGGAACCAGAACAGAAAGAGACGAGGAGATTACAAATAGGGAACACATGAGTGTGACAAGAACTGAGAGGAGACATTGGGATGAGAGAATTGGATTGAAGTCAAGCCTGGATGCTGGCGCTGGGAGCGGAAGTAGGGCAGCACTCCAACCCCAGGATCTGGAGGTTTGAAACCTGGGGCCTCTCAATGATAAAATATTTATTATTCTCTAAGGGAAAACATTTTACCTGTTTTAGTGGAGATGTCACTAAAAGCAGAAGTTTAGAAAACTTCCTTGCATGTCTTTGGCCAGTTATTTTAAAAATGCCTCTCACATATTATGACAAGCCAAACTAGCATTGTGTAACTCAAGAGCAGAGAATGTCTAAACCCATAGTCACTAGCTAAGCACAAACTACAAACACTTGGTATTTCAACATGTCTTAAGTTGATCCATCACATCTCTGTTGGACAAAGGAAATTATTTAAGTAAGTAATTTAATTTGATACGAGTACCAACCTTAATACGAGTACCAAGAAGATTAGACCTAGACCCAGCATAGTATGTTTCCCTGAATTCTTAGGTATATGAGCAGCTAGTGTACATTTCCCACTGGCTCACATCTAGAAGTGCCCGGGTGAATACTAAGTGGATATCAAACAGTGCATTCTGGCAATTATTTTCACTTTTTCAGAAGTGGTGACATTTAAGCAATCCGCATAGTACCTATCTGGATATATTTTCTTCCTTATGAAAGATGAGATGGTTTCAATTCTTCTGTAAACTGATTTTTTCCAGTGACAAAGGATACAGTAATAATACACATTTTGCTATCTACTTACTGCTGTTGATCTTTGAAGAAGAGGAATCCACTTGTGCTTAAAATATATTTTAAAAGATTAAAAAAACCAATACTTTTTTTCAAAAATGGCAGCAGAGCGTGATCTGAAACTGTAGTGGCTTCTTTGTATTTTCCGGATTGCTTTTGGAATGTCTTTTTTGTAGTTTTCTCTCATTGAAGCTCTGAGACCCTGGCATGAGTGGGGCTGTGTGCCCAGTGGGTGGTGAACACATGACCAGTGGGGGCAAACACCTAAAAAAATGAGCAGGTGGACACCCACCTGGGGTTAGCTATAGCAGGCTCTCATTTTGACTGTTAACACCCAAAGTCAGTGGGAGCTTTGCCATTGACTTTATTGCGCATAAGATCAAGGGCTAAAATGCAGATATTAAAAAATATCCAGTCTCCACCTTTTGAAATTGTGTACCTTCTCAGTTGCTTAATAAGCAGCACTCTTGTTTAACATGTATATGCAGCTGGTCATACACAGGTGGGGAGTTCGCTGTCATCAATATGCGGATGACACCCAGCTGTATCTTTCATTTTCATCCAACCCAGGCCCTGCTGTCTTGTTGCTTTCTCAGTGTTGGGCGGCTGTCACGGTCAAGTAGATTGAAGCTCAATCCTGACAAGACAGAGGTGATGCTGGTGGGTGGGACCGGGGATCTGAGTAGAGGGCATCAGCCCCGTTATTGGGGGTGTTTGCCCTCCCTTGGTTCCATCTGTGAAGAGCCTGGGGGTGCTCCTGGACTCACAGCTGCACTTGGATTTCCAGGTGTTGACTATGGCCAGAGGCGCTTTTCGCCAACTACATCAGGTGAGGTGGCTCCGCCCATATGTCTCAGATTCGCCACTGTTCATGCATTCATCCCATCGAGGCTGGACTATTTCAATGTGCTCTACATGGGACTGCCCATAGTGACGGTTCGGAAGCTGCAGCTAGTGCAAAATGCAGTGGCCTACCTCCTTATGGGGGTGGGTTGCAGGGAGCACATCCAACCGATGCTCTGAGCATTGCAATGGCTGTCTATTGTCTTCCGGGCCCGATTCAAGGTGTTGGTTTTAACTTTTAAAGCCCTTCACAGCCTTGGCCCTGCTTACCTGAGGTATCACCTTATCCCCGGGCCCCGGAGCAGCCCCTGTGGTCGTCTGGGAGCACCCTCCTGGGGGGTCCTGTGTTATTGGATGGTCCGTACAGACAGGAGGGTGTTCTTGGTAGCTGCACCATCGCTATGTAATGCCCTCCCGGCGGAGATTTGCCTCAGCCCAGATATCCTTGCTTTCCGGCGTAACTGTAAGACCTGGTTTTTCCACCAGGCATTTGGCGAGGGAGGGGGTTTGGGTTAGTTGGGGGTAAGAGCAGATCTGGAATAGTTTTGTGTTTTTTATATATTTTGTATTTTTGTATATTTATTATAATGATTTTATTGTATAATTTTATATATAATATGAAAGCTGCCCTGAGTCACCTTAGGTGAGAGGGTGCGGGATATAAGTCCAAGAAAAATAAATAAATAAATAAATAAATAAGTCCATGTAAGAGAATATTGCACAATTCTGGAAGAATCAGAATGTGATGAGCTGCTCCTTTTTAATTTAATTGGCAAAATGTAGGCTGCGATTCATGTCTTGAATAGAGTCCAAGGTGTCTTGTAAAAGTATTTACTCTTTTGAGATACTTTTACAAAGTGAGAACTAAATGAGGTTTGGAATCTTCCTAATCAATAGCAAATGGTTTCCAAATATTGGGCCAGTCACTGTAGGTTATATTTATTTATTTACTTATTTAATCAATTTTTTATGCTGCCCTTCCCATAGGCTCAGGGCGGCTACCAAACCATAAAAACCAGTAAAATACAAAACCAGCTGCTCCAAACCTTCCCACAGCCCCCTACAAAACCCACCCAACACCATCTCCCTGTTTTCCACATCCAAACCCCTCTCAGACCCCTACCTCCAACACCCCTACTAACCCCCCCCCCCCATTCCCTATCCATGTCCGCCAAATGCCTTTACAAACAGGAAGGTCTTACACCGCTTCCAGAAGACACTCAGGCTCAAAAAAACCTCCAGGGGAAGGGATATGATAGAGATGTAGTCAGACAGCTAGTAAAAACTATAAATAGGAAGCAGACCTGCCAAATTGTGAATACTTGCAGGGCAAGGCCATGAACTTCTAATTCTACCACATCAGTTCTCTGAGCTATGTTCTAGCTGTTCTTTGTCCTTATGTTGACCTCCAGGGGGGTGGGGGTGGGAAGGGTGGGGACAGCAATGGAGAGAAAGTTAATGTAACTCCAGCTAGTGGTGGTGTGCTTTGGGGAAATATTCTGTCCTCCAGAGGTATGTTCCCATAGGCTCCTGCCTGTGGTCCTCAGTTTCCACTTGAAATAGACCGCCAGTTGGTCCTCTTCTGAAGGAATGATCTCTAGCAATGGAGTCCTTCCCTCCTCAGGTTGTCTCCATCTTCCCAGTCCCTGCTCCAACATCACCGTCTCCCAATAGTTCCCTTGGCATGTAGGGTCTTTGGCTTTCTGGGTATCTCCCTCTCCAAGATCTCAAGTCCCCCTTGGTATCACTGCTTGTGGCCCCACCAGGAGAGCAATTCACTCATTCTCCTGCCCCTTGTTGCTAGATCCACAATTTCTGCCTGGACCCACCAGTCAAATGTTTCCCCCAGCACTTACTCTGTGGGTTCACCTGCTCTAATATGGTTCCTTCCCTGGGCTTCTATCTGAATTATGGCTCTCTTGCCTTCTGGAGGTGAGGTGACGTTCCAGGCCTCTTCCTGGGGCCCCCATTTCTGAACCTAGTAGTGCCTCCTCCTGGCATTTTTAGGCCCAGCCCACCTTCATGACCCATCACCACACTGGTGAGCACACTCTACAGCTAGGGTTCCAAAGAGTAGCCAGTCTTGTGTCCACAGGGCTGTTCCCTGACCTCAAGCTTTCTTTTGGCTATTCTGGTCCTTATGTTCCCAAATTCTACACTGGGTTACTATAACCTTTGCCTGCTTTCCCTACAGGACTTGGTATTAGCCCTTCATCTCAGGGGTTCCCAGGGCTGCCGGTCTTCATATGCAGCATTCCTGGTCTAGCAAGTGTTCCCTCCATTTTTTAGGGGTGTGCAAGAGGGACCCATTACGTATTTCAGAATCTTGGTATTATTTTGGAATTGTAATATTTTGGAATTTGGAATTTTGGAATTCCAGAATCAATTGGAGATTCTGATTCCGATATTTCCCCAAATCAGAAATTCTGATTTAGGTTCCTTTTACGAAAATCTGATTCCGATTTTGGTTCTGTTTCCTGTCTCATGGTAGTGTGTGTGCCAGGGTCTCAACATGCAGACAGCACCCCAGGAGAGGCAGGACTTGTGTGTGTTTCTGAGAGTGCCAGAGAGAGAGTGCGGCTCTTTCAGCAGCAGCATTTGACATTGCCAGGTGGCAGGCGGGCGGGTGGACATAAGCAGCAGCAACAGTTGACATTGCCAGGTGACAGGCAGGCTAACCATCAGATTGGCAGACAGGGAGCACTGAAGCAGTAAATCAATACCACACAAGCACAATAAGAATTTTTTGTAGAAATGTATGTGTGTGAGCCATGTTTCACAGCGGACGAAGATAATTCAGTTCCCTTGTGATTAGAGATTAGAGATTAGTAATTAGAGATTTTTGACCAAGGTTATCTGGTAGACAGGAACCCTCTAGCGGAAGAAAGGATTTGATTATAGTTGCTAACTGGAAAAGGCATCAATGGATGACACAGTCTCAGAGGGTTCTCAGGTGGGAAATTTAAAACCATTATCATTTAAGACACTGAAAGGGTTTCTATCAACCCATAGCAAATGCTTGCTTGGCCAAATTGTCAAATGTACTGGGCAGGGCACACTTGTTTCAAATGAGGTATATATGTTGTCTAGCTGTATTGGTTATGAAATTGACACTTGCAGTGAAACCCCTGTTCACTTTGTAGACTGAATTTCACTTGAGAAAGCTAAATGTTGTCATAATTTCCCATTTTTTATGTCAGGTGAGGCATATGGAGAGCTGCTGCTGCTGTTGGCAACTCGCTGCCCCTCGGATTCTCCAGAGAGAGAGAGAGATATCAAGAGATCAGCTCTGCTTGCCCCGCAGTTCCTATCTGACTGCTAGGACAGATTCCTATCCGCCTGCTAGGACAGATTCACTCGCCTCCTTTTGCCACATACCTCAGCCATTAATGTTTGCTGAGCGGCTGCTTGTATATATATTTTAAAAAACCTCACTGAATGAGTGTTTTGACACAGCCATAAAGGATTTGAGAAGCACTTAACTCCTTCAACATCTGTGCTTCCATTAGAGCGAGCAGGAATACCACCACAATAGAATGCTGAGGGTTCCTGAAAAAACATTTACCCCTGCTGAGACAACAGGGATAGGTCTAGTAAAGCCTCATTTTAAGAATACCACGTGACCCTCGATTAAGACACTTTTATGTAAAGAGTAAAAGTGTGACTACAAGAAGACCCTAGTAAGGACGCGTATGAAATGTACATCGTGCATCTGTCTCTGGCTCATGTAAAATGTGTCCTTAGTGCACACACTCCATGGCATTCAGAGTGATTTACATATAACTAATAAACACAACCTTCTAATCCTCACAACAATCATGTGAGGTAGGTTAGAATGAGAGAATATTGTGATTGGCCCATGGTCACCGGTGAGTTTCTGGCTAAAGGAAGCCTTGAACCGGTTTCCACCCCCATACCTACTTCCCAGTCCAAGTACTGTGGTGCTATATCAAAAGAGATTTGGAGAAATGTTTTAGCTTTTGCCAAAGCTCAGCTCTGCCCTTACAGAGTGCTGTGATGTGAGGGTTCTGGACAGATCAGGCCAAAAGTTCCCAAAAGCTCAACTACATCAGACTCATACCAAAATTTCAGGTATAAGCAGGGTTCTAGGCTGCTGTGCCCTAATAACACAATGAGGAAATATCCATCCTGTTCCAATGATTCCCTCCACTAATAACATTTACTTTATTTAGGATAGTGGCTTCTATTTTTTTTACCTGTGTAACATCACTTCGTGATTTTCATTTGATTATAATTTACTGAATCTACATAGCAAGGAACACATGCATATATATGAAATATAAATTGAGACTAGGACTCCACCTGCATATAGAATACTTCCACATGGGATCTTGAACCATAGTTTGGGAATATCTAGTGTCGGACCTATCGCTTAACTCTCATTATTTTCAGCTAAGTTTAATGTGGTTTGTATGGCTGTGGCTGGTTTTGCTTTGAGTTTAGGGTCATGTATTCCGGAGCTTAAAGTACTGCTGGGATCAGAGGAGGAGCCAAAAGCTTTAAAAAGATAACCCAGCAGCTCTGTTTGACAGAACCTGTGCATATTGATTTTTTCCAGCTTGCAGTTCCGTTGCTTTCAGGACTGCAGGTGTTGATGTTTGGCAACCTCTGAAATCTTTTCTCACTTTCCATCGATTTCCATGACTTCTTGGTACTCTACGTGACTTTTTGGTACTTTCCGCTAAGACTGAAGCCTGTGCCAAACAGCAGAGATGACAGATATATCATCCGTGTGGCCCTAGGCCTCTCCTCTTTCCGACGTCAGTGTAAGACCTGGCTGTTATGCCAGGCTTTTGGCGAGGGAGATGGGTAATGGGGTGGGGTTGAGGGTTAGGGAGGGAAGAGTCTTTGGTTTTATGCCTCACCATTTGGTGTATTTTATGTATTATTGCTATATTATAATTTATTTTAATATATCTTTGTATTTGATGTGTGTTAATTATATAGATTGTTAGCTGCTCTGAGCTGCTTTGAGCAGGATGGAGCGGGATATAAATTGATCAATAATATAATCGTAATATAATATATGCTCTGGTCAATTGGCTTGACATTTCAAAGACACCCTGGCTGGGATAGAGATGTGATTGCCTCTCTTACTGCATGCTTCCAGCTTTCCAGGACCAATCCTGGGGGGCTCTGAGGTGAGCATAGAAGGGACATAACTAGGTTTTCAGGCAGCAAGGCAGAGGGCAGGAGGAAGCATCCCAGCTATCAGGAGACATGGTTCACACATCCAAGCTGGCCAATTGTCATTATAATCACATCCTGCAACACTGTGACAGAGGATATAAGAGAATCCCTTATTGGCTCTTTCCTAAACAGATGCTTCCAACTTCCCAGTAACAAGTGAGGGAGAGGGGTTGTGGTGGTCACAGCACAGAATAATATATGGGTGACATTTCTGATAGCCAACAGGCATCACAAACACATCTTGTACCACAGTGACAAACATAAGAGAATCACTGCCATAAGCTCATATTCTACAGATGCTGCGTAAGCTTATAACTTTAGGACCGTTTATCAGATGTTTCTGATATGCTCCTTAAGGTATGCTCCTTAAGATTCTCCTTAAGGTATGAGGTAAGGTATGAGATACAATCCTTCCAAATCTCATGTAAACTAGCTGGAACACAAATATGTTACAGCCAGAAATGCATTTAAATGTAAATCGCTTATAACATTGGGACCCTTTATCCAATCCTTCTGAAATGTAGCAGAGGTAGTACCCTTGGGAAGGGGTATACTCTTGCTAAGTTGCTTCCAAATTGCATGGGAGCGAAAGATCTTACATCCAGGAATGTGTATACATAATTTTGTAAAATAATGTTCAACTGCTTATAAAATTGGATTCCTTTATTCAATCATTCTGATATTTGGCACACATAATGCCATCTATTGGAGGTACAATCTTGCCATTTGTCATCAAAATTAGATGAAAAATAAAGACTTTACAGCTGAAAATGTGTTTTCTATTGAAACAAATGGAAATAAAAAACGAAAGTAAAAAACTAAAACGAAACAAAGACTAACGAAATATAACAAAAACTAATAACATTTTAATAACTAAAATGAAATGAATAACAAAAGCAAAAGAGAGTTACTGTGCACATCCCTAGCTGCTACTTAACAGCTTCCAGTCACTCATCCTAATAGTTCACACGTGTATTAACTGGGCCCCTAATGGGACTCAGGTGACATTTGGCAGAGTGCTGGTTATCTGTGGGACTAGTATTGCAAGGACTCTTCCACTGCACTCTGCCCAAAATGTAAGGACTAGAGATGAAACAAGAGTGCAGCACATTCTTGTGAGAATCTTGCAAGATTGCTGACACCCCCCAAATGCTCTGTGTATGTGCAAAATGGCTGCTACGGGTATACTGTGAATGCTTGCCCCTCCCCCCCCCCAGCAGATTTTTCTCATGTGAAGAATGTTTTGAGGGGGTCGTTTTTCAGCGCTGGAGAATCTCGCAAGAATGGCGCTGAGAACACCAATTTTCGTCACGATTCTCAACCCAGAAAATCTTGTCGTGAAGCCCATTCTCAGTGAGATTTTCAAGCGGGGAGAAATCTCATTTCACCCCTAGTAAGGCCCCTGTGAGGTCCGAAAGCTTGCATCCTCCATCAACTGTAGTTTGTCCATTAAAGATATCACTGTACTACTTTGTTTCTGTTGTCTATATTTAGGACCAACACGGCAACCTTTCTCTACAAAATGTAACTTACTTTATTCTCAAATGAGAGCAATATATCATGGTAATTTCCCCCACTCCAGACTGAATAGGCCTGCGACATGCTTCTGGGCCTACACACTTTGTTCCAAATGTTATGTAAGTTGTTCCCATAAATTAAATGTTTCATTATGAGGATTAATTCAATGGCTATTTTTCAGTGAAAGAACTCACAAGCCAAAACCACTTGATAATCTTGGTTTGTTAGTTTGCCAAACCCTAGGAAAAGTTTGGGACTGTGTAAAAACCTGAAAGACTCAGACACTCGCTTAGCATTTATCCCACAGCTTAACAGGGCAAATAAACCCAAGGCCAGTTTATATGTCACTGGATGTGTCACAGGAACACTGTAACAGATATGTGACAGCAAGTGTGTCATGTGTTGGTGAGTGATACTTTAAGGAAAATAGTTTATGACCCTAATCTGCAGACAAGAAGTGAGCAACTCACGCTGACAAGACTTTCTTGAATCAAACAAGTGGTAAGAGTGATTTGGCTGCATGTGTATATGGTGAGAATTCTTTTTTGTAGCTAAGTTTAATAGCAAGCAGTCTGGAGTCTGGACTATTGTTTGTTTAAAATAGGAGAGACTGAGCTAACAAAGTCAGACATGAAAGGATTGACTTTTACTGTTTTTCTCTCCCTTCTTTTTAGCAGCTTTTACAATTGTAGGCATGCTGCTGTCAGATCAAGTTGTTCATTTGATTCTTGCCCTGGTTTTAAAATACAACATATAGGGCAGTCAAGTAAAGCATTAATGTTGAATAAAAAGGTTCTCACCTAGTTTCTTCTATCCTCCCACTTTCTCCTGGTTATTTAAATTCTTGGGTCTCCATCAGAGTAGTAGGTTAACCGAGGACAAGTGGCTGGAAAAAGTAAAACAAACAACAACCCCCAAAAGTCCAAAGTGCTGGCATCACTTTTGAGTAAGAAAAGGAAAAGATCTGATAGCCACACTGTCAGTAGATTAATCTGTTATTGATTACAATTTAGCAAATCTACTTGCTGCCCTCCAGATGTTCACCTTGGGACTGCCCCAGAACCGCTTCATCTGGTGTCAAGCCAGGAAATGTGGAGACAGCTGTGCGGCCACACCCAGCTAAAAACAGGACACCCAGGTAAAAATGTGTCTATGGGGCCAGGTCTCATTTGTTAGGTTCCCCTCAGCTCTGGGTCCACCAGAACCATAGAAGTGTAGCTAGTGCTCCTCTCTCAGCTGATAGCCAGCTGAGGGACGGGAGGGGAGGGCAGAAGTCCCCAGAGACTGTCAGGGCCACGATCTGCACTCCCCTCTCCCAGACAAATGTTAGCTGAGAGGGGCGCGCTAGCTCCGATGGAATGGTGGGAGCACTGGGAGCACAACCAGGGAAAGCTTCTTCCCTGGCTGTGACACCCCCCTCCCCTCTTTTATGCCTGTTGCTCTCCTTTCCTGGCAGGAAAGGAGAGGATCAAGGATCAAAGCCAATACGTGGCTCCTCCAGAGGATCTGAGCGGATCCTGCAATCTCCTCACTCCTTTCCTGCATGGGAACTGCGAGGTTCCTGAAGCAGCTGTCCAGGGGGGAGTGGCTATCTGTGACAGCTGACTCGAGCCTATGAACTGTGGGCAAGGGACTACCCATTTGAAGGGCTTCCAATGCTGCCCACGGGGGTGGTGCTGGCATTGGGACTGCACGGACTGAACCCAGGGTCAGCTTCCTCTCTTCCGCATGTGAACACCCTTTGAGACACCACAGACTTAGACCGATTTCAGACACACACACACACACATACCACACACATTCTGTCTGTGGGAGGAACTGCGCAGCCATGATATGCCCAGGGATCGACCGGTCTGAAAGCCCCCCTCCCCCGCATGGCTTTGCTGTCCGACACACACAGGGATGCAGAGCTTGATTTCCTGCTCTGCATCCCTGCGTGTGTCTGCCAGCAAAGCTGCGCCGGGGGGGGGCGCTTTCAGACACATATCCTGACTGCGCATTCCCTCCCGCAGCCGGAATATGCTTCGGGGGGGGGGGGGAGGTCTGGAAGTGGCCTTAGTTGGTACGGGGAAATGCATCTATCTGTTCTACAGAATGGTTTTTACCCCATTGTATTTATCTACTGATTTGCTGACATTTAAGCTTGACAAGTTATATATACTCATTAACCTTTTCTTAAAATTATGGATTTATCTATTTGAATATTGCCAAAGCTTCAAAGTACAAGTTGACATAGGAAAGTCTCCATTAACTTCCCTTTGAGTGGTTGTGGAATGGAGTAAATAATGTGCAATTTCAAAATTGTCTACTTTTGAGATTTACCTGATGTACCTTTCTGTTTCCAAAGGCCCCATTACATTACATCAAGTAAATAGAAAGTAAAATTTAAAAACACACATGCACATTTACATGATACACTGTAACAGCCTCAAAAAGTATGGGAATCTGGTCCCTGTTGAAGGGACTTGTTTCTTTCCTGTGAGGTGTTTATTGGATACTGGTAACAGATAGAGCAAAGGAGCTGAAAGTAATAAAAAGAAAGCAAGGGGAAATTAGTAGGCAAAGCAGTAGTGAAAGGGTATGTTCCATCCAAAATGTGAAAGGGCTGAAGAGCCACTGAAGCAAAGGGATGGAGGAAGGCAGTTCCAGAAATGAAAGAAATCATGGAGGGGCAGGTTCTTTGAGATGATAGTGTTTAAATGGGAAATGGTTGTTTATGTGCTCCCCTCTTTTCCAAGGATGGAATCGACAGCTTGGTGTAGGCAGGGAGCAGCTGCTCTATGCACATTTTACCTGTGCCAATCCAGCAGAATTTTTGCTGCCATTAGTTTTAGGCAGGAATTAAAACAAAAAATCATAAGATTTTAGGATTGGAACAGAAAATGTTGGAAAGTAAAAAGATTTAGGTGTAATTTTTGATAGGCAAGAATGATACTTAACTGCCTCATTTCCATTGAAAGTTGATGGGCATTAGGTGCCTAACTACCACTTTCGCCTTTGAAAATCTGCTTCCAAGTGAAAGAGGTTTCATATGAAACATTGTACATTGTACACTAAAATACTGACTTTCACACACTGGGTTTTATGTTGGGAGGCACATTTACTAACATATTTGCTTATTTTTTTGCACCATAAAGCTAATGATATCATACAGCAGAAGTGACGAACCTTTTCCCTCTCATGAGCCACATTGAAAATTAGCTCCGTGGGCCAGAGAGAAGTTGAAGATAGGGGATCTAAGGGTACTCACAGCCGGGGCAGTGCCAGTGACGGGAATAGACATCAGCACCGCCTGCCCTGGCCAGGGAGGAAAAGTGAGAGCATCATTCTGAAGCTGGTGCCCGCCCCTCACCACCATGACAGGCAGCCATGGCTACCATGGCGACCCCCACACTGGAACAAGCTGGGGCCGGGAGCACACGTTCCTGCTTGGTTCACCGACTCTTGCCCAGCTAGGCCACGGCTGGGCACAGACTGTAGGCCCACTTTGTTCTGGGCCCACATTTCCAGTCCAGCTGATACCCTGGGCAGGCGAGATTTGTTCTGGGCTCACATCTGATGCGCCCAGAACAAACAACAGACATCACGCTGGCCTGGTTTGGCCTGACTGGGCCAACGTGATACCTGAACATCCCAAGTTTTGGATCATCCCCTATCCCTCAACTCTGCCCCCTTGCCTTGAGCTCACTCTTTCAAAGTGATTGAAATGGCTGGACCAAATCTAGTATTTGGAAAAAGATCAAATAAAAAACAGCTGTGGGATGGATTTGGCCCATGGGCCTCATGTTCTCCATCCCTGCCTTACAGAAAAACTGAATTTCTGCCTGCAGGCTTAGTTTTTCATAAACAAATAAGAATACCTGAAAAAATAGTGCCTAAAACTTGTACCCAATAAATCTTTGAACTTAAAATCCTCCTAGAACTGTCTTAAAGCATATGGTAATTAATTGTCCTCTGATTTGTTCACCTTTTGAAAGACAACCACTTTAGTGGCAGGTCAGAGAAAGAGAATCATGAGATCTTTCTTGTTGACAGAGATAGATTTAAGCTTCCACATTTTGTAAATTGCTTTTGGTTTTCTAGTCAACAGATACATTTATATATATTTTTAAAACTCCTTTATATTGCTTCCTCCTTTCCTTTATTGTTTAAACAAATAGTTATGAAATCATATATATTTATGATTTCTTTTCTCCACTTGGCCTCAGAATATGCCTAACTTGTTTACTTGAACAATCAATAAAGACCAAGAAACAAGTTTCTCCCTGGTGTTATATAATCACTTGTTCAGGCCCACTGCAGCTAGGCTATGGAGGAAATCCATGTCAAATATTTAATAAAGTATGTTTTATAATTTTACACTAGAAAAATGCCTGAGAGGAAGAAACAGCAACTCAGTCAATTTAGCATGTGGTTTCAAAAGTCAGATACTAGCTATTGCAAAGCATCTCAGGCATGAGATGAACCAGTCTGTATATTATCTCCTGCTCCTCTAGGCATTTAAAATGCTGCATGAAGCAGCAATCTAGAATTGTTCATAGATGGAACTGATAGAAAAAGTGGTTTCTGTGCAGGTAGTGTTTCCTGGTTAGCATAAAATAAATATCAGATTGCATTTAAGAAAACTAAAATGTTTGCAAAGCATTCCCCATAATCATGAAGCAATGCAGCCTACTTTCATCTTTTGCTAGCTCTGACGGCAGAATTTTTCTTCCTAGCATTAAAAGAGTGACAAACTCTCTGAAGTAGAAACATCACGTGACTAGTTGTTATTCCTTAGTAAACACAACTAAGTTACTAACGGTGCAATTTGGAAAGGTGGAGATAAATGAACTCAGGTGGAGTACATTTATTCTTGAAAAAGTCTTTCCCTAGATTGTGTTAAATGATATGGCCCATTTAAACAGCGAATCTCTCTTGTCCCCTCACCCTGTCTGCCTAGGTCAGGGCTGGCCAACTGGCAGCCCGTGGGTTGGGTCCAGCTTGTGGCAGAGTTCCATCCAACCTCTGGCCTCAAAATCAGTCTGTATTAAATAACAGTATTTTTAATAGAATATACATTTCCAGAATGATGTCATGCATGAACTGCTCCAAATTCTGCATGTTTAACTCACACAGTTCATGTTGATAGTGCAGTGTTTGACTGCACTATAGAAATAATGTGCACTGGCCACACAATAAAAGATTTTTGTGCAATCAAGCCTGATGCAAATTGTCAAATGATAAGACCATCTGTGGTGTCCAAGACGTTGGTGCCCTGACCAGTGAAGGGGTGGCCACAGTTTCCCAGGCTGGGCAAGGAAGCCACCACGCTGTCCGCGCATTGGTTTTTCAAATTCTTGTGGAGCACATTGCACTAAATGTAGCTGCTGAAATGTAGAAATCCTGTACCAGTGTTTGTACCACTGTTTGATTTTCCTCAAATGGCTCTTTGGTTGTTAACAAACGAGAGCTCATCTACTCACTACGCACTAGATGTTTTCCCTGGGACTGCCCCAGGACCACTTCACATGGTGTCAAGCCAGGAAATGTGGAGCACGCTGTGCGGGCACACCCAGGTAAAACTGAGGCAAGTGCAATGGGTGCCTATGGGGCCAGGTCTCATTTGCTTCATGTTTGTTAGGTGGTGTTTGTTTGTCTCATTTGTTGTCTGCTGGTTTGGACAGCCCTGATTTAGGTCACCCACCACTGTCCTATCAGAGAGCCTCCTTTTTTGTCCTCTCGCAATTCACAATTAAACGTACAAGCCTGGCCTTAGGGGCCTAATGCAAAGGGGTGGCCACATTGGGCTCTATGATGGAGGGGAGTGCACAAGAAGCACCAGCCCAGTTGGAACCTCAGGAGCAGTAGTGGAGTTCTGCTCCCACTCCTTAGGTTCCTGGGCAGGTGCCTGTGTGGGGCCCTCACTCACCAGCCCTGTAGTGGGGAAGGCCCAAAGAAGCAGCAGTGGCACCCCCACCTCCTTCCAGCAGCAAAGTTTTTCCATTGGTTCGCTTCCTTCCTGTTTGGAAGGTTGCAGTGGGTGGTGATGGGTGATTGCTTGTCATCCCCTTGAAACCTCCTATGTGGGGTCCAACAGGGTTCTATTCGGTCTCCTCTCTTGTTCAAGGTATATTTGAGGCCCCTGGGCAAGGTCATTTGGAGGTTTTGGGTGAAGTGTCATCAATATGTTGATGACACCCAGCTCTACCTCTCCTTTTTATCCGGCCCAGCTCCTGCAGTCTCAGTCCGTACTCAGTGCCTGGCTATGGTCGGAGACTGGATGAGGGTGGCTCGATTGAGGCTAAATCCTGACGACTGAAGTAATGATGGTTGGCTGGCCTTGCGACTTGTAGGGGATTGGAACTTCTGTTACTGATGGAGTCTGGTCAATCACGTTCGCAGTCTTGGAGTGCTTCTGAATCCTTCATGGCACCTGGATCTTCAGGTTGCGGCAGTGACCAAGAGCACTTTTAATCAACTCCATCTGGTGAGGAGGCTGCAGCCTTTTCTTTCTGACTCAGATCTGGCCACTGTTATTCATGCTTTTATCACCTAGAGGCTAGATTACTGCAGTGCGCTCTATGTGGGGCTGTCCTTGATGACTGTTCGGAAGCTGCAGCTGGTGGAGAATGCAGCAGTGCTGCTTCTTTTGGGGATGAGTTGCAGGGAGCACATTACACCAGTGCTCCGAAGTCTGCACTGGCTGCTTTATAGTGTTGCAGGCACAATTTGAGGTGCTGGTTTTGACTGTTAAAGCCCTAAATGGTCTGGGGGCCACATATCTGAAGGAACACCTATCCTATCATGTTACATTGTGGCCCCTGCAGTTGGCCGAAAGTGCCCTCTTGCAGGTTCCATGTGCTATCCGTGTCCTTAGGATGGGGTTGCACGGGAGGGCATTCTCAGTCACTGCCCCAGTTTTGTGGGACTCCCTTCCTTTGGAGGTTTGTCTGAACCTGGGCCTAAGTATCTTCCAGAGGTGATACAAAACATTTGATGTTTAAAAAAGCATTTGGCGGGGGTGAGGGAAGGAGCTGATTGGGAGGTTTTCGGTGGGCTTGAGGGATGGGAGAGGGTTTGGGGGTGAAGATGGGGTGGGGTAGGGTAGGGTGGGGTTGGGAGGGGTGAGGGAAAAGGTTGTTGAGTGAGGTTGTTGCTTTTCTGTTTTCTGTTTTAATATGCTGTTTTAGCTGTTTGTAAGCTGACCTGAGCCATTTGGGAAGAATGGGGTAAAAATCGGGTAAATAAATAAAGTAAATTGTGCTGCCACCCCTAAAGCTCCCATATAAACATATGCCACACTGAAAACAAAGAGTTTGTTTATCTTCATAGAGGGAAAAGAGGACAATTATCAAGTATTAACTTAGATCATTACAGACTCTACCAAAGCTTTTATCTATCTCTACGTCTCTCTCTCTCTCTCTCTCTCTCTCTATCTATCTATCTATCTATCTATCTATCGAGATAGAGCTATTATATAGATATTATAGATATATAGGTGGGAATTGGGGACAGCTACAGCTGTCTGGAAGGTTGTTTAGACGGCGATGGCGACTCCCCTTGAATGACAGTGGGTAGGATGGGGTTGTGTGAGAATTGTAGGGCGGGAAGGATATTGGCAGAGCCCCGTGTTTACTATGAGGCTGTGAATTGTGCCATCCCTTGCAGTTTCAGCCATTCCTTGTGGTGACTGGCTGTTTTTGTGGTCACATGGCAGTAGCTGGGAACAGCTGCAGCGGTGGTGAGAAGCCCGTTGTGGGATTTGGATGAGGCAGGTCGGGATTCAGAGGGGGGTGGAAGGGGCAGGTCTTTGGGTCAGGTGGGTGGGGGACCCACTGGGCAGGAGCTAGGGTAAGCACCAGTGGGAGAGCAGCCAAGCACCGAGCTAGTGGTGGGTTAAAGCTGGGAGGGGAGGGGCGGGGGGGGCTGGGGTTTTCTCTTACTGCGCTTCCTCTCCCCTCTACTCCTCTATCCAGCCGCATGGCCCCAGCTGCCCCGCTCTCCAGCTTCTCAGCCTACAGCCAGCCTCTTACTGAGTCTCATCTTCCCTCTGCTCTGCTTTCCAGCCACATGGCCCCAGCTCCTCAGCCAGGGAGGAGCCGGGGATGAGGTTTGGGTTTATGGCAAACCTGTTGGAAAAGCATGCTGATAAGCAAAGTCACAAGCACAAATTTTGCATAATTATGAAATCAAGCTAATTATGCAAATTTTAATGCTTGTGGTAAATTTGCAGAATTTGGCTTCACTGGTTGTAGAATTTAAGTTTTTTGGCACAGTGAACACAGGTCCCTGGATATCAGGAGTATTTAGACACATGCTTTTTTCACCCGGACTTAAGAGTCTGGGTTCTGCACACTCTCTCACAGGGAGTTTATATGCTCCCCTCCCCACCAGAAGTCACCTGGGCACCATTTCAAACAGTGGTGCCAGCAACTTCTGCATGTTTTGAGAAGCAGACTTAGTAAGTCCGCAATATTAGAAAACTTAACAAGTCTGCTACATGCAGGAGTTGCCAGTGCTGCTGTTTGCAATAGTGTCCAGGTGACTTCCCATAGAGGGGAGTGTCTAAACTTGTCAGGTCCTGCCTTTGAACCCATGGCCTCCAGGCTGAGTGGTGGTGGCTTCCCCCCTGTGCCATTGCCTGGTCTGCTTGAATTGGAACTTTCCCCCTGTATTGTTTGTTCTGTCTCCTGTTTGTGGCCACACCCGCCAACTTCCTGATTGGCTCCCAGCCTTATATAAGGCATGCTGGGAGGGAGCTACAAGAAGTTGGTGGAGCATCTCTTGCTGTTTGTGTTCTGATCCACTCTTGGATTCCCTCTTTTCCAGCTCTAGGTCATCTTTTCCCTGATTGTTAATGCATGGTTGCATTCCCTTTCCCCTGATTAGTAGCCCTTTTATTGTGAGTACTTCCCTCCCCTCATGGTACCCAACCTCTCCATTAATGCCCCTATTTCCCTTTGGGTTCTCCTCTGATTCCTCATAGTTTTAGGCCTTAGCCTAGTTCCTCCTTGTGTTTTGATTTCCCTCCTCTCCTCCATAGTTAATTCTTGAAGTATGCCTTGCTTGCCATAGCCTATAAGATTGCTCCATTTCTTGTCCCCTTGGCCTTAGCCCTGTTCCTGCCTTCCCTCTAGCCATAGCTCTGTGCCTGTCTTGCTACGTGTTTGGTTTCCCTCATTTCCTTGCTTGTCATAGCCTGTTTAGTGTTTTTCCCCTTTCTTTTCCCCTTAGCCCTAGCCCTATTCCTGTCTTGCCTTCCCTCATCGCCTTGTTTAGTCAAAGTTTTCTTGTTTATTGCTTGTTCCCCTTCTTGGTCCTTGGTCCTTGTTTTATGTTTGGGTTCCTGCAATGTCTCTTGTCTCTTCCCCTTTTTCTGTCTTGCCTCTTTTGGCCCTGCTCCTGAGTCTGAGTTACCCAGGGTTCCCATAGCCTCTGGACTAGGGAGGTTCCGAATGATGATCTAAGCCACAGCCTCAGAACTCAGCTATCACTAGATCCTGAGGGAATGTTAACCCTGTAGGCAGAGCCTGGCTTCCTTAGTCTCTGTTAGCCTTGTAGTCTGTTGTGTGTCTGTCCATTCCCTCTCTCAGCTCTGTCTTGCCAGTTTTGGGACCCTAACATGTCCCTACAGCTCCCTGATGGTGCTCCTAGGGACCCTGATCTTGATACCACTTGATACCACCATCCATATATATAGGCAGCCTTATATATGGATTGGAGCCAACAGGACTGTGTCCATTACAAGCCACAGGAAGTATGGAGGGGAGAAACCTGGGTGAAGTATAACTCTGGTGACACAATGGAGTCAGCTGTCAGCTCTGAGAAGCCTTATCCACTGGTACAAGTCCCAAGTCCTGAGAGAGGGAGAGAACGGATCAAGAGCGGGCATTTTAAGAATAAGGGAGAGAATGGCATGTTTGAAAGAAGTGGAGGGCGGGGGGAAGCCAGCAGAGAGGGGGACAGAAAGGTACACTTTGTACCACCCCTAATTTGCATGAATTTCCATTTGCTTATGAAAATTAGTAATTGCCCACTGACTAACTTTGGGGCTGAGCTGGAAAAAAGGATGTCTGTGTGAGAGGTTCTGTGTACTCACATTTGTATGCACAGGGCTGAAGGTTCAATTAAAACACAGCCTGTTAAAAAGTCAAAGTTCTCAGATCGGTGCATTGACTTTGGCTCTAAAGTTTTAGTTTTAAAGACACTTCGAAGATCACAGGTGGAAGCAGTGAGAGTCCCTTTCAGCACGCTAAGGAATCATCTCTCACAAACACACACCCTGCTACCATTTTTAGTTTGCATCTTGATCCCAGGCACATAACACCCAGGCAGGAGGGAGCTAACTTTTTTAGTTTGATAGCGGTGCTTATTCCAAGTAAAGGCTCCCTGCCCAGAAATGAATAACAGTAACAATAGTCAGCCAGCTCTTTCTCCAGCTAGATTAATGAGAAGATGAACTTACAGTGGAGGTAGTCAGCAAGTTCATGGAATTTTCACTAGAGGTACTCAGCAGCATAAGAGCAGGATTGGAGGTAACCGGGTATGTATGTGTATTTATTTATTTATTTATTTTATTTAACATTTTTGCTCCACCCTTCCCCGAAGGCTCAGGGAAGCTTACAAAAACCATAAAATATAATTTAAAAATATTAAATACAAATTACAAAAGAAAACATAAAACCTACCCACACCAAACCCCCAACAACCTCCCACCTAATTCCTATCCCCATCCCAGGTTGGGGGTTGATGGGATGGATAGGGTAGGGTAGGGAGAGAGGGAGCAAGAGTCCACAGTGGAGGGGAGAGAGGTGTTGAAGTGGAGGGGAGAGAGGTGTTGGAGAGAGAGAGAGAGAGTTGGAGATGGGGTGCACATTAAAGGAGAGTTCAGAAATGGAAAGGCTGTTGGAGCAGGTTTGGGAAAAGATTAGATCAAGAGAGTGGCCATCATGGTGTATAGGGCAGTGAGTCCAGAGAAGGAGAATTAGTGAGAGGAAGCTTGAAGTATAGCAGAGTCAGAGGGCATGCTAGCATGGATATTGAAGTCTCCAAGAATGTGGCTGGCAACATTGTCAGAGAGGAAGAAAGTAAGTCAGGTGTCAACGTTTTGTCTGGTCCCTGGCTTAAGTTCAGCCAGTGGCCTGCAAGACTAATTGGTGTTGCAGCAAATTTGTCCTAAGCATGCCAGTTCACAAGACTGGACTTTCATATCTTGCTATTTTTATTACTGTCTATACTCTTGATTAGATTTTGAGATTATTTAGTCAGTTTATTTGGAAACATGCCATTTGGAAGGAACTCAGTATAACCACCGTGCTTCCAGAAGGCATTATGCCAGCATTCCAGGGAAATATTAACTGCTGAAAGATTGCTGGGCTTGAAGTGAGGGAGTAGGGGGTAGAACAAGATGGCAATCAGAATGTTTTTATGAACTGGTATCATGACCTGCCAAATACTGAATAGAATGCCTTATACAAGTTCATTTCCAGCTCTGGAATTTCACAAGTTATTTCTCCTTAAAGTGATCACTTGTCTCTCAACCAAAAATTGTATTTTGGTATCAAGATTTAACTGAGACTACTGAAATTTTCAGTCTTAAATTCAGGCTTAACAAGACTAAAAACACTACGATGACGATAATGACAATGAGTTACCTTTCAGAGATGATATAACAAAATACTTGGGATGCTCCATGCACTTAGTTGTCTGGCACAGATACAAAGGACAAAGAGGATCCTTGGAATCGAAAGATTCCATTTAAAAATCTCTAATTCTTTTAGCTTCTCACTTTTGTGAATTTGAAGTCAGAAGTGTGGAGAAATTGTTAGTCCTGTAATATTATTCATCATATCAGAACACCCTCTGTCACTTCCAAAATATAGGTCAGATTTTCAATATAGGAGTCTTGTGAAGCTGCAGACATTTCTTACTAAATCATAACTTCGGAGGCATGAAAAAGTTCAAATTAAAAAGTCAAAAGGGAAATATCATCCTTTAACTGCTTATTAGAAACCTTAATTAAATTTCAGCAGGTGGGAAAATGTGAGGTTGTTTACTTCTTACAATTATGTCCTTCCTGGCAACAGGACAAACGGATGGTGCTCTGTAACTGTGACCCTCTCTGTACCATGACTCTGTAATCATGGAACTGGCTATGGATCGTGCATTTCCCCATAGCCAGATGCTTGATATTGTCTCCTCAATTCCCTGCCTAGACCTGGATGAAGCTTATTCATTCTGTCATGTTTCATTCAAGAGGCAGTTTTCTTTATACAATCATTACATTTTTATTCCCTGCTGTTCGTAGTAAAAGGGGCCAGAGACTAGCAGATTTCTAAATTCATAAGAGTTGTTATGTTCATGTCACAAGGAAAACTAATGATATCTTTGCAGGAATTTTTTAGTTTAATCAGCTTGTCTGCTAGAAGGTGAGATTCACCCTCCTTCTTGGTTTATCCTGTTACTTGAAGGGAGAAAAAGCCAAGCAGCAGCATAGGACTTGGATGATATATAAAAACTTGTGAATCCTGTGACTAAAATTTTTATTTGTTTACATCTGGTCATTACTGAGATAGATATAACCATATGCATCTCTCTGTCTATGATATCTGGGTAAAAATAGACATATGGCCAGCCTGTCAGTGATCCAGGCCAGGTCAGGAAACCATGGTGGACATGGTCCATCCCACCGCCTGTGCAGCCCTGGGTGGGGGAAGGCTGCAACAGATGGTGTGGGGAGGGCAGCAGACCCTGACCCACCATAGCGACCAATGATGGGCAGCCATGGCAGGCCCCAATCCGTGCCGGGTCATGGCAGGCCACAACAGGTGTTATAGCCCACTTTGGCCTGGTCGGGTGTGCCTTAGCTCAGGCTGTGACTTAGGGGTATTCTTGAGGTCAGAGTCAGGGCTAGCTGCCGACACAGCCTGGGACAATCCTGGGCCAACATCTGGTGGTGCAAAAGCAGAACTGTCTCATCTGTTTTTTTACCCTTCGTCTCTGATATCTAGTACCCTAAACCTGCCTGTTTGCAAGTTCGCTGTAATGATTGGTTGAGCTGCTACAAGGTCGATGAATGGAAAGGAAGGGTGAAAGGCTGATAGATAGGTAGATATAGATAGGTCAAACATAATGTGGTTTAAAAATAGCTGGCCAAATGTATGGTTTACGTTTATGGGGTTGGGTCTCTAGCAGATCTAATAATATTTTTATGTACCTTTTATATAGTTTTTTGTATTGTAATCCACCCTGAAATTTAGGGGAAGGGCTCCAGAATCTGGTAATTTTAGAGCATTTGCACTTTCACTTGGCCCTGCTACAAACAGTGCATTCCCTTTAGCATTTCTGAAGAGAACATTGTAAAAGTTGTGTGAGAAGTATCCTTCCTAATTTTTGAAATGTCTGAATTTTGGTTGTTAAACTCCTCTTAGGAGAAGATAAGCACTGTCTTATATAACTAAGGAACAGAGTAGGTGAGGAATTGTAAAAGCACTGGAAGTACTAGGGAAAGTAAAGCCTTAACTAAATGTAGATCTGCACAAGTTTAACTCCTTTAAACACATTTTAGTTAATCTGGTGCAAACCTCTGTGTGGACCCACTTATTTGGTCTTAAGTTAAGAATGGTTTATATCTGTTTATCTTTAGTTGATTAAGAACAGGGAAAGTTAACAAAGACATTTTTAAACAAAGTAAGTGTTTGCACTAGTTGAATGATACTAGTTTAGTTTAAATCATTGCGAGACTGTGTGTAGAAAAGCTATCAGAGAAAACGAGAACAGCAGTTGTTAGGGAGGGGATCTTTGTATGTCAGGAATAGAAATTTGATGGGATGAAAGATGGGATCAATGAAAAAGAGAATGAAAGGAACAGAGAGTAGAGAGTGAGGGTTAAAGAGACAGTGGGTAAAACATGAGATGTCCCGATGGATTCCCCGCCTTACCCAGGGAAGGCAAATGCAGCTGCCACACTGGGAACTTTTAAATGGACATGAGACTGGCCACCCCTGGAGCCATTCTGGGAGTGCGCCCCCACATCCAGCCCTGCCTGGGTGGGGTTTATTAAATGGATCTGGTGGGTTCCCCAGCTCGTGGTCTGCCTGTGTGGTGCCTCCTACCCCCTGCACCATAGAGTTGTGGGCAGATCACCTGACGCTCTAGACTGCTGCCTGCAACTTGATGGCACTGGGGCCAATCCCATGCCCCGTGGACTCCGCACGGAGCCATGTGCAAACCACATGGATCCCCATAGTGGGCACATTGTGCCCCGTGGAAACCGTGCACATGCATGAGCATACACTGGATCTGCAGGGCATGGGATCGCGACCATCACCTGGGGCAATGGCTGGATGGAAGTGGAGCTGCAGCATGGGTCTGCCGACCAGCTGGACCACAGCTCCATCTTGGGCCAGTGCCCCGGCTTTTGCCAGCCCGCTCCACTGAATGTTTGGTGGGCGGGGAGAGCATGCATGCTCCTCCAGGGTCCCTTCCCCAATCAGCTGTTTAGTGGGTGGGGAGAGTGCACGCGCTCCTCAGATCTCGCCTCCATGGGCTGATCAGATGGGAGGCAGCCTGTTACCCCCACATTGGCCTGGGTGGAGGAACAGTAACCCATGATGCATCATTGGCCTTCTCTGGCGGATGTATTGCATGGCAGTGTGCCGCATGCCTTGGGGCACAAGTCAGTGAATATCTAGTGATTCAACTGCATCACAGGCTAATGTGGGGTAAGGTTGCCCAGTGTGGGTTAACATCTTGTGTGGCTTATCCAGTGACATGAGCCAAAGAGGAAGATCAATATGCTGATGACATTCAACTCTATCTCTCTTTTCCATCTGTCCCAGACCCCACGGTCTCAGTGCTTACACGATGTCTGGAGGCTATGGGGAATTGGATGAGGGTGAGCCAACTGAAGTTGAATCCCGACAAGATGGAGGTGATGCTAGTGGGGAAGGCGGTGGGTGTGGCATCCCCCATCATTGACGGGGTTTGTCCCCTGCTGCTTCCCAGGTTCAGAGTCTGGGAGTACTCCTTGATGCGCAGCTTCATCTAGATGCCCAGGTTGGAGCTGTGGCAAGGAGTGCATTCCACCAACTACACCTGGTACGACGGCTTCGGCCATACATCCGGGACTCCGACCTGACCACTATCATCCATGCTTTCATCACCTCAAGACTGGACTATTGTAATGCATTCTATGTGGGACTGCCCATGGTGATGGTTCAGAGACTGCAGCTGGTGCAGAATGTGGCAGCCCATCTCTTTACAGGGACGGGTCACCGTGAGCATATTACACCGGAGCTCCGTTCTCTGCACTGGCTGCCTATAGTCTTCCAGGACTGGTTCAAGGTGCTGGTTCTTACCTATAAAGTCCTATACGTCTTGAACCCCATATATCTGTGAGATCGCCTCACTCCTCATGCGGTCAGCCCCTGCGGTCGACCGAGAGTACCCTTCTCAAAGTCCTCCGGGTATCCCAGAGGGCGACTGTGGAGAGGGCATTCTCGGTGGCCACGCTGAGGCTGTGGAACTCCCTCCCAGCAGAGGCCTGTGTGGCCCCGGACCTCGTCTCTTTTCAACATCAATGCAAGACCTGGCTGTTCCGCCAGGCCTTTGGCAAGGGAGATGGGTGAGGGTGGGTTTTTATTTTTGGGGGGTGGTAAGGGTGGGGTATTTTTTTCCCTCCCTCCTCTTTTCTTGGGGGGGGGATGTTTCCCCCTTTTTCCCCTCTTCCTCCTATTTTAGATGTTTTATGTTGCTGTTTGTGTATTTTTATGTGTGTGTTTATACTTTTATATATTGTAAGCCACCCCAAGCTGCCTTTGGCAGGAGGGACGGGATATCAAATGTTTTAGTAAAAATAAAAATAAAAATTAAAATAAATTTAGCAGCATTTAGCATGGATTATAAGGGGGATAGGAAGGAGGTGGATGAGACTAAATTGTCAAGGAAAGAGATGAGGACGGTATGGACTAACAATTATTTGAAGGCGGAATGGATTTTAGTAATAATGAGTTGCATTTTTAGTATCAGTCAAGCTGTGATTAACTGAGATAGGGATATGCTGCCATACATCTCTGTGTTGCCATCCCAGGATACATCTATGTCTACCCTGGACCCCTTGAAGGTTCACCGATGCTGAATCCCTCATTCATTTTTTTTAATGCTGACATTGTGTGGAATTGTACTAGTATGAGGCACTCTCACCGACAGATTCTTGCCGGCAGTGCAGCAGCAGTTCTGTTTCTGAGACGCACACAAATGTCCATGTATGCAGATACTCTGAATAAACCAGTTCTGTTTATTATCTGCCTCATCATTTCCCTTGAGCTAGACAGGCGTTTCTCCCATTTTACACAGCTAGAGTAGTAGTTCCCAAGTGAACTGGGGGGCAGTACGCTGGAAGAATCTGAATAGTTCAATAATGAAGGTGAATACATCATGTCTCTTCTGTGGACCGTATGTAGGAAAATAGCCAATGAGAACCACATGCTGCTGTTACCACAGAAGCAGAGGTTCAGGTGAGGACAGCCTGTTGACCTTCGTGAGGGAAAACGGAGTAGTTTCCTGGAAGGGATCCAAACCCTTTGAAGGGAAGAGGGACTCACCCCCTTGTTCACAGTCCAGGCTGAATGGTTTGTCTGAAGCATAAGCAAAACAGATGGGACTGCTAGCATCTTTCCTGGAGGAAGACACACCTAAGGACAGAGAAGCCCAGAAGTTACTGCTTTTTAAAAATGAATGGGAGAGGCAATGCACCAACCCAAAGACACAGTGGGCAGAGCAGATACCAGATGTCATACTACTGCGACCTATACTACTTTCAGAGGAACAATGGAGGATGGAGTCATGAGTGGCTTGTAGGAATTTGATTGGCAAGGATGGAGCCATGAGTGGGTTGCAGGAGTCTGATTGGCTAAATACATGCTTCCCTTTCTTCACTTCCACAACCAGTAATAAGAGGAAGAGGGTATGAAGTACCCCCTTCTTTCAGATAGGAAGACAACATGCTGAGTTTCCTAAATGGTATTGTCTCCACCCTTGTTGTTAAACCCCTCTGCTGATATACTGGCTTCTAACTACTCCTCTAGCTTGCATATGTCCAATAAGCTTGTCCGATGTGTTTACTTCAGGGAGGCAAGGCACCATTTACCACCAGTTTGATTCGGGGCTAAAATCCAGTAATTTCACAGCTTCTGTCCCAGCTGTATCTTTGATTTGTTATATGTCACCATGCTGTCCAGCGCATTAGTTGTTCAAGTCCAGCACATTAGTTGTATTAAAGCCTATTTTAGCCTTTTGCATTGTACATTCCTTTCTGGACTTGAATTGGTTATCGGAATTGTATATATTCCCCCGGAACGATCTGTCTACTACAGTCCCGATATATGGGACTCTATTTCTGACCAGGTCCAATCTGCTATCGTGAGGTTTCCAGCAGCGGTTCTCCTCCTAGGAGGTGATTTTAATTCTCTCCTTGGAAACCCGGCATCCTTACAGGCTGCCCCCATTTTGGAGGACACAGCAGACCCACTATTTCTTCCTACGTGACATTCAAGGGATCAAGTAGTGGGCCCTAGAAAATCTCAAATGGATCAATTGTTGACCGGGCTGGACCTTATTATTATTAACGGGCGGGTGGAGGGGGATTTGGAGGGAAACTTCAACTTCCACTCTCCCCAGGGTTCTAGTGTATTGGACTTTTTTTTGATATATCCAAATTTTTTGTCCATGATTTTCAAATTGGAGGTTGTCCCACTGTTTGTGTCTAATCACTTACTACTGACCCTATTAATTGCTGACCCCTTGGTTGGGAGGGATGTAATTTCCCCTGTCATGTTATCGGAAGGGGTTGACAAAGGGCCCCTGGTGGTGTGGGCAAAGTGGTCTGATGACTAGGCAGTGGCAGTGGATACATTTATTACCTCTCCTCCTGTGCTAAGTCTGTGTACGTCGGTTGCTGCTTGTGGAGCAGATGTGGTAGCATGGTATGAAGAATTATTATCTTTGCTTACTCCTATAATTACTAGGGAGATTATGGGCTCTTTAAATGCAGGCCATTGCGTTGGCATGCCTCCTACTTGGTTTGATAAAGACTGCCATAGAGCAAGGTCTGCCCTTCGACGAATTACCAGAGAGCTTAGGACTAATCCAAGCCAACCTCTTAGGCTCAGGATGGCAAAGCTTCATAAAGAATATCAAATGCTTTTGACCTCTAAGTGGGATTTCTATGCAAAAGCTCAGTGGTCAAAGCTAGTTGTAGCAGCCAAGGAGCCCTGCCAATTCTGGGCTATAATTCGGGCATCACAGAGGAATGGAGGCCCCTCTAGGGAAGTTGGGTTACAGCCGGCTGTGTGGCAGAAATTTTATGAGACTCTGTTTGCACCTCCAAGGGAGATTCAAGTTGTCCCGGCCATTCTGCCCATGGATGGGTTTCAGCACTGGCCACCGGTAACTCCTGAGGAGATAGTGCCGCTTATAGTACAGCTAAAACCCAGGAAAGCTCCAGGTCCCAACTACATCTCCCCTGAACTGTTGAAAAACAACCCAGAATGGTGGGCTAGGTTGTTGGAGCCCTTATTCACCCACCTTAATGAAACCGGTACCTTCCCCCCTGCATGGAAAGCTAGTATTACCATCCCCATTTATAAAAAGGGGGACCCTAAGTTACCTGAGAACTACAGGCCTATTAGCCTTCTCAGCATTGTTGCAAAACTATACACTAGACTGTTTTTGGATAAATTGCAAGTCTGGTTAGAAGGAGCCTGCATAATAGAGCCTGAACAAGCAGGTTTTCAAAAAGGCCATGCAACCACAGACCACATATTTGTCCTGTCGGCACTGATTTCTAAATATACTGTTGCCCGCAGGAAATTCTATCTGTGCTTCATTGACCTGGAGAAGGCCTTCGATCTGGTTTGTATGGAAAGGTTGTGGGTGAAGTTAAGTGGCTTGGGCATTGACCCCAGATTACTGTTTCTGTTGATACACCTTCATGAAGGAAATACCCTACGAGTCCGCTATAACGCCCATGGAGCCCTATCTGGGTCTGTCCAAGTCCAGGCGGGGGTAAGGCAGGGGTGTTTGTTGGCCCCTGCCTTATTTAACCTGTACTTGAACGATGCCGAGTGCCTGAAGTCGGTGGGCCTGGCGGCGGCTAAGAGTCTGGTCAAAAGGAGGGTAAGGGACCAGACGACACAAACGGAGGGCACATTATTATCTTCTCAGAGGGTTGCGCTGTATAAGCTCCTCTCAAGCTCTTGGATTTTGGTGATTACTATCTTTTTAAATGACCGGACACTGAAAAACGGGTGGCCTTCTTTAAGATGAGGTCAAATTCATTTCCCTCTGCACTTGTAGAGGGCCGGTATAAGGGGATTCCCTGGGCTCAGAGGGTGTGCGCGCTGTGCCACTTGGGTGAGGTGGACTCATTTGACCACATCCTTCTCAGATGCCCCCTTTTTGTCGGCCCCAGACTTCGATATCGTGGGGGATGTGCCGGGGGTGTGGACGCAGCTGGTCAGGTAATCCGAAGTTTACTTAGTTCGGTGGACTCAGACCTGGCCAGGGCAGTAGCTAGCTTTGCTCTGGCTATTTTACGCATTCGCCGGGCGCTCAATCTATGAATAAACGTTTTTGGCCGGCTGCTTGGTAAGCTTGGGTCTTGGCTCATTATATTTTTGCAATCTAAGATCTGGGAATCACTAAGCACCTAGATCTGGGTCAAGTCCTTGGGAAGGGTTAGGTATGTTACTTTTCATACGTTATTCTTACATTCATTTGTATTGTGTGTGACGCGATTATTCAAATCTTGTTAGGAGTAAATAGAATTTATATTGGCGCAGGAAACCATGGGTTAACTCCTATGGTTATACCCTAAATTATTGTGACCAGTAATATTGGATTATGTTATGGTGAAATGAGGGGTACCCTGGTGGGAAGAGTGGGGAGTATTTTGATGACCATTTGGCAGCCTTTTTAAACTTAAAACTTGTTTTATTAAAACTTTGTATAGTTCTGGTAACTGTTTATTCTGCTGTATACCTTATGTTTTACTTGAAGTTTTTGTATTTGTTAAATTTGTTAAGGTCTTTGGCTAAACAATAAAACTTTGTCTTGACTTGATCATGTCACCAAGAGTTTGTCCCCAAGGAACTGATGGGATTAGTTTCTTGTAAAGTTCCTTGGAGTATGCTCATTATATTTTTGGGAATACGGAGCACTTTGCCAGTTACTGCAGAATTAATACTCGGTTTTGTCTTGGAGTGGTCTCAACTCAGCTGTGTGTTACTGCAGTATAATGCTCATATGCAGGGTCTTTCAATGGACCGTAGGCGCCCATGTACCATTTTTGCCTTTTAAAATCGGCTCCATATATCTCCTCCTCCTCCATTTCCTCATTTTTGTAATGGCAATAATGATACATATCAACTTTGCAGGTGTTTAATGAGAACTAATTAGTAAACTTTGTTAATGGCTTTGAAAAATGTCATAGTCACAAGGCTTGAATGGTCATCTAGTCCAACCCCCTGCACCACTGCAGGACCTCCCACGTCCCAACCATTCACACCGAGAAATCCCACCAATACCTGCAAGCAGAGACCAACCAGAGTGCACCAATGCCTGAAATAACAGGAAATAATTTTAGGGGAAAAAAGGATCCAGATGTTCCAAACAGGTGAGCCACACCCATGCTGCAGATGGGTCAGAGTCAACGGCCAATCTGCCCAGAGGGAAAATTCCTTCCCAACTCCAAATATGCTGATCAGTTAGACCCTGAGCATGCGTGCAGGCCCCACCCATGCTTATTTTTGCACAACTAAAGACAATTTCTGGGGATATTGCTAAATTGGGTCCGATTAAAGGGGCAGACTCTCCATATGGGGTGCCCCCCCCTTGGAGATCCCTAATCCAGTTAGAATTGCTACTTCTGCCCAGGTTGCTGTAGGTGGCAGAAAGGTTTATGTCCCTCCCTCCTCCTCCCATTATTACCAAGAATCATGTTGGGAGGAATTGGGCAATTTGCTTGTAATGGAAGAGGTTCATCCAGGCATTGGGATATTATTAACTGGAGATTTTAATGCTTGTTTTGGCTCCTCATATTTAGCCTTGGCCAAGGCCGGAGGGCCATGGGTATCGGAGGATTTTTCCCTGGCTCTAGAAAGGTCGTCTAAGAATAGGGGCATTAATAAGAGTGGCCTCTGCTTGGCAGCGCTATTGGCGACAGCAGGAATCATCATGTTAAATGGTAGGTCCTTGCAGGACCATCCTGCCAAGTTTACTTTTGTTTCCCCATTAGGGGCCGGTGTGATAGATCTTTTGGTGGTCTCGGACTTCCTTTACCCTATGGTAGTATAGTTAAGGGTAGTTTTCCACCCAAGTAGCGATCATTTTCCAGTGCAGCTAGGTCTTGCAAAGAGTGATTTTTTTAGTATGGTGAGGAGGTGGGCTGTCTCTCGGTCCCCTCCATCCTTCTTAGTCAATCGGAAAATTAGGTGGAACCCTGAGCTAGATTGTAAGGTGGATTGCCTGCTGTCATCGCCAGAAGGCACTAGCTGGCTGATGGGACTCGAACACGCGATGGATGTTGAGGAGCTTCTGTTCAGCTATAAGATAATTCGGGACGAACTGACCCTCTTGTTTTATGTAACAAAACCAGCCAGGGAGGTGAAGGCTAGTACTTCTCCCAACTCTTGGTATGATGGGGAGTGCCGGCAGACTAGGAAGCTTCTGAGAGCTGCCTACAGACGTTTTAGAAGGGGTGGCACATTGGCTTCCCTGACAGTATTCCGACATCAACGTTATAAGTATAAGGACCTCCTCCGAGGGAAAAAGAGGCAGTACCATTCCCGGCAATGGGAAAAGTTTAATCTGGCCCTTAGAGTCAAGGACTCCGTACAGTTTTGGAGATTATTTAGAGGCTGTGGGAAGACTCGGGGGGAGGGGGAATATGAATAGAGTTTCTGAGGCAGAGTAGGTTAGGCACTTTACCGCTCTGTACTCTTCTGACCCGGGACCCTCCTCTCCCCTATCCATATTACAATCTTTGCCCAGCTGGCCTCCAGTCTCGTAGGTGGAGATTGAGGTTATAATTGATGGACTGAAGGGGGGAAAGGTGGCAGGTCTAGATGGCCTCCCGCCTGACCTCTTCAAGGCCAACAGAAGCTGGTGGGCTACCGCTCTTGCTGCCTTGTTTAAAGGTATTAATCAAACAGGGGAGCTTCCGGACGGATGGTCCCAGGCCGAGTTTGTCCCTATGTATAAGAAGGGCCCCCCCAGAGGAGGCTAAGAATTATAGGCCCACCAGTCTCCTCAACGTGGTTAGTAAAATGTCTGCCCGTTACCTTTTGAGCAGATTGGACAAATGGATGGAGGAGGGAGATCTACTGGGAGATGATCAGAATGGGTTTAGAGCAGATTGCTCTACCCATGACCATTGTTTTGTCTTAAGCCATTTTGTATCTAAATACTCACACTCCATGGGGCTTTATGCGGCCTTTATGGATTTGTGAGCGGCATTTGACCTGGTTTCTCGGAACCACCTATGGACGAAGTTTTTTCTTGCATCCATTGACCCGAGGTTGCTTACCCTAATACAGAGACTTTATAATAATACCTCTCTGTGGGTCAGACTTGACAACAATAGTTCTTTGTCCCAGGAAATCTTTACCAAGCGTGGGGTTAAGCAGGGATGTGTTCTCGCCCCTGCTTTATTTAACCTCTCTTTGAACAATCTTATTCCCTTGGTTACCTCCACTTCCAATTGTCCACCCAGGATAGGGAAGCGAGAGGTGGTGATTTTATTCTACACAGACAATGCCATCCTCCTGGCCAGATCTCGTTTGGGCCTTATTAGACAACTGGCAGCGCTCCATCTTTATTGTCTGCAAAATGTTTTGTAGATTAACTACACCAAAACAAAGATTATGCTTTTTTCCCCTAGGAGGAAGATCTATAAATGGTTTATAGGACAACATGAGCTTGAACAGATCACCTCCTGTAGATATTTAGGGTTGGTCTTTCAGGCTAATGGGTCATGGATATTGCACACCAAGGCGGCTATTAGGCAGGCCAAACTGACGGGGAGATCAATTTGTAACTTTTTCAGAGCCAGAGGTGGGTATCTGGTTCCCCCGGCTATTAAACTGTTTAAGGCTAAATGTTTTGGGCAACTCCTTTTTGGAGCTCAGTTCTGGATGGCTGGGAGGTTTACATCCCTTGAAAGGGTTCAGACTGTGTTTTTGAGGTCTCTCCTTGCCCTGCCTAATCACGTCCCTAGTTTGGCAGTCCGCAGGGAATGTGGGTTGACCCTTATTGAGACTCAGGTGTGGCGTATAGCCATTGGTTACTGGCTTAAGCTTCATTTCTGTCTCACTGCCCCCCTGGCTACTCTGGTCCTCGGTGAGGACAATATGTGGGTAACCCAGATGAGGATTAAGCTATGTTCTATGGGTCTCCCATTCGACAATTTATATTCCCTGAGTTATAAGGGCATGAGGAACCTCTTCAATCACCACCTGACCGATATTACCCTACAAGAGGAAATAGCTACCCTCAGAGGCATGAAGTCACTAACTCCAGTTATAGAAATATATGAGCATTTCCTGCCTCCGGCCTTGTATTTACATCATCAGTTGAGCCCCTGTGTGCACAGATGCTTCACAGTGGCAAGGATTAATGTCTTTCCCTTGGGAGCGACGGAGGGGCACTTCCGGGGGACGCAATTGTCTCCTTGTTTTTGCGACTGCCCTTTGTGGGTGGCAGATACTATGGTACATATTCTACTTCACTGTGAACTGTATGCCAATTTTTGCGCCAAATGGGTTTCCCCTCATTTGAACCTCTGTCCACATAGATCTGACCAGCAGGCATTGGTGATGCTGCTTGCAGGCCATGATAAAAATATTACTAAGAGTGTGGCTTATTTCCTTGCCAAGGTTTTAGCATTTAGAAAGGCTAGGAAGCTTTCTGTTTTTGTTGAGGAGGGGAGGGTGGTTCCAGGACAGTCTGATCTCTGTGGCAGTTTCTTCTGTTATTATGTTGGATTTCTCCTTATATATCTGTTTTTTAATTATATTTTTGTTTGATGTATGTTCTCTTTGTTTTTGTTTTTTCTCAGTGTGATGGCTTTTGTCTATACACTTAAATAAATATATATATATACCTGATCTACCGAGATGGATCTCCCAGATAACCAATAGGAGAATCTCCTCTATTTGGAATCATATGATCTTTTAATCGATTGCTTCAAATCACTATCCAGCACCAGATTTAATTTAAGAACAATTTGGGATGGACAATTTAAGAACCCACATGAAGCAGGGTCAATGGTATGCAGTTATTGATCTAAAAGATGCTTATTTTCATGTTAGCTTGCATACCTCCTGTAGAAGATTCTTCCATTTCACCCATGGCTCCATGCATTTTCAGTTTTGTTCATTACCATTTGGACTCTCCTCAGCCCGTAGGGTCTTTACTAAGGTTATGGCCCCAGTTATAGCTTTCCTTCGTAAGCAGGGCATTGCCATTTCCCCCTACCTAACTGACTGGTTACTGGTTGCTAATACCCCAGACACCTTAAATGCCAACCTTTGCTTCACTCTAGATCTATGCGTAAAGCTGGGACTAACTATAAACGTACAGAAGTCCTGCCTGTCTCCTAAATGTCTTGTTGAAAAAGACGTTTGTTCTGTTATTACTATATATGAACACTTTTGCTTGATTATTTTAATTTGTTTTTATACTATTAGTGCCAAATTCTTGCAAAAAATCTATAATGCCCTGCCCTCCATCTCCTCCAGTTCCCTCCCTAAATTGGTAGGAGGGGAAACTGGGAGAGGGGGCTAGATGAGGGGGTACTTTGGCATGTTGGGGGTGGTTTAAGCAAAGGGGTGGATGGATCTGTGAGACAAGTAGCAAGGGGGTGCTCTGTGTGGGAAGCTAAGGGGTAAAAAGTGCTGGGACTAAAGAGGGCTCAAGGCATGTGTGCAGATATGATGGACATTTATGCAAAATATGCAAATTTGTGTATTTGCATAAATGGGTGGGGCCTAATTATGCACATTGGGCCCCACACCAAGACTTCGCACATGGCCCCACACACCCTAGGGCCAGCTCTGATTTACCTCCCATTCAGCGAGACCAGCTCCTGTTTGAATATGGGAAAGTAGACTAGGTTGATCAGGTCTGGACAAGATGGAAGTAAGTAGAAGTAAAGTATAAAGAGAGAGGGAAAGAAGAGTAGAGAGTGGTCTCACTCTCTGCCATTCAACCTATGACTTTTAAAACCTTCCATTCTCCTCCCATATCCACCCAGGATATTACCTGTCCCAATGAAAAAACATTAATCTCAACCAATAAAAATCCAAACTCCATTGACATCTTATACGTACGTCATTGGAAAATTACTCTTTAACATCACTAAATTGTGATTTACTGGTTCTTAACGAAAACAACACCATTTGTGGATATCAATGTCCATTATCTCTTATTCATCCGTCCTGTTGACTACTAAAGCAGATGCCAGTTAGGCCAAGTTCCCTAAAATCCTTCAAACATCTACCCTAAGCAATCCTGCTCTGTCACCAGCACTTAAACTCTAACACACTTTAAAATCCTTTTAAATTAAATTTAAAACTCCTATATAAAGCATACTATGTCTTATCAAACCACTGTGCAGTACATAAATGAATACATAATACCTGATTAATATGTGTGTAAATGTGTGAATAACTATCCAGGCCTCAAGTCTGAACCTATCAACTCAAGCCTGGGCAACATTCTCCATCTTTACTATACAGTGGCTCCACTTGTTCCTTTCCTGTTTTTGTATTATTTATGTAACTATAAAAACTCTTACTATTTACTTGAATTTTCTGGCCAAGGCCTAGCTCAGTTTGACTTTTAGCAAATCTTACTTTATTCCTACGTATTCTGACCTCATGGAAGTACTTTTCTTTACTAATCAACCCATTTCCCCACTTTCTATAGGCTCTCTGCTTATTTTTTATATCTTGTTTGATACGATTATTCAACTAATTGGGTCTAGAATGCCTTCCTACAAGATATTTCGCCTTTCTAGGTATGCACATTTCAGAAATCCTCTGAGCCTTGGAAAATTAAAGTCTCCCATGAACACACAGTCCCCAATAGTATTTATTTCTTTAATGGTATTAAATAAATCTATGTCCATGTTCAAATCTGAACCTGGAGGTCTATAGCAAACTCATACTACTGCTCGAAAAGATCCCCTTTTACCAGCCTTACCTAAGGTAATCTTTGCCCAAACTGAATCTGTTTTCTCTATATCATCATTCCTTATTTCTTCACTATCAATCATATTATTGGTGTGCAATGCTACCCCTCCTCCCTTACCATTGTTCCTATTTTTCCTAAGTAATACATATCCTTCAGTCATGAATACTATTCCACCAAGTTTCAGTTATCCCTATGATGTCAGGTTTCACCCCTCTACTAACAATTAAAATTCATCCATTTTGTTACCCAGACTCCTTGCATTAGTATACAAACATCTGTGTTTCCTATCACTCTCCTGCAATGTCCCATCTAGATTACTGTTGTTGTTCTGACCGAGAACCATCTTGCTGTCCAAATGATCATTTAAATTTCCATTCATAATACCAATGTGTCTTTGACTCTGTACATCATTGTCCTCAGCCCCCTTCAAACCTAGTTAGACTTCCTCACATAGTTAGCAAGCCAGTCACCAAGAATCCTTTTTCTATCCTTGATTAGATGCAGTCCATCTTTTCCCAGAAGTCCACCTTCTCGAAATCCCATTCTGTGATTGATGAAGGTAAAGCCTTTCCAAGGACAACACCACCCATGCAACCATCCATTAACCTCCATGATATGACTGATCCTTCCTTGACCTTTGCCTTTCACTGGGAGTATAGAGGAGAGCACCACATTGCTTTTCATCTCTCTCAGCCTCCTTCCCAGAGCCTCAAAGTCCTCTTCAATCTTCTCAATATGATTCCTTGCAATATAATTTGTTCCCACGTGAATGAGTAGCATCGGAGAGTGCTCAGAAGATCCAAGGAGCCTTGGCAATCTCTCTCTAATTTTGTTAATTTGGGCTCCAGACACAAAGCACATCTCTCTGAACATGAGGTCAGGCCAGCAAATAGATGCCTCTGTTCCTCTCAGGAGGGAATTCCCAATCACTACCCCTCTTCTCTGCTTGAAAATGGTGACCTGTTTCTTCCGAGGTTCGTTCTCATCTCTTCTTTCCTTTGTCTGTAGATTCTCTTGCCTCCTCTTTAGCCTTGTTGTGGAGCATTCATTCTTCCTTGAATTTATATGACTTCCTCTGTCATGTCTTCCCTTCTTCTGCTTGGACTAGCTTCCCTCCTTCTCTTCTTCACAGCTCCAATTTCTATCTGATCTCCTCTTCATTCCCTAAAACAGAAAGCCTGTTCCTCAGCTCTGTCTGTCCTTCAGTAGCCCGACTTTTTCTTTGCCTTCTCTTCATGGTCACATTCCTCCATTGGTTACCCTCCTCCAGTAGGTCTTGTTGCTTGGGCAGTTTTTGAGAATCTTGCATTCACGGTGTAATCTCCTCACTTCTTGGCTTAACAAGTTCTTCTAGTTCCCTTTGAGACTCAATGAGTGTCACCAGCCACATCGCCAAACCCTGGATTTTCTCTTCCATGAGGTTGATAAGCCAACATTTCATGCACACATTAGACTTCTCTGATACACAGTCAAGGATGATATACATTCCACATCTTCACATCTTCTTTGTCTCCATTCCTCCACAGGTTCCCTCAGCTTCCGCTGCAGTAGCCATTGTTTTTGTTGCTTGTGGACTCCAAGTCTTCTGTCTGTAAGGTGACTAGGAACCAAAGACAGAGGAACAAACACTGAGCTGCTTCTACCTAACTACCTCTGCTAGCTAAGTCAGCTAGCAAACTCTCTTTAATCTTCCAGCTCCTTTTCCTCACCAGCCAAGTGCCACATGTGAAGGGTTCTATACATGTTAGTCATTATTATCATGATGCCCTTTTAGTAGGACAGTATTGCTGAAATTGTACACAAACAAAACCTTACAAGTTGCTAAACTTACTATAAACTAAGCAGTCTGAACATTTGCTGAGTGAGTTACAGAAACCTGAATAAAACTGGGTTTAGACATTCTTTGCAATTAATCCCTAAAAATGTTTAAACGCCTTGTGTACACAACACTTAAAAGTATAGATTTGTTTAAGTAATAGCTAGTCGACTCTATTATATCAAGTAGGAGTATGAGGTCTTGGTTATAATTTTAATTGCTTGGAGCCAGATTATTTATTAATTTATGTGTTTAACTAATTGCTTTTTGTGTGGTTATGTGCAGGAGGACAGGAAGGGAGTAATCCAGGGTAACATCTGATCTTTTGTGTTTACTTACCTTGTTTAGAATTTCCCGAAGTGCTAAAACATTATATGGGTGCAATGGGGTGGGGAGGGGGGAGTGAACTCAGAGAGCTGTTATGTGGTAGAGTTGCTATGATACTACTAGTTCTAAGAATTCTTTCTTTTTTTTTCTTTCTTTTCTGCTTGCTCTCACTGAGCCTAAGGGAGCTTGAGAAAAACAGCACTGATTAGGGTCTGAATGGGATGGGCTTTGAAGGGTCTCATTCTGTGTGTGAGTCAGAGAGTTGTTTGTGAGATATATTAATGTTCAAATGTTGGACCTAATTTCCATACAAGCCAGATTCCTTTATATAAGCTTAAAGGTGTGTGTTGAAGGAAATGAGTCACACAGTTTTCATTTTACTGTAAATTTCTTCCATGCTTCTCCCCCATTCCTGAGAAGGTTGTACCCCAAACTATTGTTAATGTAGAGATATCCAGTTCATTAGACACTGTAAGTTTTTCAGAGGGTTGTTTTGGTTACAGGTTCTTAACTGCTGCTCATCTCCTGCTGATACTGCACAAAACATGCCAGAAGCCTTCTTTTGTAGATAGAAATGAATCTGGATTAGTTTCCAGACACCCAGTCCAGAAATTATACAATATGCAACCTCCAAAAAGCAGGCTTTGTGTTTCCATGGTTCTTTCTCTACAGGCACTTTGTCCACTTTTATACACATATGGTTTGTTTTGCTGAAAGATTCAAATCCACTTTTCAAATGAAAATATTAATGGTTTGGAAGAAACCTCTTTTATTTTATGTAAGGGTTTAAGTGCATAATAGATAATCACTGCCCTTTTTGTGTTCCTTGGCATCAAGAGTAATTTCAAAAGAAATAGTTCTAGTGATTTCCATTTCATTTAGCAGCTTTTTAGAAAAATTATCTCGCTGTTTGTTAATGAAGACATTGATCTTCTTTATCTGCTATTCCAATCAATATGCTCCATTTGCTAATAATTTAATTGGTTATGCTAATGAATAGGCTAACACCACCAATTCTCTGCTGCCTGGTAATCTCCAGCGTCCAATGTATTTATCTCCTTTTCTTTCTTTAGAACTGCAGTGATAACACCCATCACTGTCAGTCAGATATGAATATTGTAGGTGCTTGGAAGAGAGGCTACACTGGAAAGAACATTGTGGTCACCATCCTGGATGATGGCATTGAGAGAAATCACCCAGACTTGATGCAGAATTATGTGAGTCTTTACACAGTGGTTCAGAATGCTGATTTATTGTTCTGGATTAAGGTTGCTGCTTGTAGAATGACAAGCCATAGACATCAATGACGAGAGGATTCCACCCTGTATTCTAGTTATTGGGAAGGATGGAAAGAAGAGAATAGGGATGGGCGAACGCAGTTCGGAGTTCGGTCCGAACTTGACCAGTTCGGTCAACCGAACCAAACTTTCGAACCAAACTCGATTTTCGAACTGAAATGAATTTCTGAACTCGGTTCTGTTCACCCATCCCTATAAGATAATATTCCATTTAGTTCAATGCGGTTTGAATTTCCGAATTCTGTTCAGGAGTTCAGACCGAACTCAAATATTCAGTCAACTGAACCGAACTTCCGAACCAAACTCAATTTTCGAACCGAACCAAATTTTCGAACTCGGTTCTGTTCGCCCATCCCTAGAAAAAAAGGATGGGAGCCATAAGAATTTGTTCAAGCAACAACAATGAAGGAAAAAATATATTATATTTTTTTTACTTTGGGAATTGATCTTTCACTATGTGTTACGCTTTCAAAAATGTTCATGGCCACATTTTTAGAGACTGAGCATCTGAAATCAGGACCCATTTATTACCTAAACGAGCCTCAGATTTGCATATGTGCTGAATATCCAGAAGCTCCTGTTGTGGCACCAAAACGAGAGATAAACTCTTCAGAAAATCTGGCAAAAATGTGGGTGCTGAATCCTTATGAAAATGTGCCCTCTTGTGTCTTCCATAATAAAGGACTTAATTTGTACTAGTTGGATTCAATAATAAGGTAATTCTCCCCCCCCCCCCCTTCCCACCATCCCATGTTTCCCTTGACCGAAGAGCCTCATAACACTCTCCTTAGACTTTATGAATGGAAAATAATCTGTTAATTTCATGGCTGCATAAAACAGTGTAAGTTTTGGAAAGCAATACATAAATAAAATCCAGAAGGTCTTAATTTAGGCATACCCTCTATGCCCTCTTTTTTGTTTATGTAGGCTAAGCTATTTAAGGGGGAATTATGTGACACTGAGTCATTTTCAGGAGCCTCCTCCACCATTAAAGTCAGTAAGACTTTTACCATTGACTTTAATGATGCTCAGTAAATGTACTGATTAATATCCATTTAAGGCTTAATTCTCCTTTCCATTGTCTTCAACAACATTGTGCTATTTGCATCACCAGTTTACAGTGATGTAAATGAGAAGACAATCAGGCTGATTGCCATAAACTTCATAAGTCTTTGAGGATTATTTTTGTTGTTTGTCATTAATCATCATTCAAACAAATAGGAAAGATTGTTTAGTGCAGTGGTTCCCAAACATTTTGCCAATATGATCTCATCTTGAGAGTTAAATATAATCCTGTGGTCCCAGACCACCTGGGATGTGGTATGGGGGGGATGGATGGAGGCCACAGCAGGTTTGTGACGCGTGAGTGGGTCATCACACGGACGCCAACCCATCTCCACGCATGGAGGCACCTCTGTTTTCCTCAGTGCCTCCGTTAGTTGTGGATGGGTGGAGGTGGGAGCGCGTCCATGTGATGACCCACTCACGCGCCACACACCCTGCCCACCCTGCCCATGCTGTTGCACATGTGGGCGAGGGAGGTGTCCGTGTAAAAAGGGCCATAGTCTTGCCAAGTATATCAGGTATCGGTCAGGATCATGACCTCATCTGCAGATGGAACAAGTCCACTTGGTGTCCTGATCTACAGTTTGTGAACCTCTGGCTGAGTATAAGATGGGTTTCAGGTGGGGGTGGTGTTTTTGGAGGTAAGTTTCTTGGTTTAATAAGGCTAACATTGGCCTTTCAAGCTGTTCAAAATCTTCAGGCAGCACATTGCTCAGTAATTATTCCATGCCTCAGGTACAATCATTACACAGAAATGCACAATTTTTAGTGTTTTATTTTTACTAAATGGAATGTACGTACATGGAATGTGCCCAGAAGTGAAGAAACAGACCAATTCATTTAGAGTGAAAATCAGTCCTATGCATATGCAAGAGGCCAGGATTAAAACAGTTGTATTAAATTCAGTTATAGCGTAGGACCAGGATAAAATTAGTTAACTTCAAAGCTAAAAGTGAACTTAATTGGCTTGTAGACCATTCACTGGTCCTTTGTAATGGGCTGATTTTCACCCTGGCAGAGCACTGAAGATGTGGGCCATGAGGCATCATCAACAGTACATCTAAAAGCTACAGTTGTGTCCATAGTTGTGGCTAACTTAAATAGCTCTGCACTTAGGACCATATCCTGTCAACTCTCCCCCCTCCCCCCGCCCATGGAACTAGTCCTTGAAATCAACAAGGATTTCTATGGCACGGTATAGTTCTCCTTGTTGCCTTATGCTTAGTTTGATGACTCAATTTACATACATTGTTTCTGTATTAATTCTCAACTCTTAAGTCATTTTAACAAGCCCAAAATTTACCTGTTTCAAATAGCAATTCCCGTTGTATCTGATATCACTAGCTTCATCCCAGACCTACACTTCAGTTGAACATAGTGCAACTGTTTGTACTTCTCTATGTTGCTTCTCCCATTTCTTTCCCACCCTCTGCCCCAAAGCAAGGAGGAATTATTTCAGAGCAAGTCACATTGCTGGTTTTAACAATAAATGCTTTTGAGTTAATACTGGTGTGGCTACAAACAGGATCATTTGAGGTGGAAGTGGTTGAACAAAGAAGAGATTAAAAAAGAACTGCTTGCCATGTCAAAACACAACATGTGACCACATCAATTAACTGAAGCTATACAGACTGACAGCTGTATAAACTGTTGTTAGAAGCAAGAATCTTATAAATGCAGAAAAGAAGACAAAAACACATCTTTTCACATAAATGAAATATGGCTGTGCTTCCTGAAAATGTAGGGAAGTGGAAAAGGCATATACTTTTCCAGGTTTTGTATTGTTGTTTTTGAACTGTGCTTTAATACATGTGAAATTGTTTGCTTAGGATAATTTTAAATGTCCCAGCTTCCTAAAAAGACAGGATTTTAAAAGAATATTTTCAGAACCTAAATAACTTTAATGCAACCTGAACCCAGTTTTATTACAAACAATGTCTAGTATACATGACAGGTCTCAGATTGGGAATATAGGCTTTCAGTAAGGAAAACCTGTACTATTGTGAAAGTAGCTCTTCCACTTTAGGAGAGTTGTTCTTAAAAAGTGTGAATACTGAATAGTGCTTTTCTAGTGCATTAGAAACATGCCCCTTCAAAACAAAAAAATAAAAAACGTAAATCCTGTAATTATTGAACATATAATCCTTTCCTAAAACAAGCAGCCTCGCAAAAACAACAGGAATGTTAGTTAACCTAATTACTCTCTTGTAGAAACCTGCTGAAGAATGTATGGGCCACATGAGTCAATAGCTAATTAATGAGAAATTGCAGTTAAATCTCTCTCTCTCTTTCTCGGTCCTCCCCTCCATCCCATGGTTACAGGATGCAAGTGCCAGTTTTGATGTCAATGGCAACGATTTGGACCCCATGCCTCGTTATGATGCCAGCAATGAAAACAAGTAAGGCCTTTGCACTATGGCATGTTTGGCATTTTAAATGTAATGCCTTCAGTGGAACATAGCAATACAGCTAATGTAATATGAAGGAACATAAGTAGTATTTCACAAGCTATTCTTGCCTTGAGATTTGCACTTAGCTGTCTGTAACATATGAATAATTTAGTCTCTTCTTCCCTGTCCCCTAGAACACGATTTAGTTTAATCTTCAAGTGAAGAAGCAGTTATCTAAGAATTTATAATTAAATGTCTTAATTAGTTTGAATTGTAAACATTTAAAAATGAACTGATTTTGAAATACCTTGGAGTCCCATCTTACTGAGTTGATGTTAGTGGTGAAGCCTTGTAAGTTATTGCCTTAGCCTGAGCTGAGAAATCGTTTGCTTCCCAAGAGCCACTATGAAAATTAGTACAAGCTAAGTTGGGGGCAGGGTTGCTTAAAGGGTAAACTCAAGAAAAGTTCAGATCATGGCTCTGTGCCGTAGATATGTCCCCTTTCCTTGTAAGCAGGCCCTCATCTCTGCTCCCTTACCCTGAGCTCAGTGTTTCAGTGCTGGAGGATAGGAGCTGGATCCAGGAGTCAGATCCAGGAACTGAAAAAGGGGTGGGACCCCGGGGTAAATACCGGATACCGGATTTACTGGTTTCCGGTTCTCAAAGAACCGGATTCCCAGATTAAATCCGGTATACCGGTACCGGTTTTATTTCATTGATTTCAGTGGGGCACTGTGTCCCCATTGAAATCAATGAAATACAATTAATTCCTCCCCCCTCCCACTCCCAGGCTGCGCGGGTGGAAGGGGGGACACCCCCCACCCACCCTGCCCAGCCTGGATTTTTGTTAAAAAAAAGAGCTGCCCCCCCCAGCACCAGCGGCCGTGGCGTCCCCGCAGCCGCCGGTAAGTATAGACCCAATCCCTGGGGGGGGTGTTTAACACCCCCCCAACCCCCAGGGATCACCCCTACTAAAGTTGACTGCTTTACCTTTGCGGAGCTCCGGGTGCGGCGGCGGCGGCGGCGGCGGGCGATCCGGCAGCCTCAGTGCTGGCTGTGGCTGCCGGCGTCAGAGACGCTCTAGACCTTCCGGGGAAACCCAGAAGTTCCCCGGAAGGCCTAGGGCGTCTCTGATGCCGGCAGCCACAGCCGGCGCTGAGGCCACCGGACCGCCCGCCGCCGCACCCGGAGCTCCGCAAAGGTAAAGCACTCAACTTTAGTAGGGGTGATCCCTGGGGGTTGGGGGGGTGTTAAACACCCCCCCCAGGGATTGGGTCTATACTNCAGGGATCGGGTCTATACTTACCGGCAGCTGCGGGGACGCCGCGGCCACTGGTGCTGGGGGGTGGGCTCTTTTTTTAAACAAAAATCCAGGCTGGGCAGGGTGGGTGGGGGGTGTCCCCCCTTCCACCCGCGCAGCCTGGACTCGGGGAGGTTTTTTTTTTTTTTTACTTTTTTGGTGGGGCTTTGCTTACATTGCAGCCATTCATTTAAATGGCTGCAATGTAAAAAAATCCGGTATCCGGTAACCGGACCGGATTTACCGGGTTGAATCCGATAATGCCGGTACGCCCAGTACCGGCATTATCGGATTCCGGATCTACCGGTATTCCCACCCCTAATAAATACTAGCCACAGGCCGCATTTGACCCCCAAGTCTCAGATTCTCCACCCTGGCCTTTGTTTTCCTTACATTTTACTGTTTACATGGCTTTGAGGAAATACAACTTTAAATAAGGGTACTTTTAAATGCCACATTTACCAGACAGTAAATTGGAGGCAAGCCACCCTCGCTATACTTGTGATACTTGTTCATTTCTTGGCAGTATTCTGGTAGTTCATCACTAAGTATATATCTAGCCACACCTGCATTCACAGATGGCATCCCAAAGTGCATACTGCACCTGCATCTACCATTATGCCTTGTGGGGGAAAAGGTTTTTGCAGTGTATTGTAGAACAGGGCTCCATTTTTGTCTGGGATCCTTGTCCAAACTCTGTTTTTTAACATTTTCTGCCTAATGAAGACTTTTCTGTGGCGCTCTTACTTGAGACCAAATTAAACCAATAGCACCTCGTTTTGATTGTAATTGGGTTTTTTTGTTGTTGGTTTTTTGCCTTGCTGCTTAGATATTCCCAAATGGATTTCAGATTTCTCCTACAGTGCTCATGTGTGATTCAACAGCTATTATTATTTGCTTGCTAAGCACTATTTTTAATGCACATTGCTTTGCACTGTGAAACACTTCTTTTCTAATAGAATCATACATATTATGTGCGGTAAAGTCCGAGATAACTTAGTCTCCTTGCAGAACAGTATACATATTTATGACCTCATGCTTCTTTTTTTTTTTTTTTAATCATGGAAAGAACTGTGATGTTCCTTGCCTTCCAGACAGAGTTGTAAAATAAAACGTCTTTTTATTACTTGAAATTTTGGCTCCTTTTGTCTTCTCCCTTTCAGCCTCCCATTTTACCATTACCATAATTTGAGTCCTTTGTCTGATGCTGGAGCCAAAAGAGTCAGGGAGCTTCTTAGGGCAACACTGACAGTTAGGTTGCCCCACTGAAGTCGATAGTAAAACCTCTGTTAACTAACATGAGAGGAAGACTACACCTGTGGAACAATGATTCCCAAAATGCTTGTCTGTAGAACAATGATTCCCAAAATGCTTGCCTGTGACCTCATTTTGAGACTTAAATATAATCCTAAAAACCCATATAGTGACAAAGGTAGGCAACATATATCAATCTCAATTCAAGATCCTGACCCCTGTTGGGGTCCTGACCCACACTTTGGAATCATCTGCTGTACAACACTATTGCTGCTGTCAGATTTGGGGTGAGGAGGGAAGACGAAGGCTGTGAAAGGTGTATGCACCCCATAGTGCTACTTTTAAAAAACCCTTCTTCAAACAGTTGTTCTCCAAAAGCTACAATAAATTATATGGAAAACCAAGTAAAAATAAAGGCATGTATTATTAATTGCTTTCTCATGTGAAGGGTAGAGATTTTGACAGGAGAGCTGTGTAATTTAAGGGGACAATCCAGCAGCCTGCTTACACCAACGCCAATGCACAGCACACAGCCAGAACGCGCATGTTCATATGCACATGTGGTGCCCCGTGCACAGTAGAGCCGTGTGGGGCGGGGCACGTAGGACGGGGTTGCCCTATGCGGCTGTGCTACACGTGAAGCACCATGTGCGCTTCTGAGCAGGCCTGTTCTGGCTGTGTGCCATGCATCTGGGTTGGCGTACGCAGGCCTCTGGATTGTCCCCTAAGTCTTTTACTGGGGGTGTGGATATAGCTATCTATATATATGTAATTATATCAGAGAATAAACAGGTTGCAGCTGTGGCTAGGAGTGCCTTTTGCCAACTCGATCTGGTGAAAAGGCTATGTCCCTTTCTTTCCAACATGGATTTGACCACTGTTATCCAATCCATGCCCCCATTACCTCAAGGCTGAACTACTGGAAGGTGCTGTACGTGGGGCTGCCCTTGAAGACTGTTTGGGGGTTGCAGCTTGTGCAGAATGCGGTGACCCACTTCTTTATGGGGGTAGATCTCTGGGAGCATGTTACACCAGTGCTTAAGAGTCTGTACTGGCTGCCAGTGCCTATAGTATTCCGGGCACAATTCAGTGTGTTGGTATTGACCTATAAAGCCCTAAACGGCTTGGGCCCCACATATCTGAAGGACCGCCTCTCTTTATGTTCCTTTATGTCCCTTAAGATCTGCTAAGAGTGTCCTCTTGCAGATTCCATCTTTGGCCCAGTTTCATATGACTCGGGTTTGCAGAGAGGCATTTTTGGTGGCTGCACCACAGCTTTGTAACTCCCTTCCCTTGGAGGCTCGCCTAAGCCCTAGTTTGAATGCCTTCTGGAAGCAGTGGAAGACCTTTTTATTTGGCCAGGCATTTAATGGGCAGGCATAGATTGGGGGAGAGGGATGTTTTTAGTTTTTATGGGTTGTAATTATGTGTGTTTATATTTGTGTTTGTTTATGTATGTATTGTGAACCACCCTGAGCCTCAGGGGATAGGGTGGGATATAAATCTAATTAAAATAAATAAATAAAGCTCTTGCATATTGACCAAGTGGAGAAATTATCATGAATTTGTCTGCTGAAAATTGTAATATAGCAAGATGCGAACAACTAGAAGGTTCACTTGACACAGAAATTACTTATAAAAACATAATTGCAATATAGCCAATATATTTAAGTATGTTTATGATTAATAATTATTTAATTTGGAATTATAATGCTACAAATTTGACACTGTAATGCTACAAATGAGAACCTGCTCTAATTCAGGTTCTCATTTGATTATGTTTGTGTCCTGCCAAGCATTTTTTGTTTAGAAACAAGTACATGCATGAAGTATTTCTCCAGCCCCTGTGCACATCTATCTTATGCTACTTCCCTACAGACTCTGATTCAATTAAATCTGTCCTTTTTAACTATAAGAACTTTTGGAAAAAGTAGAGAAGTAAGACAGCAACTTTGAAAAAAATCATCATATGTGAAATTTGTGAAAATGCTTTACACATTTGGCTTATTATAACTTTTAACCAAAAGGTTTATAAAGAGCACTGCTGCATAAAATTTGCTGTGGTGCTATCATGGCAAAGCTAGCAACAAACCAAGGATAATGTTCCATATCTTAATGCGAAAAAGGTTGATGATAAAATTGAAGCTGTTAGCAGAAGTTTCTAGAACATGTGTAAAACAACACAAACAACCAAAAAGGCTTTGAAAATCTCTAGAAAGTTTTTGTGCATTTAAATAAAAACTGTTCTTTTTAGTACTTTTTTTAAAAAATGGTTATTTTATTCTTAAATTACAAATGAACAAAGTCAAGGCAAAGTGCAAGTTGTCAAAATATCTACAGATTTTGAGATGGAGGCAAAGTAATTCAAGTGATATCTTTTTATTGGACCAACTTTTGTTGATGAGAGTATGCAATGTCTTGAGTCACACGAGGCCCTTCCTCAGGCATGTAACAAGTCAGAACCAGGGGTATCCCTAGGTTGGAATGGGCCCTGGTCCAGAAGATGGAATGCCTCCATTCCTATTCTCATCACAGTGGCAGGAATTGCAGTGGCAGGAGATGCAACTGCACCAGGGAATGTGGCCTCTAGTTCAGCTGCACTACCTGCTCTTATTGTAGCTATGCCCTTGGTCAGAACTGTGCACTGAGCAAAAGTAGGATAGACATAGATATAAAAGCAATCGCTTGAAGTGAGCCATCAAAGGAAAACATTATTAGCATTTCAAATATTTAAATACAATGAGGAGAGACCAATAATCAAATAATAAACAAGTAGGCTAGACATATAGATAATAGTAAGCACACGGGGGTGCGGGGAGTTGTAGGAGAAGAGGTTGTATGAGGTGAATTCGTAACTGCATACTTTGTTATTTACCTTCTACAAGCTCTTTTACATGCCTGAGGAAAGGCCTATATGGCCCTAAATATTGCATACTCTCACCAACAGGTGTCGGTCCAATGAAAGAGATCGTCTGAATTCCATCTCTTCCTTTTGGGACTAACACAGAAGTAACACATTCTTTAGAATAGAAATTTTGGGTGCTTTGCCTCAAGTTCTTTGATCTTGAATTTCAAAGTTTCTATGTAACCACAGCTTCCATCAACTTTAGTTGAATTTTCAGTATCTTCTGAGAATCAGTCCACTCATATTGGGCCCCCCAAATTAAGGTACTCCAAACCAGTGGCCATTTTTGAAAATGTAGACCTTGTTGGTGACTTGCCTAGGTCAGGAGCTGAAGTGTGACTAGAACACAAGGCTGCTTCCTCACAAGACAGGAGGGGAGCAGGAAACTGCCCTGAGCCAAAATCCTGACAGGGCAATCGTGTGAGACTCCACTCGTGTGTGGGTTTTTTTTAACAGCATCAGCCCATTTCTGCCATGATTTCACTCATACGGGACAGGGCTGAATTTTGAGCTCTTTCTCCTGTGAGTCAAATCACAGCAGAATTTCATTTCACAGCAGATCCTCCCCCCCCCAACTCCTGTCTCATGTGCAAGTGGCATAAGTCTCTTTACACTCCGTCCTGTTTCTGACAACTATCGAACACTGCCCTATAATTTTCTAGTTAAATAAGTTTACTGGTAGCACAAACAACTGACATATCAGCATGTTAAGTAAGCTAATCTATTTTGAAATCAATATTACAATCTGTTTGTAAATCAATATAATCATGAGGATGCAGTGATGACAAGAAATAAAAAGAAATGTTGCTAAAGTATGCAGGTGTCTTAGCAGAGCTTTGATAGGGCACAACTGGGAGACTTAAGGATATTGGATCTGTTTGCTAGCTTTCACTTTTAATTACTAATGAATGTTTTTTCTCTTGCTGAGGTTTATTAGTGAAGATAGAATTGAAAGAAATCTCCATTAATTGGAGATTTGTGAAAACACTGTAGAAAAACTTGAATGACATCTTCAAATTATATTTATTTAAAAATAAGGATCTCAAGGGAGGTACAGAGAACATGAGGAATGGAGGAAACATGTCAATCTCTTAAGCATTGCAGTCAAACCTAGGCTAGGATGATGGTTTCTTTAGCTACTATGGTATGCAGGAGTCCTGCCAGATTTACTTTAGTTTCCACAAATTGGCAGTGAATCATAAAGCTTGTCAATGGTACAGGCCCATACTAGAATTTCCCTGTGCTCAGCTAAAGATAGCTGTCAGCTTTGGATGAAGTCATTCCTGCTATGCAAGGCATCTTGTTTTGGGTGAATGCTGAATGCTTGGTGTTGTGCTATCATCTGTAAACATACCTTTAAAACAATTATATCACTTATCCATTAGGCAGAATGCGAACATACCTACTGGATTACAGTCTGTCTGTTGTGTAAACTTAGATCCCCAAACACACAACAAATATCTAGTTGTGAAGATGCCATTCCACCTACTATGTTGTGTGTTGCATTGCTTGTGTTTTTTACCTCCTTGCTTGTGAACAAACACAGGGTGTCTTTAGACATAACGTCAATGGGTGTCTGAATGTGTTTTTTGACCTTGATATGAACACTGGTTTGGCCCCATGTTCACCATGTGGCACTGCTTATGCTTAGACACACAACCCATCTTGGGGCAAATCAGTGTTTTGCTCGCCACCCAATCTCAGCACGCAAGTGCTGCTGCCTCGTTCCCTGTGTTGTACCTTCTAACACGCCATGATATATCATTAGACACAGCGTTGACCACGTGTTCAGTCGGAACACACAAACTGTCCTTGTGATGCAATGGTGACCACATGGTGTGTTAAACGGGTGGCCAACTTGATGCTGGGATTGTTATGGTGCTTAGATGCAACGGCCAAACACGTGCTTAGGGGTTTTGAAACCCGATCTTTTATATGTCTAAAGATGCCCACAGTGGAGGTCTAATGCAAGGTGAATAGTAAGCGTGGGGGGGTGGGGGGTGGAGGTGGTGGAGCTGTTTCTATTGAAACAGAAGTGATGTGGCACTGTAGCACACTTTCCCACATGTGAGGATGGATGGGATTAAACAGCCACTGGTGTACTGGGTGGCATGGTGATTTCGTAGAATCTTAGAGTTGGAAGGGGCCTAGAGGGTCATCTCATCCAAGCCCCTGTTTTGATGCAAGATGACTACACTTACTTCGTAGGTGGATATTCGTTGTGTGGATGAGACCTCTGACATTTAAGAAAAAACTATGTTAGTTACAATAAAGAAAGCTTTCGTTTTGCAGCACAAAATTATCATATCTCATGCTAAGATTTTTTATTTTATTTATTTATTTATTTATTTATTTATTTATTTATTTACAGTGATAGCTCTTGTTTCCTGTACTTATATTGGGTAAAATCCAGGCTGTGTTGACGCCAATGGCAAAACTCCTTTTGACTTCAGTTGAAGAAATAATTTCTCCCATTGTCTTTTTAAAAAAAAAAATAGGACCTGGTTCTCCTGTATTTTATAGAACTGTGGATGTAGGTCAATGGGCTTTAGGGGAGTTGCTCCTCCTGATTTGCTCAATGGAAAGAGAGAAGAATATCAGATGTGCATTTCTTATTAGGATATATAAATGTGCCCAATAATAATACAATGCCAAAATATGCATTTTTTAACCTAATTATCTGGGTCATCCTCACATTTTCCCCAGATGTGGGGGCTGGGGCTGGCCATGCTAGAATGTGCACACAAGGCCATCAACTAGCTGAACAATCTTGATGTTAGCAGTTCCATTTTACAGGCAGGGAGCTGAAACTGAAACTTGCCCATGGCCACTAAGGGTACAGCTACAATAGATGGGGTGGACCCAATCCACTACTTGCCCTGGGTCAGGCAATAGGGATGGGTGAACAGAACCGAGTTTGGAAATTCGGTTCAGTTCGAAAATCGAGTTCGGTTCGGAAGTTCGGTTCGGTTGACCAAACTATTCGAGTTCGGTCCGAACTCCGAACTTCTGAACAGAGTTTGGAAATTCAAACCCCATTCAACAAAATGGAATATTATCTTATAGGGATGGGCAAACAGAACCGAGTTCGGAAATTCGGTTCGGTTCGAAAATCGAGTTCAGTTCGGAAGTTCGGTTCAGTCGACTGAACTGGTCGAGTTCAGTCCGAACTTCTGAACCACGTTCGCCCATCCCTATCAGGCAATTGCAACTGCCACGTTTTGGGCCAACAGCAAGAGCAAGTCACACGCCTGTCTGCTGTGGGGAAACCAGACAGGCGGGCCACTGTCACAGGTCCCATCACTCCCTGGGGTGAGCTGTGAAGCCAGCCACACAGGGCTGGATGCCTGGACTCCTGCACCGTAGGATTGCGCCCACTGCTGCTAGACAGCTGATGAACAGAGGTGGAAGAGCATGTGTGCACGTGCCCAACAGCTCCCACCCACCCAACAGTGGATTGTGGGGAAGGGGCCCTGGAGGGGCACATGCACTTCTCTCATCTGCCAAACAGCTGATCAAGAGGCGAGGAGGGCCTTTCCCACCCACCCAACAGCTGATCATGGGGAAGGAGGCCCTGGAGGGGCACATATGCTCCTCCCACCTGCCCAACAGCTGATTGTGGAGAAGGGGGCCCTGGAGATGCAATACAAGGAGTTCCTTGGAAAGGATATTTGTCTTTACTATAATGAAATTATGGAACTAAGTAGTCTCAAAGGATGAAGAGAGATAATGAGTTCTGCCTGGTCCAAAATAATGGTGATGGTTTTCAGTTGAAGACATACAATAAATCCTCACATATTGTATCTCCCTACTCCAGATCCTTCCTTATTCCAGACATTCTGTGTCCCCCTGATACTTTTATGGGGGGGTTATAAAGGGGCTGAAATGAGAATGAAAATAATTCTCACGAGAATCTTGCGAGAATCTCGCAACCCTGGCGAGATTCTCAGGAGAAACTCAAGAATCTCAAGAATACCCAAAAAATTATCTGTGCATGAGCAAATTTAAGAACTTCTATCCTATGTTTTGCATATTAAAAATAATGATGCCAGACTAAACTATTTGTATTCTGTGCAGCTCTGGTATTAAACACTGAGGTTTCAGAAGTAGTAAAGGGCATGATATAATATAAATGCTAGATCAGCAAATGAATGAAGAGTAATTGATGGCCCTGGTGGTCACTTTTGCACACGTAAAAACCATTTTGTTTTGCTAGTTTGATGTTCTCAAGAATCTCACAAAAATCTTGAGTTTCTTGCAAGGATCTTGTGAGAAAGTCGAAATGAGAAAATTTCATTGAGAAGCCTATTGTTGACGAGATTTTCATGAAGGGCGAAATTTCGTTTAAGCTATACCTGTTTGTACCATAATGGGTCTGTTTATTGCTAATCAGCTGTTCAGTGCGCAAAAGCTGATCAGAACATACCAGGACCCTCACATGTTGGAATACCTTTCTAATCCCCAAAAAAATTCTCCGAGGTGGGGTGCACATCTATCACAGCTGCACAACTGTTTTCTTCAATTGCTATATTAACACAATTTTCAAAACAAACAAAAAATAAAAAACAGAACACACTTCCAGTGATGGTTGTGCACTAATTTAGATACAACATTTTGTATTGGATAATAGAACTTGGCTTTAAGACCTTTCATCAGACTGGATCCTATCAATTCAACAGGTAAAACAGTTCCTAGTGTACCCAGGGTGATCAGTGAAGTGACTTCAGTGGAGAAAACATTTCTACTTACCATGTCCTTAGCTATCTATAGAACAGAGAAAATGCAGCCAGAGTTCAAATTCACTTGAACCTAGCATTGAAAAAGTCAATTCTAAAACCTGTCTTTTCCAGTGCATAGTCAAATGTGGTCCTGGCTACTAATAAATCTAGCTGTTTTAGAAAGCCTACCTAGAGAGGGAATCTTATTGGTGGTATGTACATTCTGGGGCACAACAAGCCCAACTCAACAGTGGGGCAAAACTAGAGCTGAAACTTCATCTCAATTTTTCTTGCGATTCTTACTGAGAATCACAGTTTTCAACTCATGCTGTGGTGGCAATTTTGTGGATGCACATTACCGGGAAGAACACAGTACACCATAAACAGTAATGGGAAATGGTATATTGAGAAAAATTCTTCACTGAGATCTCAAACCATTATCGAGATCATGCCAAGATCTAAGAAATGGTTCTCGATTCTCGTGAGAGTTTCGTGAAATAAAAATTGATTCTTGTTTCACCCCTAGACAAAAAGTCCTCTCCTCTGTCTGAAGTCAGTGTTAAGTATTTAGGACTTCATAAATGCTACTTGCAACTTACTCTTAGGGATTATGAGTGTACTGTATATTTACTTTATTCTTGTTCTATAAATTTATATGCAAATTGCTGCTTTTCCAGAGTATGGCCTTTAGGTAGTGAGGTTTGCCTAATAGTAGGAGCCTGACCTTTAATGTACAAGACTGTGGTAGGAATTGCAGCCGCAGTTTTATGGCCGCTAACTAGGTTTGTACCAAGCTGGTTTTTCATGGGGTTCCTGTATGTTATGCTAATGAAATTGTTAGGGCTCATTCTGACGTGCGTTTAAATCGCACAGCCGTGGCGGCGGCATCGTGCGATTTAAAGCACCGCACACTTCCGGGTTGGTGTGAATGCACCAGTTCAGCCTAACGCGAACTGTTGGAGTGCGGTTTTAAAAGCTGCTCGGAGCAGCTTTCAAAACCGCACTCCAACAGTTTGCGTTAGGCTGAAATGTTCGCGGTCGGTGCATTCACACCAACCCGGAAGTGCGCGGTGCTTTAAATCACCCGATGCCACCACCGCTGTGTGATTTAAACACACGTCTGAATTAGCCCTTAGTTTGTGTTTGCTTTTGTTAAGAATGTGCTGTGTATGGCTGCATTTCAATCTAGGGGTGCTGTGTGATTTTGGGATTAAAATAAAATCTTAAATGGCCACTTTGTTGGCTATTCGATTATGCTATGTTACTCATTATATCATGGCCCATAGTACGGCTCATTTATGAATTATGTTTTAGTTATAATGTATTATATTTGTGTATTTCTGTATTTGTCTACTGATGTTCTTATTGTTTGTTTATATTCTTGGTAAGACCTTATGGTCAAATCAATACATTTCCATTTATTCATTCATGCAAATTGCTTATATACCACAGTAAGAGACACAAAGCATTGTCAAGCAAATTGCCATATAGGCAAGGGCTATGTCTAAGCTTCTCTGATGTAACAAAAGCCTGACTAACAATACTCCATTATTCTTACCTTGGATTTTGCCGAACACCATTGTGGGTAAAAACAGACATGTGATTGGTACAGTTGCTCACCGGCTCAGCCTGGGGTGGGAATCTGCAGCCAGCTTGGGTCGGTGAGGGACACTGAACAAACATGCCCATGGCCAGAGAGCTGTTCTGCTGCCTGCATGCCCTGGGTAGGGCAGGGAGATGAACAAACATGCAGGTGACCTGCACCCTGTCCCCAGAGCCCCGCTTCCTGCCATGACAGCGAGCCATGGTGGAGGTATGGCGGGGCTGAACACACACGTTAGCCTGTGCTGGCTTGCGTTAGCCTGCATGGACAGCCCTTAGACTGGTCTGACTCTTCAGAGATTTTCTGAGTACGCAGGCCAGGGTAGCCACCTAACCGCCTTGGGGAAGTCCTAGGCTAACATCTGGCAGCATGTAAACAGATGTGCCAGTGGGTAGCGGGCCAAAGCAGGTCGCCGTCATGTCTGTTTTTACCCTGTGTTCCATAATATGAATAGACCTTAATAACTAAGTGGGGTCATGCTGGGACACTATATGATAAGACCTCCAAAGAGCTTGTATATTTCACAAGGAGAGGTGTTGGTGAAATGCAGGTAGCCTCTAAGTTAATGCAGAATAATGTTTGAGGGGGGGAGCACCAGAAAGTGGAGATGTCATCTTTGGGTGAACTATCAAAGCAATGTTCCAACCATTCCTTACAATTAAAGACCCCATCATACCTTTTGTAAGAGTTAAAGCTCTTTCAGACAACATTGAAACACTGTTTGGGAAGCACATATCTTTCTCTGAGGGCTGGGGAGTTGTTTGAAAGTGTCCTAAGAGAGTTAAACCTTTTTCATAATGTCTGAACATATCTACCATGTGGTACCAACAAGATGATTGGTGTTAGAGGAACATTGGATACTTTCCCTGGTGACATTACCACTGGCTGCTTTAGTGTTACCACATGGTAGATCTGTTAAGATGGACTGGTCCGCTTTGCCCATGGGTGGTGGGTCAGGCACATGGGAAGAGGCAATGCCCCTGCCACAGTCTGCATGCCTGGGCTCAACACCCCTGCTGCTGCAGGAGCAGGTCCTGCTGCCTCATGAGGCAAGAGACAAGGGAGGGAGGGACTGTGTGGGGTTGGGCTGGGCTTGGCCCCTCCCTACTTCCCTGCCAGTGGCAGTTTCTCCTGGTCACAACATCAGCTGACAGGCAAGCCCAGGGGGGTTGCTCACTACCAAACCACACCATTAGCTGATAGGCGGATAGTGGCCACTGCTTCTGGGCCTGATCCTTGCCAAACATTGTGGCCTTGTCCATGGTGTTGGCAGGCCTCGTCACACGCTGCTCAGGACCTAACAGATGGGAAGGTGTACATTGGCCTGGATAATCCCAGCTAGGCCAGCCATAGCTCATGCTGCATCAACCACCTTCTCCGGACGTTGCATCAGGAAGAAGCCGGTTACCTGTCCTATGGTGGAAATGGGCAAACATCTGGCAGCCATCTAACAGATGGGCAGGATTGCGGGCTAATGTGGGCTACTGTCTTGTTTGTTTTCACCTGATATAATGGGAAATGCTACTGTGGCACTGCCACTGGTGTCCACAGTGTTAATCATGATGTCTGACATTATCCCTAAAATCCAGCCTAAATTCTACCTGGATAATTACACTAGATTTCCCTTGCAATTTCATTTTTCACATCTATCTTAAACTTTTATGTAGAGGTGTACACTGATATAGATGCTGTGTCTGTTCATTATGTGCAGGAATCCGTGTTCACTACATGTTTCATATTGGTGGCAATAGGGAAAGTGTAGTGAACACAAGTCCCTGATTGTGGTTCATTTCTTTGGTGAATTTTATTTCTTGTTGGGAAATTTTATTATTGTACCTAAAATGCTTTGAAATCCATAGAAGAAACAAGCTGTAGAAGCACCAAGCATTTCACTAATCACATCAGATAGTATGATGGTTTTTTAATGTGTGCTAGCATAAAGCTGGCAATGAAATCTTATTTGTGTTCTAAACTAGGATTTGTGTAGATATCTAAAAGGTGAAAGGGTTAAATCATAACCTGAGAAGTACATAGTTGACTTCAGTTATTGTTTCTACACTAAAAAAATAATACATTACTTTAAGAAACAGTTGGGATTAACTGAATTTCAGAACAAAAGGCAGAGTTTCATTTGTTTGAAACAAAAAAATAAAATAAAAAATACCCTTTTATAATTGTGCTAATTACTGAGCAGTGCAACTTACTTGAATAATAGATACCTGTGAAGCAGAGGCCTTCCCTTTTAGAATGTGTAAAAACATTTAGTTCCTTGTACGTTTACCCAAGACAGTTGAGTAAAGCTGTCTCCATAGTTCTAATTAATTAAGATACAAAAAAGCAGACTTACATAAAAAATAATCTGTAGCTTTATGCCACAACTTCTATTTCTTGTATATGAATTATTAATGATGATGAGTCAGATCATCTCTTCAGATTCTAACTCCCAGGTGCTTTGGATTCTAGCTTCTAGAATATTGGAAAGAAGATGAGCCTGTTTGTTTTGGTTATGGGCAAAACTTTGAATTTATTAAAAGAAAAAAGAAATGAAACAGAAAAATAAAAATAAATAAAGTAGGTTCTGTGTTGGCTTTTGGAGTGAATGGGCTTTTCAAACAAACTCCTATACACACTTTATATATATTATATATGAATATATCATTTTTTTCAAGTGAATGAGCAAAGGTCACAGCTGCAATGAGACTAATTTTATTTCATTGTAACAGTATGATGATTTTGAATATCATAGAATGACTGGGTAGAACCTGCATCAGAAAGTACAGATTTTGTTCTTCTCCCCAGTTTTGCAGACCTGGTAAGCCTCCCCCACCCCACCTGCAATCCTGTCCCCCACCCCCTCAAATTATCACTTGTTCCCGATGAGAGGGTGGGGGGGTTGTCTCGTCTCAAGGCGAGACGGGGGAAAAACCTTCTTGTCGGGAACCGGCGAGAATATCGAGCTGAGTTTCAGCCCTATTGCCAGCACATCCCCGGTGATTAGCTCTCACAAATGAGCCCTTGCCCACCACACACCTTCTTCCCTCCTAAATGCAGATTTATAAGATTCCAAAAAGATGTTGATGATCTTGCACTTGCTGCCTCTAGGAGGCGAAGCCAAATGGCTTCCTGAAAAGCCCATTTCTTAGTCTGCAAAAATTTATGATAGTCACGTCTGAGATTAAAAAAGACTAAGTGTGCGGAGTTTGAGGGATTAACCTTCATGAATTGAGTATGCTTTCTCAGCCGACCGCTCAATTTATGATAGTCCTCATCAAACCAGCTCGGTGATTTCCAAGTGGACTCACTCAGAGGTTTAACGAATTTCACAAAGGGAGTCAAATGATCTAACAAAGAATTAAAGATCAGTTCAGTCTGGCTGAACTCATGTAAAAACTGGAAACTTTGCAAAAGAATCCCCGCTTCTTCACTACAAATCAATTTACTAAAACTCCATTTCACTGTGTGAGACTATGGGTGATTTCAGACGTGACGAGATCACGCTGAACCACACTGAACCACGGTGAACCCCGCGGCGGGGCGAAAGGCCCCTGAACGTCTGCACAGCGTGCGCCAGATGTTGGCCACGCTGAATCTGCAGATGGGGTCAATTTGAACCACGCTTCCCGGGCTAGCCGGGGGAAGGTCCCGGGAAGCGTGGTCAAATGGACCGCGGGCCGTGGCGAACAAAAAGTAACGTCTGGCCGCGTGCCACGGCCCGGGATCCCCGGCGGGATCCCGGGCCGTGGCACGATCGGCCAGACGCGGCGGCCGCATTGGCCCCGCCGCCCGCCCGTCTCCTCGGAGGGCGGGCGGCGGGGTGCGTGGAGGGGGCGGGGCCGTGCGGCCGCACGTTGCGCCGCGCGGCCCCGGCCCCTCCCACTTTCCCCGCCGGGATCCCCCCGGCACGTCTGTTGGGCCGTGCCGGGGTGACCCCGGCGGGGAACTAAGACGTTGGTTACGGTACGGGGCCAAAGGGCCCCGTAACGTCTGAAAATACCCTACTTAACCCTACACCAACCCTCTAGCCATCTAATAGTCCTAGCCTCGCTTGAAATATTAATAGGAATTAATAATTCCAACAATAAGGGAAAATGGGAGGACTCATATCTGGGTAAAATCTGAAAAGATTTAACGAGATCGATTGAAGATTCAGTTATCATAAAATAATCGATAACAGAAGAGCCAACTGGAGCATGGAAAGTAAATTCCCCAGCAAGGTCACCCTGAGTTTGCCCGTTTAGAAGTCGTAAATCAAAAGTGGCCATAATATGTTCTAGCTGGTCTTTTTGCACTCTGTTACATCCTGAGTCCTTAGACGACCGTGCTGGGTATTTAGCAAAAGGAGCAAACTCATCCAAATGAAGTTCCACCGATTGAGTAGGGGAGTTACCTATCCTGGTGTTGAAATCCGCCCCCTCCCCACTACTACTGGGATTTGCGCATATCTATCAGTAGCTGACTCCATTAACTTTGACCATGAAAGCCATAAATCAGGTGAGTAAAAAACAGACGAGATAGGAGGGATATAAACATTACTTATGATAAATTCAAAACTTGAGGGAAGTAAACAATGAAAAAAAGATAAATGGGCCCCAACTGAGCCCCAAACAGTTACTTTAATTTCCAATGCCGCCCGTACTAGTAGGGCTAAACCTCCATTTGGTCGCCCCTGCTTGATAGATGGCGTAGCGGCCACAGAAAATACATTAAAATTTGGCACCACTAAAAAACTCACCTGTGTGCAACAGGGGTGGGGTACAAACCTAATAAAATTTATTTTATTTTATCAATTTATATCCTGCCCCTCCTGAAAACAGCTTGGGGTGACTAACAATTTAAAAAACATAAAAAATACAATCATAAAATTTAAAACAATCATCATAATATTAGCAAAAACAGGGCTAGGCACACGATACAACAATAAATAAGGGTAGGAGGAGATTAAAAAACCCTAACCACCCCTTCCCCCCCTCCCCAAAGGCCTGGGCGAACAGCCAGGTTTTACAAACTCGCTGGAATGTTAAAAGGCTTGGGGCCAGGCGAGCTTCCTCTGGGAGGGAATTCCAAAGGCGCGGCCCAGCCACCGAGAATGTCTTCTCCATTGTGGCCCCCCGCTTAACACGGGGAACCTCCAAGAAGGCACCCCCGGCAGACTGAAGGAGCTGCTCTGGGGCGTGGAGGGCGAGGCGGTCCCTGAATGAATGAATAAAACTCATATTTCTAGGCTAAAAGATGTTAAACAAAATGGCACTTCATAAATCTACACTAGAGAAATATAGTCTTATTAATAAAGAAATATTCTTTGTAAAATACTGTTAAGAGCAAATCTTTAGTGCATCCCATTCTCTCCAATTATGCTGATTTCTATGAATTGGATTGTTGAATAGCATTTTTAAAAAATGTTTTAACAATTAGAAAGATCTAGTTAATATTACATAGATTTAACTGGTATTGTACTTCATGATTATTCCAATCTTTTTTTTCCTTTTAATGAGTGACATACTGGTTTCCCAGACAAAGTCGGCTCAAAGGGCATTCCCTGATTGGGAGCAATCAAGGAAGAGGAAGTCAGATGCAGAGACAAAGCGATGTATGTCCTTGTCGACACACCCCAAATGAGACAGGACACAATCATATAGATTTAAACGTGGCTGCACCCTTTATTAATCTAGATTACAACCAAATAGAATAGGTGGGGGGTGACATCGCCTATTGCGATCAGAGTCCAGTATCAACCGTAACTCATTAACCATTAACCTCAGGGGAGGCCTCGATAACCTCCCCAAAACAACAACATCTCCCCTTCGTCCAGTGCTGGGGCGCGCAGCCAAAAGGGGGCATAGTCCATCTGGACTTGAGTAAGGAATAAGGTACCTGCCAGTGGGGGGGGGGCATACGATGCCCCTACCCCCGTCCCAGGTCACCCATCCCAGGGAAACACCTCGCTTGCCATACCCTGCAATTGCGGTAGGCGTGGCTTCCCCATCTCTTAAGGAGATGACTCCTATGTTCACTTACCCTAATTTCAACCACTACTGGACCCCCACCACCAAGGAACCACTGATACCCTCGGACGGCTCCCACACCTATCCTAGAATAGAGGCGGATCCAGAAGTGATGTGGATGGGGGGGCTGAAGTCCAAAGTTAGTATAGCTCCACCCCGGTGAGCAGGCCCTGCCTCCAGCCTACTTCTAGCCCCACCCCCTACCAAGTGAGCAACAGTAATAGGCCAGTTTATCCCCCACCCCAAAGCCATGGGAAACCCCCCAAGCCACAGCTCCAACAGGGGAGGGGGACTCAGGTTCAGTGGAGCAGTGGATATGATAGCTGGGCTCCAGCTGCCTCCTGAAAGTAGGCATCAAACACAGATGGTTAAATAACCCCTTCCCCTAGCCTCACTACAGGAAAATACAAAGTCTAGGGACAAATCCTCATTGTATCCATGCCAAAGAGGGAAATAAATCAGGGAGGGGCAAATGCCCCCTTAAGCCCAAAAGTAGATGAGGGGCAATTCCTCACTGTGCAAAAGAGGGCAATAAAAGAGAGGGGGGAAATGCCCCCTTACAAGCCAATCAGGTAAGAAGAAAACCTCCACTGCACTCCATACCCAAAGAGAACAATAAATGAGAGATGGGCAAATCATGCCCCCTTGTAGGGGTGTGCATGTCATTTTCATTATTACAATAACGATAATGAACATTGTTGTTTTCATTATTGTTATTGCAATATCAAAAATGACAAATAATAATAACAAAAATAGAAATGAAAATGACATTTTATTTTTGAAATAAAGGGAACAACCTGAAAAACATATTTCTGGCTGTAACTTTTTTGTTTCTTATTCAATTCTGATTAAACATGGGGAGGGTGTACCCCCAATTGAGAGCACTATGAGCACCAATTTGTGAAATGATTAGGTAAAGGAAACCAATTTTAGAAGCAATTGGATGTTGTGAATTTCAGAAAAGCTCCATATGCATTCATGGCTACAACTTATTATTATTATTATTATTATAAACATTTATATAGCGCCGGTCATGTACCTGGCACTGTACAGAACATAGAAATAGACACGGTCCCTGCCTGTGGCTTACAATCTAAAAGACGAGGGGGAGACAGGGAGAGGGGACAGTGGGAGAGACAGGGGACAAGACAAACAAACATTCAAGCAGATGCGAAGTCTCAGGCGCGTGTGCTTGGCTTGGTTACAATCAGGTTGGTTGCAGCAGTCTGCAGAGGAGGGCAGACAGTAAGTATATGGGGAACGACTAGCAGGCATTGGGAAAGGCGGAGAGGAAAAAGTGGGTCTTGAGGAAGGATCTGAAGGAGCGGAGGGAGGAAGCCTAACCTGTGACATGCCACCAAACACTTGGATATTAATAGCCACACAGGTAACTATTTCAGGTAAGTAGTGATCAGAGCAAACATTCACTGGCTTGGCTTACAAACCCTACACAATGAGCTTTCAGTTTCAATTGTGGATGTCTACGTCAATGCTTCTAGGTACTATTTAAATTTTAGATTACAAAGACAGAACATCTAACACCGAACAATACGAACAATGTGAAAACCGACAAAAATAAAATAAAATGTTAGTACTACTGAAAGTAAGTTTTGGAAAGCCTTTTCTGTTATTGTATGTTGACTAAAAACCAGTCCTTCAAAAAAACAAACACAAACATAATGCAACAACATTTATATCAGACTTATACAACTCTGTGATGCTGTCCCTTGCTGCTGGGAACATTTATTTTTCAGCTTTATTTGATAAAGTGAGAGATATTTTTCTCTGATCAAGGTTAAAATGGGTGTACATATTGTTCAATAGGACACTGCAATTACCAATACTCTTGAGAAGATTTGTCTCTCAGTTCTCCTACTTTTCAGGTTTCTCTTAAAGATGATTATAACTGCAAGTTTATTAAAAATAAAAGCAAGCACCCACTTTCTTATTATATAAGATAACAAGTATGCTGTTTAACCATTAGCATACAGATGCAAATGTGTTACTTAAATCATACTTAATGTGGAGCTAGTTTATAATTATTTACTGCCTTTAAATAGCAACCAATTTAATGAAAGGCTAGAAAAGGTAATTTATTTACAGTACATACTAGTTTTACTTCTAAACTGTAGTGGGCTAGTGCAAGCAACTAACTATTATCAAATCTATTCCCACCAACAAATGGAGTCAAGAAACTTTGAAACACATTATGACATTTAGTTCCTAAAAGGACTGAATGCTACATCTATTTAGAAGGGGGGAAAACAATAGTAGATCCCAAAAGAACTTCTTTATCTTGCATCCAATTTACATTACACCTGTGAATATTATGTCCCTCCATAAGTCTAACTCTCCTGCCAATTTTCAGAAAGATTGGATAAAGGGTCCTGATGGTATAAGACATTAACTTGAAAATACATTTCCAGCTGTATCATTTGTATATTCCATCCTGTTTAAAAGGTATTTGGCAGGAATGTATCACATACCTTCACTGTCATCTCTGCCAAACTACAGAACAATTTGATAAAGGGACCCAATTTTATAAGCAATTGATGTTGTCCCTGTGAAGACCATTATTCAGATAAATAGCAGCACATGCAGTGCCAGTCAGAGGCAGGCACCCTGCATGGCAGGGGGAGAGAGATTGTAGGAGGGAGGATGTGGAGCAAACCAAAAGACTGACAGACACATTCACTGGCCAATTACTGCATGCTTCCAGCTTTACAGGACCAATTGGTAGTGGCTTCGAGGCAGGCATAGGGGGCGGCCCTGAGGTGGGCATAAGGGCATAAAGGACATAACTGGGACTTTGGGGATAGCATCCCAGCAATCAGGGGACATAGTTTACACATCCAGGCTGGTCAATTATCATCACAATCACATCCTGCAGCACTGTGACAGAGGACATAAGAGAATCTCTATTGACTCTTTCCTAAACAGATGCTTCTGACTTTCCAGTAACAAGTGGGGGAGAGATGTTGGGATGGTCACAGCACAGAATGAGGATATTTGGTTGACCTTTCTGCTGGCCAATTGGCATCACCAACCGATCTTATACCACAGTGACGTAAGAGAATCCCTGGCATAGGCTCCTTCTCTGCATATGCTGTGCAGGCATATAAAATTGGGACCCTTTATCACAGCTTTCTGATATGTGGCAGAGATGATAATGAAATGATAATGGAAGTGTTATATACAGCCCTGCCAAATTTCATGTACACTGGTTGGACTACAAAGATGTTAGTCAGATATACATTTATATGTTAATTGCTTATACCACCAGGACCCTTTATCCAATACTTCTGAATGTTGGCAAAGATAGTAAATATGGGAAGGGGTGTAAGCCTGCCAAGTGTCATCTACATTAGATATGAGGCAAAGAAGTTACAGCTAAGAATGTATATGAAGAATTTTGCAAAATAAAATAATTCAATTGCTTCTAAAATTGGATTCCTTTATTCAATCCTTGTGAAATTTGGTACACTTAAATCCTTCAATAGGAGGTATATGCAGTCCACGTTTCAGCCACATATAGTGAAAAACAACAAAATTACAGCTGAAAATGTGTTTTCTATTGAAACCAATGAAAATGAAAGCCAAAACGATTCAATTCAACAATTCAATTGCTTCTAAAATTGGATTCCTTTATTCAATCCTTGTGAAATTTGGTATAATTAATGCCTTCCATCAACTAATGGAACTAATTCTGTCAAAATCAGTCTGACCCCTGGAAAAAATCATTTTACCTCCCAGATATCATTTTTATTGTCCCTAATCAGCTGTACCCCTTTAATCCTCGGTAAATCGTTTTCTCCTAAGTGGACCACCAAAATATCAGGCCTGCTACCCCGGGCCTGTGACATGAGCTCAGGGAGCAGCTGATGCCACTTCATCCCGCTCTGTCCTCACCAGTAGATCTCCCATTTGGCTGACAACCCCAGCTGGAATCCCCAGCTGGTGCTCCTCGCCGCCTTGGCAGCCCATCGTACCAGGCTATGCCTGAGGATCCAAATCTCCACTCTCCGGTGCGTGGCATCATCTGTCAAGGAGACACATAAGAAGATTATTGCATGCCGGGGGTAGGGTCCCACCGCACGTACGTGCGGTAAGCCCTTGACTGCCACCAGCCAATTGCCTGAACGTCCCTACCAGCCATCCCGATCTGGGCTGCAAAGGTAGCTTCCCCAATTCTAAACGAATGCGACCCATACTCCTTGCTGCATCAAGGACTGACATGAACTGATGCCTCGTGACAGGTGACCCATTCAAGTGGCAGAAGAATGCGCCCACGACCCCTGGCCAGGTTTTCCAGTATGCGTGTACCACCCGAATTGCACATATTCCTTCATCACCCACCCTAGCCAACCTAATCATACACCCTCATCCCCACTGGCCGGTTTTTGATATTCGTAACCAAATAATAATTTCATGGGTGCCAACTGCCACATCTTGTACCACTAACACCCTACCCGACCTATCCTAGGCTGATTCAGACACCAACTCGCTCACACAGAAAGCACAAAAAAATGCTAATTTAAAAAGTACAGCGAACAAACACTCCTCAAACTTGTCATAAAACACTAAATGCAAAGAACAACAAGTCTGCCTAAATGGGCGAGGGGGAATAGGTAACCTCAAATTGGTGTGTGCCAGCTGCTCTTGCGCCCATGACTCTAACAGTCTATGGGCAAAGAAACCCCTATCTGGCGCAGGGTGACCAGCAAGTTGATTCATGAACCCCAAAGCAGCCAATTTTCCAGAAATTGTCCTAGCAGCCAACCCCCCCCCCTCCTTTCTGAGAGCCATAGCGAACCGCAAAACCTGTGCCTCGTGGATCGGAAAACCCAAGCTCCATCCCTGCTGCATGCGGAAACGCTGGAGTGCCTGAAAAGCACTGGCATAAGCTGATCTGGTCCAGGCTGCCAAAGAGCCCTGCACGCCCGTGCAGAGCTCTATAATCCAAGGCCCCACATGGCTGCTGGCATGGGCTCCGGATTCTGGTTGGCCTGAGGTGCCAGCAAGCAAAAACGCTCCATCTGGAACCGGGAAAGAGCGTCCACAATCTCATTCTCGAGTCCAGGAACCTGCTTGGCATGAAATAGGATATTATGCTAAAGGCAAATGATAGCCATGGCCCTAACCAAACCCATAACCCGCCGAGAGCTTGATGACAATGTGTTCACTATATGGACCACTGCCTGGTTGTCACACCAGAACAGCACTGCCCTGTTAGCCAATTGCTCGTGCCACGACAATGGGAAATAACTCCAGGAATGTAAGATCCCTTGTGATACCCTCAGCTATCCATTCCTGTGGCCATCTAGCCTGTGCACCACATGTCCCTGAAATATAACCCGAAACCCTGCGCTCCCACTGCATCAGAGTGGACCTGCAGCTCTGCTTCTAGGAGGAGCTGCTCTCTCCACACGCTAATCTCATTGAATTCCCTCAGGAAATCAACCCAGACCCCCAAATTCTGCTTCATATCACTAGTCACCCTGACATGGTGATGAGGCAAAGGTTCCCCAGCGAGCTTCCCATACAACGGGGACATGAATGCCCTGCCCGGAGCTATGACCCTGCAGGCAAAATTCAAGCTACCCACCAAAGACTGCAACTGCTTATCTGTGATTTTAACCGCCGGCCTACACTCTTCCAGTTTGAAAATCAATGCCCTGACTTTGTCCATGGGCAATCATGACACTCCCACCATGGTATCTAATTCAATGCCCAAGTATGTGAGAACGGTGTTAGGCCCTTCGGTCTTTTCCGCCGCTAGGGGAATGCCCAGGTGTCCAGTCACTCGCTGAAAGCTATCCACTAATTCAGGGCATTCTGTCATGCCAGCGCACCTGACGAAGAGGAAGTCATTGAGATATTTCATAATGCCCCCCTCCCCCCCGGAGCGCTACACCACCCATTCCATCAGGGAACTGAAACGCTCAAAAATCGAGCACGAAATAGGGAATCCCATGGGCGTGGCTTTATCATAGTAGAATTTGCCCTGAAAGTGGAAGCCCAACAGCGCAAAGCTATCTGGGTGCACTGCCAAAAGGCGAAATGCTGACTTGACATCAAATTTTGCCGGCAATGCCCCATTGCTAAATTCCCTTATCATTATTATTATAAACATTTGTATCGCGCCAGCTGTGTACCTGGCGCTTTACAGAACAATAAGATAGATGCAGTCCCTGCCTATGGCTCACAATCTAATAGACATGGAGGGGGGAGACAAGGAGAGGGGACATAGGGAGAGACAAGGGATAAATAACATTCAAACGGATGCAAAGTCTCAGGTGCACGTGCTTGGCTTGGTTGCGGTTAGACAGGAGTATGCGGGGAGGGCAGACAGTAAATATTGAAAGGGAAGTTCTAACAGGCATCTGGAAAGGCGGCAGGAAGAGGTGGGTTTTGAGGAGGAATTTGAAGGTGCAGAGGGAGGGGGCAAGGTGGATGTGGGCAGGGAGGGAGTTCTAGGCAGCAAGGGAGAAGGGACGAAGGCGGATAGGGGAGCAGGGGAGATGAGGGAGAGTGAGGGAGGGGGCAGAGGAGGAGCGGAGGGTGCGTGCAGGAGTGTGTAAGGAGACTAGGGTTGAGAGGTAAGGGGGAGCCAGGTTGTGAAGGGATTTGTAAGTGAACACCAGGAGTTTGTGAAGGATGTGTTTGGGAAGGGGGAGCCAGTGAAGCGAGGAGAGGAGAGGCTGCACGTGGTCAAAGCGATGGGCTGAGTGGATGACCCTAGCAGTGGAGTTTGGGATGGAGATAAAGGGGGACAGGTGAGAGTGGGGGAGGCCTGTAAAGAGGAGGTTGCAGTAGTCAACGCAAGAGATGACCATGGCGTGAACAAGGGTTTTGGCTGAGGAGACAGAGAACGGGGCGAATCTGAGCAATGTTGTGGAGGGCGAAGTGACAGGACTTGGCAACAGAGTCAATGTAGGGTTTAAAGGAAAGGTGAATATTGAAGATGAAGCCCAGGCTATGGGTTTGGGGAACAGGGCGGATGGTGACCCCATCAATAAGGATGGACAGGGAAGAGGGAGAGGAAGGGTAGCGAGGAAAGATAAGGAGTTCAGCCTTAGCCATGTTGAGCTTGAGCTGACGTTGGGACATCCAGGCTGAGATATCAGAGAGACAGTTGATGAGGTGAGCTTGGACAGAAGGGGAGAGAGGGGGGGTGGAGAGATAGAGTTGAGTATCATCAGCATAGAGGTGATATTGGACTAATACCACCACCGCATCAAAGGACGCATAGTGGACGGATGCCATGTGCTTAGGTATCCCATTGTTGAAAGAGTGGCCCCATGGATAAGAATGGTGAATTAACCGAAACTGCCCAGGGGCCTTTTTGGGAACCACACCCAGTGCGGGAAAAAAACATNGGGGGACACAAACGGGCCAGCTACTTTCCCTTCGGCTACCTCCTTTCCGATCTTTTCTGCCACCACCACCTCCATACCCTCAATTGACTTCAGGTTGGGGGCGATCCTACCCTACTTCACTTCACCCGCTAGTATTATAAACCGTTCTCTAAAACCAGTCGCCACATAATGCACCTCCTGCCTGTTGGGATGCGGAAGCAGGGCTGTTGGCAATCTGTCTACCTTAACTGGCGTTGCGGCTCTTCCCCGCAGCCCCAGCCCCACTGCCCCCTTGACTACCTTTCCCAGCTCCACCACCCCCACCCTTTGTCTTGCTCAATGTTTTGGACCAGGGACAGGTGGCCCCAGCATGAAATCCCCCACACGTGGGGCAGGCGTTCAGAAACCTGCACGACGGGTGGGAACATCTGCCCATACGGGCAAACTCCCAGCATTGCCCGACACTTCCCGCTGCATTCTGCCTTCCCCAGGCTCTATATGAGTCGTTCACTGAGGCAACCCCCCTTTTACCAGAAGGTGTCCACTGTCTCCCCTAGGAGTTCTGGTAGTATCACTCATGCAATTTAGCCATGAGTGTGAATGTCCCACCTTAGTCCCGGGGGGAAAGAAGCCCAGTGCCTGAAAGCCTCGTCATATCTAAGCCAGGCACCGGGGGGCCAGTCTCATAGGCCCTGTGAATTATTTCTCCATATTTTAGGAGAATCGCCCCTCTCTCCGGAAACATTTCCAACTGTACCCCGTGATAAATTGCATAAGCCGTGGTCCAATTTGACCAGTTTCTGTCTGCCGTGGGCCGCTTGCATTTTTTTCTCTTTCTTTTCTTTGTCTTCCATAGGATCCACTATCGGATCACTAAAAAGGAGGGAGAAGAGGTCCAGGTAATCCCTCCTCTATATCTTTTCTCTAATGGCTGGCAACAGATGCTCCCTATTGGGGTGGATAAATCCGCGTAAGAGCCCCCAACTGACACGGGATGGCACCCTCCTACTCCTAACTGTCCTACCTGGCCAGGGGGCACATGGGCCCATACTTGCAACGCCTGCTGGGTCTGAGAGAGCCCAGGCCCTGCGCCCACATCCCCCCCAGATGCATTCCAAACTGCCTGGGGGACTGCATTGCACTAGCCCCAGGGGCTGCTGGGGCAGCAACTTGCACCCACCCCCCATTCCACCACAAGTATTGTGGGGACCTCCTAGTAGAGGAGGCTGCCGAAGAGGAGGCTGCCCTGGGACCATCCACCCCCCCTGAACAGCCTGACACCCCGTCACTCCAGGGGTCATAAAGGGGGAATGGGGGAACCCAGTCCCCAATCCCTCGCACACCCCATCCAGTCCTTTGCACCATGGGCGTCAGCTCCTCCCCTGAGTTTGTACCTGGATCCACTGAGGGGGGTAGTAGGGTGCACCACCACTCTGTCCGCCAACGCTTGCTCCAGTGCCTCGATTCTGACAAGAATGTGAGGGTCCTCTCCTCCTGTTTCCACTGGTTCCTTGCCCTCCACGGACCTGCAATCACACTGAAAGGGGGGAGCCCCCCCTTTGCTGAACCTTGTCATTCTCCCCACCTTCGTAGGCACGTAACTGTCCCCCCTTTCCCTGAAGTTGGGCAGGAGGGATCTGGCTCCCCCTTTCTAAGGCCTGGTTCACTCCCCTTTCACCACCCCTGCACTGGGCAGGGTTCGTCGCATCAGCGAAGCGCACAGGGAAAACAGTCTGCCTGCTCCCCCACCTAGGTGGGACTGCCAATGCTTGCTCGGAGGTGCAGGCATTCACTTCTACCTGACCCCTCCCCTGCCTGAGCGGGGGTGGCAAAAGTCCTGCTCAAGGCCTGGACTACCGGGGGTGGAGTGGGGAACCCTGGTTCAACACCCCCTAGCCCCCCACCCCAGCTCTCGATCACGGGCACGGTGCCTGATGCATACCCCCCCTCCTCATGCAGAGTCCTCCGAGGGGTCCCTGACTGCGGCACTGGACCCAGCGCCAAACAGTAAGGCCTCACTAATCTTTCCAAGGCAGCACTCACCACCGGGGGGGGGGCATCGGGTCTGCCCCTTGTTTGCCGTGCTTGCCCGCTGGGTGGGCCAGTTCCGGGATTGATGGCTCACCACCCTTGCACTTCCCTTTTATTCCCCCCTGTTACTGCCAGCTGGGCCTCGCTCCCAGTCTGATTCTTTGGGCCTGACCTTGGGCTGTGCTTCCTTGTCTGGACCATGACGGCCGCAATTCCTCCCCAGCTCGAGCCAAGCCGTGCCACAATCAATGCTGTCCAGAAAGGCAGGCAACAGCGTTGCGCGATGCTGCTCCATTCCTTGCTCCTCCTGGAATGAGCAGGTAACGAGATACTGGTTGTTGCTCTGCCCAGAAACGTGGCAGAGCACCAATCAGAGCGCTTCTTTTTCGCGTCTGTGGCCGGGGTTGCCAAGGGCAATCCCCGCTGCTACTAAAATGCAACCGCAGACCGGGTGCTGCAAATTCCTTGCAAGCGCCTGGTACCTGGTGTCCTGCCTCATTCCCCGGGGTGGGGAGCGACAACGGCCCAACTGCTGTAATCATGGTGGAGGGCAAATCTTGGTACTAGACTCTTTTTGCGAAGCTTATAGAACAATCATGAAGTTATTAGGCACCAGCTTTAGCCTTTTACAACTCAAGTCCCTTTTACTTCAGTGGTGTTCTGACAGTGCTGACAAGGGGCTAAATTCAGCATCAAACCAGGGGTGTAGCAAGGTTGAGAAGGGCCTTGGCTCAAGCCACAGTTATGGGCCCCTCATGTGTTTGTCTTAAGCTCCAAAAACCCAAAGTGGGTGGAGCTTAAGGGATGGGGCAGGGCCTGCTGACAGCTTCTAAATATACAAAATCCAGCAGCTAGGAGTTATAACTGTGGCCATAGACAAGCATGGCCTCCAAATGCTTCCCACCTCCCCAACCAAGTGTCTACCACTACTCCTCAGGAGTGGTTCCACTGCAGGGGCATCTGGGCGGGCAGTGAGGGGGTGAGTGGGGATGCATGTGCAGCCATGTGCATGCCCTGTCCATGCACTGGCGTGCCCACGGACCTCCCCCACCTGGCAGAGTCATGTAAAAATAGCATGTGAGGAGCCACTCGAAGAAGAGCAGAAGGTTGCTACCTTGTAAACAAGGTTCTTTGAGATGGCTTCGAACATTCTCACAACACCCATCCTTCCAGTCTTGCATGGATTTTTTTCCTTATATTTCTAGAAAGGGTTGGAAGGAACATGGGCAGGAGCTGTTTGTAAATAAACAGCTTTATCCCCCCCCCCCCCATCTGCATCCCGCTGAAGCTGAAGCTGCTGCTGCTACAGCTACTAGGAGGCAGAGGCAGGTGAGGGATAGGGACTGGAGCCAGGGAGGGGAGGCAGCAGAAAAACTTAGGCTGCATTCTCACCTGGTGATGGCAGCAGCAGAAAGAGCGAGGGAAATGCAGTGGGGAGGAGGCGGCGGGGAAAAGAGCTAGTGCAGATCTGCCGAGCCTTTTTCCCCCAGCACCTGGAGAGGAGACAGTGGGGAAAAGAGTCGGTGCAGATCTACCGGGCTCTTTTCCTGGCATTGGCTCCTCTGCCCTCCTGCCTCCCCCCCGCCTCCCTCACCCCTCCCGCTGCTGCCACCATCACTGCAGGTGAGGGGGCCAGCCCTGCCTATGCCCCCCCAGGCCAGGGCTCCAGTGCAAATGTGCCCCCCCCCCGCGCCATGGTAGCTATGCCACTGCATCAAACCATTTCAGGCTTATGCTAGGACTGTGCAATTCGTTTTCATTTTTATGAAAACAAAAATAAAAATCCAGTTTTCATTTACATTATTGCAGTAATGAAAACTTTTTTTAAAAAAAAATGGTTCCAAAATTTTAGAATAAAAATGAAAAATTTTGGAATAAAAATGAAAATTTTGCGACATACATTTCAGGCTGTAACTTCTTTATTTTCTGTACAATTTACATGAAAACTGAAAATATCATACCCCTCACCCAAGGGATCATCTATTCCTACTTTCAGAATGATTTGTTAAAGGGCCTTGATTTTATAAGCATCATGGTGTGTGATGCATTTCCAGCTATAACATCTTTGGTCCCATACAATCTGGATGAAATTGGAAATAACTGTACGCCTTATCCAAGGAAGTGTGCCTGACAAATATGAGAGAGATTGGATAAGTGGTCCCAATTCTATAAGCAATTGGCAAACGTCTCTGACGCAAACCCCGCTCCCACCCTGACTTCCTCCACTATAAATTCTCCCTCTCCACCTTCTCTTCTGCTATCTCCATGGCTAGGCAACATTACTATGCCTTCAGGATTGAATCCTACTCTCATGACCCTTGCCGCCTTTTCTCTACCTTTGACTCCTTATTCAAGCCCCCTTGTTCCCCTCCACCCTCTACCCTGTCTGCTCAGGATCTTGCATCATTCTTCATCTCGAAGATCGCCAAGATCCGCAAGGACATTAACTCCCACCCATCTTCTCTTCCCACTCCTTTACACCCCCTCTCCCTTCCCCCTCTCTCCTCGCCTCCTTCCCCCTAGCCTTCCTTGAGGAAGTCTCCACTCTGCTCTCTTCCTCAAACCCCTCCACCTGCCATCTTGACCCAATCCCCTCCTGCGTCCTGACCTCTATTGCTCTCACCGTTGCCCCCCCCCTTTTACATGTCTTTAATCTCTCCCTCTCCACTGGCTCCTTCCCCTCCGCTTTCAAGCATGCCACTGTTTCTCCCATCCTCAAAAAGCCCACCCTGCATCCATCCGACCCCTCTAGTTACTGGCCAGTCTCCCTCCTTCCCTCTGCCTCTAAGCTTCTGGAACATGTTGTCTACTCCCGCTGCCTGGACCTCCTCTCTGCCAACTCCTCCCTGGACCCTCTCCAATCTGGCTTCCGCCTCCTTCACTCCACGGAAACTGCCCTTGCCAAGATCACCAATTATCTACTTGTTGCTAAATCTAAGCGCCTCTACTCCATTCTTGTCCTCCTTGACCTCTCTGCTGCCTTTGACACTGTCGACCACTCACTTCTACTGAACTCGCTTCACTCCATGGACTTTTGCGGCTCTGTCCTTGAATGGTTCTCCTCCTACCTCTCTGACCGCTCCTTTAATGTGTCTCTTCCCAATTCCAGCTCCTCCTCCCTCCCCCTTTCAGTTGGGGTTCCCCAAGGCTCTGTCCTGGGCCATCTCCTCTTCTCTATCTACACCCTTTCCCTTGTCAAACTCATTACCTCCCACGGCTTCCAATATCATCTCTACGCCAACGACACTCAGCTCTATCTCTCTATCCCCTCTCTTTCCCCTTCTGTCCACTCACGCCTCATCAACTGTCTCGCTGACATCTCCGCCTGGATGTCCCAATGCCAGCTCAAGCTCAACATGGCCAACACTGAACTCCTTATTTTTCCTNCCATCCATCCTGTTCCCCAAGCCCATAGCTTGGGCTTCATCTTTGACACTCATCTTTCCTTTAAGCCTTACATTTACTCTGTTGCCAAATCCTGCCGCTTTGCCCTCCATAACATCGCTCGGATCCGCCCCTTTATCTCTATCTCCTTTGCCAAAACTCTTGTTCATGCCATGGTCATTTCTTGCCTCGACTACTACAACCTTCTCCTTGCTGGCCTCCCTCGCTCTCACCTGTCCCCCCTTATCACCATCCAAAACTCCGCTGCCAAGGTCATCCACTCAGCCCATCGCTTTGACCACATGCAGCCTCTCCTCTCCTCTCTCCACTGGCTCCCCCTTCCTGAACGTATCTGGTTTAAACTCCTGGTATTCACCTTTAAAACACTTCACAGCCAAGCTCCCCGCTACCTCTCAGCCCTAATCTCCTTACACACTCCTGCACGTGCCCTCCACTCCTCCTCTGTCCCCTCCCTCACTCTCCCTCATCTACCATGCTACCCCTAACCACCTTTGTCCCTTCTCCCTCACTGCCCCCCATGCCTGGAACTCCCTCCCTACCCACATCTACCTCACCTCCTCCCTCCACACCTTCAAATTCCTCCTCAAGACCCACTTCTTCTGTGCCACCTTTCCCAATGCCTGCTAGTTGCTTTCCTCCAATTACTTACGGTCTGCCCTCCTTTGCAAACTCCTGCCTAACTGTAACCAAGCCAAGCATGTGCATCTGAGGCTTCGTAGCCACTTGCATGTTTGTTTGCTTCTCCCTTGTCTTCCCTTTGTCCCCTCTCCTTGTCGCCCCTCCTTGTCTTTTTGGATTGTAAGCCATAGGCAGGGACCACGTCTTTATTTTTATTCTGTAAGCCACCAGGTACATGGCTGGTGCTATACAAATGTTTATTTATTATTAATTAATTATTGTTATTATTAATAATAATAAGAACAAGAACAACATAAGATAATCCCTTATTGGCTCTTTCCTAAGCAGATGCTTCCAGCTTCCCAGTAACAAGCAGGGTTGGGGTAGACAGAGCACAGAATGAGGATACATGATTGACATTTCTGTTGGCCAACTGGCATCACAAACCCATCTTGTGCCACTGTGACAAACATAAGAGAATCCATGGGTGAGGCTCATTCTCTGGAGATGCTTCCCAGGCTTCCAACTTGCCAGTACCCAATAAATGCAATCTGGGAGGTTTGGGGTAGGCATTAAGGAGTAAATATATAAGCTTCTGCAAAGCTGCACAGCCTCCACCATGGCTAGATCTTGTGTGGCTTGTAGGATGGCTCAGTGGTCTGTGTGTGTGACTGCATGTGCTACAGTCTTCAATCTCTTTGCCAGTGCTCATAAAAGCAGAACTCTCTACCTACTCTTCCCCACATATACCCCCACAGACTTAGGGGTACCAATGACTGAAGCCCGTGCCCGTGTTACTGCCTCTGGGACTTGCTCTTCCTCTGCTCTGCCCACCTCCTCCTGTCTTCTTCACTGTCTCTACAAATGCTCCAGAAAGCAGATCTTGCATCTTGTAAAACCTTTTATAATTTAAACAGAGACAACACCTGCAAGTGACTTAAGGAAATTTGCAACTTCTGTTAAAATAACGGAATGTACATTACTTATACAGTTAAGACCCTTTATCCAATCTTTCCAAAATTTGGTAAGGATGATCCCTAGGGTGTGTGGAACAACTTGTCCCAATTTTATCCAAAGTGAATGGGGAAAAAAAAGATGATAAAGCTGGAAATGTGTGTAGAAACCATGACATGATTAAAGTGCTTATTAAATCAGGACTGTTTATCCAATGTTCCTTAAATTTGGCAGGGATAATCCCTTTTATGAGGGATACAAAAATTCCAAATAACATTCAAATTGGATAAAAAATGAAAAAGTTACAGCTTGAAATCATTTCCTATTAATACCAATGGAAAATGAAAGTGAAACTTAAAACAAAATGAAAATTCTCGATAACAAAAAACAAAATTATAATAGCAAAAATGAAAAATGAAACACCTCTAGTTTACACTCTTAGTGATACTAAAATGAAAACTTTCTTCAAAAATAACTTGTATTCATATAAACATCTCTTATTTGAAAGGTTCAGCAAGAATTTTGCAAATTTAACTAGTAGAAAATAACAGCTAAATCTTTTCCCAGATTCTTGAGAGTCATTGCAAGGCTTTGAAGGCTGCCAGTGCCAACAGTACCTCTGACATCAGAACCATCCTCTCATTTCAGCACAAGATGGCTAAGAATGTCATAGAATAAACTACAGAGTAACCCTTACTGTGTCTCAGAACTGGAGTTGTTTTGCAACCTCATCTGCTATGTATTACATACCAAAGCATAATAATTCCCCCAACAGAAATCTGCAATGCATTAAAGCTGTCACATTTCTGTCACTCTTTTTATAAATAGGGAAAAAGGCTAGGTTTCCCAGCTGAACTGGTCAAACTGGATTGGGCCTTTTTCTCCTAAATATATAAATGGAGTTTTACACTTACTTTGAAGTCCGGCTAACAAAGAAAGTATTGTAGTAGACAATATATTTATAAATAAGGGAACATGAGACTTTTGGATTATAAAAATATATGCAAAGTTTACTTAAATATAAATAGAAAATATCAGTAGCTTACATAGAATGGTTTTAATAGCCAATCAAAGTTACATGATCTTAAAACATTTCTATCTTAAGAAAAAGCTTGTAAAAGCTTAACATATGCACAATTCATTGGCTCAAAGATATCAAGAAGTTATACATACAATGTATTCCCAGATCTTCCCTTAGTCTGCCAGTGAGAAAGAAATCCAATGGTATTTGGGATTTTCGATCTAAAGATCATTTCTCTGTGTGTCCCCTTATAAGGCTAGCTTGAAATGGGAGGTTCAGTTTCTCAAACTGTCACACTGACATCAGATATGCGTAAGTCAGTAAGGAGATACACTGGATTCTAATTGGCTCTCTTCAAGAAACCAATCAAAGTTTGACTTTCTTCAAGTTTCAAAATGAATAGAAGCTTTTGTATTTTTTATCAGAGATAATTGTCAGATTACAGAGAAAATAACCAGATCTGTTAGCTATTTCAATATTTATCTTCAACCATTAATTAGATAGATATGTTAGTTAGAAAAAACTAACTTAAATCATTCATTTGTTTGAGATGATCTGAAGCTGGTATCATCCTTCATTTGGAAGGGTGTGATAAACTCCAGATTCCTAGAGATAGCAAACAGGGGCCTCTTTATGACTTAGCTTAGACCAGAGGGAGAGTTAGAGATATGCCTGTTTTATGGCTTATCCATTTGGTGGTTTCCTTAGCAAACAGTCAAAAGTTCCTTTGGGAAGCTTTAGAAAAACTTCTATTGGAATGTGGTTGGATGGGGCCCTATTTGGACCTTGCTAGTCACAGAAGCTGATTTTAAAATTCAATGCTGTAAAGCACAATTAGCTTACATTAAAACAGAAAGTTAACATATAAAAACTCAAAGTTAATACATTTAAAACACAGATGGCCAAAATATATAGGCTTATAACTGGAAATACATGACAGAGCCATTAAGGTGATAGTTTAGGGAACACTTTGGGAGATTTGAGAATTAGACCCTGATCCCAAGTCTGCACATGAGATACATGGACTGTACTGAAAGTGTATGTGTGCACATATTGTGTACGCACATAGTGCTCCTGACAGAGTCTGACTGCACCACCTCCTGAGTCTGCCACTGCAGCCCCTGTCCCTGGGAGAGGGAGGGCTGTGGGGAAAAACTCTGGAAGCAGCACGGTCAGACTCAAGTGGAAGTACCATGTGTGTGCACAGTGGTTGTGTGCATGAGGACCTAGGATCAGTGCCTTAAGTTGCACTCTAGAGTTGCTGACCTATATGGGAGATATCGACTTACCCATCTGAAGTCAATGACAAGACTCTAAATTATTAATTTCATCAACAGAGTAAAGCGGAGGTGTAGGTCCATAGCTACAAGCTGGATTCCTAAACTATCACCTTCAATGGCCCTACTACTACTAATAATAATTTCTGTAGTGCTACTAGGCATACACAGTGGTAGGGCTGAAACTCACCTCTATGCTCTCGTCAGTTCTTGGTGAGAATTCGAGGGGGTGGGCAGGGGTTGTAGTCACAGGTGGGGGGGCCCTCGCAAATTTTCAAGAGGGGGCAAAGGGGGCTGACGGAAGAGGGACCCTGGAGGTGAGCAGAGGGAAAAGACAAGCCCCCTGAGTACCAAGAGGGGGGTCAGGTAGGGTTTACTTACCATCCAGGGTCCATTCGCACTGCTGTTGGACACTTCCCGGTTCTTCTTTTAAAGAGGAAAAAAATAATAGTTCGAGCATGCACAGAATGCTGCTTGGCCCCGGGTGCCTTTTTAAAGATGGCACCGCAGGGGCCGAGCATGTGCAGAAGAGCTGCTTGGCCCTCAGGCACCATATTTGAAAAGGGTGCTCAGGGCCAAGCAGCACTCTGCGCATTCTCTAGCTCTGGGTTTTTGTTTTTGTTTTTTTTAAAAAAAAGAAGAGCCAGGAAGCAGCCCAGCGGTGGTGTGGAGCAGAGTGGGGGGTTGGGACCCCCAAGACAGACCCTGGATGGTAAGTAAACTCTGCTTGACCACCAGGGGTCTTGTCTTTTCCCCCTGCTCGCCTCTGGGTGGCCACCTGCCAGCCCTCTTTGCCCCCTCTCAAGAATTTGCGAGAACCTGAGATAGGGGGGTGAGAAGACCCAAGTTCTTGCCCTCCTACCTCGAATCTCATACATTTCTCATGATATTTTTTTTCTCCAGCTCGTTTCACCCCCTACCCAAATGTATTGTAACATTTGGACCCACATAGAGATGGGGCCCCATATTGCCTTATTGAATTTAATGGGAGAATGGAAAAATAATGCTAAAACCCCTGTGCCCACGAGTGGGAGATTCACATGTTTGTACTAATGTGTGTTAAGCTCATGTTAGTCCCCACCCCTTACTAAACGTGGGCAAGCACTCTTACCTCTGATATGGAGGGTCAATACAAAGCTTATCTTACCATTTATACCTTTCATAAGAGCTACTATGCATGAGTGGCTACACACACCATGGGTGTTAACAAACGTGACGGTGGCCCACTTGGACCTGCTTTAGCCCACAGGCCACCATCACATTTGTTTCGGGAAATTCAGATGTTTGCACTGGTGTTTCCCCAGGCATGTTGGCAGCTAACCTTTGATGCCAGAGACCCTCAGAGTCACAGCCTGGGCTAGTCGCCAACATGCCTGGGAAACAGCCTGCCTGACCAGGCCACAACAGGCTGTCACATGTGGTAGCCTGCTGTTCTTGGCCTGGTCCAGAGTGGCCACTGATGGGCAGCTGTCATTGGCCGCCATGGCTGCCCATGATGGGGGGGCGGGCCTCATCGCACAGCACGAGGACAGGGATGGGGCCAGTTGGCCGCATGTTTGTGTGGCTCCCCCCCGCCTGTCCGTGTGAACGTTTAGTCTGTGTCTGGACTCAATCCTGACCTTATTGAAAACAGCTTCCCAGTCAGAATCATGGTGTGATGACAGCGCTCCACCATTACGTATGTTTCCATCCTATAATCACCAAAAGAGTTCCATCTCTGCATAGTCATTCTAGAAAATCGCTATGGATACTTTAATGGACATCACAGATCTACTTCTACATGGCTCCCATACTCAGTGGAACTGGCACTGAGGAGCTACAGCCAGTTTCTGTCCATACATGGAAATAATAGCATAGGCCTTCTGATTTTGGGTTTGTGCTTCCCTTACTCTTCCCAGCAATATCATTATATTGTGTTTTATGCAGGTAAAATGGAGTTCACCCATATTAATAAATGAAATCTTCAAAGTCAGTTATTACAGTCTTAAGAATATTAATATTTCTGTTTTTGTTTGTTTTGAAAACAATTGTGGTAATATGGCAAATAAAGAAAACTATCATGCAGCTGTCTTTTCACGTTGAGAGAATGGTGCTCCTATGAATCCAGTTCAAAAAGCATTGAGTTTGTTAGTCATTAATAAGGTCCTTCACAAGAGACGTGATGGAACTAAGTAGTCATGGGATAAAGGAAGTGTTCTATTATGGATCAGTAACTGGTTAAAAGATAGCAAACAAAGTGAAGGACTAAATGGTCAGTTTTCAAAATGAAGAGAAATAAATGGTGAAGTGTTCCAGGGTCTGTACTGGGACTGGTGTTGTTTAATGTATTCATTAATGATCTGGAAAAGGGAGTAAGGATTGACATAATCAAATTTGCACATGACACAAGGTTATTCAAGATAGCGTGACAACAAATTAAGCAGTAGTCCACAAGTCCCTTTGGTGGCTGCCAGATGTTCACCCATTTCTGCCTCATGGCAGGTGGCCGGCTGGGATGCATCATCCAGAGAAGGTTGGCAACACAGCCCGAGCTAAGGCTCACCCAGCCGGGCTAATTCAGGCTGACGTGCACCCTCCTGTCTGTGAGGCAAGTTTCAAGGATTGGGCCCGGGGGATTGTGTTCACCTGGCATGCCAAACAGTTGATCGAGGGGGCCTGGAGGACTGCAATCCTCCAGTTCCCCCCAATCAGCTGTTCGGTGCGCACACACCCAGACTGGGAGAGTTCACTCTTTTGGGCCCCCTCGATCAGATGTTTGGCATATACACCCGGGCCAGGTGAGTGCACTCTTCTGCCTCCTCCCCCGTTCAGCTCTTTGGCAGCAACTCTTCCTGGGAGCCTGATCCTGGTGGATAGCAGGGGTCTGGGAGTCCTGTCCCATGTGGATGACTCCTTGGCTGATCGATGGTGTGGAGAGACTTGTGACGGAAGCACTCCACCCGAATTTCCAGGGGGAGCTGCATGTTTGAACTGCCATCTCCACTGACCTGAGCAGTGGCAGCTGCAGTGGCCCTCCTCGGGACAGCCAGGGGATCCAGCTCACCCCCGTCTCGTTTGTTTTCACCCATGGCTAAGATGGGGCATGCTATGAGGAACACTTACACGATGATCTTGCAAAGCTGAGTGACTGGGAAACTGAATGGCAAATGAAATTCAGTGCTGACAAGCACAAAGTGATGCACATGTGGGGACAAAAAATCTTAACTAGACGTCCACAATGCTGGGTTCTAAGTTATGAGTTGCCACTCAGGAAAAGGAGCTTGAGTCATTATGGACAATTCACCTAAGTGTACAGCAGTGGTAAAAAGGCAAACAGAATGTTAGGAATTATTTGGAAAGGAATAGAGAATAAAACAGAAAATCTAATGTTGCTATATAAATCTGTGGTGCAACTACACCTGTGCAGTTCTACACCTGTGCAAATAATGTTCAGTTCTGGATGCCCCTTCTCCAATATATAGTGGAACAGGAAAAGGTCCAGAGAAAGTTAGCAAAAATGATTAAGGGTATGGACGGCTTCCATACAAGGAGAAGCTCAATAGGTTAGGGCTTTTCAGCTTAGAAAAGATATGACTAAGAGGGGGTACTATGATAGAAATGTATAATATAATGAGGTGTGGAACAAGTAAATAGGGAGTTGTCATTTACCCTTTCAAGCAGTACTAGAATTAGGGGGCACTCCATGAATTTAACTGGCAGCAAATTTAATACAAATAAGAAAGTATTTTTTCATCCAATGCACAATTAAACTTATGGAACTTGTTGCCAGAGGATGTGGTCAAGGCTAACAGCATAGTTGGGTTTAAAAAAGGATTGGATGAGTTCTTGGAGGATAGGTCCATTCACAGATGTTGGCCAAGTAGATTGGAGGGCGTAACCTCTATCAAGAGCTGGGAGTGAATGGCAGAGAACGGATCACTCCAGTATGACCTGTTTCTGTGAAGCAACTGATGCTGGCTACTGTCAGAGATGGGATGCTAGGCTCAATGGACTATTGGTCTGATCCAATATGGCTGCTCTTATGTTCTTATGTTGTTATTTGTGCAGACGAATCCTGACGTTTCCAATATTTATCAATAGATGGAGGCAAAGTAGGTCAAATTACATCTTTTATTGGACCAACTTCAGTTGGGTGAGGGTGTGCAAGCTTTTGAGCCATACCTGTTATCTGATAAAGAGACCTGTAAGTCAGAACAATTTAGCAAGGCACTTGAGTTCCAGCAGGGCTAATACAGAGTTTTCAATAAATACCAGGTCAAAAGAATGTGGAAGAGCCTAATTTTAAACAAGATAAAAATTTTAGATATTGTTATTACTTCAGTAAGTGCTGATAATACCAATGCAGATATTTGAGTTTTAGGAAATTATGGTTTATCCATATTTTGAGTAAGAAATAATGATCTTAACTACTTGGCAAAGGTGACTTTCCACTAGTTACCACTGTATCGTTTCTGTAATTGATCAGTTTGTAAGACTATACTCGGAGGTCTCTCCTTCTCCCATCAGCCCCGCGCTGAAGGCTGGGGTGGTGGCTTAGGCCTCCTCCTTGCCTCTTCCTGTCAGTTTCAACCCCTCCCCTCTCCCCCCTCTCTCTCCTTCCCCTCCTTTGAGGCTCACTCCATACACCTCTACTCCCCTCTCCAGCGCCCGTGTTGCGGTTATCTACCGCCCCCCCCCCCCCCCCC
>QEPC01012913.1:8703937-8723415 GCA_003113815.1 Sphenodon punctatus
CTCTCCCTCCCCCCCACCTCTCTCCTGTTCTCCTTCCCTCCCACCTCCCTTGAGGAAATCTCCTCCTTGCGTTCCTCCTCCAATCACTCCACTTGCTCCCTGGACCCTATTCCTTCCCACCTCCTAACCTCCATTGCTTCCACTGTCGCCCCTCCCCTCCTGCACATCATCAACCTCTCCATCTCAACCGGCTTCTTCCCCTCTGCCTTTAAACACACCACTGTCTCCCCCATTTTCAAAAAATCCACTCTGGATCCCTCTGAACCCTTTAATTACTGTCCTGTCTCGCTCCTCCATTTTGCTTCCAAGCTCCTTGAATGCGTTGTCGACTCCCGTTGCCTCGACCTCCTCTCCGCAAACCCCTCCCTTGACCCCCTCCAATCTGGCTTCCTCCCCCTTCACTCCACTGAAACTGCTCTGGCTAAGATCACCAATGATCTTCTTGTGGCTAAAATCCAACCGCCTTTACTCTATTCTTGTCCTCCTTGATCTCTCTGCTGCCTTCAACACTGTTGACTACTCATTCCTGCTTGAATCGGTTCACTCCCTGGGATTCCAGGACTCTGTCCTTGACTGGTTCTCCTCCTACCTTTCTGACCACTCCTTCAATGTATCTCTTCCTAACTCCTCCCCCTCCTCCTTCCTATCGCTCTCAGGGCTCCCCAAGGCTCTGTCCTTGGCCCTCTCCTCTTCTCTATCTACCCATTCCCTAGGCAAACTCATTGCCTCCCACGGTTTCCAATACCACCTGTATGCTGATGATGCTGAACTCTCTCTCTCCACTCCTTCCCTCTCCCCCTCTGTTCAAGTTCGTCTCACCAACTGTCTCTCCAATATCTCCACCTGGATGTCTCAACGTCAACTCAAACTGAACATGGCAAAAACTGAACTCCTGATCTTCCCTCCCAATCCTTCCTCTCCCTCTTCCCTGTCAATTGCCATTGATGGGGTCTCCATCCTCCCTGTCCCCCAAGTCCATAGCTTGGGCTTCATCTTTGACTAGCACTTTACCTTCAAACCTCTTCACAACCTTGCTCCCCCCTACTTCTCAGCCCTAATCTCCCTCCGAACCCGTTTGAGCACTCCGCTCCTCCTCCACCCCCTCCCTCACCCTCCCACGCCTCCCCTGTTCCCCCAGCTGCCTTCGTTCCTTCTCCCTCGCTGCCCCGCACTCCTAGAACTCCCTTCCTGCCCACATCCGCCTTGCCCCCTCCCTTCATACCTTCAAGTCCCTCCTCAAAACCCACCTCTCCCGCTCTGCCCTTTGTAACTCCTGCTAATCATCCCCACCCAGGATTATCCCCCACCTGTTATCTGCAAACTCCTATTGTACTGTAACCAAGCCAAGAACGTGTACCTGGGTTCTCGCATCCTCATGATTGTTGCATCCCTTGTCTCTCCCTCTATTCCCCCTTCCCAGTCTCCCCTCCCCATGTCTTTTAGATTGTAAGCTCTCAGGCAGGGACTGTGTCTATCTTATTGTCTGTAAAGCACCAGGTACATCACTTGTGTTATATAAATGTTTATAATAATAATAATAATAATAATAATAATAATAATTTGAGCCAATTTAGATTAGCATTTTAAGTTTTATTCTTTCCATGATACATTGGATCAGATATCCTCCCCCCTCAATAAGTTATGGGATCATGATCTTAATAGAAAGAACTGTGAAATACTGTCTTTTCTTCTTTGTTATGTTTTTCTAGACAAAACATAGGAATTTGTTTTTCCTGTTTGTGTACAAACTCTTTTCTGTGCTGGATATCTAATTTGGAGCACTCCCAGAATAAGTTAATGGTATGTGAGATTTGTGATGGCCATGCACTTAAACGTTCTGCAGTCCTTTTCTCTTGAACTTCATTCTCTGAAAATACTCAGTGGTGATAGGTTGAAGTGGATTGGACTAGAGTGTTTGTGACATTAAAAGCTGGAGGGTTTTAAGCCCACTAGTCTCCAGAGTTTTTTGTATTCTAACAGAGTTAACAGGCTATAGAGGAATGAAAGATGGTGAAGAAATACATTCTCAAACTGTTTCCAGAAATCAAAGAATAGCTATGGTTGAGGCTCCAAAATGAACAGTTTTACATGGGAAGAAGCTTGTATGTTAACTGCAGCTGTATTTGTAAAAAGAGAATGTTTTCTTGCTCTACCCATTCACAAGAAAATCGTGAATTTATAAACCTGCATCTGGACACATTTCAGGTGCCCAGGTGCAACCTCCTCTTGTAATTAGAAGACAAATTAGCTGATATGAACTCGAGATAGCTTATGTTTTAAGTTACACAACAGGTTTAAAGAGAGAAAGGGTGAGAAGTTAATCATTGAACATATTCCGTAAATTACCACTTCCAGGATAACCTGTTGTTGGAAAAGGTACTGTTACATGATAGAATTCTGTGCCTAGTCTGAATTCCCCCCTTTTCATTAACTTATTTTATTTATTTATTTATTTATTTATTTAAATAGATTTCTTAGCCGCCCCCTCCTACAACAAATCTAAAACACAAAAATACAACAAAACATAATAACAACCAAAATATAACATATAAACAATAAAATATAAAATCTATAAAACTGACTCAGGCGGAGCCATAAAATAAGCCTCCCCCTACCAACCCATCACCCGTCTCCCTCACCAAAAGCCTGGTGGAACAGCCAGGTCTTATACTGTCTTCAGAAAGAGGGAAGCTCTGGGACTAGGCAGACCTCCGTCAAGAGGGAGTTCCACAGCTGCGGTGCAGCGCTGAGAACGCCCCCCCACCCACCCCTCGTTGCCACCCAGGATACCCGGGGAACTCCAAGGGAGGCATGCCCAGCCAACTGCAGGGGTCTGTCTAGAACCCAGGGGATGAGGCGATCCCACAGATAAGCGGGACCCAGGCCATTTAGGGCTTTATAGGTCAATACCAACACCTGAATCAGGCCTGAAAGGCTATAGGCAGCCAGTGCAAAGAACAGAGCACTGGTGTAATGTACTTACGGCAATCCACCACATTCTGCATCAGCTGCAGTTTCCAAACTGTCACCAAAGGTAGCCCTATGTAGAGCACGTTGCAATAGTCCAGTCTTGAGGTGATGAAAGCATCGATGATGGTGACCAGATCCACATCTGAGACATACAGCCAAAGCTGACGCACCAGTTGTGATTGGTGGAAAGTTCCCTTTGCCACAGCCACCACCTGGGCATCCAGGTGGAACTGTGAGTCCAGGAGCACCCTCAGACTATGGACTTGAGGGACCAATGGTAGGCAAACCCCGTCAATGATGGGGACTACCACTCCCTCAGCCCTACCCACCAGCATCACCTCCATCGTGTCGGAATTCAGCTTTAGATGGCTCGCTCTCATCCAGTCCTCCACAGCCACCAAAAAGGTAAGCACCCAGACTTCCAGGTCTGGGTAAACTGAAAAAGACAGGTAAAGTTGGGTGTCATCAGCATACTGTTTTCTGGATCCCTCACAGTCTGGCTTTTGTCTGGGGTTTGCCACTGAGACTGCGCTTGTGGCCTTGGTCGATGACCTTCACCATGAATTGGACCAGGGTTGTTTGACCTTGTTGATCCTGTTAGATCTTTGAGCTGTATTTGATACCGTTGACCATGAGATGTTGGTGGTGCACTTGTGGGACAGAGATGGGGTGGGAGAAACTGTTGTAGAATGGTTCCGCTCTTTCCTGGCCGGAAGTACTCAACGTGTGGTGCTGGTGAGTGTTCATCATCCCCCGGGAAACTCACATGTGGAGTCCTGCAAGGCTCTATTTTGTCTCCTTGGGCATGCATACTGATGACACCACACACAAATCCTTCGAATGACCTTGCCCAAAGGTTGCATGTACACATTGAACAAGAGGGGACAAAATAGAGTCTCGGTGCCAAAACCCGGACCAAAGTCAGACTGCAAGGGATCCAGAAAGCTGATGTGGTCCAGATAACCCCAAAGCTGCTGAGCCACTACCCACTCAGTAACTTTCCCTAAAATGGGAAGGTTAGAGACAAGCTGATAGCTGGCGAGAGAGTCAACGTCCAATGATGGTTTCTTGAGCAGAGGCCATCACTGCCTCCTTGATGCAGTCTGGCACTCTGTCCTCCCTAAGGGAGGTGTTGAACCCCCCAGCCAACAATGGCCCCAGCGTCTCCTGGCTGGTCTTAACCAGCCAAGACGGGCACGGGTCAAGCTCACAAAAAGTGGCCCTCACAGCATCCAGGACATCCCTCGTATCAGCGAGCGACACCAACTGAAACTGATCCCATAAAACAGGACAAGACGGGGCTTCCATTACCTTTGGTTCTCCTATTGCCCCAAGTGCAGCGTCAAAATCATGATGAATTTGAGTGATTTTATCTTCAGAGAAGTCAACAAAAGTGACACAGTGAGCACTGAAATACTTCAGTTCCAGGCAGAGGGAGGCTGGACTGACCAGCCCCCTCACAACCCAGAAAAGCTCAGCTGGACACGACTTTGCAGATGCTATGAAGGCAGCAAAGAATTCCTTCTTTGCTGCCCTCACAGCAATGGTATAGGCATGTAAACTGGCTCTATGCCACAATCGGTCAGCTTCAGCACGAGAGCAGCACCATCATCACTCCAACCGCCGCCCTTCTTGCTTCATCCACTGCAGGTCCTCTGTAAACCAGCCTAATCACCCATTAAAATGTATTTAAGGTAAAAAAAACCACTTTGTTTATTTTTGGTAACAAAAATAAAATAACTAAGATTCAAATTCTAGGACAGAGTTGGTCAAATGGTGGTTCAGAAGCTGCACGCGGCTCTAGGATACTGTACTGCAGCTCTTGCCAGAAGTGGCTACCTAGGGCCATGTCCATGCCGCTCCCTCCAGAGCAAGAGAAACTGAGCCACCATTTCAGTCTTACACACATCTAGTCCCCAATGGCAGCCATGTATTCAGTAAGCATTGAGAATACAGGATATGGATAGGATTAAAAAAAACAGAGTTGGTTGTCACAAGCATATTGATGTCACCACACCCTAAGTCTATGCTGGCTCTTTCCCAGTGGCCACATATATGATTGAACAGGAGGGAGACCAGATGGAACCCTATGGGACAGGACAAATCATGGGGAAATGACAAGAAATCAACCCCCCCCCCCCATGGAGTCCTCCCTGACAGGAATGAATGGAACCACTCCAAAAGCTGTCCTGTAGACCCTACGGATCCTGTAGTCATGTCACCTCATGATTAGCTCAGTCAATGGCTGCTGAAAGGCCTAATATAAACCAATCAAAGTACTGATTCTCCCAGCAGAGCTCATCATCCACAGCCCAGTATAGTCTCAGTACTATACCCTGGACAGAAGTAGGATTCACATGGGTCCAGAAATCTGATCACATCAAGAAGAGCCTGAAGCTCCTGGGAAACCATGCATTTGAAACCTTTCTTAGAAAGAGGAGGTTAGATATGTGGCAATGGCTGGCCATGGAGTCAGCATCAAGTGATGGGTTCTTGAGCAGGCACTGGCAACTGCCATTTTGAGTATCTGGCAACCTGTCCTCCCAAAGAAAGGTTAAGGTGTGGATAGCCTTGTCCAGCAATGGTCTGAGTGCCTCCAGCTGGCTTTCATCAACCAGGATGGGCATGGATCTAATTCTCAACTGGCCACCCACACTGCTCCAAGCACATTCTCTGCATCAATGGAAAACAACTAAGACTGAAACGAGATCTTGGTAAACTGTGTAATCTCATTGAAATCCCAGTGCTCATTTGGGACAAACCAAGCACCTGGATGTGCTCGCCAACTTCTTGGTGAGCAGAAAATTAGTTAATAAAAAACCTAACAAGCACCAGCTGGGATCACTTGGAAGAAGAGTGCTTTCAAGTGCTCTCAGCCAGTTCTTGTCAATTTCAAAGCCCAGTTCACCACCACCACCACCAAACAACTGTTTGCCAGGGTGGTGGGATGCACACAGCCACCGATCCCGGCACCTGGATTCCTGGGCTGACTCACCTCACTGCCAGGCTCGGGCTGCTACTGTCCTGGTTGCTGATGGCTGCTCCCAGCTCCCTTCTTCTGTCCTGGCCATGAGCTGCACAGCTGAACCTGCGGACTTCCCAGCTCAGCTATTTCTGAGCAGGGAGGAGCACGGAGAGGCTTCTTCCCACTTGTGTGAAACCCTCCTAATGGATCCCCATTCCCAGGGGGACCGATATCAGAGGTGCTCATGCATCTAACTGAAGTTGATCCAAACAAATGGGACAAAACTGACCTTCCACAGCCCCAAACTCTGACTCTGCACCAAAAGTATTAGCAAATATGATTTTGTCTATAAAATAGGTGGCAAATTTATCACAGCCAGCAGGAGAGGATTCAAACTCTGAACTAATATGTAATTGTTGATGTTTAAAATTGCTTTTCTTATTTTAAAAAATGATCAAGCAACAAACAAAGAAAATCTTTCTCCCTCTCATAGCAGTGGTGAAACTCTGACTGTAACTTGAGGAAGATCTGGCCTATACTGAAAAATAAGATTAAGCAACATCATTTCAGCAATGATTTGGCTGAAACAGAAATACATTGGGTTCTTCTGTGCAGAACATATGTCATAAATAATAGACACACGATATGAAAATGACTCAACAAGTGGAAATTATATTTTCCATAGTAACACAGAATTCTGTCTTTGGAGTCACATATTGGGCATTGCCCAACACCAGTTAGCGAGTAGATTCTGTTACTCTGGTATATCTGGTAATCTGCCTATACAACCAGATTAATTGCATAATTCATGGGCCCTTTTTAAACAGACCCGGGAGGCGCTGCAGTGGGGGATGGGTGGAGGCGACTGCAGGTGCGCGGTGCATGTGTAGTCTGTCACATGGACACACACCCATCTCCACACATGGAGGCATCTCTGTTTTCTCCAATGCCTCTGTGTGTGGGCGATGGGTGGAGTGTGGGAGCGCGTACCCACCTCCACCCGTCCCCACTGGCAGTCACATGGATGCCCCCCCCTCGCCCAACCAGTCACCCACGTGGGAAAGGGGGGGGGCATGTCTTGTATGAAAAGGGCCATGGTCGCTGGTCTGATTCTCCTGCACCTTTTGTAGTCCCTTTATACCAGGTAAACTTGGGTGCAGAACATAACCGTTCTGATGGTCCTGCGGATGGACTGCTTGGCAAAGTATATTATTATTTTTCTTCTTAGTCAAATAATATTATTAGGCACAAAGTGAAGTTTCCTGGTTCCCCCGTGTTGTACAGTCAGTAGTGGTATAGTGTTAAGTTACATAAAAAGAAGACCATACATTTATTTACATATCTGCTTTTTCACAAATACATCCCCTGCACATCTTTTAAGTTCTGCATATAGAAGAACAATTGGTTTTAGTGGGACTTGCAGAAGAGATCATTGTATATGCTGTGTGTGCACATTCGCTTCTTTCTAGTTTTCCTCCTGTTCTAAGTTCCACTTTGACAATCCCAGCTAGCAATAGCCCAGTGTCTCTTAGTCTCCATGCTATAACAAGTATGCTCACACTGAAAAAACAGTATGCATTAATGTGAGTTAAAGTTGTCTTGACAGTACCCCCCCTTTCTTTCCACACATTTCATTCTCCTCCTTCCCCCTGCCCCACAAAACCCACAAAAATGTGCTCTCAGCAAAGATCAGTTAAATCAAGATAAAGCATAGTAGATGAAATTATTGTATTAACAATTCTTTGCTTCTATTATTCCACCATAATATGACTATTGGTTCCAGTAGATTGAGAAGTGAAGCCGTGATATATAGTTATCAATTTTCTCTCTTTCTCATCATTTTTCTTCTAGGTAAAAAAGTCTCCCTTTCAGGATTTGTGATCCAGGCTGCTCTTTCTGAAGAATAACATTTATCAATTTCTGTGTAGGCTGGCTTGTTTTCTTGAAATTTGCAAAAATTAATGTAATGTCTATTAACTGTCACTGCTGCTGCCCTACAACTGCCTTTTTTTTTCAGAATGCAGAAAATCAAAATTAAGAAATCAAAATTAAGAAAATCAAAAAGCTGTTGGAGGAATGGTTAAGTTGTAGCATTAACCAGGCATCTCCCATCATGCTTTTATCACATATCAATTTCTGGATTGATGGGAATAATTTTTTAAACAACTAAATGTGTATTTTCCAGAGAAGATTAAACAAGATTTTGCAAATTCAAGTAATCTTGTTGAAATCCCGGTTCTCGATACCAGCTTAGATGAATCAAGAACTTCCCGATGCTTGGGAATGTCTTGATTGAGATTTTCGTTGTACTGATAATTTGATTTCTTTGGATCCCATAATGAAGCTTACTGCTTTGTCGTACCATTTACCACTTTGCCATAATGCTCTAATTTTGACGTAATGCTGATGTCAGTTGTCACTGCATTCTTTTCTTCCTTTTTTGGTCAACACACCGGAGGGGACAATTCTGATTGACAAGGCAACCAATTCTGTTTGCCAGAGGCCAATTCAAAGTTGCAGGGCATGGGACAATTCTGATCAGTTTGCAGGGGCCAATAAAAGCCTTTGCAGTGCCATTTCTCCCCTCTTTTGCTGACTTGGAAGCAGTTGCTAGAAGTATGCATGGTATGCACAAGTCTTTGTGGTATATAACATGGAACTTCTACATAGTATTTCTATTAGGAATGGGCGAAGTGACGAACGCAGTTCGGAAGTTCGGACCGAACTCGACCAGTGCGGTCGACCGAACCAAACCTCCTAATCGAACTTGATTTTCGAACCGAACCGAATTTTCAAACTCGGTTCTGTTCACCCATCCCTATAAGATAACATTCCGTTTAGTTCAATGGGGATTGAATTTCTGAACTCTGTTCAGAAGTTTGGAGTTCGGACCGAACTCAAATAGTTCAGTCGACCAAACCAAACTTTCGAACTGAACTCAATTTTCGAACCGAACCGAATTTCCAAACTCAGTTCTGTTCGCCCATCCCTAATTTCTATGTTTCTCAAATTTTCATATTTTGCTAATCTCATCATGGGCATGGCTTTTTTTTTTTGCATAACAACATAAGTAGTGCCATACTGAGTCAGACCAATGGTCCATCAAGTCCAGCATCCTGTCCTCTGACAGCGGCCAGTGTTGATCGCATGGGAGAAGAACCAACAATCACAATGGGCAATCCATTCCCCATGCACTCCCAGCTCCCAACAGTAAGATGTTCATCCCGTAAGCTACTTGGTTAATAGCCATTAATGGACCTACTCTCCAATAACTTATCCAGTCCTTTTTAAAACCCAGCTATACTACTGGTCCTGACAACGTCCTCTGGCAACAAATTCCATAGGTTAATTATACATTGAGTGAAAACATACTTCCTTTTATTTGTGTTAAATCTGTTGGAAGCTGGTTTCATGGAGTGTCCCTTAATTGTAGTACTATTTGAGAGGGTAAATAACCATTCCCTATCTACTTGTTCCACACCACTCAAGATTTCATAAACCTCTCTCATGTCCCCTCTGTCTTCTCTTATCTAAGCTGAAGAGACCCAGCTTGTCAAGCCTCTCTTTGTACGGAAGCCGTTCCATACCCTTTATCATGCTCATTGCCCTTCTGTACCATTTCTAGTTTAGCTGTGCCATTTTTGAGATGGGGTGACCAGAACTGCCTACAATATTCCAGGTGTGGTCACACCATTGATTTGTATAGAGGCATTATGACATCCTCAGTTTTATTCTCTATCCCTTTGTGAATAACTCCTAACATCCTGTTTGCTTTTTTGACTGCTGCTGCACATTAGAGTGAGAATTTCAGTGTATTGTCCACAATCACTCTCAGATCCTTTTCCTGAGTGGTAACTTCTAGCTTAGTACCCAGCATTGTGTACTCATAGTTTGGATTATTTTTCCCTGTGTGCATCACTTTGCATTTGTCCATATTAAATCTCATCTGCCATTTAGATGCCCAGGCACCCAGTCTCATAAGATCCTGTTGCAGCTCCTCACAGTCTGCTCGTGTTTTAACTACCTTGAATAACTTGGTGTCATCTGCAAATTTGATCACCTCACTCTTAACACCCTTTTCCAGATAATTAATGAATCCATTAAAGAGCACCGGTCCCAGTACAGATCCCTGGGGCACACCACTTTATATCTCGCCATTGTGAAAACTGACCATTCAGTCCTGCTCTTTGCTTCCTATCCTTTAACCAGTTACCGATCCATAGTAAGACACTACCTCCTATCCCATGACTTTTTAATTTTCTCAAAGTCTTTTATGTGGGACCTTATCAAATGCTTTCTGGAAATCCAGGTACATTATATCTACCAGGTCTCCCTTGTCCACTTGCTTATTTACACCCTCAAAGAATTCCAACAGATTAGTGAGGCATGACTTACCTTTGCTAAATCCATGCTGACTCTTCCACGACCAGCGATTCTGTTCTTAATGATAGTTTCCATCATTTTCCCCAGCACATCGAGCTTACCGGTCTGTAGTTTCCAGGTTCACCTCTGGATCCCTTTTAAAGTATTGGGGTTACATTTGCCACCCGTCAGTCCTTCGGTACAATTGTAGATTTTAGCGATAGATTACAAATTACTTCAAGACAGAAGCAAAGAACTCATTCAGCTTCTCTGCAATGTCCTTTTCCTCCCTAAGCACCCCTTTCAGACTCATGTCATCTTACGGTCCAACTGACTCTCTATCAGGCTTCCTGCTTCTGATGTAGTTGAAAAGGTTTTTTATTATTAGTTTTAGCATCTTTAGCAAGTTGCTCCTCAAATTCCTTTTCGGCCTGCCTTATTAAGTTTTTACATCTACTTTGACAATGCTTATGCTCTTCCCTGTTTACCTAATTGGAACTATCTTTCCATTTTTTAAAGGATGTCCTTTTGGCTGCAATAGCCTCCTTCACCTCACCATTTAGCCACACAGGCAGACGTTTGGTCCTCTTCCTACCTTTCTTAATTTGTGGAATACATTTAATCTGAGCTTTCAAGAGGGTGTTTTTAAATAGTCTCCACGCTGCCTGTAGACATTTAATTCTAGCAACTGCTCATTTAAGTTTCCCTCTAACTAGTTTCCTCATTTTTACATAGTTCCCTTGTCTAAAGTTATATGTTACCGCAGTGGTTTTATTTGGCATTTTCCCTCCTGTGAGTATGTCAAATTTGATTATATTATGATCACTATTGCCCAGCGGCTCCAGCACTGTTACCCCTTGCACTAAATCCTGCACTCCACTTAGGACTAGACCCAGAGTGGCTCCTTCTCTTGTTGGTTCCAGGATGAGCTGCTCCAGGAAGCAGTCATTTATGACATCTAGGAATTTTATCTCTGCATCCTGCCCCGAGGAGATATCCGCCCTGTCAATATTCACCCATGTCTGCCCCCGGAAGGGTGTGGAACCTATTAGGATGGTCCGCCCCTGGAGGCTGTTGGACCCAGGGCAGTTTCTAGGCACTCTGGGGGAGTTACCCACATCGATGACCTTGTCAAGCTATGGAACACCTTGCTGAAGGAGGCCATCGATCAAACAGCTCCCAGGAGTCTGTTGCCCAGGCGGAGGCTCCACAGACCTCCTTGGTTCTCCGAGGAACTGCAGATGCTGAAGTAAGAGGGGCGACGGTTGGAACAATGGTGGCGTTGTTCTTGGGCTGAAGCCAACAGATTGCGGCATAGAGCTAGTTTACAAGCCTTTGCTGTGGCTATGCAGGCAGCAAAGAGGGAATTCTTTGCTGCCCTCATAGCATCTGCTAAATCCCATCCAGAAGAGCTGTTCCAGGTTGTATGGGGGCTGGTCAGTCCAGCCTCCCTCAATCCTGGAGTTGAGTCATTGTCTGCCCGCTGTGACCTTTTTGCGGATTATTTTACGGAGAAAATTGCTTATATTCACCAAGACCTCGATGCCGCAATTAATACAGTGGAACAGGTAGAGGTGGTAGAAACCCCGACTTGTCTGATTTTGTGGGATCAGTTTCAGTCAGTGACACCTGCTGACGTGGTGGGGGTGCTGGGGGCTGTTCAAGCCACCTCTTGTGAACTAGACCCGTGCCCGTCCTGGCTGATTAAGAGCTGCCAGGAGACAATGGGGCCATTGCTGGCTGGGGTGGTCAACATCTCCCTACGGGAGGGCAGAGTACCAGGCTGCCTCAAGGAGGCGGTGGTGCGGCCTCTGCTCAAGAAACCATCGCTTGACGTTGACTCCCCTGCCAGCTACTGGCCTGTCTCTAACCTTCCCTTTTTAGGGAAGGTTATTGAACGAGTAGTAGTTCAGCAGCTCCAAGCGCATCTCGACCGCGTCAGTTATCTGGATCCCTCACATTCTGGCTTTCATCCAAGGCATGGTACTGAGACAGCATTGGTGGCTTTGGTCGATGATCTGCACTGTGAAAAGGATAAGGGTTGATCGACTCTTTTGGTCCTATTAGATCTGTTGTCTGCATTTGATACCGTTGACCACGAGATGTTGGTGATGCACCTGCGGGATAGTGCGGGGGTGAGCGGGATCGTTCTTGAATGGTTCCACTCATTCCTGACAGGGAGAACTCAGCAGGTGGTACTCGGTGATTATTTTTCATCTTACTGAGACCTTTCATGTGGGGTCCCTCAGGATTCTGTCTTGTCCCCTTTCCTGTTCAACGTGTACATGCAGCCGCTCAGCGAGGTGATCAGGGGTTACGAGGTGAGGTGTCATCATGTACCTCTCATTTTCAGTTGACCCAGGCCCGGCTGACTCCGTGCTTACCTGGTGTTTGGCTGTGGGGGATTGGATGAGGGCTAATCGACTGCGATTGAATTCTGACAAGACGGAGGTGATGTTAGTGGGTAAGTCGATGGAGGTGACGGCCCCCTCGATTGAGGGGGTTTGTCCTCCACTGACTTTCCAGGTGCAGAACCTGGGGGTACTCCTCAATGCACAGCTCTGCCTGGATCTCCAGGTGGAGGCTGTGACGAGGAGCGCCTTCCGCCAATTACATCTGGTACGGCGGCTTCGGCCACTGGTTTCGGTTCCGGATCTGGCCACAATCATCCATGCTTTTATCACCTCTTGGTTAGACTACTGTAACGCACTCTACATGGGGCTACCTATGGTGATGGCTCGGAAGCTGCAGCTGGTGCATAATGCGGCAGCCCGTGTCCTGGTGGGGCTGGGCTGCCGGGAGCATATTTCACCGGTGCGCCGATCTCTGCATTGGCTGTCAATAGTCTTCTGGGCCCGATGCAAAGTGTTGGTTTTGACCAATAAAGCCTTACACGGTCTGGACCCTGTCTGTCTGTGAGACCGTCTCACTCCCTGGGTTCTGGACCGACCCCTGCAGTCATCTGGGGGCACCCTGTTGGAGGTCTCTCGGATTTCCCGGGGGGGGGGGGCACACAGGACAGGGCATTCTCGGTGGCCACGCCGCGCCTCTGGAATTCCCTCCCGGCGGAGACCTGTCTGGCCCCAGACCTCCCAGTTTTTCATAAGCATTGTAAGACCGGGCTGTTCTGTCAGGCGTTTGGCAAGGGAGAAAGGTGAGGGTAAAGGGGGTATTGGGGATTTCTTTTTCTCTTCATATTTATTGTTGTAGATTTATGATGTTGTTTCTATGTTTATTGTATTTTATTGATTTTGTTAGCCACCCTGGGCAGGATAGAAGTTTTAAAAATAAATAAATAAATAAATACGAGGGTAATTGAAATCACCCATTAATACTGCGTTTCCAACTTTAGTACCCTGTCTAATCTCCCTTAGCATTTCATAGTCAGTATCACTGTCCTGGTCAGGAGGAAGATAGTATAGGCTGGCCGCTATACACTTCCCCGTTATACATGGAATTTCTATCCACAGAGATTAGAGTACTGTTTGCTTCCTTTACAATATTAATCCTGCTGCACTCAGTGTTGTATCTTACATATAGCACCACCCCACCACCAGCTCAATGTACCCTGTCATTTTGAAATATTTGGTGTCCTGGTAATACAGTGTCCCATTGATTGTCCTCATTCCACCAGGTCTCTGAGATTCCTATGATGTCTATATCCTCATTTAATGCAATACACTGTAATTCTCCCATCTTATTTTTTAGACTTCTAGCATTTGTATATAGACATTTAAACGTAGCCTTTTCATTTTTAATCTGTTTATTGTAAGTAACTGTTTTAGTTATTTGGGGATCAATAGATTTTGCCTGTTGCAAACTGATTTCCACCTGAGCTCCCTGGGGATTTTTCCTGTCTTCTATATTAGGATACTCAAATTCCCCTGAAATAATGGCATCTTTCGCAGCTTCCACAGCCCGACCTACGTGCTGCTCAGCACCAGTCGACTTTCCCCCAATTTTTAGTTTAAAGACTGCTCTCTCTCCTTTTTAATGTTTAGCGCCAGCAGCCAGGTTCCCTTTTGATTAAGGTGGAGCCCATCCTGTCAGTATAGGCTTTCCCTTACCCCATAAGGTTCCCTTCCCCAGTTCTTAATGAATCTAAAGCCCTCTTCCCTGCACCGTCATCCCATCCACACATTGAGACTCCAGAGCTCAGCCTGCCTCTGGGGTCCTGCACGTGGAACTGGGAGCATTTCTGAGAATGCTATTGTCAGGGGACAGGGTGCAAGGGGGCAATGGCCAGTAAGGGCAACCAGGAGAGGCTACAATGAGAGGGAAACATGTGGCCGGAGGAACAAAGGGGAGCTATGATACAGAGTGGGCGGAGCTTACTATCAGGCTCCAGGGCATGGGGCCAAGGAAATGGGAGAAGAGAAGGGCAGATAGGAGGGAAACAGGTTGAAGGGAATAGGGGATGTCCCAGGGAGCAAACAAGGAAACCTCTCAGCCGTTCTCCGATCTCCAGGAGACTGAATACTCAGCATGAGCGCCAGACAAGCTGGCCTACGAACGCTGATGGCTCATCATTGAGGTCAAGGGACAAGGGGATGGGGAACAGAGACAGGGAACTAGGGGAGCAACGGAGAACTGTAGACAAGGGGCTAGGGAACCCAAGCTGGGGGAGCAACAAGAAACTAGGAGAGCAATGAGGAACCAAAGACAAGGGATTAAGGGAACCAGATCTGGGGGAGCAACAGGGAACTAGGGGAGCAATGGGGAACAAGAGACAAGGGATTAAGGGAACCAGATCTGGGGGAGCAACAGGGAACTAGGGGAGCAACAGGGAGCTAAGGGAGCAATGGGGAACAAGAGACAAGGGATTAAGGGAACCAGATCTGGGGGAGCAACAGGGAACTAGGGGAGCAACAGGGAGCTAAGGGAGCAATGGGGAACAAGGGACAAGGGATTAAGGGAACCAGAGCTGGGGGAGCAACAGAGAACTAGGGGAGCAACAAGGAGCTAAAGAGGCAACAGGGAACAAGAGACAAGGGATTAAGGGAACCAGAGCTGGGGGAGCAACAAGGAACCTAGGGGAGCAACAAGGTACTAGGGGAGCAGAGCTGGGGGAGAAAGAGAGAACTAGAGAAGCAACAAGGAGCTAAGGAGGCAACAGGGAACAAGAGACAAGGGATTAAGGGAACCAGAGCTGGGGGAGCAACAAGGAACTAAGAGGGCAACAAGGAACAAGGTAAGAAACTGCTAATGAGAAACAGATGGACAGGAATCAAGAGGGCAAGACAATCAGAGCTACCAGAAAGGGAAAGAGGGAACAGAGCCAGAGGAGGTTAGACAAAAAATAGGCCAAAGAGCTGTAGACCAAAAGGCTAGAAGGAAGACAGCAAGCAGACAAGATCACAGTCACAAGCTGATGTCCTGCAGCTTGCAACTATTCCCATCAGGCCCTTTATCCTGCTGGCAGCCAATGAGGAATCCAGGGGGGAGGAGACAAGCAAGGAAAGGCACCAGGCATAAAGGGGGAATGTTATATTAAGCCCAGCTGCCATATGGTGCTGGTGAAGCTTCCCTACCTACCAAGGTCAGGGTCACAGGTTCAAGCCTGGACCCTGACAGGCTGCTATCCTGGAGGTTCTGGATTTCAATATCCTACCTAGAAGCCTAAATTTAGCCTCCAGAACCTCCCTGCTACTTTTTCCTATGTCGTTAGACATCTTTCTTTCTTTCTTTCTTTCTTCATTGGGCAGCATGTCTGGGAATTGCAGATGGGTGGTATCTAGCATGGATTCAGCTATCTGATTCACAATCCTCTTCCACAGATCCATTCTCTCTCTCTCTCTCTCTGGCTGGGGTATTTGGTGATTACACACGCCTGGGTAGCATTGCATTGATAGAGCTGTCTGATTCACAGTCCTCTGCCATCCTGACCTCAGAGCAGTGCGATACCTTGACTACACCCTGGTTTTGTGTCCTCCGCTTTCCCCCCTCTGGATCTCACGCTATATTTTTCTCTGTCTAGAACCCCCAACCCAGGGCTTGGATGGGACTGGTCCTTTTCTGCCTGCGCCACCACTTGGCTTGTTCTGTCAGTAGATTTCCCTGTATTTCCCTCTCCTCCCATCCCTGTGTCTGTGGTCCTGCCTGTCTGGCTTCCTGATTGACTCCCAGCTGTATACAAGGTATGCTGGGAGCAGCAGGAAGCTGGCAGAGTATCTGTTCCTGTCAGGGTTCCATTCTGTGTGTCTTGCTCCAGGTTGTATTGCTCTGTGCTCTTGTTTAGCTTTGTGCCTTCTCTTGCCCCTTCTTTCTCCCTTAGTCTAGGTGTTGCTTGTAATATAGAGATTGTTTGACTCCCTCTGTGGCCGTTTTTAGATGAGCGCGGTGGCGCCCGCACTTGTTTTTAAAAAGACCCGGAAGTCCTTTCTACATGTGACGCTGCCGCCGAATACGCGCATGCGCGGGCGATGCGCATCCATTTCCGGCCACATATGACCGGCCTCGATCGCCGACCCAGTCAGTTCGCAGCCAGAAATGGATGCGCATCGCCCGCGCATGCGCGGTAGCGTCACGTGTAGAACGGACTGCCGGGTCTTTTGAAAAACATGTGCGGGCGCCACCGCGCTCGTCTAAAAACGGCCTGAGTCTCATTTACCCCCTAGCCTCCGCATAGTCTTGTTATGGGTTGTCTTGTTCCTTCTGTGTATTACTGCTCCTGTTTCTCCCCTTAGCTTGAGTCCTACCTTGTTGTGGATTGTCTGACTTCCTCTATGCATTATTGCTCCATTTCAGAGTATTCATCACTGCTGTCTCACTGTGACTTTTCTTTCTCTTCAGTGTACTACTGCCCCTGTTTCTCCTGCTAGTCCTAAGTGTGGCCATGCGGTGTAGTGTCTGGCTTTCACTGAACACTTCTGCCCCAATCCTCCTTATAATCTGGAGTGTTACGTTGTTTTGTTTCTCTGTGTATTGCTGCCCCTTATGTCCTAAGTGTGTCTAGTTGAGGCTTGTCTTGGCCATCTGTGTATCACTGCTCTGTCAGTTCATTTAGTGCTGCTGCCTAGCTGTTTATGCTTATCTGTTATTTATCTGCTTGCCTCACCATGTGACTCTGCGTCCATGGGTTGTAGTGTTACCATGTTTATTCTTATACCGTGCTATCGTTGTCTTTTAGTTCCTTAGTTGCCTCCCCCTAGTTTTATGAGTGTTGTAGACCTGGCTCCCTGCACCTCCTTCCCTTAGTCTTCTCGGTGCTTGTTTTCCCCCTCCAAGTATTGGTGTTTCATTCAGTCTTTGCTTACTAAGTTTTCCTGTCATATTACTTCCCTTCCCTTTGATCCTCACTGGAGTTGCACTCCTTCTGCCTTCAGCCCATTACCATTAGCCTCATCTGGTTGCCCTTTGCGCTCAGTGTTCCTCCTTAGTCTGCCTATTCCAGGGGTGGGGAACCTCCAGCCCGCAGGGCAATTTCCTCTGGCCTGCCAACCTGTCCCCCTTCTTCAATATTGTGCATCCCGGCGCCCGCCTCTCTGTGACCCATGTGGACTTTTCCAGGCCACACACACTTACTGTAAAGCAAGCCCAAGCTTGCCCCAGCACTCAGCAGTCAGGGGAGCAGGGGAGAAACTGCCACCTGCTTCTTGCCTGCCCGTTTTCGCCTGTTGGGTACCCCAATGACCCTGTCTTCCACAGCACTGCTCACCCACGCCACCCTCCTGCCTGTTGCTACTTTTGACATTGCTGCTTACAAATGTCTCTCCGCGCACACTAGGTCCAGCCATTTCCTGAATCTGGCATGCTAGAAAATGTAGTCCCTGCATATCAGATTCAGGAAATGGCTGAGAAAAGTTTACAAGCAACATCAGCATCAACAATGTGTATGTACGTTTGTTTGAATGAACACACGCTGTGTGTTTGAGAGTGTGTATTTGAATGTGTGTGTGTGTTCGAGGATCCTTGACTTTTTTCAACGAACCCATTAATTGATTTTACTTAATTTTAATATCTGAATGACCTTTAAATTAATTATTTAATTATTAATTAGTTTTTTAATTAATTATATAAATTAAATATGTTAATTATACTTACGCAATTTAATTTATTTATAATTTATTTTGACATGTGGCCCCTGGGTTCGTTTGGGGACAGAAAATGCAGCCCCCAAGGCTTGAAAAGGTTCCCCACACCTGGCCTATCCGTCTTGTCTTGTTCTTCTGCACTGTTGACAGACAGAACATTAAGCTACGACCTTGGCTCCAGGGCCACTGAGTCTGCCTGCCACTGTGTCAACCCACCCCTCACCCACACCCACTGCTCTCTTATCCCATGATTGCACAACCACCAACACTTGCCTCTCCTGCCTCTACCACCTACTGGCATGGGGTGCCCAGCAGTGGGCACTCACCTTTCCTGCTTCCTCCATGCACCAGCAGGGGCCATCTACATGGATACCCCAAGTATAGGCAGCCATTTCATCCAAGAGCTGCAGTTAAGATGCTAGAGAGCCACATGCAACTCCTGAGTGTTTGCCTGCCTCTGGTATAAGCCAAAATGGAATAAAGGCCTCTAAAGGCCTCCCGGAGCTTGGAAAGGAGAACCATGTCATCTCCATAAAGCAGAACTGGAACTGTCTCACCCTCCTCCTCTTTGGAGTGTGTGTTGGGGGAGAGAAGCTATCTTCTTTCAAAGAACTCACCACATCATTAATAAACCGATTACACAAAAGTGGTGCCAATAAGAAGCCTTGGTGCATGCTTCTAGTAGTCAGAAAATTGATAGGATGAAATCTGTTTGTTCTTTTAAAAAGAATTTGAGGGATTTCCCCATTTGTGTTGCTGGTTTGTTTTGGGGGTTGTTTTTTGTTTTTAAATCATTTTTCTGTTGAAATCTAAAAAACACTGGATCCTTTGGGAGAAAAAATTCAGCATCTTTATTTAATTTGACCTATAACCATATTTGGAGAACAGTTTACAAGTTTTGTCCATTGATTTTTAATTTATGGAAACTGCTTCCCATTGATATTATGCCAGGCACATCTTGAAAATTGGAACATCTTGCTGGAGGAGGCCATTGACAGGGTGGCTCCGAGGCGCCTTCTGCCTGGGTCTCGTCACCGCAGGACTCCTTGGTTTACTGAGGGCCTGCGGTGTATGAAGCGTCTGGGCAGGAGGCTAGAGCGACGCTGGCGTCGGACTCGGTCTGTCTCCGATCGTCTTCTCCACAGGGC
>QEPC01012913.1:8725294-8747991 GCA_003113815.1 Sphenodon punctatus
GGGTGATTTTTAATCCCCCACCTGTCTATTTATTTTTATATACCACCAGTTTATTGATATGTTTTATGGTTGTATTTTAAATGTTTTTAAATGTTTTTTATTGTTGTAAACCGCCCCGAGCTGCTGTGCAGGATGGGGCGGTATAGAAATCTAATAAATGAAATGAAAAAATGAAATGAAAATGAGTGGCAAGAATTATCTTTTTTTTCTCTTCCTGTTCTGTTAAGATCCAGCACATAACTTCATGTGCCACATTTCTGATTCTTTCATTTGAAAATTTTAAAAGTCCTGAAGTGCTGGAAGTAGGCTCAGGAACTCCCTAGTAATTCTTACTAGAGCTCCTTTATCACCAGAGAAGCTGTGAGATAAGTTTGGGAGTCTCTCAGGAGTCACTGCCTGAACATCTTCACTAGTGTCTGAGAAATCACAGAGTTCTGCTGAAGGAACAGACAAGAGAGCAGAAGAGGAGGGGATATTACCTTTACTGGTCTAGCAAACAACACCAACTGTAGTGGTAGAAGTTTGGCTTCAGCCTTTTCCCCTGGTTCATAATTCCCCCCTTCTCCCACAACCAAAAAGAACTGTCCCATTCTGGAGAAAATCTCTTAAATTGAAAAGAAAAGTCAACATTGGCTTGAAGACAGAATATTAAGATGAAACTGAAGGATGCTAATTGTTGGTCCTCTAAATCCTAGCCCAGTGCCTTGATTGCAAGATTAGCACTGTGTCAGTAGCGCTTTCATTCTATAGTAAGGAGAGGTATTGTGCTCTTATGAGTGTGCACAACTCCCACCTTCTGCTTCTTTTCTGATTTGTTTTACTTTATGGGCTCTTTATACAACATAACAGTAGACAGGAGCATAGGAAGCAAAGACACTAAAGGCCAAGGGTAAAATAATGAGAAGACTGTTGAAGTAGTTGCTCTGGATTACTCTTTGATCACAACTAGAGCTGGGTGAACTATTTATGGACAATCAGTTTTTAAAAGAAATCATCCTCTTTCTGCTTTCTAATTATACACAAAGCCTGTGAAGTGTGCATATGTATTCCTTTTAAAAAATATATTTGACAAATGGTTTATGCAAATATTTTATGCAAATTGCTTATTTCAGCCTCCTGAATTAATTACTTTTATTATATTCACTGCAACAGTTGCTTTGGATATGTGCTATTAATAATTCACTCTTTGCATGGCATAATTGGCCACCTAAGTTACATGATATTGTTTGTGTTTCTTGACTTATGATGATGATCATCATCATCCATTGTTTGAATTGCAGTACTATCTAAGGGGCTCAGTCAGATGTTGGGGTCCCACTGTTCTGTGGATGGGGCTTGTACAAACACATAACAAAAAGACTGCCCTGGCTGAAAGATATTACTCTCTAAAGGTGAATTCACACAAGTAGCTTCTCCTGCCTTTCGCGTTTCCTCCAGGTGATAGCTATGACACATCACTGCCATTCCTACGTTGTATGTTACTGATATTGAATTGCCACAGAAATTAACCTGTCTTCTGCCAGCAATCATGTGATGCTGCAGTTCTGCTTTTTTGGTAGTACATTGTGAGGAACTAGTTAGGAGAATTAAGGGAATTGTTCCTTCTGACATTTTAAGAGACGTGCAAAAAGGAAGTAGCATGATCGTTAAATTTTGCTCTTTGTTTGTGTGGCCTAACACTTGTGGGTTATTTGTGCATTACAAGCAAGACAACCTGCATCCTAATCCTTTCACACAGTTGTGGTTGGATTGGTTGTTTTTTTTAAAGTGGGGCAAACAGGTTTTTATGGGTTTTTCATCTTTTGAGAATGCACTCTTAAGATGTAAGGCAACAGATGGCAGAGAGAGTACAAAAAATCAATATACTCTATGCAGGTGGTTTTAAAAATTATGAGTTTTTAAACACTGGTGATGCAAGTACTGATGTAACAAATGGTGAAAACAAAGGAGATCATGTTCAGCCCATGCAGCCTACATTCACATTTAGCATGTCCAACCTAATAAATGGGCAGCCCTGAACGTATTTATTGTGCATTCGGGCAGCCTCAACTCACCCCCCACTCACAGTTTTAGCCTGACAAACCTAATACACAGGCAAGCATGCTCCTCCAGGTCTCTCCCGATCAGCTGTTCAGTTACCCAGGTGAGCGCACTCCTCCAGGCCCATGCAATTAGCTATTTGGTGGCCCAGGTGACCACACTTCACCCGGGGGCCCTCCATCAGCTGTTTGGCAAGCCAGGTGCATGCACCAAACCGCTGATGGGGGGTGAAGGGGTGCCCCGATCAGCTGTTTTGCAACAGCTCTTCCCAGGAGCGTGATCCTGGTGAGCAGCAGGGATCCGGGAGTCCTGTCCCATGTGGACAGCTCTTCATGCTGACCTGTGATGGCAGCCCCCATGCCTGGGTTATGGGAGGAGGGCTGCGCCTGTGAACAGCCCTCCCTGCCAACCTGAGCAGTGGCGACTGCAGTGGTCCACTTTAGGGAAGACCAGGGAACCACCTCCCTCCTGTCTCTTGTTTTCATCTACTGTCTGCCAACATCCTTTTGTAGGCAAATCTATTCAATAAGAGTATGGAGAAAGGAAATTAATGGATAGTGCAGAAGCACTTTTAAATGAATGTTCAGGAATCCCTTTTTGCAGTTTTCAGCAGTTCAAATCTTTACTAAGAGGCTGGTGACTAAATCACTATGGTTTTTGTAGTTAGTTACTCTTCTAAACACTAGCACTTCTAACCTAAAGTAAGTTTCAAAGCATAATTGTTTTTTTATTTATTTTTCCTTTTAGTTGAGTATTCTTGCAGTCTCTTATTTTGTAGGTGGTGTATTCCAAACCAGTGAAATAAATATTTCATTCATCACAAAAAGGCTCTTTGTAGTTGGGCTGTGCCTCTGAAACTAAATTATCTGTCCTGTGAATTGTTAGCAATAATCACTATGCATTTTAGCGATTGACATAGTTCTACTATTATGCCTTTACCTGTTAAAGGATATCATCTTTGAAAAGCAAGTAGAAGTAGTTTCAGTAAATCAGTTGACTGCAGATAGCACAAGGAAAAGAACATGAAGCTTAATGTAGCAGTTTGCAGGTTTACACAATGAATATAATTCAGCTTGAGGTTCATGCTTTTGTAGCTTCTGGTTTCACAAAATACACACCAGTGCACTGCATCTCTACTAGGAGCTTGTCCCAGAGCATCCACATTTATGTAGGACCATTGTCCAGACCTTTAGCGTGGGCTAAATTGCTATAACTTGTATATCAAACCATTAGAAGATGTAGCCTAAAATGATGGTGATATTTAAAATGTAGGTGTACATTCACATACCCTTCTCTGAATTGTTTTACTTTCTGTGTTTTTCTTCTTACCTCAGAGTGTGAGTTGAATTAGCTTCAACTCCTTTATAATACACACATTGAGGGGAAGAAGAATGTGTATGTTCCCTTAATTCCTCCTTGCCTTGTCTACTCTGAATTTGACCTCTAGAATCCACCAAATGAACTATCCTAGACACTTTTCTTTGGGATCTTTGATAGCATGGGGCTTGGAAATAATGGTGCTCTTCTAATAGTTACCTAGTTGCTGTGAGCTTGGCCCAATAACACTTTGACTCTTAAGATCGGAGGAGAATTTTGACTTGATTTCCACCTTTTAAGCCACTGTCTTTTTAAATCTACCAGTAGATACATGCCGAGAAGAATCATAAAAGCCTGTTCCTTCCAGACAAGAGGGGACTTCATTGTCTTGCAAATAGAAAGATTTCGGAACATAGTATATGAATACTGAAAGTGATACTTCTGGCTTGCCCATGACCTTTTAGACTTTTAGGGTGTTTTTAGACATGACGCTAACCCTGGAAGAGGGCTCCGTTCCAGCATCTTTTTTTTCGAATTCAAGGTTCCAACCCTGGCACCTCTGTCCAGATTTTGTCACTTTGCAAGACCTCACTCATGCCTCAATTAAAGTTTCATAGAGGCTTGGACTGGGGACTTGTGCTGCTGCCATCATGCATCAGCTGTTTGGTGATCAAACAACCCCAGATAAAGACATCTGATGAGTGACCGTAGCAGCTCCCTTCCCACCCATGTGTAAAAGAGCCAGCCTCAGTCTCTCTCTTGACAGGGCTGGGGCTGCTATGGATGGGCAAGGAGGGGCCAGCTATTGCCACTCATCAGCCATCCTACAATGAGTGTTTTGCTGGAGGAGTGATGGGGCCTGACAGGGCAGCTCTTTTGGCTGCTCTGAACTGTCCATGTGTATTCATCATCTACAGGTGGGCCTTTTGGACAGACCTGAGCCTCAACATCTTTTTTTTATATACACAAATTAAGCACTCTCCCCATCCCAGTGTTTTCCTTTTGTTTCTTTATAATGGAAAAGTATGGTACATGCAACAGTGGGTGAAAACAAATGAGACGGAGGTGAACCAGATTCCTGCTCCACGCTAGGGAGAGCCACCACAGCTACCATACTTTGGGCTCCTGGAGAGGGTAGTTCAAATGAGCAGCCCCTCGCCACTAGGGAATCTTGTTTGGTGGTGTGGGTGAGCCTGCTCCTCTAGGTTCCCCTGATCAGGTATTTGACCACCCAGATGAGTGCGCTGCTCCAGTTTCCCTCAACTCCCCAATCAGCTGTTTGGGCCCCATGGGTGAATGGTCCCAGTCCTTGGACGTTGCCTCACAGGACCTAACAGACAGGAGGCACGCATTAGTCTGTATTAGGCCAGCTGTTCAAGCCTTAGCCCTTGCCACGTCACCGACCTTCTCTGGACAATGCAGCCAGCCCCATGCCCTGAGGCAGAAGTGGGTGAACATCTGGCAGCCACCAAACAGATGAGCAGGTGACTCATGAGCTACTGCAGGCTACTGTCTCATTTGTTTTCACCCAGTGAAGGAGGATATTTTCTGTATCTTGAGAGGGAGTGCAAAGGCTCCACAAGACATCAAGTTCAGGTTTGATAATAATCCCCCTTGAACAGATTTTTGACAAATTTACAGTTTATTAACAACAGATAGATTAACTTTCTCTGCATAGAAAGAGTAAAGGGAAAAAAAGAAAAATTGGCTCGCTGTAAGAAGACAGGTTTTCTAGCAGTTTGTTCTTTATATAATATAATATATATAATAAATATAATATTTATATAATAAATAAATATAATATAATAAATAAATATATAATAAATATAAATGTAATGTAATATAATATATGATAGACTTTGGATGAGTGAGAGGCTAAGTATGACAGCTACCCTTTCCCCACACAGAGTGCTGTTGAGCTTAAACAATCTCCAAGTGGGTTTTCACCATTTGCTCACTTTTTTGTATACTTCCAGGTAATATACCTATATTTTAGATTAGTAAAATACATCATAGCTAAGGTTCCTGCACCCTTTCATTCTACAATGCTTCATAATCTTGACATTAACCCTTTGGACAAATGTGAAACCTTTTAGGGAAGCATCTCTTTTAATGTATCATTTGAAAAACCGACATGTTTTCTCCAGGAACTGCAACAACTTGCAGATAGGACAGGGCGTTTGGTTTGTGCATGTGTGTGCAAGAATCCTATAAGGGTGGCATTCTTGTTGTCATTTGTAGCATATGATTTCCCAAAGCCTTTAGTTGATGTTTTCCAAATCGGTGTCTCATCTGTTGCATTGCATTCATTGGTTTGTGTAACCTTAAATTTTCCCGAGTTTGTGTTCATTAGAAACTTACATAAAAGTTCACAGCAATTGGTCTTAATGAAATTTCGGGTGTCTGTTTTAAGTTGTTTGGGTTTTTTTTAAGCAGTGTAAGCTTTTACACATGGCACTGGCAGAAAATTGTTTCCACTTTTAATGCGCTAATTCAGAACTTATTGCTAGATTTTTAGGTAGCAAGCAAAATAGTAAAATTAGAGGTAATTCAAAGTAACAGGGAAAGAACTAAACATTTTCATTTATAGATCCCTTCTGAAAGTCTGGCCTTTCAAAACAAGTCCCCTCCACACTCATCGCGGCGGGGGTTTGGCGGCACACACACACACCCATGGGGAGAAGATGGCGAGGATGGAGGTGCACCCTGAGGACTTCGAGCTGCTGGGCATGCAGTTCCAGGGGAAGTTCTACTTCGACAAGGCGATGCCCATGAGATGCTCCATCTCACGCGTGGCCTTTGAGAAATTTAATACAGTGTTTGAATGGATCACGTGCCGCCGTGCGGGGCAGAGTCAGATCATGCATTATTTGGACAATTTCCTCTTCGCAGGAAGGGTAGGGACCACGGAATGCACACTGGCGATGCGCGCGTTTCAGGAGGTCACTGCAGAGCTGGGAGTGTTGTTGGTGCCCAAAAAGACCGAGGGCCCAATGACCAGGTTGACTTATTTGGGCATAGAACTGGATACTGTACTTTCCCTGTCACGATTGCCTGAGGACAAGATTCAGGGGCTCAGAGAATTGATTACAGCTGTCCGGGGTGCCCCCAAGGTAACAATCAGACTATATAGTCAGACTAAGTAAAACTTGATATATTTTTAGCAGAGATTCATGACAAACTTGTCACTCCCTATTTTTTGCTTGGTTTATTCATCTGATTTTAGATTTTAAAAATGTTTGATTAGCTACTGCTTTATTATCAGTAACACTTTGAATTCATGAAATGGTACCTATCATCTGACATCTATTAATCGGTCATATATATGAAGTTGTTTTCACTGTTAATTAACCAGTATTACTTATTATGAGTTTTACAACCCAAACAATGCTTACATTGTTGGGGGGGGCACTTTTAATCTGTAATACCAGAGTCTACATGGTGGCTTAATTTGGACTATAAAAATCATAATAAGTAATACTGGTTAATTAACAGTGAAAACCTGGTTTTCATCCAAGTTGCACAAACCCCTTCTAGCTAAGCTGCTTTCTCAGAATGTTCTTTATAGTACTGTGGACAGGTCACTGCTGTGGTTGCACTATTAGCATGCCAGCTATTGCAGAAAGATGTAGTACCAGAGTCAGTTCTTAGCTGGAACAGTATCAAAATGATCAAAGATAAAAAAGGGCTAAAAAAAAATTGAGGTTCTATTATCAGGAAACCCCCTGGGGAACCTAAGCTGTGCACTGCAATTTATGCTAGAGTTCACATAGGATATTCATGTACTTCTGAGATAGATAGATAGATAGATAGAGAGAGAGAGAAACATATTGAATAAAGACCAGTTACTGTGGGAGAAATTACCTGTCTGTTAGGAGTGGCTCTTGCATTGCTATCCCAGAATGGGTGAGTATGCCATAGTAAAGCACCCTGGTATAAGTTTTCAGTCTCATCTGAACATGCCATGAGTACCATTTAGGAATTCTGTGTCTTCTTTGATTTAACCCTCACTGGTGAATCATTGTGAATCAACATAACCCTTAACACTATGTATCCATTTCGCTTGCATTTGTAACATGGCATGAGTTTGATATATTCTTCCAACATGCTGTGTGTGTATAGTGCCCATGGCTAAAAATCTGCACCTAGGAATTAAAAACATAGCTAAAATGGTGGCAATAAAATAGTACATTAGTGGAGGAGATGTTACGATTTTTGCATAAGATGCTATGACACAGCAAGCAGTGAGAAAGAAATTTCTAAAAATATATGCATTTTGTGTGTGTGTGACACGTGCACTTCAGGTCGTCGGCTATGTTCATTTAATAACATCTCTCACAAACATCCAGATACATTTTTAGCATCTAAGTCTGAGAAAGATCAAAGTCATTAAACACTGACAATCTGTGTTTGAGTGGATAATGTTACTTTAAACAAATGTCTGTTCTGACTGCAGGCATGGAACCCGTTGCGCTGGAGAAGTGGCAGCCACTGCAAACAACTCTCACTGCACAGTAGGAATTGCCTTTAATGCCAAGATTGGAGGTATGTGAAAGAGTCTCACTGCATTTTTAAAAAACAACAACCAAGTGCCGTTTGTAAAGAATGATGTATAAGTCCCTTTTGGAACAAGAGGCAAAAATTGATTGGCATAATAACATGAACTGTGTTGACAGGTAAATGCCTGCAATCTAGGTGTAGTGAAGTGCAAGCAATGAAGGAAAACTTGGGTAATGATAATTTACCGATGCTTACTCAAAGTCCATCTCCTTAAATAAGCATGGTGAATTAGAAAGGAAGATCTACACAGAAGAAAGTATGTGACCTTGGACAAGGGGTATTTACAAACATGAAGGGCTGGTTGTGCCCTGTCCTGGGGGTGGGGAGATCCTCCCCATGCCTGGTGCACTCCGGCCACAGGAATAAACATCCCCACGGCCTGACCCGGCCAGAGGGAGGAGGCTGGAAGCAACATGCAGCTGCTTGGCTGCGCCCCCGCGCATCACACCTCCTCCCTTCCTCCTGTCATGACAGGCAGCTATGGCTGCCTATCACAGGCAGCCATGGAAAAACCCTATGCTGGAAGGGACTGGGAACAAATGTTCCCACTCAGTTCGGCCTGCTCTAGGCTGCAGCTGGGTGTGGACTGTGGGCCCACTTTGTTCTGGCCCAGCCACCACCCTGGGTGGGGTTTGTTCTGGGCCATATTTGGTGGGCCTGGAACACATATTTAGGCATCATGTTGGCCCAGTCGGACTGAACTGGGCAAGCATGATGTCTGTTATCTCCCAAGGTATTCTCCATCTTAGTACTTCAGTTTCCCGTTTATAACTTGGTAATAGTACTTGCACGCCAACCAAGAATAAGTATAATAATAGTTCATTAATGTTTGTAAAGTGCCCTAAAAGTCCTTGAATGAAAGATACAATAGGAGTGCAACCAGGTGCGTAACGAGACCTGACAGAAGTGGACTGAGGAAAGTCAAAAGGTCCTGAAAGGGGGGCAAATATCCTTTCTGTGCCATGTTACAGTAGTGTAACAAGCATTTGATTTTCTCTCTAAAAATATTAATGTGCCTGTAGCAGGGTGTGGTTCCCCCGAGTAAGTCCATACAGGATCAGACCCCAGCCCAATGACTTTAGGGAATTAGCAAATAACCATTTTTGATTGGGAATTAGCTTAAGCCTTTAATTCTCCCCACATAGTCTCTTATACAGTCACATTCTCTCCACCTTTACACATATCCATAGTCCCTTTACAGTGTAACAGGTACACAACCTCACTAATGATGGGGATTGGGCAAACAACTCCTCTAGCTCTCAGCCCTATCTAAGCCCAGCTACACCAGGCATCAATCCTCCAGCAGCTACTCACAGTCTCCAGGCTCAGCTTCTTCCCTGCAGTACCCTGGGGAGCAGTGATGGTTAGGTTCTTCCAGTCCAGGCTCCTTCAGGTCAACACTCCAACATTTCTGGCCACTCTTGCTTATCCCCTTCAGCAGGGTTTCAGGAACATGGCCAGGCATCTTCTGGGAGCTTTTCTTTCCTTTGCACTCAAGTACTGACTACCTCTCGCTGCAGGCTGCCTCTTCTTATATACCACAGAGTGGGTGTGGTTAGCCATCCAGACTGCCAGCCCTTAAAGGGCCAGTGTCCTGCCCCATTCTCCCTTGTGACTCTGCTGGGTTTTAGTACCTCTACAGGGCTGGCCTCACCAAGCTGTCAGATTCACTTGTCTGGCACATCCCAGCCATTCAGTCCTCAGGCTGGTGCCCATGGTGCTCTTAAAAGGACAGAAACCCCATCTGGCTGCTACCTGCCACACCACCCATCAGTTTTGAAGTTGGACAAAATGTGACATTGTAATGCCTTAATACATGCTGCCTAACTGACCAGCTTCAATAGTAGGCATATGTATTAAATCAGGACTTTAGTTGTCTTCGTGGGGTCAGTTACAGGCAGCCAACAAAGCTGCAGTCAATTGGTTATGAACTACAATGGGTAGGTAGGTAATTGGCAGGGTCAGCCTTAGAATTTGAGGGGCTCAGGGTAAAGATAAAATGCAGAACCCATGGTGAACCCTCCACTCTCTGCAAGGCCCTAAAGATAGCCATGTTTGGGGCTCTGCTAGGAGGAGTGGGGCCCCCACATCCTACCTGGTGAAAACAGGGGCCACTGCAGGTCCCCTGGAAAGAGCAGGGCCCATGGCGATTGCCCTGTGGTAAGGCCAGGCATGGTAATTGGGGAGGTGGGAGGAGGGTTGCTGTTGTGTATGTATGTATTTATGTATGTATTTTATTTTATTTTATTTTATTTATTATGTATACAGCACAAGCAATGTGCCTGGCACTGTACAATAATTAATTAAAGACCAGTTCCTACCCCAAAGGGCTTACAGTCTAGGGGTGACAGGAATACACTCAGAAGTTGAGAAGGCACAGGTGCTTAACATAGTTAGAGGAGAGGGGGGACTCTGAGGGAAGGAGAGAAGAGGAGACATCAGTGATGAGTCTATGGGACTGAGGAGCTAGGGAAAGCCTGATGGAGAGGTAGGTTTACAGGAGGGATTTGAAGATTTGGAAGGAAGAAACAGAGTGAATACATTCAGGGAGGGGGTTCCAGGCATAGGGAGAGACAAGGGAGAAGACGTGAACAATGAACATTGGTCCCTAGCCATGTTGCCAAACACAGGGTTAAAAGCAGGGGAATGGACATTATAAAATCACGTCAAATACATAAAACATACTAAAAGATCGGAGCCAGATCCACTTAAAAGAAATATTTTTAAAGAGTGGAATAATGTCCTTTAAGTAAAAAGGACATTAAATCGGCCTCATTGCCAAGATAGATAAGTAGACTAGATGGTTGAGCTAGGACAGCCATGTAAAAACATATCAATTACTGCTAAAATGGGCAGTCAATTGAAATGTTTGATAGTTAGCAACATAAGGCAGTGACCACACAGAGGTCGAGCTTCTTCCATGAGCAAAGGCCAGTGCGTGAGGAGCCCATGACCACGGGTGTAGTTAGGTTGGAATGGGCCCCAATGTAGAAAATGCAGTGTGCTTCGTAATGCTCCATTCCAGTGTGCACATGCATTCTACATGCATTCGGGCTCTCCCAGGCTGCACCTGCTGCACCTATCGTAGCTACCCCCTGCCTAGGACCAATATGACATCTACAGAGGGCAATTTCTTCTCTATGGTTTCTGCATAATGAGCTCCTCCACAGCTGAAGCAAGGGCTTTTTCTCAAAGAGCTTAAATGTCGAATGCTCTTCTCAAACTGTCTGCCATTGCACCCTAAGTCAAGAATTTTAAAATGGAGTGAGTTTGCTAAAAGGAATTGCCACATGTCTGCCAGTTGGCAGAATTTACTGCTGTGTTGGACCTTTCAGTACCAAAATAATTCTGGAACTACAACAGCCTCGTTCACATGTCCACAGACTCCTTGTGTCAAACAACTTACAAATTATTTGTTAGAAAAAGCTGAAGACAGGATACAAAATCTTGGCAGGAGGACTGTTCTCCCATTGGTTCTTCCTTGGCTACAGGCTACACTATATTATACAAAGGAGTTTATTTTCATCAGGAATCGGTCCTGATATTTTATAAATATTTAGCAACCGAGGAAGCTGAAATGATGCTAGAGGTGCTGGGTTGATTATTACCATTTGTTTTTATTGTGGTTGAATCAGGCAAGAGTCAGTTTTTGTTGGGGGGGGGAAATCACTAATTGTGGAGAGAAAAAAGAGAGAACTGAATATGCTGAAATGTAACAAATAATAAAATAGGAAGATGTCGACTTCAAAAACCTTGACTAGCAACATGTAATAAATTAAATAATGGTACAGAAGTTACTTCAAAAACATTAAAAAGTATTTTTTCAGCAAATATAATTTCTATAACAAGGGGAAAAGATCATGACTGAGAGTGCTTGCACACGTTACCAGGGGTATGTGTGAAACTTCCATGAGGGCAATTGCAGTTCTAGTCTCTCGGGAATTAGCGCACATAGGAATGTGCTGTTCCACTTTTCTCCCATGAGAACACATGCATGATCAGGTCCCTTAATGTAGCTCTTACAATCACTGGTGTTTACAATTGTTTTTTCAGGAGAAACATGGAATAGTGCATTCCTATGTACGCTAATTCCCATGAGAATAGAGCCGCAGTTACCCTCCTGAAGTCCTCCCCCCTCCTATATAACATTTGCAAGTGCCCTGAATGTTTTCCCTTCCAGGAGATGAGAGAAAGGCAGAGTTACCAGTCTCACCAAGACTAGCATAGAGACTCCAGCTGCATACCTTTAGGGCAATGGTGTATGAGGGACTGAAGCTTGCTCTTCTCTGTTAGTCAGATCACAGAACAGCATTGCTACTTGCCACAGTAGACCCTTGCACCCAAATCCATTGCATTGGCTAGCAGAGAACAAAAGCTAAAGGAGTGGTGAGGATTTTACACAGTACTCAGAAAGCATTTGATGACATGATGTACTCAAGAGCATCTAAATGAATACATTAAGTGTTATCTAAATGAACCCACAAATCCTTTGGGGAAAGGACTATCTTCCTATTATGTGTTTATACAACAAGAGCAAGTACGGGGACTGTACATTATAAGTTGAAAATGTGTCTTTGAAAATTTGAGCCAAATGCGTTAGTGAGTACTTAAATCACCAAAGCTATTCCAGCCTAGTTATCTGTAAAAGTCGTGCATTAGGGTGCATTCACAGAAACCCGAGATCCCAGAGGAAGAGCAGTCTGTGCTGGCATTCCATGTGAATTAAGTGTTGTCTGAAGGGGTTTGCTGTGCTGCATTTCCCCAAGATCCAGGTTTTGTGTAACAATTCCTGTTTGTCAGCTCCAACTCTTCCTTCCTTCCCCTCGGTTGGGGTTCCCCAAGGCTCTGTCCTGGGCCCTCTCCTCTTCTCTATCTACACCCTGTCCGTTGGCAAACTCATTGCCTCCCACGGATTCCAATATCATCTCTATGCTGATGACACTCAACTCTCTCTCTCCACCCCCTCTTACTCCCCCTCTGTCCAAGCTCGCCTCATTAATTGTCTCTCTGATATCTCTGCCTGGATCTCCCTACTAGGGATGTGTGAACAGAACCAGGTTTGGATGTTCAGCCATTCAGTGGTTTGGTTCAAATGTTGAGTTCATATTTGGTATTCGGTTCAGTTGGGTTCGGTTTGGTCTTTAGTTTGGTGCAATCAGGAACTGAAAATGACATTTGGTTTTTGAAATAAAGGGGGAAAACTGAAAAACATATTTCTGGCTATAACATTTGTGTTTCTTATTTGATTTTGGCTGAAATTTTGTAAGCATGTACCCCCAATGGAGAGCACTTTGTGTACCAAATGTAGGAACAATTAGATAAAGAGAACTGATTTCAGAAGCACTTGAATGTTGTGGTTTTAAGAAAAGCTCCATACACATTCATGGATACAACTTCTTTATCTTACATCCAATGTTCATGAACCTTGTGCATATTAAGTCCCTCCATATGCTTAATACTTCTGCCGATTTTCAGAAAGAGTGGATAAAGGGTCCCAAGGGTATAAGACATTAACCTGAAAATACATTTCCAGCTGTAACATTTTGATATTCCATTCTGTTTACAGGATATTTGGCAAGAATGTATCAAATACCTTTCCTGCCATTTCAGCAAATGTACAGGAGATTTTGATAAAGGGACCCAATTATATAAGCAATTGATGTTGTCCCTGTGAAGATCATTATTCAGATGAATATCAGCATATTCAGTGCCAGTCAGAGGCAGGCACCCTGCATGGCAGGGGGAGAGAGACTGTAGGAGGAAGGATGTGGAGCAACCCCAAAGACTGACAGACACATTCAATGGCCAAACACATTACTGCAAGCTTCTAGCTTTACAGGACCAATTGGTAGTGGCTTCGAGGTGGGCATAGGGGGCGGCCCTGAGGCGGGCATAAGCAACATAACTGGGACTTCTGAGATAGCATCCCAGCAGTCAGGAGACATAGTTTAAACACATCCAGGCTGGCCAATTATCATCACAATCACATCCTGCAGCACTGAGACAGAGGACATAAGAGAATCTCTATTGACTCTTTCCTAAACAGATGCTTCTGACTTCCCAGAAACAAGTGGGGGAGATATGTTGGGATGGTCCCAGCACAGAATGAGGATATTTGGTTGACATTTCTGTTGGCCAATTCGCATCACAAACCGATCTTATACCACAGTGACATCAGAGAATCCCAGGCATAGGCCCCTTCTCTACATATGTTGTACAGGCATATAAAATTGGGAACCTTTATAAAATCTTTCTTATATTTGGCAGTGATGTTCATGAAAGTGTAATATATAGCCCTGCCAAATTTCATGTACACTGGTTGGACTAAAAAGATGTTATAGTCAGACATACATTTATATGTTAATTGCTTATACCACCAAGACCCTTTTTCCAATCCTTCTGAAATTTAGCAAAGTTAGTAAATATGGGAAGGGGTATAAACTGGCCAAGTTTCACCTACATTAGATGTGAGACAAAGACGTTACAACTAAGAATGTATATGTAGAATATTGAAAAATACAACAATTCAACTGCTTCAACTGCTTCTAAAATCAGATTACTTTATCCAATCGTTTTGAAATTTGGTACACTGAATGCCAAGTGCTAATTGGAGGTATAGGCATGCCATGTTTCAGCCACATAGCATACAAAACAAAAAAGTTACAGCCAATAATGTGTTTTCTATTGAAACCAATGGAAATTCAATTCCGTACTCACCGAACGCATCCAAACAGAAAGTTCGAATTCGAGTTCGGTTTGCACGTTCAGTTCGGTCGACCAAACTATTTGAGTTCAGTCTGAACTCTGAACTTCTGAACCGCGTTCGCCCATCCCTAGTCCCTACATCAGCCCAAGTTCAACATGGCTAAGACTGAACTCCTTATCTTTCCTCCCTACCCTTCCTCTCCCTCTTCCCTGTCCATCCTTATTGATGGGATCACCATCTGCCCCATTCCCCAAGCCCGTAGCTCGGGCTTTGTCTTCTATACTCGCCTTTCCTTTAAACCTTACATCGACTCTGTTGCCAAGTCCTGTCGCTTCGCTCTCCACAACATTGCTCGGATTCGCCCCTTTCTCTCTGTCTCTTCAGCCAAAACCCTTGTTCATGCCATGGTCATCTTTCGCCTTGACTAGAGATGCAACCTCTTCCTTACTGGCCTCCCCCACTCTCACCTCTCCCCCCTTATCTCCATCCCAAACTCTGCTGCCAGGGTCATCCACTCAGCCCGTCGCTTCGACCACGTGCAACCTCTCCTCTCCTCTTCACTGGCTCCCCCTTCCCAAACGCATCCTTCAAAAACTCCTGGTATTCACTTATAAATGCCTTCACAACCTGGCTCCTCCTTACCTCTCAGCCCTAGTCTCCTTACTCACTCCTGCACACACTCTCTGCTCCTCCTCTGTCCCCTCCCTTGCTCTCCCTCATCTCCCCTGCTCCCCTAACCGTCTTCACCCCTTCTCCCTTGCTGCCCCCCATGCCTGGAACTCCCTCCCTGGCCACATCTGCCTTGCCCCCTCCCTCTGCACCTTCAAATCCCTCCTCAAAACCCACCTCTTCCTCGCTGCCTTTCCCGACATCTGTTAGAACTCTCCTTTCAAATTTTACTGTCTGTCCTCCCCGCAGACTCCTGCTTAACTGAAACCAAGCCAAGCATGGGCACCTGAGACCTTGCATCCACTTGAATGTTATTTATCCCTTGTCTCTCCCTATGTCCCCTCTCCTTGTCTCTCCCCTCCATGTCTATTAGATTGTAAGCTGTAGGCAGGGACCGCGTCATTCTTATTGTTCTGTAAAGCACCAGGTACACAGCTAGCGCTACACAAATGCTTTATTAATAATAATAATAATAATAATTTAACATAGAAGTGTGGCCATAGATTCCTAGAACAGGGACTCCCTCCTTCACTACATGTTAGTTGCTGGAGCCCTGTAAGATTTCACAAGGTCATTCCTCCATGCCCTTTGCATTATGGGAAATAGAAAACAGATAATCACAGCAGAGAGTGGATTCAACATGGCAACTGTCTAACAGTTGCACACGCTCCATCCATTTCTCTTACGTGAAACCTTGTATTCCAGTCTTATTTTCTGAGGCTTCACCATCCCACGAGAAGGAAATGATCATGCAGGGAATCAGAAGTGTGATATAGTGATATTTATCCTAACAAGTATATATGTTCAACACGGTGAAAGGCAGTAGGAAACACTACCTGAGGAAATGAGAAGAGTTATGGCACCAAAACAAGAGCTTTGTTTTTAATAGCTGCAGGGGAGGAAGAAAAACTATCGCATGAAAGCTATTCATGTGTCTGAGACTAGGTTGAGTTGAACACCTCTTCCAATCACTCTAGGGCTTTCCTCTGTGCTACTACACTATAGTTTTGCACATGATGAGCTTGCTCAGGATTACATAAAGGCCTACTATATAATCTGGCACAGTGTCTGTTTTAACACATTGTTGAGACAACTGATTCAGATTATCGTGATTTAAACATTGTTTACCTGGCCAGTGAGGCTAAGAAGAAGTCATTTCAAAACTCTAATAACCTCGCAGTAGGCTCAAGGCAAACTTCATCTGTCAGGTAGCTTCATTTACTTAAAAAGAAGGGAGAATTTTGTTAACATGTTTAAGGAGTATGTGCTGTAAACTGTCAAAAGCATGTGTTTCAAATACTGTTTTGAGCCACTGTAGTGCAGGCTTAAGAAAGCCACACATACCAGATCAAAGCTCCTAAGCTTTCCGCTGCTTTTGGGTCTCAAAGTATTACTGGACAACCAAATGGCAGTTAAATTCAATGTTCACAAGTGCAAAGTGATGCACATATTAAAAAAAAATAATTATATGCATCACTTTGCACTTGTGAACACTGAATTTCATATACTCTCCCTTGTCCATCTTAGGTTGTAAGCCTGCCAGGGCGGGGACCTGTCTCTAATTAATTATTGTTCAGTGCCAAGCAAATTGCTGGTGATAAAGAAATAATAGCAACAATAACAACAATCATATTAACAGTACTACTACTAATAATAATTCATTTTAAAAATAATAAATTAATAATAAATACACTTACGTGAGTTAACAATGTGGCTAATGTGATGGTGTATAACCATTTGAAAAATAACATATTGTTTGTGGGTTGTGTATCTGTAGATAACACCAACCATGAGAATACATAGTTTAGGTGATTTTAAAGAATTTTGAGTCATCTTAGAGGAAAATCATTCTTAAATTGTAGGTTTTTGACACGGGTCTAATAGTTTTAACTGTTCTTGAACTCAGTATTTATTCAAAACCCAAGTGACTTTCATTAAAAGGTTTTTTTACTCTAGGCAATAATTCCTGCTAGTGTGCAGTGGACTTTTGTGAACTTTCACATTTAAAGGTCTGTGGCATTTAAAGGATCAGCTTCAAATCCCTCACCTAATGTTTTTTCCAAAAATGATCTAATTTTAATACTGACATTTGATTTTACATATTTCATCTAACGCTAGCAGCAGAATGAACAAGATTAATGATGTTTGTGGTAGAAAGTTAACAGGATGTCCATCAGTAATGCTGCTTATTTTATAAATGCTCTGTCCTTTCACTGTCATTTCCATATTGGCCAATAATATTGGCATAAAATAAATTGGAACACAGCTTTCTAGAAGATTCGATTCTTCCCCTGATACTAAAATAAGCCATTAGTCACTATTGGAATGAATGGAATTACACTAGTGTTGACAGGGTTCAGGAGAGATTTTTAAAACGGACCTTAATTAATCCTTTTGTTGGTCAGGAGAGATGTTTTTGTGAAAAAATACAGTCTGCCCCCATTTGTTGCTCATATTAGGGATGGGCCGACTATTCAGGATAAGAAGTAAAATTAGCATTTTACATTATTGGTAAATAGCAAATTATCACGTACACCTTTTTGTGTTTGTTATGCTTTCTACAGGAAGAGATATCTTATTTATATTGTTGCTGCCCTAACATGGAAGTTATGGAGCATCTGTGGGGATTTGGACACTTAGTTAACTTAGCTGGGCTTGAGTCCAGAATGGAAAGCAGTTTCACAGAATTATGGCAGAACAGATGTAGATTGTCTAACTAGGAATTTGTTCAGCTGTTTCTGTAAGCTTAAAATAAGACATTGTTTAAAAACAAAAATTTGAAAGGAAAACTTGCCTTTTACATAATTTTCACATCTCTTGTGCTTTGTTAAAAATTTGTGCCAACTAAAATTCCACTTGCATTTTGGCACTTATTTGAATGTAAGAAGATAAGCAGTGCCATACTGGGTCAGATCCATGGTCCATCTAGCCAAACAGCCTGTTTCTGAAGGTGGCCGCCTTTGGTTATTTCAGAGAAGTTCACGAGCCATAGTAGTCCAGGTGCCTGCAATGTTTTATTCCTGTACGTGAGGCCAAAAGATTTGAAGTAGGGCTGCAACCTTTAATCAATTAATCAAACCAATTAATCAATTAATAGGTCTTACCCCGATTAAAATTTGTCCCCCAACTATTTTTTTTTTACCTTGCTTGCCTCTGTTATGAATTGAAACTCTTCTCTATCTTTCCTTCCAGGAGCAGGACTTAAACCCCTAGTAGGCAGTTCTCAATTCTGGGATCTTGGCGGGTGCACTATAAAACAGACCACAAGCCCCTTAAATAGACATATGTTTATTACTATATCATATAGAAAGAACTGGGAATAAAGCACCAATACACTTGCATCTAGCAATAGCCTTCACCTATTCTAACAGCAAGCACACACACGCACACACACACACACACACACACACACACATATATATGTGTTCTTTCGCGTCAGAGGTCTCAGGTCTGGTCTCAAGAGGAGAGGCAGGGCAGGGGCCCGATAAAGGTCTATCTTGACCTAGCTACTTGAGTCTTGGCCTTTCACAGCCTTTGAGAGTGTTGGAAAGGGTCAAGCACCGATCAACCGGCAGCCACCTAGGTAGCTGGTCAGAGGGTACCGTGCAAGACACCGATCCTGTCTATGGCTGGCCTTTTTATACAGTGACTGCCTTATGATTATCCAGAGTTCTTGGTTGTCAGTGCTAAGCCTTGAAGGTTCTCCCATTGGCTATTCAGATTTGGGGTACTTTCTGCTTAGTCACTGTTATTTTGGGCTGTCCTGACCAGTTGGATCCTGCCTACCCCTCCCTCCAGATGGGAGGCCTGATCTTTGACCATGAGTTGCCCATACCCTTCCTCTGAGGCGTCTTGCTGTCTGACCAGGCCATCTTTTTCTCCTTGCATTGCTTAATCCTTATCTGTGGTATCCTTGCAACCTTCTCTCTTGTTTGTTATTATCTTTGATGTGCAGCTATGTTCTGGGAACAGTCAGTTCTTACTAGTCCTCTCTTTGTAAATGACAAGAATATATCCCTGTCAATACCACAGCCTGTTTCATCTACATATTTCTTTCATTCCCTTCTCCTCCTGCCAGCCTGTTTCTCATGATATGCATTTTCAATATTCCTAAACTAAAATTACTATAAAGCATAAATCAAGCATACAATGTCTTTTCTTTCCATATGCAAATAACATCCCTTAATTCTATAATGAAGCCATACTGCTTCAATCAGTCTATTAATTCACTACACCACCACAGTCTGAGTGTTTGAGTTTTTGGTTTTTTAAAGCTGCCAGGACCTTCCAGCTCGCTCATGACTCCCAACCTTCTCCAAACCCCATCCCCTGCATAATCCCCTGCATTCTTGGCAATACCAAGAGTCCCATCCCTACTGATCAGTGACTACAACTAGCCTGAGCTAGGAGACAGTCAGGCAAGGTGTTTTGACGTCAACAACAGCAGCACTCCAGTATCAGAGAAAGAAAGTTTCCCTTCTAAAGCTATGTTCACACAAACAAGTTAATGACCTTACTTCTGTCAACCCCCTCCACACATACTTCACTGACAGTAATCCACTTTGTAAGTGTTCACAGGAACGCAAAGTAATTTTCCAGAGGAAAGCTACATAGGAAGTTAAGTCATGTGAACAATTACGTTTTAGTGACTTAACACACATAAAATCTCCTTTTCCCTGTTCACATGTCTACTTCACAGCATGTCCAGGAGTACACACCTCCAGGGGAATTGCCTTGTGGGGCAACACAGCCCAAACTGGGGGAACGGGTTCCCACTGGTTCACCACCTCTGTGGACTAACCCCAGTAGCTTGCATACAGGTTCACTTACAAATGCCATACAGCTTGAAATGACACACACAGCATGCTCTTCCTGGCAAAGAGCCCCCCCCATCCCCATTCCATTGATGGTGTGTTTCAAGCCAGGTCCAGGTTCGAGATAGAGCAGTGCAATGATGAAGCCAGGGGACACTGAGGCTCCTCCTCCCCGAGGTCTCCTCCAATAGCTGATGGTGGGTGTCCCAGGGTGCACACACACCGTGCCATTCCAACAAATGACTGGCAGCAGTTACAGTGTCCTTTGGGAGCCTGATCCTGTGGCCAAAGGCCCAGAGTCCTGGGGTTCTGCTGTCCATGTGATGGGCTTCCCATGATCCATCCCAATTCAGCTTCTCCACTGAACTGGAGTGAGGAATGGGTGGCAGCGACTCCCTGACCCACAGGAGGGATGCCACGCTTTCCCGCTGCCTCCTTTCCCATGTGAAAACACCCACAGACAAGGTGAATTAAGGGCTTAATACCAAAGAGTGAGTGAAAAAGCCTGGAGAAAAATCCAAGGGAAGTGGGGTACGGAGATAAAATAGCCAGCCACGGAAGTTATATTTGAGATAGGCTTGCCAATATTAGAAGAGAATAGTGCAAGTTTCACTGACTTGGATTGGCTGGCCTGAATTTTATCCAGTTTCTTTCATTAATATAAATCTTGGGGTAAATTATTTCAGTCTAGGGACCAGCTTGGTGTTACCATTAAATTTAGTACTTCTAAAATATTAAGGTATGTTGTACAGTTGTTTTTTTCCAAACTAAACTTTATTTGTATAAGTCAAGGTTACATTCAGTACATACATCTAAGGTTTCTCTGAATGAATATACATAGTACTATCCAATTTCTGGCCTTTAGCTGGACAGTGACAGACAATACATATCAGCATGTACCTGCTGTATTTACAGGCAATCTCTTTTTTGTTTTGTTTTGTACAGTTGTATAAATACTGATGGAAAACCTCTGTCCCTATTTTATCTTACTTTGTTTAAATTTAAAGTTTCTTTTGTTTTCTTACTGTGGAGCCAAATATATAGTGATATGGTAGTGGGGGCGGGAGGATGAGAACACACTTTTCACAACTCATTAACTTTCTCGGATTATTCTGAGGAAGGAAAATAAAACTTGAGATTCCCAAAGTTGTTTTAATTGCTTTTTACAAAGTAAAGTTCGTAGTGAGATCAGTGTTTGGACAAGTATATTATATCACAGAACATGAACAGCTTTTGTGTGCACTTAGAAATATGATCACCTTGCTGTTTCAACTCAATTAGAATGAGGAAAAAATAGAAGTTCCATCAAAAAACCAGCCTATATACTTTATGTTAATTGGAATTTTAAGGCCTTGGTAAACACTCAAGTTAATTCAGTCCAATTGTTGGACAAAGCTGTGTGTTTTTATAATTTAAAATATGTAAATTTGGGTTATAAATAGTGATGTCCTTTTTAAGGGGGGAAAGACTTCAGCTATGCTAATAGTGATAAAGAACAACAACATGTTCTAGTTCATACCTTTACATACTAATTACTATTTAACTAATTATAAAAATCCTTCAATCAGAAGACACTGTTTGTAGTGAGGCCTTTCTTTTACCATCGCTACCCTGGGTTGCCAATGTGCAAGAAGGTATGGGCTGCAATTTTTTTGTAATAAATAAATTATTATTATTATAATTATTATTATTATTAATTATTATTAGCAAGCATTTATATTGTGCCAGCAGTGTACCTGGTGCTTTACAAAGTAATTGAATAGACATGGTCCCTGCCCTAGGGCTTACAATCTGAGAGACGGCGGGAGGCGAAGGAACGGGAACAGAGGGAGAGACAAGGAGTGTAACATTCATGAAGATGCAGGGTCCCAGGTGCACGTGCTTAGCTTGGTTACGGATATGAGTACACAGACCTTAGGTAACAGATTGTACTGAATGGAGGGTATCCGCAGGAGTTAGGTGAGGGGAGCGAGGAGTCGGGGAGGACAGAGCGGAAGAGGTAGGTCTTGAGGTGGGATTTGAAGGTACAAAGGGAGGGGGTGAGGCAGATGTGTGGAGGGAGGGAGTTCCAGGCATGGGGGGCTGCTAGAGAGAAGGGACGAAGGTGGTTGGGGGAGCAGGGGAGGCATGGGAGGGTGAGAGAGGGGACAGAGGAGGAGCAGAGTTCACGGACTGGAGTACGGAGGAAAATTAGCTCAGAGAGGTAGTGTCACATTTCTGTCACTCTTTTTATAAATAGGGGAAAAGGCTAGGTTTCCCAGCTGAACTAGACATACTAGATTGAACCTTTTTCTCCTAAATATACAAATTGAGTTTTACACTTACTTTGAAGTCCGGCTAGCAAAGAAAGTATTGTAATAGACAATATATTTATAAATAAGGGAACATGCGACTTTTGGATTATAAAAATATATGCAAAGTTTACTTAAATATAAATAGAAAATATCAGTAGCTTACATTGAATGGTTTTGATAGCCAATCAAAGTTACATGATCTTAAAACATTTCTATCTTAAGAAAAAGCTTGTAAAAGCTTAACATATGCACAATTCATTGGCTCAAAGATATCAAGAAGTTATACATACAATGTAT
>QEPC01012913.1:8749471-8871583 GCA_003113815.1 Sphenodon punctatus
ACACCAACTAAGAGGGGAAGGGAGGAGGAGGTGGAGTTGGAGTTGGCAAGAGACACATTGAGAAGGAGTGGTCAGAGAGGTAGAAGGAGAACCAGTTGAGGATGGAGCCACGGAAGCCAAGGGAGTGAAGTGAGTCTAGCAAGAGTGAGTAGTCAACAGTATCGAAGGCAGCAGAGAGGTCAAGCAGGACAAGCATGGAATAGAGATGATTAGATTTAGCCACAAGAAGATCATTGATGATCTTAGCAAGTGCAGTTTCAGTAGAGTGAAGGGGTCGAAAGCCAGATTGGAGGGAGTCAAGGGAGGAGTTGGCGGAGAGGAAGTCAAGGCAGCGGGAGTAGACAATACGTTCAAGAAGCTTGGAAACAAAAGGAAGAAGTGAGACAGGATGGTAGCTAGAAGGGTCAGAGCGGTCAAGAGTGGACTTTTTGAGGATAGGAGAGACAGTGGTGTACTTGAAGGTGGAGGGGAAGGAGCCAGTAGAGAGGGAGAGGTTGATGATTTGCAGGAGGGAATGGGCGACAATGGAAACAATGGGGGTCAGGATGCAGGAGGGGATGGGGACAAGTGGAAGAGTTGGAGGAGGAGAACAGGGAGGAGATTTCCTCAAGGGAGGCAGGAAGGAAGGACAATAGGAGAGAAGGAGGGGGAGGGGAGGGAGTAGGAAGAGGAGAGGAGTGGGAAGCAATGTTGAGGCCGATCTTGTCTATCTTGGAGATGAAGAAGAAAGCAAGATCCTGAGCAGAAAAGGAAGAGGGAGGAAGAGGACAGGGGGGCTTGAGGAGGGAGTCAAAGGTGGAGAACTGGTGGCGAGGGTCCCAAGAACAGGACTCAGTGTGGGAGGTGTAGTAATGCTGTCTAGCGACGGAGATAGCAGAAGTAATTTGAAGTGAAGGAAGTCAGCATGAGGGTAATTAATGTACATGAACATTTTAAACAGGCATCTATCGGATGCTTGCTCAGGTGATTTTATAGCAAACGTAGACAATTGTGTCAATATACATTAATAATAATAAATCCCAGATGGTCTTTTCAGCGTTCAGCTTCTGAAGTGGCACTGCAGATATATCTCCCTTAAAAATGTTGTTGCACTACTTTATCAAATATCCCTGTTTACTGCAGAGTGTATCACAAAACTCCTTTATGCATACCTTTCATTGGCATTAATGGCAGTTCTGCTCACAGGCATGGATATCAGAAATGAGCCATAAGGAACTGCCCTGCATTTTACTTTGCCAGTAATTTTCTTCACTCCCTTTACTAGCACTGAGAATATTCATGTGTGAATAAGAAATTTCTCTCCGATTCTCATTTAGCTGAATTGTGCAAATGGAGTTGTAACCCTGTTAGCCTGGGTCCTGTGTTTATCTGTTGATATCAGTAGAACTGTGATGTCAAAATTTACATATTACAGTTTCACTTCTGCATGAGGAAGAAAAAGAGAAAGAGAGAGATGTTAAGTGAGATAAATGTAAGTTTTGAGGCTAAAACATTTTTAAAAAGTTTTGGATAAAGCATGGTTTGTAGGAAACTGCATGGTAAATGTAGTCAGTTGAAAGGTACACATTCCAGGCACACGATGCCACCAACATCAGCTACATTCATGTCCTAATGACTTATGCAAAGTTAACAATTCACCCATTCCTTATTTCATATAGGCAGTAATGTTGATGGCTAAAGTCAAAACAAAGCCAGCCACCATAGTGAATTACATTGCACTCCACATAATCAATCATAACAAGAAGAAAGCCAGTCCATGCCAGCATAGACACCTGTCCAGTGTACAGCAGCCTTTTAGGTGTGGCACTAAGGAGCTTCTTAGGAATCTGAGAGTCATATTGACTCTTTAGGAACTCCCTTCCAGAGGAAGCTCGCCTGGCCCCAAGCCTGTTGACATTCCGGTGGTGTTGTAAAACCTGGCTGTTCACCCAGGCCTTTGGGGTGGGGGGGAGGGTGGGTTAGGGTTTGTTATCTCCCCTACCCTCTTAATTGTTTTTATGCTAAATTGTATCCCGGTGCCCTGTTTTAAAGCATTTCAATTGTTTTGATTTGTTTTAAATTGTTTTATATCTGTTTTTCTATGTATTTTTTATTACTGTTGGAAGCCACCCCAAGCTGTATTCAGGAGGGGTGGGGTATAAATTTAGTAAATAAATAAGTAAATAAATAAATGTATTATTATTATTATTATTATTATTATTATAAACATTTATATAGCGCCAGCCATGTGCCTGGTGCTGTACAGAACATAGAAATAGACGTGGTCCCTGCCTGTGGCTTACATCTAAAAGACAAGGAGGGGGAGACAGGGAGAGGGGACAGTGGGAGAGACAGGGGAGAAGACAAACAAACATTCAGGTGGATGTGAAGTCTCAGGTGCGTGTGCTTGGCTTGGTTACAATCAGGTTGGTTGCAGCAGTCTGCAGAGGAGGGCAGACAGTAAGTATATGGGGAACGACTAGCAGGCATTGGGAAAGGCGGCGAGGAAAAAGTGGGTCTTGAGGAGGGATTTGAAGGAGCGGAGGGAGGGGGCAAGGCGGATGTGGGTAGGGAGGGAGTTCCAGGCATGGGGGGCAGTGAGGGAGAAGGGTCGAAGGCGGTTAGGTGAGCAGGAGAAACGAGGGAGAGTGAGGGAGGGGACAGAGGAAGAGCGGAGAGCGCGTGCAGGAGTGCGTAGGGAGATTAGGTCCGAGAGGTAAGGGGGAGCTTGGTTGTGGAGTGTTTTGAACGTGAATACCAGGAGTTTAAACAGGATACGTTCAGGAAGGGGGAGCCAGTGAAGAGAGAAGAGGAGAGGCTGCACATGGTCGAAGCGACGGGCAGAGTGAATGACCTTGGCAGCAGAGTTTTGGATTGCGATAAGGGGGGACAGGTGAGAGCGAGGGAGGCCAGCAAGGAGGAGGTTGCAGTAATCGAGGCGAGAGATAACCATGGCATGAACAAGGGTTTTGGCCGAGGAGGTAGAGAGAAAGGGGCGGATCCGAGCAATGTTATGGAGGGCGAATCGGCAGGATTTGGCAACAGAGTCAATGTAAGGTTTAAAAGAGAGGTGCGTGTCAAAGATGAAGCCCAAGCTACGGGCTTGGAGAACAGGATGGATGGTGACTCCATCGATGCAGATGGGCAGGTTAGAGGGAGAGGAAGAGGAGGGAGGAAAAATGAGGAGTTCGGTCTTGGCCATGTTGAGCTTGAGTTGACGTCGGGACATCCAGGCGGAGATATCAGAGAGGCAGTTGACGAGGCGTGAGTGGACAGAAGAGGAGAGAGAGGGGGTAGAAAGATAGAGTTGGGTGTCATCAGCGTAGAGATGATATTGGAATCCGTGGGAGGCAATAAGTTTGCCAAGGGACAGGGTGTAAATAGAGAAGAGGAGAGGGCCAAGGACAGAGCCTTGGGGGACCCCAACCGAAAGGGGGAGGGAGGAGGAGTTTGACTCGGGGAGCGAGACTTTAAAGGAGCGGTCAGAGAGGTAGGAGGAGAACCAGTCAAGGACAGAGCCACGGAAGCCCAAAGAGTAAAGCGAGTCCAATAGAAGCAAGTGGTCGACAGTGTCAAAGGCAGCAGAGAGGTCAAGGAGGACAAGAATGGAGTAGAGGCGCTTAGATTTAGCGACAAGTAGATCATTGGTGATCTTGGCCAGGGCAGTTTCAGTAGAGTGGAGGGGGCGGAAGCCGGACTGGAGAGGGTCCAGGGAGGAGTTGGCAGAGAGGAGGTCCAGGCAGTGGGAGTAGATGACATGTTCCAGAAGCTTTGAGGCAAAGGAAAGGAGGGAGACTGGCCAGTAACTAGAGGGGTCAGATGGGTCCAGGGTGGGCTTTTTGAGGATGGGGGAGACAGTGGCATGCTTGAAGGCAGAGGGGAAGGAGCCTGTGGAAAGGGAGAGATTGATGACATGTAGAAGTGGGGGGGCAAAAGTGGGAGCAATAGAGGTCAGGAGGCGGGAGGGGATTGGGTCAAAGGGGCAGGTGGAGGGGTTGGATGAAGAGAGCAGAGCAGAGATTTCCTTGAGAGAGGCAGGAGGGAAGGATGTGAGGAGAGAGGGGGAGGGAGAGGGGGTGGTACGGGAGCGGGAGGAGAATGTGGGTGGGAGGCAATGCCCTGATGGATCTTGTCAATCTTTGAGGTGAAGACTGGGGGAAGCACCACTTTTTGGTGCTTCCCTCAGAAGCAGTGATGTAGGGTGGAAAATTTGCAAGAATATTTTTCCAGAAACTTTTCCAGTTCTAAAAATGCATTGTTTCATAAAATGAATTAGTAACATAATTATAACATTTTTTTACCCTAGTTAAATATTTCAGTTCAACTACTTTTGGCTATTGTAAAAATTTTGAGATATTTATTCAGCACATAAAATTAACATCGTGTACTTTTTGAGTTTGGTTACTGCTCCGCCAGGCCTTTCCCGAAGGAGATGGGCTGGGTGGGCTGGGTTAGGGTGGCTGGGGATGGGTTTTATATTGTTTTAATTGCTGCTGTTGTATATTTTAATATGTTTTTAAATGTTGTGAGCCGTCCTGAGATGCCTGAGGCAGGAGGGGGAGGCATATAAGTTTTTAAAATAAATAAATAAATACAAGTCAAATAAACATGCTAAATCAAATTCCAATCAATTTAGGGCACTGGGAATTTTTTTCAGACAAAATTCCCACATCAGTGCTCAGAAGACTTAGATGGAGCCACCCCAAGACTTCTGCTTCATGCAAAACGGCTGATCAGCAGGGAGCAGGAGTGTCACCCCAGGTGTGTAAAGGCCTAGCTCAGGTTGGGCTCTCCTGCTCCCTGCCAGACAGTTGATTTGCACCATCCCCTCCACCGGCACTGCAGGAGCCCTGAACTGGTACTTTCATAGTTGGGGTGGACAAAGAGCTAGTGCTGGCTTCTAGCCCTGAATTAAGGGTTGCACACAGTTTTATTTGGGTCTACTGCAATTAAGAAAGGTCAAATGTGTTTGGTAAGGAAAACTGAATATGAGTGATTTCTAAAGTTTGAGAATTGGCTTTGCAAAGATGAAAATTTGAGCCTCCTCTTTAACTTTGAAAAAAAAGGCAGCTTTATTTAATACAATGGGGCGGGGGGTGGGGGGGACCACAATCCTAATGTTTCTTTGCAGTGATGGGAGTGCATTTCAATCACTATAGGCTTGCTTTAGTGACATAGTTTTCACATCACTCCCTTTTTGTGTTTTGAAGGGGTGAGGATGCTGGATGGTGATGTTACAGACATGGTGGAAGCAAAATCGCTCAGTCTGAATCCACAGTATATTCACATCTACAGTGCCAGCTGGGGGCCCGACGATGATGGCAAGACAGTGGATGGGCCAGCGTCTCTAGCACGTCAGGCCTTTGAGAATGGCATCAGAACGGTGGGTTTACATGCAAACATATTCCATTGTTCCACTCTGTCTCTGTGTGTGTGTGTGTGTGTGTGTGTGCGCGCGCGCGCGCATAAGTGGACTAAGGGAAAAACTGAAGTACTAAAGATGTATTGCTGACAAGGAAAACCCATAGTTATTTTATTATAGCTGCTGTGCATGAGATCCCTTCTAAAGTATGGGCTGACATTCTACTTTGTCAATTGAAACCGATCATCCTCAATGTCCTTTAAAACTGTGCCTTGAGGTAATATGTCATTCTGTTAGCAAAGTCTTAAGATTGAGAAATTCTATTTTGGAGATCAGTGCCTCATCATCAAATCTAAATTGTTATGAAATACAAAGCAAAAGTCATGGACTGTTTACTTTTCTTTTTGTTTCTGTTTCATTCCTAAACTTAAGCTTGACCTAGTTAATGGTGAGGAGGGGGCTGAACAATCTACAACTTAATTTATTAAGAAATGAGTCTTGCTACAGAGAACACATACCCGTTTACTTATTCAGGGAGTCACTGAAATAGTACAAAGTAGAACAAAGTGAAAAAGATTCACAGAGATCAAGCAGCAATTTGCATCAAATGTTAACCACATTTAGGTGGGAAAAAACCCTCTTTTGGTTTTTTTTGCCCTCCATTCCTACAGTGCAGAAATACAAAAACAAGTAGTTAAGAATGAGTCCTTGGGTGATTTCAGACGTTACGGGCGGCCGGTTCACCACAGCGAACCACCAGGGGGGGCGAACAGCGCAACCACGCCCGGGGGTTGGAAAACGACCCAAACAGACGTGCCGGGAACGGGACCACGGCCCGGAACCGGGCCGCACCATCACGGCCCGTGGCAGCACAACAGACGTGCAGCCGAACCCCCGGCGGGCGCTAAACCCCCACAAGGCACCGGGCAGGGGCGGGACACAGACATGGCCGACTGAGGGCAAACGAAGCCACAAGGCACACAAGGGAACGCCCACACAAGGGAAACGGGAAGGGAGGGGGGAAGAGCGAGAACAGGCTGACAGCCGGCTCACACAGCGGTCCCGCAGCAGGGCACAATGCACGGCCACACGCCCGGGCACACACACTCACACCAGGGAAAGGCCGGGAAGGGGGGAAGGGGCGCCCGGAACGCCCCACCCGGAACACCGGCAGGGGGGGGGGGGGCACCACCACGGGGCAAGGCACGGACAGCAGCAACCCCCACCCCCACACCACCCCAGTCCAGTCCAGTCCAAGGAGGCGCCCCCACAGGAACAGAGGCAGTCACGGCCGGGGGGGGGGGGCGGACCCCCGGAGCAAGGCACGTTGGGGGCCCCCAAAGCACAGCGAGGCCGGCGGAGGGGCGCCAGGAGGAGGAGGAAGGGGGCCCCACAGTCAAAGGCTGGCACAGGCAGGGCAGCCGGGTCCAGCGGTGCTCCTCCGCAGCACCAGCGACGCTCAGGCAGCACCCACGGAGTCACGGGGATGGAGGGGGCCCAGGACCACGGCCAGGGGCAGCAGCAAGCAGCGAGGCGGGCGGGAGCTCACCGAGGTGGGGTCCGCAGGTCGGGAGCGGCCAGCGGGGACCAGGGCCCCCCCCCGGGCCGGGGCGGGAGCCCACACGGGGGCACCACCCCGGGGGGGGCAGGCCAGCGACGCGGGGCTCACGGGCCGCTGCCGGGGGCCCCGCTGGCCCCAGGGCCCGGGTGGCCCGCCCGGTGGACCAGGTGGGGCCAGTGCAGCATGCCCCGGCGGTACCCCTGCAAGGACATGTAGTGGGCGATCAGGTAGTAGGCCTCGAAGGGATCGGGCATGGTGAGGGCCAGCTGCACATCCACACGCGCCCACACCGCCAACAGGGATGACATCTCCACCGCGGAGGGCTCCGGCACACAGCAGGCAGCAGAAGGGGGCCACGGAAGATGCCCCAGCTCCAGAAGCCGCTGGAACGCCGCCCCACGGGTGCGCTGGTACCCACGGGCCCCGTGAACACAGGAGAAGTAGCTCACGGCCAAGGCAGGGCCACCCTCGGCCAGGCACTCCGAGTAGGCGCCCAGACCACACACCACCAGCGCTGACACGGTCTCCGAGGCGCTCCAGGGCACATGGGCGCACAGCACCTCCGGGATGCGCCCCTCGGGGAAACGAGCCAGCCCCAGGGCCTCCGCATGCAGCCGGCAATCACGGGCGCTCACCACATGGCCAAAGTAACGGAGCCCGGAGCTCAGGCTCTCGTAGGCACCTGCACGGCTCCCCGGCCCGGCCAGGAGCAGCTGCACGGCAGGGGTGTGCCACAGGTCGCACAGAGACATGGTCTCGCGGAAGGCCCAGATATGGGGGGCCCCTTGGGGGCCGGACAGCGGGAGCCCCATGGATGGGCAGCCAGCCATGGTCCAGCACAACAGGGAATGGGACACGGAGCCCGGAGGGCACACAGACTGCCCAGGGCCGGGAGAGGCTCGGCCCGGCCCCCGGGACAGGGAACACGGGCCCGCACCGCAACATTGTAGCACAACAGAGCGAGGCGTGGGGTGCGGGCCCGGCACAGCTGCAGAGAACAACAGCGAGCTCTCTGTCTGCCTAATCGCACCTTCAAGGCCATCCCGCTACAAACAGCGAGGGGAGGGGGCCCGGGGTGCTGGGGGCGGGAGCAGCCGGAACGCACCGGCACAGGGCGCGCGCAGGCCCGCGAGGCCGACCCCCGGGCGGAGCCACCAGCACCGGGCCGCCATAAGCGCTCCCAGCCCCCACCGGGGCCCCAGCACCATGGAGCGCGATAGGGCAGGTGGGAACTGGATGTTCCTCGCGCTCGCGGCTGAGTGGCACCGTGACCACACTGAGCAGCTGTGCCTCCTGACCGAGAGGGTGCACCTGGCCGTCCGCCTGCGCTATGTCCTGGCCCTGCGGGCTGGCGTGCGCCTCCGGGGCCAGCAGGCCCGCAGGAGAGTCCGTGCCCGGCTCAGGGCTCGGCGCCGGGCCTGGGGGGCGTGGCTGGCCGCCTGCCGGAGCCTCACCCGGCCCGCTGCGCTCCGAGGGGCCGCGAGGCGGTTCCGCTGGGCAACGCAGACCCTCCGCCGGGCAGCGCTGCTGGCTATGCCCATAGCGCGGAGCCTATGGGTCACGGAGCGGCCCCAGGCCTGGTGGGAGCGGGCCCAGGCCCACTGGGGGGAGGCCGAGTGGGGGTCCCACTTCCGGATGGGCAAGGCCACCCTGCTGCGCCTAGCGGAGCTCCTCACGCCCTGGCTGGAGCGGCAGCACACCTCCATGCGGGAGCCCATCCCCATGGTCCAGCGGGTGGCCATAGGGGTCTGGGCCCTCGCAACGCCCGACTCCTGCCGCTCCGTGTCCCAGCACTTCGGGGTGGGGCTCAGCACGGTCGCCTGCATCGTGCGGGATGTGTGCGAGGCTGTGGAGGGCGTGCTCCTCGACAGGACCATCCAGCTCCTGGACCAGGGCGCTGTGATGGCTGGCTTCGCGGCCGGGGGCTTCCCGAACTGCATCGGAGCCGTGGACGGCACACACATCGAGATCCTGCGCCCGGCCGCGGGGGAGGCCCTGGAGTATGTGAACCGGCACGGATACTACTCCCTGCACCTGCAGGGGGTGGTGGACCACCGGGCCCGCTTCATAGACATCTACACGGGCAACTCCGGCCGGAGTCACGACGCCAGGATCATGACCATCTCCCCCTTCTATGCCCGCATGTACCGGGGGGACTTCGCGGACATGGGCATGAGGTGGATCGAGGGGGTTCCCATGCCCCCCTGCATCCTGGGGGACCCCGCCTACCCCCTGACCCGCTGGCTGATGAAGGTCTACCCTGTCCCGAGCACCCCTGCGGAGCAGGTATACAATACCCGCCTGTGTGCGAGCCGGACCGTGGTGGAGCGTGCCTTCGGGGCCCTGAAGCAGCGCTGGAGGAGTATAGCTGGCCGCCTGGACTTCACCGTCCCCACCTCCGCCCTGGTGATCGGTGCCTGCTGCGTTCTGCACAATGTGTGCGAGACCGAGGGGGCGGCCCTGGAGTACCCCGAGCCCCACCGGCCCCCCGGTCCTGTTCCCCTGTACGTGAACGCAGGGAACCCCCGGGAGTACCGGTATGCCAAAAGGATCCGGAACGCCCTTGCAACCCACATCGCCCGGGGGGGCCCGCTGTGAGGGCCTTCCCGCCCCTGGGGGCCCCACCCCCCGTTCCGTGCCAATGCCCCTGTACACGCGGTCCCACAGCCCTGTCCCCCCCACAAACGGGCCGGGGACAACTGTCTCTTTACAACACTTTATTGCCCACACAGTTCACACAATCACCCTGTGCCCCCTCCCCACCCCCGTGCCCGTGACCCCGTCCACCACCCGCCCTCATGTGGCCCTCCCCCTCCCCCCCCTTCCCACCATCCCCCCGCGTTTCCTGGGCCGACCCCTCGTGCGGCCGCTTGGGCCCACCGAGCTCTGGGAGCTCCCCTCCCCCCCACTGTCCGTGTCCCCTGCCGTGTCCTGGGCCGGTCCCGGCCCCGGCAGGGGGCCGGGCGGCGGATGGGCAGCTGTGCCCGGTGCCCCGGTCGCGCCCCGGGGGGGCTGGACCCTCCGGAGGCCCGGGGGCACTGGGAGGCGCATGCGAGGGCCCTGGGGCCGGGGGGGCGCCAGGGGCGGCAGGGCTGGGCCCGGGGGCGCCGAGGGGCCCGGCATGGGGACCTGGGCGGGCAGGGCGCCCGGAGGTGCGCCGGCCATCACGTAGGCACACATGGTGCCCGCATGCAGGAGCAGGGAGGTCCCAATGTCGTGGGACCTGTCCATCTTTGCACTGTGCTCCCGCACCATGCCCTGTATGTCCTGCCGGAGGCCCCTGAGCAGCCCCTGCTGCCGCTGGTGCTCCCGGCGCTCCCGCCTCCGCTCCAGGCGCACCTCCGCCTCCAGCCGGCGGTCTGTCTCCAGGGCCTTCTCCATGGACCGCTCTATGGCCGCCTCCATGCGGTCCACGGAGGCGATCATGCGCTCCCCCTGTTCCTCCGCCCTGCGGACGATGTCCTCCGCTTGCTCCTCCCTGCGCCTGCGGACCCGCGCCCGGTACTCCCGCATCCGCTGGGCTGGGGCTGCGGCCGGCGGAGGCGCCGCGCGCGGGGGCTGCCCTGTGGAAATGGGCGGGTGGGTCAGTGCAGGGCCCTGTCCCCTAGCGGGGTCGGGTCCCGGGGCCCCCTGCCCCCCCTCCCCCACTGAGGCCAGAGGCCCCCCTGGGCTGGCGCCCGGGGGGCCCTCCCGCAATCCCAGCCCTCCCGCCTTACCTGGGTCCGGCACCTGCTCTCCTGTGCCCTCCGCGGGGGCCTGCACCGTCTCGCTGGCCCGGTCCTGGGGCTCCCCATGTCCTGCGGGCGGGAGAGGGGGGAGTGGGTGAAGGGGGCTGGTTGTGGCCCCTGCAGCAGGGCCCCCACCCCTGCCACCGGCCCCCTGGTCCTGCCCCCCCCCTGCCCTGGGGGCCCGCTTACCCTCTATGTCCGTCTCCGAGCCTTCGGAGGCCGGCGCCTCACCCTGGGAGTGCTCCCCCTGGGACCACTGGCTGAGGGTGGTGAAGGTGCCGACCTCCGACTCCGCCTGGCCGGCCCGGCGTTGGGATGTCTCCGGGCTGCTGCTGGGGGGGGGCCTTGGGGCCTCTGCGGGTCCCGGGTGGTCCTCCTGGGGGTGGGGGTCCCCTGAGCTCGTGTCTACCGGGCGGGCGGCGAGGGGAGGGGGTACCTCGGCCCGCTCCCTGCCCTGGACCACAGCGCTGCCCACCAGGCGTGGGGCAACGATGGAGCCCTTCATGTGAAGGATGCGGTCCAGGGCATCGTAGTAGGGGGCGGTGCGGGCCCCGTGGCCGGAGCGGCTGTTATTGTCCTTGAGGGCCTTGTACCCCCTCTTGAGCTCCTTGGCCTTCGAGCGACACTGGTTGACAGTGCGCTCGTGCCCCGCCGCCTCCATGTCGCGCACGATGTCCCGGTAGACATGCTCGTTTCGCTGGTTTATTGCGAGCTCCACCTGGTACTCGAGGGTCCCCCAGATCCGTATGAAGTCCCGGGTCTCCTGGAGGCCCCACTGTCCCCCTCTGTGATAGGCCTTCCTCCGGCTGGGCCCCTGCTGTTCCTCCTCCCGGTGCAGCTCCTGCTGCACCTGCCTGTGCTCCTCCTCCACCTCCTCCTGGGGCTCGTCCGCCCGGGCCGACTTTCGTGTCTGGGGGGGGGGAAGGGGGGTGGTTGGTTGCTGGGTGAGGGTGTGGGCCCTCTTGGGGGCCCCCTGCCCCCCTGCCCTCCGCCCGGGGTCCCCCTGCCCCCCTGCCTTCCGCCCGGGGTCCCCCCCGGCCCCCTCCACAGGGGGTTCCCCTGTGCCCCCTGTTCCCCTCCCAGTGGGTGCCCTTACCCGTTTCCTGGGTGCCTCCTGTGGGCCTGTTCCGGCCGCTGTCCCCGGGGCGGCGCGACCCGGCTGCAGCTGCGGTTGGTGTTCCCGGGGCGCCTCCCTGGTGGGGTGCTCCCGTGTGCCCCCTTCCTGCACCTGTGCCCCCTCCGCCTGCATCGCTGGGCCTGGCTGCACGTGCTCCGCCTCCTGTGCCGCCGCTGTCGCTGCTCGTGCCTCCGGTCTCTTCCGCTTCCCTCCTCGCTCCATCCCGCCACGCTTGCTTGCTGCTGCTCTCGCTTTAAATCTCCCTCCGGTGTTTGTGTTGGTGCCGGTTGCCTGGCAGCGACGCTGCGTGCCTCGTTCCCGGCCGGGGCTCCATTTTCTTGGTTCCGCTGGGGGATTGGCGTCCAGACGTTACTTTTGCTTGGTTCCCTGTGGGGGTTGGTTTGACCACGCTTCCCGAGACCTTCCCCCGGCTAGCCCGGGAAGCGTGGTTCAAACTGACCCCATGTGGGTATTGAGCGTGGTGAACATCTGGCGCACGCCGTTCAGACGTTCCGGGCCCTTTGGCCCCGCGGGGGGGTTCAGCGTGGTTCAGTGTGGTTCACCGTGATCTCGTAACGTCTGAAATCACCCCTTGTCACCTGTCTGTTAAAAGGATCAGGGAAATCCTGGCTTTGCAGCAATTATACTTTTCCCCACTATATAGGAATTGAATGGAAACCATTTGGGCAGTGCAATTCCCTAGCTATTTAGAGCCAGAACTTTCCTTTATCACTAGTACAAGTCCCAGTCACTTCAGTAGGGCTTATGCTGGCAACTAGTTACTAGTGCCAGCACTAGAAAGCTAGAGGATCATGCCCTGAAAGTCTGTATTTGAAGGTTCTAGACCTGTCTTGAAAGCAGTATATGACATTTTTATAGCAAAACCACCTGGTTCTAGGATTGGAAGAGATGTTAGCAATCTAATTTTAAGCCAAGACACAACAAATGGTCATACTAAATAAATGTGGGAACCGGTGAGCAGCTATACGAACACATAGTTGTCTGCAAACTAGCTATGTGTGCAATTTAGATGATTACTGGTTATCCCCTTTAAGCTAAAAAGATGTAACCAAATAGAATAGATATTGATAACCACTACTGCTTTCTTGCCTAATGCTGATCACAAGATTGGAATTCTCGAGTTCTTATCCCAGCTGTACCACTAATTTAGTGTTTACTTGTGCAAGTTTACATAGCATTTGCCTCATATTCAGTTCAAACCATTTGTCCTTTATTTTTTTAATTTTTTAAAATGTATACCCCACCCCTCTTGCCAGATGCAACCCGGGGCAGCTAACAACATCAAAAATACACAATAAAATAGCATAAAACATAATAAAGCATCAATTAAAAAGAAAGAATAAAAACCAACCCCCTCCCTCACCAACCCCCACCCCCTACCCACCCCTCACCCCTCTCCCTCGCCAAATGTGACAGCTGGGCTGCTGTGTCTGGCCTGGGGCGTAGCAGTCTGGGACAGGGCACACACACACCAGAGCACTGAACAGACATGCTCCTGGCTGGGCCAACAGCAGCACAGCCCCCGGGAATGGAGAATGAGGAACATGCGGCCGGCTGTCCCCATGCTGCACCCAGCATCCCACCCTTCCACTATGACAGGCAGTCATGGCAGCCAATGACGTCCACCATTGCAGCTGGCCATGGCGAAGGCGGTCTGGGCCAGCAGACCAGCCCGGGGCCAGACGTGCAAGCTTCAGGATGACCTGCTGTGCTCCAGTCCAGCGGGCCCTACCTTGGGCTGTTACCTCAGCTGGTTGCAGAGGTGAGAGCCTGGGCTAGCCGCCACGCAACTCAGGATACCCCAGGTCAACAACTGGCTGCTAAGAACCAAATGTGACAGCAGCCTGTGGAACAAAGCAGACTGCTATCACATCTGGTTTTACCCAATGAGGTACTATAGGTCTCAGAATTCTGAAGAGCTGCCTGGGTTCCACTGTGAGAAACTTATCATTTCTGCTATAATGGTTGGATTTGTGGTATCTGCTGTGCCGAAATGATCCATTATCAAACTGCAGACATTTAGTCGCCAATGGGTTATCTGTATAGCTGCATTCTGATTTTCCTGCTTTGTGCAGTTTAATGTGTTTCCATTTTCCTGGCTGTTTCTGAGTTGCCAGCTACTTACATTTGCTCATAATTCTTTTCTATTTACCCCAAATGCCAGTTTCATATTTAATTTGGTTATACATTGGATATTTAGTTCAAATCTGCTGGATGCAGATTTGCTATTGGTCAAGGTGTGTCTAGAGACTTGATGCCCCAATCAAAATAATTTTGCTATTGGTCCATGTGTGCATAGGGGCTGGTTTCTCCAACAAAAAATGTAGAAGTGTATATGCAGCCTTTGGGTGAGGTCGTCAGAGGGTTTGGTGTGCGGTGTCATCAATATGCTGATGACACCCAACTTTACCTCTCTTTTTCAGCTGACCCATGCCCGGCAGTCTTGGTGCTTACCCGGTGTCTGAAAGCTGTGGGGGATTGGATGAGGGTGATCTGTCTGAAGCTGAATTCCGACAAGACAGAGGTGATGCTGGTGGGAGGGGTGAGGGAGTGGTGGCACCCATCATTGATGGGATCCTCCCTCTGTTGGTCCCTCAGGTTCGGAGTCTGGGGGTGGTCCTTGACTCACACCTCCACCTGGATGCCCAGGTGGCGGCTGTGGCAAAGGAAGCATTTCACCAGTTATATCTGGTACGACGGCTTCGGCTGTATTTCTGGGACTCCGACCTAGCCACCATTATCCATGCTTTTATCACCTTAAGACTGGACTACTGCAACTTGCTCTACATGGGGCTACCCTTGGTGATGGTCCAGAAACTGCAGCTGGTGCAGAATGCAGTGGCCCGCCTCCTTACGAGGATGGGTCACCATGAGCACATTACACCAGTGCTCCGGTGTTTGCACTGGCTGCCTATAGTTTTCTAGTTCCAGTTCAAGGTGTTGGTTTTGGCCTATGTAGCCCTATATGGCCTGGGCCCTGCTTATCTGTGGAATCACCTCACCCTCCAGGTCCTGGTTCGGCCCCTGAAGTCATCCAGGGGTACCTTCCTTGGGGTTCCCTGAGTTTCTCGGGTGGCGATGATGATGAGGGCGTTCTCAGTGGCTACACCGAGGCTGTGGAACTCCCTCCCAATGGAGGTCTGCTTGGCCCCGAACCTTCCCTCTTCCTGTAGACAATGTAAGACCTAGCTGCTCCACTGGGCTTTTGGCAAAGGTGATGGGTGGGAGGTTGGGAAAGGGGGTAGGAGGGTCTTTTAATTCCTCTGTGTTGTATTTTATTTGTAATTTTATTTGTTTATATTCCGTTTTTATTGTTGCTGTCTTATATTCTTATGTCTTTATTATGTTGTATGCCACCCCAAGCTGCAGCAGCAGGAGGGGGCAGCCTAGAAATTGTAGAAAGTAAATAAATAAATATCTCCTCCTTACTGCTGGGGATTTTGACATTGGTTGTTGGCACATGTTGAGTGTGTAATCTTATTGTGTGTTTAGTTTGGGGGGCACTGTGGACAGATGGCATGGTTCCTTTACCATACAGTGGTCCCTACATTAAATAGTATTTTACATCTTCTTTTTTTATGCAATTTTCCCTTTTGTGACTCATCTTTAATTTTATTTATCTTGCCATTTTATCTCATCAGCTACCTGATAATGATATTTCGATACTGCACTTAGCCGTAAAGGTGGTATTTGGTATTACTGATGTTTAGTCTACAGTATGCCCAGGGGCCAAATGCAGACTGTGCCTAGTTTTTATTTGGCCCTCTTTCTAGTTCCTGGATCTGGCTCCTGGATCCAGTTCCTACCCCGAAAACTGAAAGGATGAGCTCAGAGGAAAGAAGCAGAGAGGAGGTCATGCACACAAGGATAGGGGACAGATGCATGGCATAGATCCATGATCTGGAGACTCCTCTTCTACAGCATCTCTTAAATACACCACCACCACCACCCCCAACTTCTATGCCCTTGGAGCTTGTAGTAATTTTCAAAGTGACCCCTGGGTGGGAAAAGGCTCCCCATCCCTGGTCTACAGGTAAAAAATATACTTTCTCGAATTGAAAGTCCTGAAAACTCAGCCCAGACTCTGAAAATCAAACCTATCTTGCATGTTATAACCAGAAATAAAGGCCAAATGCAGAACAAATTAAACTTCAGTTTCACCTTTGGAAATACCATAGGCTTCTGGTCATGCCTTCAGCAGTTTTCACAAGTGTAACGGATTTTGATTTAGCAAGCAAATAATTCTGTTGATGTTGCACGAGAAAGAATAGAATCCATATAACTCTTAACAACATGATCCTTGAGCAGGTAATGAATGTACTAGCAGTCAGCATGCACACAACCCTGTTTACTTTAATGGGACTCGGGTGTGCCCTGACTGCTATCATCTGCCAGAGGATTGTGCTGGGTTGGCTCAGCAGAGCTATCTGAAATAATAAGCAGCACACGCTTATTTTAGTCATTGAAACAAGTAACTATGACACTGAATTAAAAGGGAAAGTTTAAAGATTCTGTGTATATATAATATATATAATAATATTATATATAATAATAATATAATATATATATATATATATATAAACACACACACACACACACACATGTATAACGCTGAGTGGTGTCATTGTGGTAGCTGCCATCAGCACAGCAGGGGGCTGCCTGTTTATTAGCTATATGTGCTAAAACATGTGAGTGGGGTTTGAGTGGGGGCTGCTGAACATGGCCTCCAGCAGACTATCATCTCATTTATAAACATCCTTTCTGCGACCTTTATGCTACAGTTTTATTTAACAGTTCACATTTTATATTACAATTTGTTCAGATCAGAAGATACATTTTGTAAAAAGGAGACTGTGTGTTACGACTGGTAACAATCAGATGAATGTGCAGGCAAATAAGCTATGGAGCATACCAAAGCTTCAGATTTGCACAAACAGTGTCACAGTAGTTTTGGAAAGATACAAGGTCTTGGGCTTTCTTTCTTTAAAAATTGAGTAAATAGGAACTGCAGTACTAAATGTAACATTTTTATTCAAATTCAAATTAGCAGATAGACAGAAGGAAAGCAGGTGAACAGCAGATTGAGAGACAGGATTCTTTTTCAGATCCACACAACTTGATATTCTACTGTAACCCACTAAACCCAGATCTCCTCTTTATGGAGAAAGAGACTTTTTAGGGGGGCGTGGAGAGAGAAGAAGAAAAAATTCCGCTAAGGTCTGACCAGATCTCCTAAGTACATCTGTGAAAAAAATACACCTAGTCTGTTTTAATTAAGAATAATGTAGGTTCTACATATTAATAGCTTTTATTACAAATACGATTAAACCAAATGATCCCTTCTTATTGGCCTAACAAAAGTAAAATGAAATAGTCCATTTTAAAAAAAGAAATACACTTTCTTCTTCAGGCCATTGAAAGTATGACTTTTGAAAACATACCCACTTTATCTTCAATTTATGGCCCTTTTCACACAGACACTCTAACACTAATCAAATGGGTGTTACATTGTATTATACACGTTGCAGGGCACCCATAGAGCACACCTGCAGCCCTGCAACATGTATAAGAAAATGTAACACCCATTTTATCAGTGTTAGAGTGTCTGTGTGAAAAGGGCCTGTATCACTCCAATTAAAAGACACATGTAGCATGCATAAGATTTTCTAAAGTATTTACTAGGCTAACACAATTACCATTTCTAAATGCTGCACAGAATAACAAAGATAATTACAGTGCATTTCTCAGAGTTCTATAGAGACAGCACAGCACAGGCACAGCACAGGCCAGAAACTGAAAAAGACAAATCTGTTTTTGGAGAATGACACCAAGTTATAGCAAAAGTTTATTAAATGAAACCCGCAAGCAAATTAAAGGTGTTTTTCCCAGAAACAGGGCAAAGAAGGGAAAACTCTGTAAAACAATACCAAATGCCTAGATTTTCATGATAATTTGTTTAATTTTCTTCTACATCTTTAAGTAATATAATTGAAAAATACTATTGTCCTTGGAGAGTCTGCTTTCAAACACTATTTGTTTTAAATTACTTGGTTCTCGCTGCACCATATTTTCAAATGGCAAGGTTTGTTTTTCCTTGAAAGTGGTTAGATTATGAAAAGTACTAGCCAATATGGAAAACCGAATCCCATTGCCCATATTTTAAAATGCCCAGAAACAATAATGTGATTTAGCAAGATGGGGAAAAAAATCCACTTAAAATTGCACGGAAAAAAGTCTTAGGATAATATATGATACTTTTAATATCTAGTGATACTTTTGAAAGAAAGATTTGGGTATATGCTGGATCATGTTAGGATCTGTCTGCACTATAATAATAAATATAAATATGGTTAGCCACAGTTGTAAAACAAGTCTGTAGCCAAACCATGAAATATGGGTTTAGTCTTCACTGCTGTAGCAATGCTGTAAATGCCATAAACAACATGTTAGAAGCGCATGTTAACATGTGCTTCTCCAAGATAGATTTTAAGATTTCTTCTTTCCCACAAAAACAAACATATTTGTACATGAATCATTTTGTTGTGTAGATGAGACCTACAAGCCTTTGAAGAAGATCAAATAGTGATGACTTCCAAGTTTTCAATTTCTGTTTTTAACTGTTCCTTGTCATTAACACAATCTGCACATTATTTTTTCAAAATAAATGGATTTTCCTGAAGTCTATGCAAATCACCATCACCTTTGCACACACTTGCATGACATGTTAATTAATGTTGACTCAGTTATGTGCTGCTCCTGCAGCCCCAGGTTACATTTAGATACTAGGCCACTGTGACTGAGATGAGGATAGGGGTAGGTATGAAGGAGTCCCAACTGCCCCATATCCCCAAATGTACCAAAGGAAGAGGAGATCCTACACCTCAGATTCCCTCAGTCCCTGCAGGTGCTCTGACCCCTCTCACATCTTCCCAAAGATCTATGAAGAGATGCCCAGAATTCTTCATGCTCCCATTCCACTGTGAGGGATTGGCTTCTTTCCATTGTTCCCTGCTTAAATGAAAGGGGCCCATGGTGAGTTCCCTGTGCTCCTGAAGTGCTCTCACTCCCTGGTTTTTTATTTATTTATTTATTTATTTTCGTATTTTTATGCCGCCCTCTCATGCACAGCATCTCGGGGCAGTTAACAATGTTTTAAAACAAATAATATTATAAAATTTAACATTTAAAATAACCAAATAATAAAGCAAATAAAAACCCACCCTAACCCAACTCACCCATCCCGTCTCCCTCAGCAAAGGCCCGGCGGAACAGCCAGGTCTTACACTGTCTACAGTAAGCGGGGAGGTCTATGGCCAGGCAGACCTCCAACGGGAGGGAGTTCCACAGCCGCAGAGCGGCCACTGAGAACACCATCCTCATGGTCAAAACCCGGGGAACCTCAAGGAGGGTGCCCCCGGTCAACCACAGAGGCCAATCCAGAATTCAGAGGGTGAGGCGGTCCCGCAGATAAGCGGGGCCCAGGCTGTTTAAGGTTTTAAAGGTCAAAACCAACATCTTGAATTTATTTATTTATTTATTTATTTTTATCCTGCCCTTCCCTAAAGAAGGCTCAGGGTGGAACTGAGTTTGGTTCGGTCAGTTCGGGTTTGGATTCGGGTTCAGGTTCTGTCGTCCAAACAGGCCGAGTTCGGACCGAACTCTGAACTTCTGAACTGCGTTCGCCCATCCCTTCTCTTTTAAAATAATAGCTACACCACCTCCCCAGTCCCCGGTGCGGGGTTGGTGCTGCACGGCATACCCAGGGTCCACAGCCCTGTCCAGGATCGGGTCCCGGATTACTGGGGCCTTATTTGCCATGGACCTTGCATTGAGCAGCATTAGTCCCCCACCAGCGGACCTTAGACCCTGCTTCTCCTTCACCAACAGTGGGGGAAAGGCTCTTTTGATCTTCACAAGGGACATAATAATAATAATAATAATAATAATTAATAAATAACATATTTATGAGGCGGCTGCTTTCGCCAAAGCCAAAGAAAACAGATAAACAGAAAATACACAAAAGAGGCATACTATATGCCATGTGAAACATAAAAGAGCAGATACAAATAAACATACATAGCAGAGGGTAAGGTTAAGGGGTACATAAGCTTACAAAACCACTCTCCATGAAGCCTTGCTGCCAGAAAGGCAAATAGCGTAATTGCCTTTATGGCAGCCTCATCCTGGCCAGCTAGTAATGTTATAATTTTCTGGCAAATTGGCAAGTATTCCTTCCCCTTCAGAATTGGAGCAAGCCATGTTTGCCTTAGCTCCTCATAAAGGAGCAGTCAAAGAGCAGGTGTTTTAAGTCCTCAATTTCCAAATTCCCACACAGACAGAACCGGTTCTCATAAGGTACGTTATAGTATCTTCCCTGAACAATAGCAGAGGCAGACAGTTGAAAACGTAGCATTGTAAAGGCCCTGCATAACATAGGCTCTTTCAGACTGTCAAGATAAGATTCAAATTTATGCAAATGCTTAATATGTTGCATCCATGGTGCCACCTTCGAAGAGGACGTTACAGCCAAATCGTCCTGTCTAGACACGTCACTTGCCCTGAGTTTAATCAGACTTTTTTTGCAGGGCAGCACTTTTCTCCCCAAAACAGGAGGCTGATAACCCCAGATGCCTCAAATAGCCAAATATTAGGGATGGGCGAACAGAACGCGGTTCGGATGTTCGGTTCAAAACCCAAGTTCGGGTTCGATGGTTCAGTTCGGCCGAGTTCGGTTTGGCTGAACTTGACTGAACATTCCATAGTGCTACTGAAATTGAGACGAAACCAAAGCCTAATTTTTGGCCCTGAAAAGACGTTTTCCCCACCCCCGAACTCATCCAAACTCATCCGAACACAACCAAACTACTCGGTCGTTCAAGAGTTCAGTTCAGACATTCAGTTCAGATGTCCGAACAGACTGAGTTTGGCCCAAACTCCGAACATCTGAACCGCGTTCGCCCATCCCTACCAAATATTTGGGAAACCCAAGGATACAAGGGGACTCCCTCAAACTCCAACTCTTCCTTAAGGCAGAGAGTGGGAAGCGAAGTCTCACTCTGGTTAGATATCTTTACCCAGTACCAAAGGGCTGCTTGCCATCCCAAACAACCGATTGCCAGGGTGCCTGTCTCTGCCCTGACCACAGCTGCTGGAACACTCTGAGGGATCCTTAGTCGCTTCCTCAAAAATTTATTTTGAGCAACCTCAAGGAGCTGAAAATCGGAACCTGACATGATTTTAGAGTCAAATACCAGTAAAGATTGAGTCTTGGCTCTGAAGACACTCAGCATAGTCAAAATATGGCCCCAGGGGATCTCATAGCAAATTGTAGGATCCCATTAGCAACCATGCTGGCCTTTAAGAAAATTAACTTTTTATGTTTCCCCCACGAGCCATTATCAGAGAGTACAATGCCAAGATAGTCATACGTATTCACCTGAGCAAATTCCTTTCCCTTAATGATCCATCTGTACTTGGGGGATTTTTTCCTACCTAAGACCATGATCTGCAATTTCTGCAAACTAATATCCAGTTCGTTCTCTGCACAGTAAGCTATCAGACTCTCCAGCTGGTTGCACAATCCTTTTTTTGTTTGGGACATTAAAACGATGTCGTCCGCATACAGCAACGCAGGCAGAGGTCGGTCCTTGATCTTAGGAGGATGGCCAGCAGATGCCATCAATTGCACAATAAGGTCACTTAGGTAGACATTAAATAGGATGGGGGCCAGGACGCAATACTGTCTAACCCCCCTCAAAATGCTAATTGGCCTAGAAAGTTTTCCATCTGATCCCAGCTTGATCTTCGTGGAATTATTAGCATATATATAAATAAGGAGAGCCAATAAATGATCATCTATACCCAATTTATGTCGCTTATGCCACAGTTTAAATCTTGGGACAGAGTTAAAGGCTTTGCAGAAGTCAATGAATGCAAGAAAAAGTCTCCCAGCCCTTATCTTTGTATATTTGGCCATAACATGGGAGATTACAAAGCAATTATCCAAGGTAGATTAATTTTTCTGGAAACCGACTTGCTCCTGAGGGATAATGTTTTGTCCATAGGTCCAAGCTTCCAAATGACGGAGAAGCAGTCTAGAGTATACTTTCCCTATAACTGGGAGGAGACTGATGGGACGATAACATCCCGGGTCTCTAGGGTTGCCTTTCTTAAATATCGGGACTATGATGGATAAGCCCCATTCATACGGTATCCTCATAGTTTTGTTAATTTGAGTAAAGTAATTGGCTAGTAAGGGGAACCACCAGTCCAGGCATACTTGTAGGGCCTCAGCAACAATAAAGTCGCTACCAGGAGCTTTACCATGTTTAAGACTCTGGAGTATCAGGCTCACCTCTGCCTCCCCCACATATGGATCGAGGACCCTTTGGCCCGATGTCTGGAGATGCCTGGCAAACTTGAATGAATCAAGTTCAGACTCCTCCAAGTGTAGGCAGAACAGTGTCTCAAAGAACATCACCCACCCTTTCTCATCAATTAAGTCTACCTGATTAATAGAGTTACTGCAAATCTCATTGTTAATTAAAGCCCAGAACCCTCTGGAGTCCTTAAGAGAGCCACCACCAGAATCCTCGCCCAAATCAGATGGGTATGGCGGAGTTTTTTAGTCCTCACTAAGGCCTTATAATAACGCCTCTCCTCCTGAAATTGTAATTTGGAGTGGTCGGAGTATCCCTTTATCCAGGATAACTTTGCAGAGACCAGCCTACTCTTGGCTAATCTACACTCCTGATCATACCATCTACAGGATTGGCGCTTAGTCTGCTTCTTCTCAGAAGAGAATATATTGGTAGCTAGTTCTTCTACTATGAGTGAATAGTTCTTCTCGAGTAATTTTATTTCCTTGACACCTGCCAGCAGCATAGAATCACGAAGTTGGCAAAATTCATGACTCCATAGCAGGGTCAGCATCTCAATCACTGAGGAACCTTTCCATCTAACCCGAATTCTGTGAGGGCCCCCTGCATCTTCCCTCCTCCAGGATTTAAGCAGGTTATCAGGAAGGCAATCTCTAATATTGACAGTCAATGCCAAATGGTCACTTTCCGGATGAGGAACTAGTGTAAAATCCTCAAATCTGCTCCAATTATTTAACCGGGTCACTATATAGTCAACTGTGCTCCTACCATTGGCATTGATAAAGGTGTATTCTCCATCAGGGTCTCCCGACCCACTTCCATTAAGGATCAGCAGCCCATTTGCCAAAAGGAAGCCAATCAGAGAGATACCGGCCTCATTCCTCACTGGGTCCCTGGATCTTTTTGCCATGGACCAACTTAAGCTCCCCAGGATTGCAATTAACTCAGAATCCAATGGCGATCCCAATCTGGCATTCCAGTCGCTGGCCATAATAAGGAGTTCTGCAGGAAACGTGCTGTCCTATTGATCCAACAGCTCATCTAACACTTGCTAATTATCAGGATTGTGAAATACTGAGGTAGGGGGAGGAACATAAAGATTAAGCAGGAGCAGCCGAATACCATTAGGCAACTCCCAGGTACCTACCTGAAATTCCTGCCTTGCCAAGGGCAGTGATACAAAGGGTTTATCATATATATCAGCAATCAAGTGGCCAGACCTCCCGAAGGATGGCCCTTTTTTTGGCTTTAACACCAGGAGAGAATACACCTGAAAGCCCTGGATACAGATAAACTCCCCCGCTGGCAGCCAGGTCTCCTGCAGAAAAATCAGGTCATAATCCCTTAGAAAAGCAGACCAGTCTGGGTCCAAAAGCTTAGGTTTACAGCCCAAAACATTCCAGGACATAAATTTCAAGGAGTCCCTACAGCCTGTAACAGCCAGCGAAGACAAGTGAAAAATCTCCTGCCCTAGAGGTCCCAGCATATCCCACTGTGACTTGGCTACCTCATGGGTATTAATACAAGATGTAGTGTGAAACTGCCCTCCCTGTAGACCGTCCCCACCCTCAGATATATTCAGGTAACTCCTACTGCTCCTGCTGGCACACCACTGTCAATCGGTCAGATCCCCAGACTGCACCAAGAGCGGATCCAGACTCTGGGGTTGGGAGACAGACCCCTGCACATCCCTCAAGAACAGGAGGGAGCCATCAGTATTTCCCTGAACCAGATGAGCATCAGGGTAAGCGCTGTCTACTAAGGGTATTGTCAAGTTGGCACACAAGGGACCTAGGTCCCCTGGGAGCCTGAACACACACACACACACACACACACACACACACACACACACACACACACACACACACACGTGGACCATACCTTTCCTGTCCCAGAACCATCCCTATAGCTGCTCCTCCCTTCCCATCCACATCATCCTGACCCCCACGTTCTGGCGGCTCCCCCAAGGCCCCCAGAGATCCCCACCCCCTTTCCCCAAAATGTCCCTCCCCCCATTTCCCCTCCCCATCATTTGAACCATGCCCCCCATCTCATTGGGGGCATAAACTCAATTTATGGTGAGTTAGTTCTCAAGGTAAACAGTTAAAAGATTTTGCCATGAGTTAATGTACTCCGATGATGTTTTTGCATTTACATTTTAAGTGGGTATCAGTTCATATGTGTGTGGTTTTTTGTTTGTGTGGTTGGTTCTGTTTTGAAGAGATGTTTTCGGTTGTTTAGTAGATTTTGAGGCAAGTACCTTTTCTGTGCATGGGGAGTAGTTTTGTCTCTGTTTTGGGTAGCTGTGCCATGCTATATGTTGGTTATTTTGGGTGGAGTGACATTGGGTATTTTCAGACGATACGGGGCCCTTTGGACCCGTACCGGCACCACCGGCTTCGTTCCCCACCGGGGTCACCCCGTAACGGCACAACAGACGTGCTGGGGGGATCCCGGCGGGGAAAGTGGGAGGGGCCGCGCGGCGCAACGTGTGGCCGCACGGCCCCACCACCTTCACGCACCCCGCCGCCCATCCTCCGAGGAGACGGGCGGGCGGCGGGGCCAATGCGGCCGCCGCGGCCGGCCGAATGTGCCACGGCCCGGGATCCCGCCGGGCATGCCGCAAACAGACGTACGAGACACGGTGACCACAGGTGGGTATTCACCGTGGTTCACCGTGATCTCGTAACGTCTGAAGACACCCATTGAGGTTCTTTTTTTGAGGAGTGGATGTAGGGGTTTCCTTCTTCCACCTCTCTCCAAGTTGTTCAAAGTGAATGTGTCTGGGGTTGTATTTTTGAAATGATTTGGTGTGTATTAGTTGCATTTTTTGTTTGTTAGTGTTAGCTTAGCTCATTATTTCCTTGCTTTGTGGCGTTTATGTTTGTTTTCATTTCGTGTGTGCTTGGATTATTTTATTTTGTGCGTGTCATAGCTTAACAGTGTTTTAAACCATATGGCTTTTTATTTAAGTTAATTTCCCTTGTTTGTGTAATTGTTCATATATGTATCTGTAGTGTTGCATATTAGTTTCTCAGGCAACTAATTAGCCCATCATCCAGGGCCCATCAGTCCAGTCTTGCAGCCATCATTCCAGTGCTCGGGCTATCATTCCAGTCCCGGAAGCTGTCATCCCACTCCCACGGGCCATCATTTCACTCTCAGGGGCTGTCATCCCACTCCCTGAGATCATGGAGTGCTGGGGCTGTCATTCCAGTCCCTGGGACTGTCATTCCACTTCTAGGGCTGTCGATCCACTCATAGGGGCTTTCATTCCAGTGCTGTGGCTGTCATTCCACTTCCATGGACCATCATTCCAGTCCTGGGCCTGTCATTGCAGTCCCTGGAGCCAACATGCTAGTTTCATGGGCTGTCATTCCAGTGCTTGGGCTGGATTTGTCTGCCTGGATCTGCCTGTGTGCACTCATTTCCAGTTCCCCACTCTCCATCATTTCACCCTGTCTCTCTTTCTCTCTCTCTCTCTTTGTGACTCATTCCATGTTTTCCTTGGTTTAGATGCTGCTGGCTTGTATTTGTATAGAGCCAATTCAAGTCTATTGGCATTCGTATAGCCCCATTATTTCTAGTGGGCATTTGAATGACTCCATGGACGTTCACTGTCATTCGTTTTAATCCGTCCCAGATCCTTTACTTCAGCCAGGTGAAATTTACAAGCTGCCAGGGAGAAGTGAAAGATCCCTAAAAAACCTCTGGCAGTGCTGGCCAGGCATTGGGGGAGGGGCTTCCTTGGGGTGAGGGGGGCTCTGGAGCCTGTGGCAGGAAGGGTGGTGGGGGGAGGGTTGCTATGGCTTGTGAGGGGATGAGGGACTTGGGGTGTGTGACTTTCTTTGTTACTTTCCTCAGCAAGCCACTGCCAGACAGATAGATCCTTTATTTATCTGCCTGTCCACAATGGACAGTCAGCCTCCAGTGCTAGGAAAGGGTTCCATCCCAGCGCAGCCTCCCCACCACCAAAACAACCCCCCACCCACCTTGGGGATTTAAAACATGAGGAGACGGGGGGTTGCAGGACATAAGACTTCACCGTTTGAACCAGCACTCTGCTGGGATGGGGCTAAAAAACAAGAAGAGCCCACACAGTGTTGGCGTTGGTTGTGGCCTCTTTCTTGGGACTGTTGCTACTGGTTGGGCAGGCCAGCATCACTGGTGTTGCTGTTCAAACTTGGAACGAGGTGCAGGAAAGTGCAGACCATGAACAACACTTGGACTCCGAAACTCCAAGTGTTGTGTGTTTTTTGTGGAGCTGGCAATTACTGCAGGTAGTGTGACTCCCTATAGTGGGACGCTATAAGGTATTCGTTTTTCTCTGAGTGTGATGTGTGCTGCAAGGAAATGTAACACATCTGGGTGGTGGGATACTGGGAAAGAGACATTGTCAAACAAAGTTAACCTTCAGAGACTTCAGCGCCACATGCCAGTTGAATGACAACAGGAAAGCGGAGGCGGCAGTTAATACCTTTATTCTTATTCTGCTCATTTGAAGTGACTGCACCACACCCTCCTGATTTGTTAATAGCCTTAATAGGGGAAAGGGGTCTACTAACCACTGTCTTGCTCAAAGTCGTTAGAGCCCTGGCCCCAAGCAAGAAGCAAGTGGCCTTTTGTGAAATGTTGAAACCATTCTCACAGTTCTTTTAAATGTAAACGGTCATTCCCTGTTCTACGGGCAATAGAATAGCCCATGGTTTTTTGAAGTTTTCAGTGACTGATCAATTTAGTAAACCGATACTTTTTGAGAAATGTGTCTTCTGACACTTCGTTGCTCATATCAGGTATTCTGTAGCAAGCAACTTGCTGCTTTTGGCCTTTATTCCTCCCCTCTCCTCCTCCCCTCCCCGGTAGGCTCCAGGGACAGGACAGGGTTTTGCTCCGGCCGGGGTTCTATGCTTCCTCCCACCCCACTCCAGGTATGAGCAGCAGCAGCAGCAGCAGCAGCATTGCTGCTTCTTTTAAACAAACATTAATGCTCCTTTTGGTGGTTTGTAAGCCGCTTAAAAGTGGTCAGGATAGTGCGGGACCACCCACTGCCTGCTGCAGCTGGATCCCCTTTGCCGATCCCCCAGCCCAGCTGCTGAGCTGGCAAAGGGGATAGAGGGTACAGTGGATGGTCTCCCACTATCTCCTCCACCAGGGTACTCCCCCCTTTGCTCACCCCCCAGTCTGGTGCTCTCCTGCTGTGCACAACATGGTATTATTATTATTATTATTATTATTATTATTATTTTATTTTATTTTATTAACATTTGTATAGCACCAGCCATGTACCTGGTGCTTTACAGAACAAAGATAAAGACGCAATCCCTGCCTACGGCTTACAATCTAAAAAGACAAGGAGTGGGTGAAAAGGAGAGGAGACAAAGGGAAGACAAGGGAGAAGCAAACAAACATGCAAGTGGCTGCGAAGCCTCAGATGCACGTGCTTGGCTTGGTTACAATTAGGCAGGAGTCTGCAAAGGAGGGCAGACTGTAAGTAATTGGGGCAAAGCAACTAGCAGGCATTGGAAAAGGCGGCATGGAAGAAGTGGGTCTTGAGGAGGGATTTGAAGGTGCGGAGGGAGAAGGCGAGGTGGATGTGGGGAGGGAGGGAGTTCCAGGCATGGGGGGCAGAGAAGGAGAAGGGACAAAGGCGGTTAGGGGAGCATGGGAGACAATGGAGAGTGTTGGAGGGGACAGAGGAGGAGCGGAGGGTGCGTGCAGGAGTGCCTAAGGAGATTAGGGCTGAGAGGTAGTGGGGAGCTTGGCTGTGAAGTGTTTTATAGGTGAATACCAGGAGTTTAAACCAGATGTGTTCAGGAAGGGGGAGCCAGTGGAGAGAGGAGAGGAGAGGCTGCATGTGGTCAAAGCGACGGGCTGAGTGGATGACCTTGGCAGCGGAGTTTTGGATGGCAATAAGGGGGGACAGGTGAGAGTGAGGGAGGCCAGCGAGGAGAAGGTTGCAGTAGTCGAAGCGAGAAATGACCATGGTATGAACAAGGGTTTTGGCAGAGGAGATAGAGAGAAAGGGGCGGATCCAAGCGATGTTATGGTGGGCGAAGCGGCAGGACTTGGCAACAGAGTCAATGTAAGGCTTAAAGGAAAGATGAGTGTCAAAGATGAAGCCCAAGCTACGGGCTTGGGGAACAGGATGGATGGTGACTCCATCGATGCGGATGGACAGGGAAGCGGGAGAGGAAGAGGAGGGAGGAAAAATAAGCAGTTCAGTCTTGGCCATGTTGAGCTGTTAGGGTAGGTAGGGATGTTAGGATAGGTAGGGGGGAGGGATCCCAGAAGGAAAGCCCACAGACACAGCAGGGTAATTTCACCCCAAAGGGAATCTAAAGGGACCCCGACACGCACACAAAGCCCCGCTCACGGAAAGAAGAAAGACAACCCCTCAGGTTATTAGTTGGTTCTATATGTCCCAGCTGGAACGAGACCTTGTCATCATAGGGGTGGAGAGACAATGCACCCTTGAGTGGGGCCCCATCATACACACCCGCCACCACAATTCCACACCCAATTCTCACCACTACCCTCAATCCTACAGTGCAAGGGTATAGGAAGGAGATGTGTTAGGACCAAGGGGGAGACAGGGGAACAACTACCAGGCACGAGGGTACAGAAAAATAGCCTCTGGAGGGAAGGAAAAATGGGTATCCAGGGAAGGAGAAGGGAATGGTAGCGGGGAAAGGGAAGTGACCACACAGACACATGCTCCAAACAACCTCGTCCACACCCACACCTGCCACCCCCACACCCCCACACACTCACCTCTCAAACTCTCAAACACTCCCACACTCTCACCATCTACGAAAGCCAAGCACTATTCCAAATCGCAACTCTCAGGGGGCCAGTCTCACAGTGCTGCTGATCTCCGGCAGTGTGTGAGTACTGGCAGCCTCTTCAAATAGGGCAAGCCCCACCCTGCCTAGTGTTCAGTCATGCTGAGCAGCGCAGTGTCTGTGTCCCGTCCCCCACAGTTGTGGGGGGCATGGCCTCAGTGCCTGACCCTTGTCACGTTGGCCATGATGTCACCCCTGTGGGCGGCACAGCCCCATCACCCCAGACCCCGCCCCTGCCATCGTCAGCCACGGTGCGGCGGCCTGGAAGTCCCAGACAGAGCGCCTGAAGGCACCGCACATGGGCCCTGGCCCTTACATGAGCTTGAGCTGGCGTTGGGACATCCAGGTGTAGATGTCAGCAAGACAGTTGACAAGGCATGAGTGGACAGAAGGGGAGAGAGCAGGGGTAGAGAGATAGAGTTGAGTGTCATCGGCATAGAGATGATATTGGAAGCTGTGGGAGGTAATGAGTTTGCCAAGGGAAAGGGTGTAGATAGAGAAAAGGAGAGGGCCCAGGAGAGGGCCCAGGACAGAGCCTTGGGGAACCCCAACTGAAAGGGGGAGGGAGGAGGAGCAGGAATTGGGAAGAGACACATTAAAGGAGCGGTCAGAGAGGTAGGAGGAGAACCATTCAAGGACAGAGCCGCAGAAGCCCAAGGAGTGATGCGAGTTCAGTAGGAGTGAGTGGTCGACAGTGTCGAAGGCAGCAGAGAGGTCAAGGAGGACAAGAATGGAGTAGAGGCACTTAGATTTAGTGACAAATAGATCATTGGTGATCTTGGCAAGGGCAGTTTCTGTGGAATGAAGGGGTGGAAGCCAGATTAGAGAGAGTCCAGGGAGGAGTTAGCAGAGAGGAGGTCCAGGCAGCGGGAGTAGACAACACATTCCAGAAGCTTAGAGGCAAAGGAAAGGAGGGAGACTGGCTGGTAACTAGAGGGGTCAGATGGGTCCAGGGTGGGCTTTTTGAGGATGGGAGAAAAAGTGGCATGCTTGAAGGTGGAGGGGAAGGAGCCAGTGGAGAGGGAGAGATTAATGACATGTAAAGGGGGGGGGGCAACAGTGAGAGCAATAGAGGTCAGGAGGCAGGAGGGGATTGGGTCAAGAGGGCAGGTGGAGGGGTTTGAGGAAGAGAGCAGAGTGGTGATTTCCTCAAGGGAGGCCGGGGGGAAGGAGGTGAAGAGAGAGGGGGTGGGGGTGGTAAGGGAGGGGTGGGAGATGGGTGGGTAAGGGAGATGGGTGGGAGGCAATGTCCTGGTAGATCTTGTCGATCTTCGAGGTGAAGAATGATGCAAGATCCTGAGCAGACAGGGTAGTGGGTGGAGGGGGCCAAGGGGACTTGAGTAGGGAGTCGAAGGTAGAGAAAAGGCGGTGAGGGTCATGAGAGTAGGATTCCTGGAGGAATAGTAGTGTTGCTTAGCTGTGGAGATAGCAGAAGAGAGGGAGGAGAGGGAGAATTTATAGTGGAGGAAGTCAGGGTGGGAGCGGGATTCGCGCCAGAGGCGTTAGACAGCCTGGGTGAAAGAGCGGAGGTAGTGGATGTTAGGAGTGAGGACGGGGGGTTTGGGGTCAGACGGGGTGGTAGGAGAGGGGGGCAAGAGAGTCAAGGGTTGAGGCGAGAGAGGTGTTAAGAGAAGAGATGGCAGAGTCTGGGGAAGAGGAGGAGAAGACTGAAGAAAGGAGGGGGGAGAGGGAGGAGGCGAAGTCAAGAGGGGTAATGGCCTGTAAATTATGGAAAGGGACTGCAGCGGGGGAAGACGAGGGGGGTTGGTGGGAGAGGTTGAAGGAGGCGAGGAGGTGGTCAGATTTATGACAAGGATCGAAGGAGAGATCAGCAACAGAGCAGTTTCTGGAGAAGATGAGGTCGAGGGAGTTGCCATCAGTGTGTGGGGGGGAATCGGTCCAGAGGCAGAGATCAAAGGAGGAGGTTAGGGAGAGAAAGCGGGAGATGGGAGACTTGGAAGGTGTATCAACGTGAATGTTAAAGTCACTAAGAATAAGAGTGGGGGTATCATCAGAGAGGAGGAAGGTTAACCAGGATTCAAATTCTGGGAGAAAAGAGGAGAGAGGACCAGGGGGGCAGTAGATGACAGCAACACAAAGATGAAGGGGGGAGTATTAGACGCACAGAATGAGCCTCAAAGGAAGGGAAGGAGAGGGAGGGAGGAGGGGAAAGAGGTTGGAATTGACAGGGGTTGGCAAGGAAAAGGCCCACGCCACTACCCTGGCCCTCAGGACGAGGCCGATGAGAGAACGAAAGGCCTCCAGAGCAGAGGGTGGCATGGGTGACAGAGTCGGAGGGAGAGATTCAGGTTTTAGTAAGAGCAAGGAGTTGAAAGGGGCGAGAAAGGAAGGGGTCATGAATGAAGGGGGCCTTAGTCATCTTGTGTTGGGCAACCTTACCCCAATTTGGGCACTGTTGCCATGCAACGCAGTGGCTCGTGTGCCTGGTGGCCACCAGATGTTCACCCCATCCCATAGCAGGGTGGGCAGCTGGTTCCTATGCCTCAGAAAAAGGCTGAGGATGCAGGGCGTAGCAGCCTTACCCAAAGTGGGATAAAGTTGCCCAACTTGAGGTAGCACGCCACTGCTCGACGAACCAGCCCTGCAGATTTTTCAGCCGTCTCCTGTCTCTGAAATCAAGGCAAAAACAGGTTAATCAAAGCCCATTCACATGAGCAGTAATTTGCCCAATCATCCTGACGATCACAGCAGTTTTCCCCTCTCCTGTCTTGTGTGAACGCACCCAAAGCCTAGTGACCTGATGCCGAGAGTGCAGTGTCTACCTTGTTCCCCACAATGCAAGAGAATACATACAAATCAATCACGTCTAGTCAATCCTTATCACATTGGCCATTTAATGGCACTTCCAAAAACCCAGGCACAAGGATGACCCCTGCTCCCCCCACGCCGACCCACCCAAGAAATAGCTAACATTTAGGCCAGGCAGACAAACACACATCGAACTGACCCCAAACAGGGAGAGGGGCCTCTCCAGGTCTTGTTGGGAGCCAACAAGCAACAACATGGCATAATGGTTACTCTGGCACTACTATGGGCACAGAGCCCCATCTCACCCTAGTCCCTTTCCATGTGCCCAGATCTAAAACATATAGTGTAATCCAATGCACCCAAACCATTAGCAAAACCACCGCTTCCCTCTCCCCTCCACCCCAAAATCACAAGATCTTCATCAATTCACACCCTGAGAAGAATAGTCTCCACCCCAGACTGGAATTCCCTCAATCAGGGAAAATCACCCCCTATTTTCAGTGTCCCTCAACTCTGCGCTTTGGAGGTTTTGCTCCTCCAAACGCAAAGGCTTCACAAACATTAATGTGCATATGAAACTTGCCCTGAGGGGTGGGAACAGTCTCAGAAATTCCGATGTCACTTGGAAGGAACTTCCTGATTTTTCCAAGTCAACCACATAAACAGTCTTACTGTATCTAATACACCAGTTGTTTTTAAAAAGAAGCCACGCCATAATAATTTTTTTGAAATTATCTTTCTTTTTATTTTTCATATGAATAATACATTCTAATATAATAATACATTATATTAATAATACATCCAATTTCTGAAGATGTGGAATGTTTTGTTCCTGTTGTGTGATACCAGTGCTGGTTTAGACGGTGGGCGCTTATGTTCCGCTACTCCATTTTCCAACTTCAAACCATTCAAGCAACCATCACACTCCATCAGTAAGCAAAATCCTGCTACTCTAATTGTGTTCATTTATTTTTAGCACCCTCACATCCCAGGGGTGTGACAGAACTTTCCCCCCTCTCCCAAACACACTCCCACCAAGGTGGAAGCCATCCAGATCCCCAATACCCTGCATCCCCAGCCCCAGATCCACCAGCCTCCATACCTTGCATCCTCCCATACCCTGCATCCCCACCCTCACATCCCCCATACCCTGCATTCCCAAACCCTGATACCACATTGCCTGCACCCGCAGCCCAGATCCACCAACCCCATCTCATGATGAGTGTTGGTGGATCTGGGGCTCAGAGTTGCGTGGTTGTCAGTGCTCTAGCAATGTGCAGGAGGGGGGAATTGACTGGCAGTCCCCCCCTCACACATGCATAATTGTTCAAAACAATTTTAAAGAAAGCCACAACATGTTCCCGTATTATCAAACCCACAGAAGCACTATATAGCGTGAGCACTCTACCACTAGGTGAAGTTGCGAGACATCCAAATATACAATGACAGATACAACTCTCCAATGAAACACTGAGACAGAAGATTTCTACATAAAAGGAAAAGCAAAAAAACCCTCCATAACTCTGTAAAACCACCACAGACCCATACCAAATTTTGCATAAAAATCAACATCCATGATCCCTACACACCCACGAAAAAACAAAAGAAACCAACAACAGCCATTCATGAAAATCAGGGGTGAAACCTCAGTGTAAGCTGCAAAAAACAGTTGTAGCTTAACATACAGCCGCGACTGCGGCTGTATAATTCAGCAGCTGTGCTCCTCCTATCCACCTGCTGCCAGGCCAGACAAGCTTTTCTCGTTTCGTGTGAGGAATTGGAGAGGTCTATTACCATAAAACCCATGTTTGGAGTAGGCAAATTTCCCCTCCAAAATGGAACATCTCAAATAATACAGGATACCTGGCAGCCCTGTCACCAAGTTTGTCAAAGTTATGTTTTAGGAAGACACAACAAGGTTTCAGTGCTCCAGCTAGAACATCTGACAGCACATTTCACTTTGCATCACCATCTCTGCATACTCCTGAGGTACTCTAAAGCTGTGGCAGATCAGGATATTCTTAATGTAGTATTGGAGGGGAGGACAGGCAGTGAAATCTAAAACTGAATCTTTGGCTTTTTGCCTTTGTGTTGGCAAAGTGGCTTTCATGTTTTTCCCACTACACCATTCTATTTAGTGAGCTGGATGGAATCCAAGCTATTTGATGGACATTAATGATCAGATGTTGTGCTGCTGAGCCTCTTGTGAGAACTTGGTGCCTCCCCTCCCATCATGCCCCTTTTCATCTCTCTCGCTTCACCAAGTTTGGCTTCAGAGTCTGTGTTCACAGTGTTTGTTAGGAGCAAAAGGCTCTTACAGTCACAGCCCACAAGCTAAAGCATGCATCTTTGGAGGATGGATGAGGTAGTTACGCATATGTTTTATTTATTTTTTAAAAAACTTCAAAAGATTTCCCAAAATATATTCTAACACGAGAAAGTGGGGAGGTGGGGGGTCAGGGAGATGGGTGGTGAAGAAGCGTTACAGAACATATAAGTGTTCGGTTAGAGAGGCTAAATCTTGTAGTAGGCCAAACCGCTTATAGAAAAAACTCCAATTTATTAATTTTTTATTTTATATATCCAGTCCTATCCCAGAAGTGGCTCAGGGCAGCTTAAAATAATTTTAAAATACACAACCGCCAATATGAATGAAAGTACATATAAAAAAATCATACCCTTCCCCATGTCCAACTATCCTATCCCACCCACATCTACTCCTCTGTCTCTCACCTATCAAGACCCCCTTCTCATAGAGGGGCCATAGCTAACCATAAAACCTTCCCACATACTCTCCTATCTCTCACCTGGAGAGGTCTCACCCCAATCTTTCCACTTGGGCCACTGCTCCCTCCCATCCCTCATAAACCTCAAAGAAAAATAATACAATTAGCCATGAGGGGAATTTAGGTCTTGTTTGTCTGATAAGCTTCCCTTTGTTTCAGTGTAATAAAGAATTACACTAAATTTGCAGGGATCATATTTTGTGTTTCTGTAGAGTCTTTTGTTTCATTCTCTTTAAGGTGCTTTTATAGAGGTGTTGGCTGTTGTTTTCTCACATTTTAAATCCAGGGAAATTTGGGTAAACAGAGGTAGCAGCATAATTTAAAAAATAAAATAAAATTTGGAAGTGTGTGTACACATTTTAATATACTTGATTTGGGGGTCTACCCTTGTAAATCTGCTATTCTCAGATTTGATGTGCACATCCGGTTAGTATGTGGAAAGGTTGGACATATGCAAAATTTGAAGCTGACTTTAAAATATTTGGCCCTTTGTGCTGGAACGAGAATCAAAATGATTCTCAGAACAATCTCATAAGAATCAAGAACCGGCAGCGAAATCTTAAGAAGATCTCGTTGACAGTTTGAGATCTTGCGAGATATCTTTAAAAAAAACATAACCCTCCCCCTGCACTTGTCCAAAAAGGGTGGAGGGTGGGTTACTCGCCTGACTGCCTCTCTGAGCCTGGGGGGACTGCTCTAGCCTCTGGGTCTTGCCACTGAATATCTCCCCACTTGGTTTCTTTGCAGGGAAGGGAGGAAGCCTCCAAAGAGAAGGCAATGTTTTTTTTTAAAAAGAATGGTGTATGCTCAAAATGGCCATGGGGTGGTTCTGAGCATGTGCAGCCCTTTCCCAAAATTGTGCCATTTTGGAAAAGGGCAGCCAGTCTGCACATGCTCAGACTGGCTGCCCTTTTCCAAAATGGTACCAAGGCTGCTGGCGTTGTTTTGGAAAAGGGCTGCACATGCCCACCCCTCTGGCCATTTTGACCATTCACAGTGATAATTTTTTTTTTAACTCCTCCTTGGAGGCTTCCCCCACAGAGAAGCCAAGTGGGGAAAGATCCAGAGGTGAGACCCAGCAGCTGGAGCAGTCCCCCTGGACTAAGAGAGGCAGGCAGTTGAGTAAAAGGGCCCCTCCCTTTTTTTTTCAAGGACGGGGGAGGGCTGTTCTGAAAATTTTTGGCTTTCTCGCCGAGAATCCAGGCAATACTCTTCAAACACGCTGTCCTGAGAGATTGTCAGACCCCTGTATCAGGGTCTGTGGTTTAGACAGGAGGGATTTGGGGGGAAACAGCTGCCCTGTGGGGGCCGCGCAGCACGAGCCACCAACAGACCTGTTGGTGGGGACGTAGCTCGTCCCCACAGGCAGAACACCACTGCCAGCTCAGTCTCCCCGGAGCTGGGACTCAGGCAGGACAGCCCCTGTGTGCCCGGGATCCCCGCCTCCACATCATGCCGGGGACTCTGGGGGCATGGCAGCAGACGCACTGCCTGGCCCAGCGGTAACCACGCCCCCAGCCTCGCTCCTATGGCGCTCAGAGTGCCTGCGTCAATTACAAGCAGCAGAGGATAAAGGTAGCTCCCTGTGTTCTTGCCATTGCTGGTGATCAGTGCACTTCTTGTCTGTTAGACTAGCCCCTTTCACCTTATGACTGTGATAGTCAAGAGACCCAAGTGTTTTGGAGAGCAGTTTGGACGAGAGCCTTTGGTGTGATTCGAGCGAACGAGTGTGGGTGAGTGATGTGTGACTGTGTTGTGCTTGGGTGAGACCTTGACCCCTATCCCTTTACCTATGACCTCACGTAGCCTGGTTCCCCCTCTGAGTGTGTGTCCTAACCCCTCCCTGGACCCTGAGAGTTAGCACCCCTTCCCCCCTCATGCTCCTGTGCATCATCCCTTCCACATCCATTACCCTGGTGAGTGTTGGTTGTGGAGACTGGGGCAATCAAAAGTCTTGTGCTCCTCCCAGATACCCGGTGATGATCTGGGCTGTGGGCTTACCCTAGTAGTCAACTACGATCCTGAGGCAGGCCCTTGCTGTGAGTGCTAGTGAGTGTCTGGGGTGCTCGTTCCCGCTATCCCTTACCTCCCCATGCCCCAAATCCTCACAGAGATCAAGGAAGGAGGAGGGGTTGGATGCTGACATCATGCCAAACCAGCCCTTATGGGTAGTACTGTTCCAAGTTGTAGGGGAGAAAAACTACAGGCTGCTGGAGACCTCTTGCTGCTCATTTTAAGGGTGATGATTAGTACTACTGATTTCAAAACCATTGTTCTGGTGGCACTCACTTTATGCTATGTAGTAAACCTAGCTCCCAGGGCACAGAATTAAGAGTTTAACTTCATTCAAAAACCTGTTTTAACAGCTAACCCATTCAGCACACTAACCTAGAGCTCAAACGTGCTCTGGGTTTTTCAGCTAACAACAAACAAGAATTGAAGCACTCAAAGAATTCACTTCCAGCCCCAATAAGATGACTGGTAACTGACCCCAGTGACTAGTCCTAAATGGGAGAGTTTCAGCTTGGTCCAACACCCCTCACCCCGCACCCCCACCCCCGGTCAGCTTTTAGGTGGCTGTGTTGCAGGTTTTCAAGCAGCAAAAAATCTTGCAAAAGGTCTTTTGTCTGCCAGCATAAAATCTGGGGCTGGGGCTCCAGCCATGCTTCTTTTGCTACTTTGCAGTCCCTCCCCTATGCCATCTCTCATCTCACTGGACGTAGACACAGTGTGGGCCCACTGCAGTGAGTAAGGTGGTGTTATATTGTTCCAGTTCAGTAAAGCTCCTTTCTGATTGAATGAAGCACCCTGCTGCCTAGAAATCATTTTCAGGACACTTGAATGGTATTGCAGTTAGAAGCAGTTGCTGCAGAAAGTGACCTCTTTATCTCCAAGACTGTCCAACAATCAATGGTAACCATTCCAACATCAGAGAATAGGTTTTCTATTGTGTTAGTTAGTAGGGATGTACGAATGTGGTTCGGAAGTTCGGACCGAACCCAAATAGTTCGGTCAACCGAACCGAACTTTCGGTCGAATCCAAACCAGTTCGGAAGGCCAAAAAACCCAGTTTTGAATGTATGAACTCAGTTCAGAAGTTCGGAATTCGACCGAACTCAAATAGTTCAGTTGACTGAACCGAACTCGATTTTTGAGCCGAACCGAGTTTCCGAACTCGGTTCTGTTCGCACATCCCTATTAGTTAGCCTATCCCGTTCTCCTGGATTACAAATACTCCATGGGCAAGCTAAAAGAGTATAGGCTCCATAGCGTATTTTAATGCTTCACATATTCCTTCCCTTTGGAAATATATTAGGACCACATTTAATCCATATCAATAAATAAAACAGAAAGTCTTTTTAGAGCAATATTCTGTTAAGCGTAGTATTTCACAAATGACTGATATGTAGTGCAAAGGAAAACACCTAGTAAAACAAAACAAAGAATGCTACAGAATATGATTACATTTGATTTAGTGGAATATAAACATCTAAAGGACAGGGTAACTTGTTAAAAGAGTTACAAGGAAAGGAAAAATAGCTACGTTTTCTGGTCTCTTCTCATATATAGCCTTCAGGAAAGAAAACCATATTATTCCCTAAAAGCAGCCTTCAAAAAGGGTGTTTTTAGACAGATGGGGTGCCCAGGTGCTAGCTGTGCCAGCCTGCTTCACCTCTGGGGGGCCCATCTGTCTAAAGGCAGCCCTGCCAGATGTGCAGGTGGACCAAGTGACAGCAGCACTCTGGAACATCCCAGAGCACTACTGGCAGAGCAGGCTGACCAAACCCAGGGCACTGGCCTGAAGCGGAGCTGCTGCCCGTCTAATGGGCAGACTCATGCTGCAGATCCGCTTCCAGACGGCCATTGCCCCAGGCAACACCATAGAGTTTCAGACACCAGCCAAGAGCATCAGGCGGTCACCTGCAACTTCATGGTACAGGGGGTGAGGAAAGAGTGTTGCCGCATGGAAAGGCCATGGGATGGGGAACCCACTGGATCCATCTGAAGCCAACCCAGGTTGGGCTGGATGCAGTTGGATGAGGGGACGCACCCCTGGAGCAGCTCTGGGGAAGGCTGCCTCTGCGTCAGTCTGAAAGCACCCCAAGTGTCTTATTTATTTATTTATTTATTTAGAAAATTTGTATCCCGGGGGGATACAATTTGTATATGGGGGGAGCAAAGTTCCTACACCAGTTCAAGAAGCCAGTCCCCTGCTTGAAGGGATCTGCAGTAAGAAGAAGAGGCCAGTGAACCTGACAGTAAGCCATTGTTTACCCAGGCCTAACACATTCAGCATATTAGCCATAGTTTGCAATTTGAACTATGTCCTAGTCAAAGCAGCTGCCCTCCTGAATCTTTTAGTTAAGTTTCCAGCTAGAAAAGAAGGCAGATAAAAGTGTAAGATAAGGAAGTAAGAAGTGAAGGGAGCTGTAAATTTAGCTGTAAAATATGCATCAGTCATATTGTTGGAAATTACCAATATCTAATGAATATGAAATCAGAATTTGATTAGCTGTTGTCATTTCCTGAGTATGACATCAGTACTCTTTTTTAACATCCTGTGCAACCAAGGAAATAGTGTCCTGGTCTGCCATGAAACCTCTTTGGTTTTCCTTGCTAATCTTCTGTCCTTCCTGATCTTGAATACCTAGGCTGCGGGCAATCCAACGGCCCTCATATGCCGCCTGCAGGCACAGTTCTGAGGCCAGAACGCTCCCTCAGGTGCACATGCGTGCCATGCACACACACAGCACAGCCATGTCGGACAAAAGCACAACCTGGGCCGATGCAACCTATGAGCCCACACACCCCCACAGCCTGGGAGATGAAGCTTCTCCTCCATCCCCCAGGCCATGGGCTGTGGGAGCTCAGGGGTCACACCAGCCCAGGTTGCTCCTTTGCCTGGTGCAGCTGTGCTGCGCATGCAGCACGCATGCACACCTGAGCACGCACATTCAGTCCATGCAGTGCACATAGGGGTTGGCATACGCAGACCATTGGATCGCATGCACACCTGAGCTCACACTTTCAGTCCATGCGGTGCGCGTAGGGTTTGGTGTATGCAGGCCGTTGGATTGCCCCCAATGTCTTTAACTTTCATCTTAAAATATCTGTAGTATGTAATACTTTGCAAGTGATCTTAATTCTTAATCTTAAAAGTAACTATTACCTATAGGAACACACCTATAAGACACCTATTCTGTTGTATTATTCTGTTTTATAATTGATGCTTTTACTTATATTACCTTCACTTATATTTTCTTGAATAACTTTTAAATATATTTTCATTAAACCAATGTGTGGGTTCATTTGGTCATTTTAATCTCTTCAGGGCATTTCTATAAAATTAGTGTTGACTTAGGACCTTTGAGTCAACACCATACTTGCTTCAGCCTTCGTCGTCACACCATTATACTGGGGAACACACAAGGCACCTAGGGTACTGCCATCAGCCTGTTGTAATCTGTTGCCAGCTCTGTTGAGACTCTTTTTCCACAGTCCCCATGGAAAACACACATATCATGGGCATTCTTTTTTTAATGTGGATTGATTTTTGTATAGATTGAAAATCACACAGACCATTATTTCTATAGAAGGCATTCAAAGTTGGGCTGCTGAGCTGGGGGATAGAATTGAAACCTAGGCCGTTTTCAGACGTGCAGCGGGGATCAGGCGCGGGAGCGGCGAAACAGCCGCGGCGCTGTTCTAGACGAACCGGAAGCGGAAGTTGTGCGCGTGATCCGGGGCCACACATTCTTTGCCGACCGCGATCGAACCGGCCTGCTTTCTCTGGGGTGACATACGCGGCTGGAAAAGAATGCGCAGCCCCGGATCACGCGCACAACTTCCGCTTTCGGTTCGTCTAAAACAGCACCGTGGCTGTTTTGCCACTCCCGCGCCTGATCCAAGTGCACATCTAAAAGCGGCCCTAAAGTAGTCACTCATTGCATAATGCAAAGTTAGGCTCCACACTTCAAAGTATATCATGTAGGGAAAGACATTTAGGGTGAGGGCCTGGCAACTTTGTGTTGTTTTTAAATGGACACAGAGGCAGCCCACTCTAGAGCTGCTTCAGAGGTGCATGACCACGTCCAGCCCCACCTGGTCCAGCTTCAGATGGACCTGGTGGGTTCCTCAGCCCGCGTTCCACCTGCACAGCACCCTGTCCCCCACAGAGTTGTGGGCAATCACCCAACATTCTAGTCTGGTACTCGCAACTCTATAGTGTTGCCCAGGGCAGTTGCCTACTGGAAGTGGAGCTGCAGCATGTGTCCACCCATCAGATGGACAGGAGCTCCACTTCAGGCCAGTGCCCCAGGTTTTGCCAGCCTGCTCCACTGGCGGTGCTCTGGGATGTTCCAAAGCACTGCTGGTAGGGCTGCCCCAGAACAGGCACAACCTATTCCACCTGCATATCTGATGAGACAGCCTTTAAACTGATGGTCCACCCAGGGGTGAAGCAGGGCAGCCCATCCATCTAAAAACACCCAGCATCTCTACTTAAGTGGATCTCATGGGCACAAATCCTTTTGTGTGGGTAGCAGGATAGAAAATGTAAGAGTGTCATGGGGTTGCCCTGTGTTGTCTCTGTAAGTTAGAGAATAAATATTGTCCTTGCCCAGCTCTTGTGTTGTTTGTCTTACAAAACTTTGTCATTTTGGCTTTGACATAATTAACTAAAAGACTGCCTCATAATAAATTTGCTCTGTGTGTGTGTGTAGCTGGTGGATAACCGCATGCTATATGCTATTTCACAATAATAGACTAGTGTGAGCAGATAGCCCAAACCAGAATCTATGATGCATGCAGCCCCATCACTGGGTGTATTTTGTTTGGGTAGAAATTCATTCCAGCATTCCACAGGTTCAGATTTCAGCCAACTTTTTTTTCCCCAGGTTGCACTTTAATCACTAATTATAGCTCTGTAGGAAATAGCTTGAAGCTGTTTAAGCTGTTGTTCTAGTGAAGAGTAAAATAAAAAATATAGCACGTGCAAGGATGCATTGTTGAAATACCTCTTACGCACTGTATCATAACAATTGCTGTATAACCTGTTGTGGTTATAGAATACATTAGGTATTTTGGTTATAAAATGCATTAAGTATATTTTGCATACATAAAATATTTCCACCACAACTTATTAGGAACAGCCAGTATTTAGAAAGTGTGAAATATACCTTTTTTATTGATCTTAGATTGCCTCTCCCATTTTAAGACAAAGACATTTATATCAGTCAGACCAACTGATTTGGTTAATTTCATGCAACTTTTTGGGAGCTTTTATTATAATAGGATTGTAAAAAATAGACTTCCATTGGCCAGGAAATATGAAAAGAAAAATAACAATTGCAGCATGATTTTCTGAGTGGATATAGCACTAGTATTTAATGCAGGCACTAGTCATGGAAGTGATTAGGATTGTTTCCTAAAGGGACTCTCACCCACTTTAAGTACTCCCCGCTGCTCTCCAACTACAGCAGGGAGCCCAGCTCCTCCAACAGCACACTTCCCAAGTCCTGCTCCTGTGAGACTTGCTTCGCACCCAATCCCCCAGTGCTGCCTAGCAACACCAGGGAGCAGCAAGACTGCTCATGCCTCCCCCTTTTTATCCCTGCTCCTTCCTCCAATCAGTGTGAGGGGGAAATGGCCCATGCCCCTGATCGAGGAAATACGGGGAGCCCGTGAGGAGAATAATTGTGGCAACCCAATTTGCAATTAGATGGTGCAGTTTTAAAGAACTTGCTTTAAAAGTTAGCAATAGAGCATGTATATTATTAAGAAAATACATATGAGTTAGGGTTGAAAATATTTGCTGTTTCATTAAAGGACAACAAGGAGGGAAGTGACCACTCAACTGGCTGTCCTACAGGGCTTGCATAACTCTTCCTGATTTTTTCACTTCTGTTTTCTATAATGTGCTATACTTTATGTAACCATCACTTCTCAGCAGCACTACCAAAACCACCATATACATGAAGAAAGAATTGCCGCAACTCTGACTAACTCTTGTAATCTTTGTTACTCATAGTCAGGGACCCATCCATGTTCACTTCATTTTCCCCATTGTGGGGAAAATTGAATGAATATGGGTCCCTGCTCATAAGTGAATCCCAGTTTTCCAACACAATTTTCTAACTCTCAAAAGGATGGTTGAAAAGTTATTCAGCAGTTTTCCCCACTTAATCTGCCAAACCTGAAATCACCCCTACATATAATGGCCACTACATCCCTATTGTCTCTATGTGTGTTGCATATTCATAGTTTTTTCTACTAATTAACAAATCCTATTGTATAGCACTGCTAACATTCCTAATATGATAAGTATAAATGAAACCTATAACACTTCGGATCTAATTTCTAAAATTGCACCAATGTACATACACATCTGTTTAGCCACTGATCTATACCATTTCATCTTGCAGATAATAATGGTGGTCATAGAGATGAAAGTCATAAACAATTCAAAGAATTTAAATACACTGAATATTTGCTTACAATAGGAAAGGCAAATTGTGGCCCAAAAGCTTGCATAGGAGCTATATAAATAATAGTAAGAGACCGTCTCTGTGGCCACTTTTTTTTCCAGTTTAAGAATCATGACCATCCACATCTTCTCTGTCACAACTGTAGTGCTTGGGTATTAATTAATCCTAGAACAATATTAAGGAAACAAGAGTGAACTAAATTAAGAACATAAGTGCCATACAGGGTCAGACCAGTGATCCATGGAGCCCAGCATCTGTCTCTGACAGTGGCCAGTCTGAGTCACTTCAAAGTAGTACCCAACAGGTCACAATGGGGCGATCCATTCCCTGTTGTTCACTCCCAGCTCCCGACAGTAAGAAGTTACATTCCCCAGATCTACCAGCTAATAGCTGCTAATGGACTTATCTTCTGGAAACTTGTCCAATCCTTTTAAAAACCCAGCTATATTACTGGCTTTGATCATATCCTCTGGCAACAAATTCCACAACTTAATTGTGCGTTGAGTGAAAAAATACTTTATTTTATTTGTTTTAAATCTGCTACCCATTAGTTTAATGGGGGTGTCCCTTTTTTCTAGTACTATATGAGAGGGTAAATAGCCATTCCCTATTAACTTATTCCACACCACTCATGATTTTATAAACTTCTATTATATTCCTTCTCGGTCATCTCTTCTCCAAGCTGAAGAGCCCCAACCTATCTAGGCTCTCTTCATAGGGAAGCTGTTCCATACTTTGCCTCTCCCCTTTATTAGCATTTTTGTTGCCCTTCTCTATACCTTTTCTATTTCTGCTATATTTTTTTGAGATGGGGTGACCAGAACTGCACACAATGCTCAAGGTGCGGTGCCACCATGGACTTATATAGGGTGTTTTCAAACGTGTCCCATCATGGACTTATATAGGGTGTTTTCCAACATGTCTCCACCATGGGTAGCCGCCCTTTACTCCATGTGGAGTACACCTTTACACCTGCCAGATGTTACCGTGGGTGGGATCAAGGCTCTCCCCAGACTGTGACAGGACTTAGCCCGTACTGTAATCTGGGCTCCCTGCCAACTCACAGCATAGAGAAAGCCCTGCCATGGTCCAGGGAATCCATCTCTGTCCCGAGGTAAAGCGGTCCATCATGTTTGATGGCCCACTCTCCCTAACTCTGGTCCGAGGCTAGAGCTTTTTGAGGTGGGTGCGGTCATGCCTCACTAACCTGTTGGAATTCTTTGAGGGTGTAAATAAGCATGTGGACAAGGGAGACCCAATAGATGTAGTGTACCTGGATTTCCAGAATGCATTTGATAAGGTCCCTCATGAGAGACTCTTGAGAAAATTAAAAAGTCATAGGATAGGAGACAGTGTCTTACTATGGATCAGCAACTGGTTAAAAGATAGAAGGCAATAAAAGATAGAAGGCCTTTTTGGATTTACGCTCGGCCTTTGACTTCTTAGATTGAAACATTCTATGGGATAAACTATATAGAACTAACATGGACCGGAGACTAGTGAGTTTAGTACATCTTCTGTACACTAATTCTGCTTTCAGGGTCCATGTTAGTAATAATGGTCAACTCACTAGTCAGATCCCTGTTTCTAATGGGGTCAAGCAAGGCTGCGTGCTAGCCCCATATTTATTTAATTTTTATGTTAACGGAATAGTTGCTGCAGTCCCCCAGGATTATTGTTTGCCTGCAAGAGTTCAGGGGTGGCCTCTCGCAATCCTGCTGTATGCCGACGACATGGCTTTTTTCCACCCCCTAGGCTGGGTTTGAAGAGAATGTTAACGATTATTGGACAATTTTGCGCAAATATGCGCCTCTCTATCAATTATCAAAAATCTACGGTCATGATAGTGAGAAGGTATCCTCAGAGGCTTAGGCAATATAAGTGGACTCTGGATGGGTCCAATCTTGAGCAGGTTTCCGTCTACTCCTATTTGGGCCTACGCTTTGCCAGCAATCTTAGCTGGCAGAAACATATTCAGTTGTCTAGGCTTAAACTTCAGCAGGCAGTGATGGGCCTGCTGAGGTTTTGGAGGCTCCATGGGGGCAGACTGATTGCTCCAGCACTGAAGCTTTTCAATGTGAAGTCTAGGCCATGTGCCCTATATGGCGCTGAAATCTGGGGTCTGACTCCGGCTGAGGGTCTTGAGCTTCCTCAAAACCTGTTCTTAAGAAATCTTCTTGCGGTCCCCAAGAGTGTTCCAACATGTCTATTGAGGCTTGAAACAGGAATCTTACCCATTAAAGTTAAAATCTCTGGGGCAGTAGTAAATTACTGGAATAGGCTGGAAGGCATGTCTGAGGGCAGACTGCCCCTGTGCTGCTATGCTGAGGCGCAGACCTGGTCTTCACCACACTCCTGGTGTCAAAGGGCGAGGAATCTGCTCTATGATTTGGGCTTTTCTCCAGAGATGTTACGTAACATCCCTCTGCTTTGTAGGAAACGAATTGCCCATAGGCAGCTTGTGGATCAAGCAGTCCAGCTGGATCTGGGGACAATGTCAGCTCTTACGTGTGCCCCACTGTATAGGGAGTTTAAACACTCTACCAGGCTCAAACGGTATTTGGATATCCTAGATGATCCCAGTTTACGTAGGGCCCTGATGTTTATGAGATTTGACCTACTGCCTACTAAGGTTTTGCTGGGGAGGCGTTCTGAAATCCCCTATAAGGAAAGACTATGTCCTTGCACACTGGGTTGTGTTGGGGATCTGCTCCATGTTCTATTTGTCTGCCCCCTCACACAGTGTGTGAGAGAATGGTATTTTCCATCTGGGTTTGTTCCAAGAGCATGCCTTCCCCCAGTGCAATTGTTGAAATATCTCGCCTCATCTAAATCTGCCGACCTTATCACCAGTCTAGCTCTGATGGCTCGTGAGATCCACAGACATCTTTCTTGATCTTTTTGTCAGCTATTAGCTGGGAATGCCTTGGCAGTTAACCAGGGAACATGCAACTATCCTATCAGGGACTAAGATATCCCTATTTATTCAGATTTTGTGTTAAATTCCCCACTGCCTGACCTACAGGGGTCAAGTGTTGCCACCGTAAGCCCCGAAAAGGGTAAGGCATAGAACGAGGTAGGGTTTGTGCTCTGGAAGCAACTGCACCTCAGATAAAATCCTCTATACCGCGGGAACTGGCCACATGGGTTTGCCCCGATAGAAGTAAGTAATTAATTGATGGTTCTGTATTTTTGACATGTATATTACTTTGTTATGTTGAGTTAGTGTCATTGTCTAATATGTATGTATATTATTTTCCTAAAAGGCTAAGGCGAAAACTAATGCCAAAATTATTGTTATTATTATTATTATTATTATTATTATTTATTTTTTAAAAGATAGAAAGCAAAGGGTAGGACTAAGGGGTCAGTTTTCACAATGGAGAGATGTAAACGATGTGTGCCTCAGGGATCTGTACTGGGACTGGTGCTGTTTAATGTATTTATTAATGATTTGGAAAAGGGTGTTAAGAGAGAGGTGATCAAATTTGCAGACAACACCAAGTTATTCAAGGTAGTTAAAACACGAGCAGACTGTGAGGAACTGCAACGAGATCTTACGACACTGGGTGCCTGGGCATCTAAATGGCAAATGAGATTTAATGTGGACAAGTGCAAAGTGATGCACGTAGGGAAAAATAATCCAAGCCATGTGTACACAATTCTGGGTGCTAAGCTAGGAGTTACCACTCAGGAAAAGGATCTGGGGGTGGGGGTGGACAATGCAATGAAATCCACAGTGCAGTGCACAGCAGCAGTCAAAAAAGCAAACAGAATGTTAGGAATTATTTGGAAGGGGATAGAGAATAAAACTGAGGATGTCATAATACCTCTATGCAAATCAATGGTGTGACTGCACCTCAAATATTGTGTGCAGTTCTGGTCACCCCATCTCAAAAATGACATAGCTGAACTGGAAAAGGTACAGAGAAGGGCAACAAAAATTATCAAGGGCATGGAAGGACTTTCGTATGAGGAGAGGCTTGGTAGGTTGGGGCTCCTCAGTTTGGAGAAGAGATGACTAAGAGGAAATATGATAGAGGTCTATAAAATCATGAATGGTGTGGAACTAATAAACAAGGAGCAGTTATTTACCCTCTCAGCTAGTACTAGAACTAAGGGACATTCCATGAAACTCATAGGTGGCAAGTTTTAAAAAAATAAAAGAAAATATTTGTTCACTCAGTGTATAATTGGGTGGTGGAATCTACCGCCAGAGGCTGTGGTAAGGGCCAGTACTATAGCTGAGTTTTAAAGATGTTTGGACAAGTTTCTGGAAGATAGGTAGCTATTAGCCATACAGGATCAGGGAACATGACGGGAGCTGGGGGAAAACAACAGGGAATGGATCTCCCATTGTGACCTGTTGAGTGCTTCTCCCAAGCCACTGTGATTGGCCACTGTCGGAGACAGGATGCTGGGCTAGATGGACCATTGGTCTGACCCAGGGTAATTTCAGACGTGATGGGGCCCATTGGCCCCGGCACGAAAACTACCCATTGATTCCCTGCCGGGATCACTCTGGCATGGCCAACAGACGTGCCGGGGGATCCCAGCGGGAAATCAGGGAGGGGCCGCCCCCCCCCACGCTCCCCTGCCGCCCACCCTCTGGGGAGACGGGCAGGCGCCGCAGCCAATGCAGTCGCAGCACCCGCCCGAATTGACCACGGCCTGGAATCCCGGCGGGGATTCCGGGTCGTGGCTGCTGTCCAGACGAGATGGCTCAGTTCATCATGGTGGGGAATCACATTCACCACGCGATCAGCTGAACCTGCGGGGCCGGCGCCGATCACATGCTGAATGTGATTCCCCGCCGCGATTGACTGTGATCAACATCTGGGGGGGAACTTCCGTTCCCCCCATCAGATGTTACGGTATCACTTTCACCATGTGCAGATTCACTGTGGTTGACTGATCTCGTAACGTCTGAAAATACCCCCAGTATGGCACTTCTTATGTTCTTACCATGCCACAATAGGACACTGTCTCCTATCCCATGACTTTTTAATTTCCTCAAGAGTCCCATGCGGGACTTTATCAAATGCTTTCTGAAAATCCAGATGCACTGTATTGACCAGTTACCCCTTATCTACATGCTTATGTACATCCTCAAATAATTCCAATAGATTAATGAAGCACGACTTCTTTGCTAAATCCATGTTGCTTCTTCCCCATCAAGCCATGTTTATCATTATGCCCAGTAATTCTGTTCTTAATAGCTGTTTTCACAATTTTACTTGCCACCGATATCAGGCTCACTTGTCTGTAGTTCCCAGGATCGCCTCTGGAACCCTTTTTAAATATTGGTGTTACATTTGCTACCCTCTAGTCCTTGGGTACAGTGGCAGATTTTAGCAGTAGGTTACAAATTACCAGTAGTAGATCATTAGGAGGAGTAGATTATGAAATCATGAGTGCAGCTCCCCCACTGTTTTCTCTATACTATTCATTTGTTCCTCTTGAGTATAGGATTTCAAATTTATTAAGTACCAGATTAATTGCTTTGCCTAGAGCCCTCACTGCTCTAATCTCTTCAGGTCACTAGTTCTGTCTTCCTGCATGTTTCCGACTCCTTCAGCTTTTGTTTCCTATCGCTCAGCAAATTTGATCACTGTTGTACTGACACTAAAGAAACACCAAGTGATGAAAGAAACTCATTAACATACTTCACTTTCGGTTCAGAATCCCAAGCAGAGAAACACAAAGATGCTATGCCAGGAGTAAGACAACTTTGCTTGTGGAAGAATGACAAATGGATGCACAATGTAAATACTCTAGAAATCTGGGACTGCTTCTTCTATCTGAAGGAAGCTATTAAAGAGACCACTTGGAAATATCCTGCAGGCTAGTAGTCTATTTACCATAATATATCAGTGTACCATAGTTGTGGTATTAGGCTATGACGCACTATGAACCAACATGATAGAAATACCCATCACAACCACTAAAGGTGTTTTTAGACCAGCGGGGGAATCTAACAGACTGACAAATCTGCTCTTAAAAAGTCACGAGCGGAGCATTTATACGCACCTGAAGTTGCCGGCCGCCATTGAAAACAGCGGCGCCCGGTGGCTCGTGCATTATTTTAAAATCCAGATCTATAAAACTGGGTTTTACAAATTCAGTTTTAAAAATAACGTGCAAGCCAGTGGGTGTTGCTGTTTTCAATGGCAGCCGGCGACTTCAGGTGCATGTAAACGCTCCCCGCACAACTTTTTAAGAACAGATTTCTGAATCTCCTAGATACCCCCGCTCATCTAAAAACACCCTAAGATGTCCAATAGTACAAATCAAACTATATATGAATATGAAAGAGTAAGTGCACTTTTAAGGTCTGGAAGTTTTCCCCTTTCTACTTTTTCACATGGTTTTTACAAAAATGCTCCTACTACTTCAGATTCTTGACAGACTATGGACCTAAAGCTGGATTAATTGGTCCAAGAAGAATCACATAACAGTACGAGCAATGCCAACATAGTATAGGCATGCTTTAAAAGCTCTTATGCAAACTCTCTTTGCATAATAGTAAGCACTCTCCTTACTATTAGTGAAGGACAAAAAGGCAACATGGTCAGAGGAAAAAAAGAGTGTTTTGGAGTACCAATGCACTTGTATTGTTTTTCAAGACCTCGAAGCCCTTTCCACATTTCATGTGCAATGCCTGACCTGTTTCATGTATAGATGAGTTATCCACAAGAATGGCAAGGTGGATGGGAATATGAACCACAATTGATGGAAGTGAGATTGACTCCTAGCCTCAGTCTTCCTATCTCAGGTAATATTCTCCAGTGCAACAGTGGGGGTGGGGTGTTTGACTGTATAGATAAGCTGTCCAGAAAACAAGAAGAATCTGACCCGGTAAATTCTTCATATGTCTAGCTTGAATATGTATCTATTATCAAAGTAGAGGATTTTGTTGTTGTTGTTAGAAATGAAAGCTGCAGTATTTTTAATGTTCTGATTACAAAACAATAGTAAAGAAAGCACAAACTACTGTGGAACATGTCATAGTGGTAAGGTGAACTGACAAATGGGGCCATAATGTGCCCTGTAGTGTTTGGACAACAGAGTATGACTGCAAATACTAGACATGTGACGATGGAGCTGTATGCCCAGAGGGGATGGCTAATGCATTTTTGTGTGACATCATTGGCACAAACACTGAGAATGTTCTGCTGCACTCACATTCCAGCTCATGCCATTCCTCTACTATAATTCACATCACTGAATTAAGTGTTTTGCTTTTGTCTGAGAGCTTGTATCCATATGGTCTGCAAATATACCGCTTGCTTCTGAGTAATAGATGCTACAAATCCTCCTAGATGCTTGGGAATTGACTTTGTATCCTGACACCTTTGGGGCTTTTGGAACATGACAGATGGCAAGTTTAAACAAACTGTAAAAGCACAAGTGGGTGGCATGTGTGTTTATCTTAATTTTGTAACAGTCCAAATGTTCTGTCATTTAAGGAGATCAATTGTAAAGTGAATTCACATACAGTAGAATGGCTCCCGTGGTTACTTTTAGCACTTGTTTGTTGTATAGCATTACAAATAGGTTTGTAACTTCCTCAGCAAGACTAATGCATTGAATTAGAGTGGGGTGTGAGGATAGAGGGCAATTGAGGAAACCAAATGATAAGCGAACAACAGACAGTAAATGCAAATAGAGCATATATACTTGATGTGTTATTTTGGGTAAGTTGAATTTTGTGTGTGTTTGCTTTTTCTTGGAAGCCTGTCATTTTCTTTGCCAAAGAGACTTTAGGAACAAGATCCTTAGCATACTGTCTAGGCTGAAGGTTGAATTCCATTTTTTTCTGTGAAATGCTGCATTGTTAAAGGTACTGTATTATAGAACATTAGAGGAATTGGAATTCTTTGCTTCATGTGGATTAGAGGGTATTTGTCGGCACATCCAGAAAGAGACAAAGGCTCGATTGCTGGGCTTTTAACAGCTGCGCTCTTTAATTGAATCAGAATTAGCCTAGGTGGGGTAAATTGCCTATCGCAATTTCGGGTCCAGTACCCTAAACCAAACAACAGGTTATCTTATAACTGATAGGACTTGGCCTGGATGTGCCCTCCAGTGCCAGCCCCCCTTTTGTACAACCAACGTCTCCCTCTTGCTCTCCGGCCAGAGGCCGTTCTGAAGGGGACAGTGTCCTTTCCGGACTGGAGTAAGGATGCAGTGCCGAAAGATTGGGGACCATGCCTGTCCCTGCCCTCCTTCTGAGACACCTTTCCCAGGGTGGCTACCCCGGTGCTTGCCGTGCCCTGCTTCTGTGCCAGGTGTCGCCTCCCCATGTCTTAAGGAGATGACTCTACCTAACTACTTACTTATCTAATATAGCAATATCACGGTACTGGACCCCTGCCACTAAAGGGCCGCCATGCTTAACTCGGACAGGCCCAACCCCCACTCATGCCTAAATCAAGTTGAAAACTTCCAGGAGCTTAGCCTTCAGCACAGCTAAGTAAAAGTCATTTCCTTCCGTGGACAAGTGCACCCTGTCAGAGCAGTACAGCTCAGGGGATCTATGATTTATCCCGTGATGTGAGATCCATTGCCCCCTCCTCAGGTGGATCCATTTTCCTATTTCCCTATTGATGTTGCGACGAGTTTTATCAACTTTGCCCGGGCGTATCGCCTTGTCCCTGGGCCACCAGGTCGGTCCAAATGATTCTTGAGTCAGGAAAAAGCTTCTCTACCTCCTGGAGGTCAGCCTTAATGTGAACTATTAGCCTCACCCCTTTTGTCCTTGGTAGGTTGTTCTCCACCAAGTGGATTACCACGATATCTGGTGGCTTTCCTGGTGTTGCTGCCCTGAGGGTGGGGAGCAGCTGGAACCAGTGCATCCCACTCCACCCCATCCAGCAAATCTCTGCTCGGGCGGGCAGGCCCACCTGGGATCCCCAGCGGGTTTGGCCCACTGCCTTCCCTGCCCAATGCACTAGGCTGTGGCTTATGATCCAGATCAAACTTCTCCTGGGGAAAATCACCACACCTAGATGCACAAACAGAATATATATATGGTTAATGGGCTGGGTCCCAGACATAGGTGCAGTATGCCCTGGAGCGCCACCATCCCACTGCCCGTATTTCCTGTTCTGGGAGGCCTGCTGCAGCAGCGAAGGATGCCGCCCTGGTTCGAAATGAATGGGAGCCAAATTCTGAAGGGAGAAGGCCAAGGTTGCCCAAGGCCACCCTCAGCACTGCTGTAAATTGATACCTGGTGAGGGGGGAACCCGTTGCTTGCCTAAAAAGGGGGCTCGGCAGTGGGGGGCAGGCCACGAGGTACTCCTTGATGGCCCGAACTGGGCATAGCTCGGCAGAGCCAGCCCTGTACAGGGTAATCACCCGGCCTACCCCTCTTTGGTCAGTCTTGGACTGACTCAGTCGCAGGCAGAGCGCCTGATGGTGAACTCTTACATTGGCGATGGCGAGGGCCCTCCCCGAGCTGTCTTGCTCAGACTCGGCAACAATTTTGCTTACCCAGAATGCTCCAAAGAAGGCTACTTTAAATGCTGCTGCAAAAAGTATTGCCTCATAATGGTCAAAACAAATCTGCTGAAGTGTAACACATAATCTAACAAGAAGATGAGGGGTGATGGGGGCCCTGCTGTCGTGTTCTGTGACCTGCCCGTGTGACCAGCTTTGGAGCACTGTCCTGGTGAAGAAACCTCTTTCAGGTGGGGGGGCACCTGCTAGCTTGCTCACGAACCCAATGGCTGAGAGCTTGCTTTCATGGGTCCCGACAGCTGCGCCCTGCTGCCTCAAGGCCATGGCAAATTGCAACTTATATGCTTCAGAGATGGGAAACCCCAACCCCCAGCTACAGTGGGCCTGAAATTCCCTGAAAGCCCTGTTGTACGCTGCTCAGGTTCAGATTGCCAAAGATCCTTGTATGATGTTGTACGGGTCTAGGATCCAAGGCTCCATACTGCTGGGGGTATGGGTTCTGTGGAGAGCCTGACTCCAGGTGCCAGGGAGCAGAAACGCTCCATCTGGAAGTGAGAGAGGGCATCGGCTATGTTGTTACTAATGCCTGATACATGCCTGGCAATGAATAAGATATTATGCCACAGGCAGGCCAGCAGCACTAATGCCCTAACCAGCTTCATAACTTGTGAGGATCTCAAGGACAGGGAATTAATGACATGAACCATCGCCATATTGTCACACCAGAAGAGGACGGAATGGTTAGTGAACTCTATCGTCCAAAGGTGTATGGCTAGAATGATGGAAAAAAGCTCCAGGAACATAAGGTCCCTGGTAACACCCTGTTCTGTCCACTCTGGCGGCCATGGCCTGGCACACCACCTGTCCCTAAAATACACCCCGAAACCATGACACACACCCTCAGCCTCTGAATGGACTTGTAGCTCTACCTCCAGCAGGAGCTCTTCCCGCCAGAAGGTGACCCCATTGAAACGTTCAAGGAACCCAGTCCACGCCCAAAGGTCCTCTCTCATTTCCCTCGTGACCCTAATGTGGTAGTACACAGGGGGATCATTCTGAGCCTGGCATAATGTCGGGAAAGGAAAGCACAGCCAGGAGTCACCACCCTGCAAACAAACCTAAGGCTCTCAATCAGGGATTGCCACTCCTTGACCGTGACCTTCACCGCAAGCAAACATTTTGCTATTTTTGCCCACAAGGCAGCAAGTTTGTCCCTTGGGAGGCAGGAGATGGCCTGTATCATGTTGAGCTTGATGCCAAGGTATGTGAGTGAGGTAGATGGCCCTTCCATTTTTTCTGATGCCAAAGGAATCCCTAACTCATCAGCCACCCTTTCGAAAGTCTCCATCAGTCTGACATATTTGCGCATTCCGGGTCTGCCTATGAAGAGGAAATCATCCAGATATTTGGTAATCTACCCCCCTTTCACATGCTGCCTGGGCACCCATTCTACCATAGGACTAAAACACTCAGAAGCAGAGCAAAAAATTGAATAGCCCATGGGCATTACTTGGTCGTAATAATACTGGCCCTGGAAGTGAAACCCTAGGAGATGAAAACTTTCAGGGTGGACAGGCAGCAGTCAAAAGGCAGATTTTATGTCTCACTTGGCGAGCAACACACCCCAGTCCACAGCTTTGACCAGCCGCACCGCCGAGTCAAATGTGGCGTAATGGACCGTTGTGAGTTCCTTTGGGATTACGTCATTCACCGACTATCCCCTGGGGTGGGACAGGTGATGGATTAGCCGTATTGTCCAGGAGCTTTCTTTGGCACCACCCCCAAAGGGGAGACTACAAGGTTGGGGAAGGGCGGGGCCATGAATAGGCTCACGATTCTACCTACGCGGACCTCTTTTTCCAGCTTGGCCTAGACCAGGTGTTCCATTCCAGAGACAGAGTTGAGATTGGAGATGACTCTGGTTTGCTGTACACCCGTTGTAGGGATCTTAAACCCTTGCTGAAAACTGGTCACTATGTAGGCCACCTCCTGTCTATTAGGGTGCTCCCCCAATGCCCACTCCAATCTCTCAACTCTGACCGGAGTTGGGGCCCTTCCCCGGGGTTCCACCCCATGGGCCCCCTTCATTACCCTTACCTTGGGGGCCTGGGAGGTTCGTCCCCTTTGCCCAAGCTTGGTGCCCTTTTTTGCAGGCTGTTGTGACATGATACCCCATGCATATGGCACAGACATGGTGGAATCTACACCTGCTGCGCCCACACTTTCCCATGTGGGAAAATTCCCAACACTGCCCCCCCCTTTTGTTAACATGTGACCACTCCCTGTTCTGGGGGCGTTGGCTGCATCATTCATGCAGTCCAGCCAGAGGTCATGAGTGTGGACGTCCAACCTCAATTCGGGTTTGTAGGATGCCCTGTGCCAGAACATCTCATTGTAACTGAGCCAGGCTCCAGGGGGACTCAAATCATATGCACAGTGGATTATATCAGCATACTTCTTCAGGGCATAAGTCCAGGCTGGGTACACCTGGACCATGACCCCCTGAAAAATGGAGTAGGATAAAATCTAGTTGGCCTGTCTGCCTTGGGGCAACGGAACCACTCTTTCTCCTTTTTATCCTCCCTATCGTTCAGGTCTGGTATGGGGTCTGAAAATAGGAGGGTGAATATATCAATATACTCACCCTTCCATATATGCTCCCTTTTAGGTTGGTGCAGGTGGTCCCCTATGGGGGTTGACACCTGAGCATATCCACCCCCACTTGGGAGGAGGGGAGGCAGTGTCCAGTTCCCCATACCCCCTAACTGGGCCCGGGGCTGGGTCCACACTTGAAGGGTGTAAGTCCCGGCAGGGTCTGCCTCCTCCTCCATGGCCGGGGGCGGGGGGGGGGGCTGTGGCCCTCCAGTCCTTCCCACAGCCCCAGGGAAGGGGCTGTGGAAAGCTGCAACTGAGACCCAGGCCCCATTCCACCATAAACAGGATCTCAGTACTGGTGCTTGGTGAGGGCACGCTGCTTCCTTGGCCTGGGTTCCAGCTTGCAGTGTGCTGGGCTGCCCCTGGTGGCCCGCCAGAGGATACTGCCTGTTCCCATGCCAATACCTGGGCCCATGCTGGTGCCTGGGGGGCTGCTCCAACCACCCCTGAGGCCCCCTGAAGCCAGTGTCTGGGGGGCAGTTCCGGCCACCTTTGTGGCCCCCGTTGCCGGCTGCAAGTGAGGGGGAGCCTTCGCCCAGCCTGACGGGTAACTATCCATCCCTGGGTCCCCCCACACGTCCATAGGCTGCAGTTTGGTCCCTCAGGTCTGGTAGAGATGGCGGGGGTCGATACTCTTGCACCATGGACTAGAGCCTGCTTTCCAGTGCCTCGAATCTCCACAGCCTGTCTGGGTCCTCTTGTTCAGGTGACACCTGCCTATCATCCCTTGGTCTGTGTGCTGCGGGTGCCTCATTCAGAGTTAGGTGACCCCCTGCTCCTCGCCCTGTTATGGGGGAAGGGTGTCAGCAGGGCTGCGGGAGCCGGTGCTGCCCTTCCCAGGGACATAAGCCTTTCTTCTGGTCCCTCATCAATTGTCCTGGGAGCCTGCAGTTGGGGGTCTGGCCTCCTCTGCCCCACCCTGCCTATAGGACTCATCCCTGTATCTGGTATGGGGAATCACTGTCCTGCTTCCCCATCTAATGGGGGGGAGGGACTGGGTATGCTGTAGGGCCCAGGGCTGAAGGTGGGGGGCCCAGTGGAAGGGCCCTGGGCCAAAGAGGGAGCAGGTGGAATCCTACACTCTGTGGGTAACACCCCCACATGGGCCCGCATTCCCCAGAAACCCTGTTCCCAGCCCTTCAGAGGGTGCCACTCCCAGCACTGCTTGCATGGGTCTGGGGGGTTGTCCACCCCTTGCGGCAACCAGTAACTGCATTAGGACTTCACAGCTTACTAGCCAGGTCTGCATTTAGGACAGTACCACTGCCTGTGGGCCTTCTGAGGGCCACACTTGCCCAGCACTGGTGCCGGGCACCTTGCCCCCCTCATGGAAGGGGGCGGGCTGTGGCTCCAATGGCTGAGCTGCAGGCTGGTGCCTGCTCTTCCTTGATGCTCTTGCCTTTGCCTTGGCCATCCGATCAGCAAGTCTGGGGTGGGGGGAAGAAAGAGGGGGGCAGAGAGCCACCACAGGGAACCTGCCCCTCATAAGTTCTATTGCTGACAGGAGCCCTTGCCAGACCATGCCCACTGGGGCTATCCAAGGGACTCACATGTCCTGCTGAGGTAGGGGAGCCACCATCTTCCTGGGACCCGAGGGTACTTAGGGCAGCCGCCACACCAACCACTCTGGATGTGGCTTGCTGTTCCAGCTCCTGCCTCCGAATGAGAAGGGAGCCTCCAGGTGGGTGGAGAAGTCCCTCCCCCCACTGGGGCGGGCCCTTGCAGCCTGCTTCGTGGTTGGCTGCACACCCTGTTGCTAGGGGTGACCTGTGCCGGGCTCGGTTCTCTTTCCTGCCGGCCCAGCCACCTGCTGCAGCTCCTGCTGCAGCAGAGATGCAGCCACTTTCCTGCCTTGCCTCTCCTCTATCAGGGAACGTGGCAAGGGGCCCAATGGCCGCCAGATCTGGTGGGCTGGAGGCTACTTTTTCATTAATCAATACACCTGGTATTTATTTTTGTATAGAAACTACATAGGTTATGGAACTTGATTCTTTGGAGTGGGATTGGGTTTGAAGAACTATAATAAACATTTTAAAATAAAAATTAGCACACAAAGTTCTACTGAAATGTGAATAGTCATTAGTCATGTTCAATAAGCCTTGTTTGAATTAATGAAACCTTAGTTGATGTTCATTATCTTTTATGTATTGAGCTGCAGCGTTCCTAACAACAAAGACCTTAATTTCAACCAGCCTCCTTTCAGACTTGCAGAAAATTTACTCATGGTTCTGTTTTGTCTGCAAAATTCTCTCCCATCATAGCATATTGTATTGTCATGATTATTATAGCATCATAGTTGTGCTTGTGGTTTCCAAATGGAAAAAAGAGAGTTCCTTACCAAAGTATCTCATAATTTGAAATACATTCCTCAACACTTATTCAGATGAGCAATACTTAGTCTGTTGAACTGTTGCACTTCAGCAATTGAAGTAGTGTGATGAATCTGTACTACTGAGTGAGGAATGCAAAATCAGTTTCCATATTAGACAATGTAGTCACTGTTAGGTTAGGGATTACCACAAATGCAGATTTTGACTTGTATTATTTTGCACATGGCTACTTACCATACATACCAAGAGAGGTTATTTTCTTCATTCACAATAATATACAGTCTAACAGGAGTTTTTATATGAAAAGAATATATGATGGAAGTCTGCAGGACAAGTTAGCCCAAAGTGGTTGACGAGGAAAGGATTTTCATGGAAAGAGTAATGTCATTTAGCACTTCAGAAAGGAGACTGTGAGCAGCAGAAAATGAAAGACAGCCACATATGGAAAGGGTAGGAACAGCCTCTCTGTGCCATAACCTTTCTTTCTCTTCTCCATCCTTCTCCTCCCAAGTCCTCTTGTTTGGTGATGGACTGAGGTAATATATGGATACTTTCCATGTCATCATCCCACCATAAACCTACAAGGATTTTCAAGTATGACTCCCCCACTGTCCTTCTTTTTGGACTGGAGGAAAAACAAGACCAGAAGGAATGGTGGGAAAGTTTAGAAGAGAGAGGAAAATAAAATGAAGGAGGGAGGGTCCATACCTACATACCACTACTTATTTTTGTCTTTTCCTCTCTTTCCTGAGAGCCCCCTTTTCTCTCCTGCTATAATTAGAGGTTTTGATCCTGTATAAGTGCCATGTGGATTGGTCTCAGTCCTCTGTCAGGTTTCTTGTGACCCTCATCCAAAAACACATAAATAAGATGGCTATAATTGTACTGCCTTGTACCACCATTAACACCACCAATAGGGTGCTCGTAGCCAGATGGAGAGATGTGCTCTGGAATTGCCCACCAAAGCGACTTGGTGGCTTTCTTGGCTGTTCACTGCCAGTTCTCCTGTTGGACCTTTATGAGCTACGAGATGGGTAGTGAGCAAAGTTGTCTGTCATCTATGCCCAACAGGTTTAAGGCCACCAGCTTGATTGGCTGAAAGGGCAACCATTACCAGAGCTGCTATATTGGCGTCAGCATATATTATGTCAGTGATTGTGGCCAATTCAATATCGGGGAGGAAAAAATGATTGCCTAAATGGGTCACATACTGGAGGGGGATGCAAAACCCCTCAATGTTTTATTTAATTGTATTTATTTCGGAACATTTCTTATTCCGCACCCTCCTGCTATTAGCAGCTTGGGCAGCTCACCCATCTCCCTCACAAAAAGCCTGGTGGAACAGCCAGGTTTTACACTATTGTTGGAAAGAGGGAAGGTCAGGGGCCAAGCAGGCCTTCATCAGGAGGGAGTTCCACAGCCTTGGTGTGGCAACCAAGAACTCCCTCCCCATAGTCGCCACTCAAGAAACTCAGGGGACCTCGAGTAGCTGCTCCGTCCAACCCAATGTTCCCAGGACACTGTAGCTGTTCAATAATCATTGTGGAGTACCCTAATGCACATATCATGTTTCCAACCCTCACGGCTTCCTGGTCTGTGGTATTGGATGAAATCTACACAGCCTGAGTGTCTCCTTCTGGGGAGCCTACAGAGGTTTTGGCACCCACAAATCCATGTTAGGACATTTTTGGAGCAGTAACTCACTTTCACCTTCTGTTGTGAAGGAGTGACCATTTGAAAGTCTGGGTGGTCTTGAAATAGGATCCAGCGTGCATAAAATCCATTCAATACTTATACATTTATAAGAGCTTCCTTGCCTACGTAGGACCGTTTTTACATGGATGCCCCCCGCATAGTGTTCGGCCAGGTGTTTGGGGTGGGGAGGGCATGTAATGGCCAGCACGCAGCATCTCCATTCATGTAAAAACAGCCTAGGTTTGCTTTTATAAAATGTTCTATATTTTCTGTTTAGAATATGAATGGAACTGTTCCCATTGATTAATTGTACTTGGTATCATAACAGCAGTGCAGACTGTCACTTAGTCATTCCAGAATGAGATAGGGATGTACTAATAAAGTAATATTAATGTATACTAATATGCGGACTAGACATGCTGCAACTTCCTTCTTTTACTATTTAAACTCCATATAATTCTTTAAATTCATTTGATGTCTTCATCATCGTTTTGAAAGGATGGAAAGAAAAAAACATTGATGTAAAAACTTTTTTTAAAAGTTTGTTTCTGTTTCTCTCCAAGTATGTGAGATTTTTGCTCTGTGCCTTGATCAAGACTTTCTTTTCCTTCTTTTTCTATAGCTTTATTAAAATAATCTTGTATCATATTGCACTCACACTGTAAAAATTTCATTGACCAAGCAAAGCAAGGCTTTCCACTTACTGAGGGACATTTCTTAGCTTGTCTGTAAAGTGATAACTTATTAAAAGTGCACTCAATCAATCCCAACATTTCAGGTAGAATCAGTAGGCAGAAAGTTATTGATTCTGGTGAAAACTGGAAAACCCAAAATAGCTTTCCTAGAAGAACTCTTCATATGCATGTCTAGTCCCACTCATGCCACTGACTTGTTGAACCATTTAGAATATAAATCAGAAGAAGAGGAGGAAAGGGTTGGATTTATTCACTTCCATCATTTATCAGCATGACTCCACTTGACAGGGGTGTGAGAGAGATCTAGAAGAGCAGGAAGGGAGCCCATATTCCATGGCATGCAGAAGTTACCAAGAGTTGTGAAGGTGGGCATTTGATTAGAATTTGGGGTTAGCTGCAACTCAGACTAGATAAATTGAGGTTGATCAGTGTATAAATGTAGGATGCTCACTGTGTCAATCTCCTTAGATTTTGGGGTTGGACTCTCAGTATTCAAAAAATGCCTAAATGGAGTGTGTGACCCAGTATTTCCTTTTTGTCTTTTCATAGGGGTGGAAAATGAAGGAGGTCCAGAGGGACTGGTGTATTTATACTAACAAAAATAAATGGATCAAATCTTTCTTCTTACAAACAGGGACGAGGACATTTGGGTTCCATTTATGTTTGGGCATCTGGAAATGGTGGAAGAAGTAGGGATCATTGTTCCTGTGATGGCTACACCAACAGCATCTACACAATCTCCATCAGCAGCACAGCTGAAAGTGGAAAGAAACCTTGGTATCTGGAGGAATGTGCATCCACATTAGCCACAACATACAGCAGTGGGGAATCCTATGACCGGAAAATAGTATGTTTTTTCTAATATATATATATATATATTGTATTGTATTTAATATTTTGGGGAACAGAATTGGCTAGTAGGCATTTGTGGAAATGAATAGACTTCTTGAGGGGAAAAAATCACCTTTGGTCACAAGTACATATATATCGGTATGTGAGTTTAGGGGTTAAGAATGTGAATGTCAGTTTCTGCTTTCTTGCCATCCTGCTTGCATTAGGAGAATGTATTTTTCTCTTTTTATTTTTATCAGTAGACAAATATCTCAGTCTTACAAACCTGTGAAGACTCTTCATTACTCCATTTACCTCTTCTGTGTGTCCTAGTGTTCTTTCTGCTTTCCCAGCTGCTACTAAATTCTGAACAGCAACTTGAGGTTTCTGTCCATTACAAACATATTTATTCTTGACTGACATCATGCACCCATCAGTGCAAAAATCTCCTTTTGATATTTTTGATCCTGTGCCCATTATTTCATGTTTTAAGTGCTAGGTCAAAGCAGACATTTTTCAGCACATATTCTCACTTCTTCAAGTTTTGTTTGGGAACTCAGCTTTCTTCCTGTTTTTGTATTGGGCTTTGTGGAACATCCAGAGAAAGGGAGTTATACAATACAAAGGGTGCCACCGACAACACCTCTCTGTGTAAACCCTCGCCATATGAGCCTGATGAGCAGATGGATACCATAGGAGGGTGCTCCCAGCTGACCACAGGGCCCCAGATAGAAAAAAGGGAAGGAGGCAGTCTTTCACATGTGTGGGGCCCAGTCTATTAGGGCTTTAAAGGTCAATGATCTGTACATAGAGATTGATAAGGGAAATTCTACCCTATTAATTTTGGTTAGATCTTTCAGTGGTCTTTGATACAGTTGATCACAAGGTGTTGTTGACATGACTGTGGCACCTGGCAAGGGTCGATGGGGCTGCTTTTGAGTGGTTCCATTCCTTCCTGTTGGGGAGGTCTCAGCAGGTGGTGATGGGTGATTGATTGACTGATTGATTGTCATTCCCTCGTGACCTTACCTGTGGGGTCCTGCAGGGTTCTATTCTGTCTCCCCTCTTGTTTGATGTGTATTTGAGGCTGCTGAGTGAGATCATTAGGAGGCTTGAGGCGAAGTGTCATCAATATGCTGATGATACCCAGCTCTACCTCTCCTTTTCATCTGACTCAGGGCCTGCAGTCTCAGTGTTTTGTTTACCCAGTGCCTGGCTTTAGTCGGGGACTGAATGAGGGTGAGCTGATGAAGCTGAATCCTGACAAGACTGAAGTGATGATGGTTGACCAGCCTTGTGACTTGAGGGGATTGGGAGTCCTGTTATTGATGGAGTTCAACCCCCGCTGATCAGTATGGTTTGCAGCCTTGGAGTGCTTCCAGATCCTTTGCTGTACCTGGTTGCAGCAGTGGCCAGGAGCATTTTTCACCAACTTTGTCTGGTGAGGAGGTTTCAGCCTTTTCTCTCTGACTTGGATCTGACCACTTTCATCCATGCTCTCATCACCTCGAGGCTAGATTACTGCGATGCGCTATATATGGGGCTGCCCTTGATGACTGTTTGTAAGCTGCAGCTGATGCAGAATGTGGCGGCTTGCCTCCTTTTAGGGATGAGTCACAGAGAGAGAGAGAGCACATTACACCAGTGTTCTGAAGTCTGCACTGGTTGCCTGTAGTATTCTAATTGTATGTATTTTATAGTGTAAGCCACCCTAGACCTTAGGGGAAGGGTGGGGGTATCAAATTTTAATTAATTAATTAAAGATATGGATGATGGTGACCAGGTCTGAATTGTAAAGAAAGTGTCACAGCCTTTTCACAAGAAGGATTTGGTGAAAAACACTCCTGGCCACAACCTGATGTTCCAAGCATAGGAATCCAGGATCACTCTAAGGCAGCAAACATGAGAAATCAAGAGAGACTGGATTCCATCAATGACTAGCATCCCTACACACCCACCACACCACCCCTAGATTACAGGGCCAGACAACCATCATCAGTTCAGTCTTGAATTACTCCATTTCAATTAGCTCACCCTCATCAAGCTGGCAACAGCAGCCAAAGACTGTATAAACCTGTGTATGAACTTGACAGGTACAAAATTTTGGTTATAAAGTCAATTTTATTTTATATCCCCATAAGAATTTCACTGTTGATAATACCATTATTATTATTTTTTTTAATTTCTTTTTCAAGTGGTGAGCCTTCCAAATAGTTCATTTCATCCATCTTCCTTCTGAAATACTAGTCACTGTATCCAAAAAGATAATTGAAATTTTTCAAGCATCACTTTATTGATAATTTGGCTTGTTTATTGACCAATTTATATCTGTTCAGAAGAGCTTTTAGGGCAAACTTTCCCATACTTCAGGTCATGATGACCTCAGTTGGGGTCACATCATCTCTGAATGTGGCACCATGGTCTCAGTTGATACTTGATATGCTTTTCACTAGGGCTGCTCTGAATAATAATTTTTTTAATTGGCAATAGGCCTCATTGGCCTATTGCCTTTCCAACCAGCGGGGGTAAAGGAAGGAGGAGCAGGGACCTAGTGCTGGCCTCCAGCCCCCTTCCCTGCACTCAGCCGAGGATTTTCGAAGTTCCAAAGTTTCGAGGGTCCTTCTTCAAACCTTTGGGACTCGGAAAACTGAGTCGAATGCTCCAGTCCTTGGTGTTTTCTGAGGAAAAACAAGGACCAAGTTTCAACACTACTTTTCACATTTTTGTTGCTTTCTGGTGTCAAGAGGTTATTTTAAGACTCAAAATTTCCAAACATTCAAAAGTTTGGAAATTGCTCTCTTAGGGCTTGATTCTACAGGGTGCTGAATCCTCCAGTCTGATTTAGCAAAGTAATTAGCAAACTATTGGGCATGTGTTTAACCTTAGGCCTGTGAGGAGTCTCACTGCCCTTCTTTCCTTCTTAGTCAAAATTATAATTAAATTAAATTTGATTTAGTTTGTCCTCTCTAGATTTTTGCCAGTCTATTGTGCTAATGAGAAGTTAACAATTCCTGCTGCAGCTCTCGCCCCCCCCCCTTCAATTCTTCTCTTGCATGCATTTTAGGGTTCTGGGATGCTAGCCATCCTTCCTGGAAACTGCCTGATTTTCAGATGATTTCATTTTCTTAAAAATCTTGTTCTGAAGTAATTCATTCCATTAATTTTTCTTGAGAAACCTTCTCTCTCCACTTCTGGCTGGATTCCTCAGTCTCCCTGATAAACAATAATAATAAGTGAAAGAAATCATTCCCAGTAGTATACACTCGTATGATGAAATTTCCCAGTCTTTTACAAGACCGTTGCCAACCTCTTTCTCATATGTTAGTCAAAATATTTGACATGCTGTTACATCTTGTGTAATCCTATTTTTCTCCAATTCTAGTTCCCTTGCTTAATTTTCCACCAATCTTTTAGAATGATTGCATGTACCTTCTCTGAGACAACGCCACTATAAGAGAGGACATTTTTTCTTCTGTGATGCACTTTGTGTTTGATCCAGTTTTACCTTCACACATATCTAGCATAATTTCACTTCATTATTATAAACATACTTGTGAAAAGTAGATCGCAGAAATTAATCCAATGTAGCTTCCTAAACTTCCTTAACTGTCCAGCTTTAACAAGACTTTGCTGCTCGGAGCAACTTTTCAAACCGCGCTCCAAACATTCGGGCTAGGTGGAAATGTGCGCGCTCACCGCATTCACACCAACCCGGAAGTGCGGGGTTCTTTAAATCGCACGATGCCGCCGCCGCAGCTGTGCAATTTAAACACACGTCTGAATGAGCCCTAAGGCTGCTATAATTTAGGCCTAAGTGGCCTTCCCAATGTTATATATGTCCTAATCTCCCCTCGCCTCTGTGGCTGGTGTAGCTCTATTACCCAAGAGAGAGAAAAAAAGCAAGAATCCAGGAGAGTAGGCATATCCTGTCTAGCAAAAAGACAAGGTATGTGGCAGCTTACTGAGTGTCAGTACACGAGCGGGAGAGAGAGAGTAGTATTGCGCAGATATAGAACTGTAATAGCACTGAGGTAAATCAAGCCATAGCTTTTAAAATAAATTTGATCTTTACTAAGCTAATTAGTGAATATTTTATTAGAGTACATGAAGTTCCCTGTTTACATCTATAAATATGTTCTATGGTCAAAAACAGTGCAGTTTTCCTGCCAATGTGCCCAATCCCATCCCCCACTACCACCCCCAATTTATAAGGAGAGGGTAACTCATTTTCCATATGCATACAAGTACTGTCCAACTAGTGCCAAATTAGGTAATGGCTTTTTGTGTGATATGGTTATGGACAAGTGTAACTGGGTGGAAAATACCGTCAACTGGTTTCAGACCTCCTACCTCAGTTCGCCTGAACCAATAAGACTGAAAGTGCTTTCATTCACTTCCAAAATGCATTGAAGTATCCTAATGGTAGGAAAAAAATTCCCTTTGCATTCCCTTTTGAGCCATCCAGTTCCCATTAAGTTACTAAAGGAGAATACAGAAATAGAAAGAAAAACATTTTAAAAATATTTGAGGCCACATTAGGGGGCATGTACAAGTTGGATGGTGTTTACCCACTACACTTGGGCAATGCTTATGTATATGCTGACCTCACAGGTAAATTAGACGGTAGCTCAGATGTAATCATCATACTTAATGGTAAAAATATGCATCAGATTTTTGGCCATACCACTCTACATAGGAAATACACAACCCTTTGGTGCTAGGACATGAAATAAATATTTGGATCAAATCAAATATTTTGTGTGTTTATCTCATAGAGACAAAGTAGTGTGGCGATATCTTTTATTGGACCAACTTAGGTTGGTGGAGGTTTGCAAGCTTTTGGACCTCACAGGATCCTTTGTCAGGCAAGTCAGAAATCCAAACTGTACACTGAGCAAAGCGAGGCACAGGGGTTATATGCAGAGGCTGCGGAGCAGTACATCATGGGAGAGTAAGGACAGAGAGGGGTGGGGGAAGAAATATGCATTTGTAAGGGAGTAGGTGTGGTATAATGGGGCAAGTCATTGAGAGGGTGCCTGGATAGATGAGTGGAAGGGAGTAAGTTGCTCTCGGGGTGAATACGTGTTCTCATTTGTGAAGTTCTCAAAGATGCTTACCAAACCAATGGAGAAATAATAATTCTTCTTCGAGCGCCTCTCTACGTCCACACTGATGTATTCAGGTCCAGTCCAGGCTGTCACCAACCTACCTGCCGCTGCTGCCATTGCCGCTGGAGCCGGATTTGGGGTCCGGGGCTGTGTCAGGGGTCCTCTCCTGGACTCATGCCGCTGTCACTGCCCGACCCCAGGTACCATCTGCCCCCTCCCCCTGTCGGAGGAGGGGAGCGGGGCCAGGATGCACATCCGGTTTCCAGTCCAGCGAGGCCAAAAGCAGTTGGCCGGCCTTGGCAAAACAGCTGACGACTACACCATCGCCACCCTACCTGCTGTCGCCGCCGGAGCCGGATTCGGGGTCCGGGACTGTGGGAGGGATTCTGCCCCCCCAACCAGGACTTGTGCTGCTGTCCCTGCCCAGCCCCAGGTACCATCTACCCCCTCCCCCTGTTGGAGGAGGGGGGCGGAATGCACATCCAGTTCCCGGCCCGGTGAGGCCAAAAGCGGCTGGCTGGCTGGCTGCACCATAGGCGTGGCCCTTAGCAGGACTGGGAGGGTCTGGGTGCTATTGATAATAGGCAGGGGGTGCAAGAAATTAGGGCAAGGGGGCAGTGGTGGGGGATGGCTTGCCTGTTTTATGGGGAAGTGGGATGAAGGGACTGGGTTGGGGGAGGGGCAGCTCCCCTCGGTGTGAAGGAGGGGCGCAGCCCCTGGGGGAGGGGGAACTGCCCTCCGATTCAAGAGGAGGGGAGGAGGTATAGTAGTAGGTGGGGATCTCCCTTGGGAGGCTGGTGGGACAGCCTATGGAGGGGGGGGTTGAGGGGCAGACCATTGGGGGGGTGGCGTTCCGCAGCTATAGAGGTCATCTTGGGCCGGGGGAATTATGGTCCCTCTGGGAGGCAAATTAGAGCAGTGAGGCGGGACAGAGGTTATATTCTTCTCACACTCACTAGCCCCCAGGCAGGCGGCGAGGTGATTAGGGATCAGAGGGCCTACGGCCTTGGGTTGCTGCTGATGAATGCGAGGTCGGTAGCCAACAAGTCAACTGCAGTATGGGAGATGATCGTAGACCAGGTGGCCGACCTCACATGTATCACGGAGACCTGGCTGGACAATGAGTCGGGGCTGCTAAGTCATGCCCAGCGGAGCTTTTCCAGGTGGTGAGGGGGCTGGTCAGTCCAGCCTCCCTCCTCCTAGTTTTAGAGTCATTGAATTTCCACTGTGATTTGTTTGTGGACTTTTTTGCAGATAAAAATCGCTCAGATCCACCACAGTTTTGACGCAACACTTTCAGCAGTGGGTGAACCAGAGGCAGTAAAAGCCCTGCCTTGTCCTGTTTTGTGGGATGAATTTCAGAATGTGTCACCCTCAGATGTGGGGGATGCCCTGGGGTGTGTCCAAGCCACTTATTGTGAATTGGCCAGTCTCTAACCTTCCCTTTTTAGGGAAGGTTGCTGAGCGGGTGGTGGCTCAGCAGTTGCAGGAGCATTTGGACTGAATTAATTTTCTCGATCCCTCGCAGTCAGGTTTTTGCCCTGGATATGGCATGGAGACTGCACTTGTGGCCTTGGTCGACAACCTCTCCCATGAGTTGGACTGGGGTCATTCAACCCTGTTGAACCTATTACTCTCAGCTGCATTTGATACCATTGACAATGAGCTGTTGGTGACTCAGCTGTGGGACCGGGCAGGGATTGGTCGGACCATTCTTGAATGGTTCCGCTCCTTCCTGGCTTGGAGAGTCCAGTGTGTGGTCCTGGGTGAGTTTTCACTGAGGTCACCATGCAGTTTGAGCCACAGACAACAGTCTCGACATTGCCTGCTTCATCGGGGTCCTGAACAGCAACCTCCTCAGCACTGCTGGCCTTCTCTACAGCTGCCGCCACACCACCTTCTCAACTTTCCACTGGCATTGCAACAAAGCAGTTGGTGCCAGAAGGCGACATGCCTAAGGACCGCAAGAAGCATCTGCACCACTCCCCTAGTACGGTGCCAGGTAAAAAGGAAAAACAGAAGACTCAAGCACTAGAAGCACCTCAGTCTCCATGTCTAGCATCTCTGTGCCATATTACCACTCCAGTTACTTGGGTTAGGCATGGCTTCACTTTCAACACCAGCTTATCTTTTGAGGATGATGTCTAATCTAAGCCGGATACCCCTCACTGGGGTACACCTCCATTGTCTCATGACACCTCTCAGGAGGAATTAGAGACAATATTGTGTCTCTTACAGAACATTCTGGGACCATTTATTCAACAATCTGTAAAGACTGCTGTCTCTGGCCTTCACATTCCACCTCTGCCTCAGCCTCCTCCTCCTGTCAAATCAGTGCAGCCAGTTCTGGCATCAATGATCATGACACTGATGCCAACTCGGCAGCCACTTCCTCAGTCTACCGGAGCATGACTTAGAACCCTAGCCTTGGTGCCATACCCAGTTCCAATAATGAGGAATGATTGTCCAGTGCAGACAGGGCAACCTTAAAGATCCCAGAAGGGAATTAACATCTGACATAGATGCACTTCTAAATGATGATTGGATTACTCCTACCCTCCCTTTAAGGACTGATGATGATGTTGTCTCTCAAGACCCAGATCAGACAGAACAGCCCGATTATGTTTCCAACATGGATTTGGTGAAGTCTCCCATCTCACTCCCAGATGATATTTGCTCTTTTCAGGACTGATCAGCTTGCATGGTCCCCCCCACTCCCCAGGACTGACCAACAGAAAAGAGCTATATCATTTATTTCATATATGGACCACTTGGGTCAGAGACTGTCTGGCCATTCCTTTGGCGAATGCTCTGTCCAATAGGTTGGATGAAGTTTGATAAGACCTTGTGACAGCTCAGCTGGTAGTCCCTAAAAACCTTAGGATATATCCGGTGCAGAACATGGACCACGATTTCTGATCAGACATGCCATCCCTGATTGCTTCCGTGCCCTTGGAAAGATCCCTGACAGAGAAGATTCTATCTCAACCTTCTAACAAAGAAGGAAAAAGACTAGATACAGTGGGAAGGAAAGTATATTCTTTTGTTACCATGAGCATCCTGGCATTAAACTACTTAGCGCTAATGGCACGTTATAATGCCTTATGGGACATGGTCTGGGGTGTTCTCCAGGAGCTTCCTGAAGAAACTAGCACCTCAATTACCTCCATGGAATGGATGGAAAAGAACTGTCCAAACATTTTTCTAGAATCAGCTGATGTAGCTGATTCTAGAAGCAATGGCTTAAGCCATCACTTGTGGCTTCATTCATTGGGCTCGTCTCAGGAAGCCCAAAATGTTATTGCCAACATGCCTTTTGACAAAAAGGCAGTATTCAACAACTCCGCAAACCAGGAGCTCAAACAACTCAAGACCAATAGAACACCAGTCTAACAGCCTCACAGCCTAACAACTCTAATCAATTCATAAAGAAGCCTACCCCTCCTCAGAAACAGGTTAGACAGACTTACTTGGTGCCATCGTCGCAGTATAATTCACCAAGGCATGCTCCATCCTACACAGCACAGAGGGAAAGCAACTTTCAGAGAGGCCAGAAGCAATGAAAGGCACCTGCTTCCACGCCCCAACCTGCACTGAAGAAGTCCTTTTGATAGTTTATCTTCTCAGGAAATGAATCCTCAACAGAACTCCAAATTTGGTGGCAGACTAGCTTATTTTTATACAGAACAGGATGAAATTACTTTTGATAAGTAGATATTAGAGGTCATTTTCCAGGGTTACTCTAGTCAATTCCAGTCAAAGCTTCCATCTAGATTTGTGTCCACTTCTACACCTGCCAATCCACAAGATGCCCTTCTTCTTCGTCAGGAGATTCTGCATCTCCTCCATAAAGGATCTATAGAGTTAGTGCCTCGCTTAGAAGAGGGCTCAGGTTTTCACTCATTTCCTTGTCCCAAAGAAGCCAGGTGGCTTGAGATCATTCTTAGAACTGCGAGCAATTAATAGGTCAATACGCAGGTTTAAATTCAGGATGATAATGTTGATGCAAATTATATCCTTCCTATATACGCATGACTACTTAGCTACAATACACACGAAGACACATACTTCCATATTTCTATAAATCCTAGCCATAGGCAATTTCTGTGTTTTCATTTCGAAGGGACTCACTATCAGTTTAGGGTCTTCCCCTTTGGTCTTTCTGATGCCCCTTGCACTTTTATTAAGTGCTTGACACGTATAGTTACTCTTTTTCATAAAAGAGGCATGTATGTATTTCCGTACTTGGAGATTGGCTAGATGAGGCAGAGAACAACCAATCACTAGCTGATTGTTAGTTATGCCTGTTCCACACTGTGTAGATTGCATTTTCTCATTAACTGGGACAAATCTTTCCCCTATCCCAGTAAAAGGTACTAAAATTCATAGGAGGACTTTTGGACACTAACAAGGCAGCTGCCTTTGCTCCTATCAAAAGGTGAAATAGTATTAGGGATATTATCTTACAGATCCTTGCTTACAATACTCACCCTTATGCTGTTTTCTCCAGTCTGCTAGGCTTGTGTCCATGACATGTTACACCATATGCCAGACTAAGATTGAAGTTTCTTTAGCACTGGCTCCTGCCATACATCACCCTTGCTCTGCAGGACAGGAGCATTCCTCTCTCTCCCCCTCAACCAGTTCTCGACAGCCTGAAATGGTGGTTAGAAAAGGAGAATGTCAGATGTGGAGTCCCCTTTGCTCAGCCTCTTCCATCCGTCCACTTAACAACAGATGCTCCAAAGATTGGCTGGGGGTTACACCTAAATGACCTTACAGCAAATGGTTTATGGACCTTACAAAGTCTGCACTGCATATCAGTGTTCTAGAGCTACACATGATAAGACTGGCTCAAAAGGCTTTACTGTTGCCATCAAGGAACTGTAGTGCAGATCTCCACAGACAATACATTATATAAAATCACCACGGGGGCTCCAGATCACATCAGCTCACCATAGAAGCTACAGAGCTCTGGGAGTGGTGTATCAGGAATTCAGTAACACCAAACTGGCCACAACAATTTTGGTTTTCCATCTCCTGGAGATGGTAACAGAACCACCTTGGTTCCTGCCATCCCCACCAGATCTCTTGTCAAGAGACAAGGAGGAAATATGCCTCAATAACCTGCCCTCCCTTCACTTGTGCACTTGGAGGATTTCATGTTAACCAAGCAAGAGGGAGAGTTGCCTTGTCTTTAAAAGAACTCCTTCTTTCCAGTAGAAAACCTACTACCAGACGTTATTTGAAAAAAATAGTCTCATTTTTGTGAGTTAGGTTAAACAGTTCAGTGTTGATCCTTTTCTCACAGATGCGAATTTGGTTCTTAGATACTTATTCCAGTTATGTCACAATATTTTATCCTTGTCTTCACTTAAAGTACATATGGTGGCAATTTCCGCTTTTCATGTTTTCTGTAGAGACAAACCCTTGTTTTCACATCCATCTATTACCAATTTTTTTAGAGGTGTAATAAACTTGTTCCTACCTGTTAAACCACCCACTCCGGCTTGGGAACTGAATTTAGTTTTGTCAACACTGATGAAGACCCCATTTGAACCTATGGCAACAGCTTCTCTAGAGTTCGTTACATTTAAGTACCTCTTTCTGGTGATCATTACCTCTGTTCAGCGCATAAGTGAGCTCAATGCTTTGACATGTAAACCACTGTATTTAGTCATACACAAGGATAAAGTGGTCCTTAGAACATACCCTAATTTCCTCCATAACGTGAATTTAGAGTTCCACCAGGTTATCACTCTACCAGTTTTGTTTTTTACCCCTAGGCCTCATTCATCTCCAGGAGAGGCCCTGTTGTATATCTTAGATCTGTGTAGGGCAACCCTTTTCTATTTTGAGCATACAAAAGCTGTAAGACAATCAGATGCACTGTTCATCTCTTTTTTTAGTTGAACACTGGGCAAGAAGGTAACCAAACAAACCTTATCCAGGTGTCTAAAAGGCTGTGTGACCATGGCCTATCGACTCTCATCCCACCAGTTTTTAGAAGGATTTCAATCACATTCCTTTAGGGGAGTAGCAACATCGGTTTCAGCCTTTCATTATATCCCTTCAGTGGAGATATGTAAGGCAGCTACTTGGAGTTCGGTGCAGACCTTTACACAACATTATGCCATTGATTTGACTGAAAGAGTTGGTGCTATTTTGGATGAGTGCTTCAATCTTTATTCTAAACTCTTCCTCTCCTGCAAGTCCTGTTTACTAGTCTACATCAGTGTGTATGTGGAGAGGCACTCGAAGAAGAAGGGTAAGTTACTTGCTCGTAACATTTGTTCTTCGAGATTAAGCCTCTCTGCATTCACCTCACCTACCCTTCCTCCCCACAAAGAGTTGTATTTAAAATAAATGTTCTCTGCCTGCGCAGAAAGAACTGGGGGAGCGGGAGAGTTATTTATAGGTGCGGCTAGAATGTCATTTCTCTGCTCCCCGCATAGAAGCTGCTTGGAAGATCAGCCCGGTTTCGATGCCAGATGGTGCCAAATACATCAGTGTGAATGTGGAGAGGCTTAATCTTGAAGAACAAATGTTACAGGTAAGTAATTTACCCTTCTGGTATCTACAGTCTCATAATTTATCCTTTTGCTATTTAATTGTACCCATTATCTTCTGACTGGCTATTTTCACAATTTGTAGTATGGTATTTCATTGAACGAATAACTTCTTAGAGAGGCTGTACTGTGGCACATGTTGGGCTTCTGAACCCACTGATTGGTAACTGTGACACCTCTGCCTGGCCCACAGTGCCAGGATCTACACAGTGGCTCTTGCCCACTTTGGGTCCATTCTGACTTAAATGAAGTCATTTTTCTGGAGGCTGGGTTCATTACACCTGGAACCGCTGTTTCTCAGGACAGAAGTAATATCCTAACTGTTCTCATTCAGGATCGCTTGCTAGGGTCCTAACTTGCTACTCTTTCTGTTACTTTTATGTCAGTGCAACAATTCTTCCATCCAAGAACTTTTCCCTTCCCTTTCTCTGTGCTTCACAGTGCTGCCAGCTGACTTTTGAACACCACAGCTTTGTGGCGAGCTGTTTAAATGCTAGTTTCTGGCACTTCAAGGAAATGTAATCCACTCTAACATTTCTTAGTGACAATGAAAATTTGTGCCTACAGAGTGTAGGAAATAGACTTCTCCCTCATTACTGTATACAAACCAGTCACCTTCTTTTGAATGCTTTTGTGTTGTATTATGCTGCCATCAGCACTAATGAGAAATGGATTGAATATGCAGAGCCAACTATTTCAAGTGGAAGCAGTTAATAGTTATAAGTACCAGCTATAATTTGTCAATCTGACTTTCTTTTCTCTACACACATACATAGTCTTTGCAACCATCCTTTTCTCCCATTTACAGTGAGCCACTATTTTGGGATATAGCAAACTGAAGAAATTGTGTCTCCACATTGTCCTCCTTCAAGGGATTAATTAAAATACATCTCTTCCAAAATGTCCTTTTACTCATAATTTTCCTTGTAGAAAGCTTAAACTAACACAGACAACTGGGGATTGTAAACACACAATATAACAAGATTTTATAAAAACAACAACAGGGAAAAATCATATATCTAAGATGATGAATGGTTGCCTTCACCAGTAAATCGAACTGCTGTCTGCTGCATTACCTCTTCCATTTGTTATGTTACCCCTTATTTTGAATATTGTTTAAACTGTGAGTTCTTTGAGGCAGGAGCCTCATCATCCTTTGCCACAAAATGAACAGCAAGTGGTCATTTCTTGCTAAATAACAAATAGTAGATTAAAGGTTAAAGTTTTAGTTAAGTGTTATTTTAAAGTCCTCACAAAGACTATATTCCAGACACACACGTATAAACAGATTATAAGTAAAAGGCATTATCGTTCTTCATGTGGAACAGCAACTTCCTTCCCAAGATTACTTACTTTCTCTTTAGGTCAGCTTAACCAAATATAATAAATAGTTCAGCTTGCCATACTGTATGTGAGAGAATCTTGTCTTGCATTTTAGAAAGGTGAAAATAAACTAGAGTAATTCACCAGGAGATATTCCACCCTGATCTGATCTTTCACAGGATTTACACTAGGGCAATTCTGACTTAAATGAAGTAATTTTTCCTTTATTCCAGCATTACTGAGAAGAGAATCAATCTCTAGTTATGCTGCCTTTTACATTATTAATAGTACAGATATAGCTGTGATGTTGAGCAACAGCCCATTTTTTTACTTCAGTCTCTTATCCTTTTTAATAGCAAAAGGTATTTCTAACCATTTGTCACCACACGAAGGAAGGAGGCAAGGACACAAAGCACTGGATTCAAAATGGCCGCACTCTTTAATGAATACAACAATCTGGGGTAGAGAAAAGGAGGGGGTGGAATGTAGATAGGATTCCCCCACCCTACCTATAGCCCCATAAACCTGGTCCAGCATCTAAAACTCAGATTTCCAAGGCTACCCAATATTCCAGCCTCATAACAAATATTGGGTTCCAGCCTCAAAACCAACCTCCACCCCCTAAACGCATTACAGCACCTTTTAATGGGGGAGTGGAAGAAGTAGGCAATATCAAGGGTGAGCCAAAGCACCTGTGACTGCAACTGCCCTACAAGTTCAACACCCCCCACACCAGTGCACACTACTGGGGAGAAGGGTAAATCACTGAGCTTCCATTGCTCTAGCAGTTGCCCCTCTATCCCCCATCCCTTACTCAGAAGTCTTCTCTTTTCTTATCTTTGAACAACCGATCAAACTCCTTTAGTATTGGACCTCCACTGAGAGTAACAAGTAAATTTAACTATAAACCTTTGGGGCTAATCAGCCAATCCACTAACAGCCAAATTATATTGCACACTGTGAGGAAGACAAAAAACCAACAGTTACCTGTCAGGCTCTGGGGAAAGGAGCCGGGGGGAAGGTGGGAAGGAGAAGGGCAGATCAACGGGTAAGGGTTGGAGGGAGCAGGGAATGTTCCACCGAGGCCACACCGAAACCCCTCAGCCATTCTCCGGTATCAGGGAGACTGCACGCTCAGCAGGAATGCCAGGCAAGCTGGCCTAAGAAGGTGTATGACTCATCATCAGGGTTCACAGACCTGGGAACATGGGGTACCGGGAGCTGGAAGGGAATCAACAGTGACAGGGGAGCAGGAAGGGAATAACCAGGGGAGCTGGAAGGGACTCAACAGCGGTAGGGAAGCTGGAAGGGAATCAACAGCTGCAGGGGAGCAGGAAGGGGATAACCAGAGGAACTGGAGGGGAATAAACAGAGGCAGGGGAACTAAAGGGGGGTCAACTGCAGGATATTAGGGGAAGTAACCAATAAGAGGGAGCCAGCGACAGGAACCTCAGGGGGGAGCTGGAAAGGGGGTCCAGCGACAAGACCATCGGGGGGGAGCACACTGGAGGGGGTTGGAATGGGAAACCCACAGCAAGCCCCTCAGAGGGGGCACACACAGGAGGGGGCTGGAATGGGGAACCAACAGCAAGACCCTCGGAGGGAGAGTACACAGGAGGGGGCTGGAATGGGGAACCAGCAACAAGACCCTCAGAGGGAGAGCACACAGGAGGGAGCTGGAATGGGGGGACTAAAGGGGGTAAGGCCACAAGGCCTCACCACACAAAGGGAGCAAGAGCCCCCGCGGCACCAAGGGATAGGGTGGGCCACTCACACACAAACACACGGGCATCACCAGACACACGGCTCACAAACAGAGGACAACAACACAATGATAGGGCAAAAGGCGAAGCAGTGCTACACCAGCTACAAGAGAAGCATACGAACCAACCCTCAGGAAGAGCAGTTGCTCTGCCAGCTCCCTAGGGCCACCAGAAGGCCTTAAATACTTCCTGGTGGCCAATTAGGAAGTCAGGAGGCAGGCATCTGAAATGGCTGGCAGGTGAGCAGGGGCGAGGTGTACACAACCAGCAGAACTGTGGAAGGAAACATAAGGAGGAGGGGCGTACGCTGCTACTGCGACGTGTCCCATCCCCCAGGGTCAGCAGTCCAAGGCCGGGCTCTGACATTACCTAGCCCAATCAGGAAAAAAAATCCCTCTCAGCCCCTAAAAGCAGCAACCAACCATAGTCCACAGTGTGAATCAGGGTGGGAGGGTGAGTATCCGCTGCCATCGTCCACTCAACACCAGTCCGAGGGAGCACTCTTCATTTAAACTGTGCCCCAAGCCTCATCTCGGCAGACTTCTTTTTGTGCCACAGCCTCGGTTGCTAGGCAACCAGCCATGGCGCTCCACTGCACAGCACGCCTGAAGTGCAGTCAGACCGTCAGTCAGCAACTGCTTGCCCCCTCCTTCCAAAAGTGAGCGGGACAAAGAATCCCCCTCTCCTAAGGTATGGGAAGAGGGGAGATATTTGTATTAGTGTCCTCTTTTTAGTTGAATAAAGTAAATAATGTCCCCAACAAGGAAAGATATTTGCAATAATGAGAGCCATGTGCAGGCTGTTCCCCAAATGTAATTTTTTTTATTTTGGATACAGAATTAATAGGCTCTGTAGATATTTAACACTTTTTGTCTAGGTGTTCATTTCACATACTTTCTGCCATGATACTCTTTCTCAGTCTTGTACAGTCATTGCCCCATTTTGCTATTTAGGCAAGACTCCGTCCTCATTTAAATATGGAGTGTGTTCACATATTGTCGCTATACACTAAGATAAATGACACACAGATCTGGCTTTTACAACTTATGTTTTCATGATTACACCAACAAAACCTCCAATGATATTTGTGTCCTTCATTAAAGTGTCAGAATTTGACCCAAAGTACATACTAGTAGTGCACTGTCAACAATCACTATTGAACATTTTGGGCTAGACTTTCAGTCTTTGGCTTCCACTGCTCAAAGGCCTGTACATATTCCCCTTAATAACCTAACACCATTGGGTCAAAGTGATAGGGTTGTTCGGATGTTTGTTCAGATGTTCAGGAGCAAATGAAGCTTCAAGCATATGTATGCACAATTTTGCTCACATTGTACCAAGTCAATGCCCAGCTGATAATCTTCCCCCACAGAGCAATTATTTTCTGAGACGCATGCTAAGTGAGAGGTTCTTTAAAGAGTTCTGTAGAAATGACATAAGATGTGCTGGCAACACTGAGATATAGCAGGTTACTCTCTGCCATTTTCAGTGTTACCAGGGTACTCCAGTTGGTACTGAGTTATTACAAGAGAAAAGCCTTACTAATGGTCCCCCTGCAGCAATACATCTCTTCACAGTTTGTTTTAGTAAGGTAAGCCTTTAGGGCACAGCCTAGCCCTATATGACACTTATTTCACAAAAGACAAAACACAAATACAAATATTAGAGACACTGTCAATCTGGTCATCTGGGAGCTTTTCCATTAGCTTCAGTAGGCTCTGGATCAAGCACTTAATTCTTATTAACTGTATTAGTGAGTTATGTGCTTAAATTCCCCACTCAATAATGGAGCTTATACTTTAATTCATGCAAATTGCTTTATTTAAAAATGAATTCAGTGATCATTACTACTTTGTCCTATTTCTGTACTTAGTGGGGCAGTGTCATGTGCTTTATTTATTACTTTTTCTGCCTTTACTGACCAATCTTTTCTTCTCTATTTTATAACAGAACTTGAAAGTAACAACAGTCACAGACAGTAGCATGTCTTGTCAGTTACAGAAATCACTCCTTGTTCAACTGCCCTTGCAGAGCAGATATCATAGGATGTGGCACCTTCAACGCAGAATAACTTTGGATCATGTGATACCAGGGACAGGAGAGAAATGACGTCTACAGGGTTTCGCTAAACATTTGTTACTAAATCCAAGTCAGTGGAAGCTGGAATTACTCTAGCAGTTTAAAATGTTTAAATTGCTGCGAAAGACTCCAGACATACAGAATATCTGGAAATGAGAGGAAGTGAAAAATGATAGAATTCTCCACAAAGGGAAAGTCTATTTTTGACCAGAATAAGTGGCCTTTCCCAACAGATGAAACTAAGGAAAGATTAATGACATAAGCATAGTAATAACTGTTTAAAAGTGACACTCCGAGTAAGTCACTTAGACAAAGTGTAGGTAACTAGGGGTTCCTTTTCTTAGTGGAGGGCATGGTTTTCGCAAAGTGGAGTGTTACTAGCTGGTAAACATGAAAATACAATAGTGGTGCTTGTGATAAACTTACCAGCGGGGCCGGCCTTACTACAGGGCAACCTGGGGCACTACCTCTATCCTTGCTATTTTCGGTACTTTGAGGGGCCCCAAAGTGGCCCATGTTTTTTCACCAGTACAGGGCCTCTACTCCCTCCCACTGGGGCCCCAAACACAGCTACTCTAGGGCCATACAAAGGGTGTTCCTGAAGGGGTGGTACCACAGGGGAAGAGGTGCGATCACAGGGACCCTATACTTTTACCAGCCAGTCATTAAATACCTTCCCTCAAATTGTTGCTGCTGAAGGATAAATGAGATGGCTTTAACCCAGCACATTGCAAATATTAAGCAGCCCAACCTTAAGTAATCTGATCAGTGCTTTTTGGATTACCAGTTATCAGGGTGATAACTGATACCTAAAGAAGATGAGTGAATTGTACTCTCAGTATGCAGAATGGGAGAACCCCTGGCTCTGCTGACTAGAATGACAACTTTCACCCACTAACCCTCTCTTTATGACAGCTTCATGTCCCGACAGCGCTTACATCCTTGCATTGTGATTAATGAGGTTGCCCTCGCATGGTCCTGGAATTTCAAGCATCATTTTTCTTCTTGAAGCTTGTTTGCCTGTTGGTGGTCTTGTTCCCTTTGTTTCTAAAGATAGACACAAGACTTCTCTGACAGTGCACTCTTAGTCCAAGAAAAGCTTGCCTTAGATCTCTCTGGTAGTTTACACCTAAACATCCCAACTGCTGTCAGTAACTTCCCTTTGAAATAGCTCAGCTGGGATTTCCACCAAAACACACTTTTCACACTTCTGTTGTAGAGAAGGGACAGTATGGGCAGGATTATAATTCATAATGCTGCCATGAGGGCTTCTTAGGACAACAGTATTAAATATGACTGTAATGATTAGGCTTTCCTTTATATTATTTGGTTGTGCATGAGCAGAATAAAAATGCATACTCCTTGTAAGTTGCTAACATAATACATGAGTTTAATATAACAGACTAAAAAGGTGAACAGATTAGAAGAGAGCCACAGCACTATCCTTTGCACGATGGACTGTGTTTTTTCCCATCTGTTGGCTGATGTATGAAAGGCTGGGCATCCATTCATGCCTATTTCATATTCCATCTGTTAATACTGTACCTGATTTTCACTCACACAAGGCAGCATGAGCTTTCTAACTGTTCTTTCAGTACATCTGGCCCTGTAAGTATCTCTGTTTTCCCACTGCTTGTCCTTTTTGCAGTATATTAGTAGATGCTATGGAAATAGTTTATAGTATATTAAAGATATACTATAATCAACTCCACATTGGGTGCTTTTTCATGGATTGCACCCACAGCTCTGCTCCGCCACACAATGCTTCCATGTTGTCCACCACGCAGATGTGTATTTTTCTTATGGACCGAAGTATTGGTTCCACGCAGGTGAACAGGTGCTGCGCTTCTACTTACAGTGGCTTCGACTTGGAGCCTCCCTGGTGATTGATGTACGCCATCACTGTTGTGTTGTCTGTCTATATTCAGTTCAGTTCAGTTTATTTAGGGCACTGGCTTTCACTCTGTCCCAACGAACAATAATAGAGTAAAAAAATAATAATGCTAAAACTCTAAAATAATAAACATACAAATACAAATAACATAGAAATACAAAACCATATAACATCACCCTATGAAATATAACAAATAAAACAATGGGCAGACAATTCGATTTCTAGTCCGACATAATAATAAGTATACAACCTAAATGCTGCCTGGGCGGTGACAAAGTTACTCATAACGGAGCCGGATAGTCCGCCAAGGCAGTAACCCAAAAAATGCGGCAGCTTTGACAATTGCGCCATCTAACAAGCAAGTCCACTACGCCTTTTGGAGGCAAGCCAGATAAATCAAGCTACCTGAATAAGCTCTTCCTGTTTGTAAAGGGAGAGTAGATTTTGGTACACTTCATGGGTGTACAGACCCTTGTGGATATCCAAAAGGGGACGAAGCCAAACATCCCTAAGGTCATCGTAATAAATACACTTGCATAGAAAATGCTCGACCGACTCCACTTCGTCTAGTGGACAGGTACAGCGGCGTAGATCGTATTTTAAACCCGCATACCTGCCCTCCTCCGTAACTGCTGTCTGGAGCAGCTGGAAGCGGGCCAAAGTATAGGATCTATGCAAGTGGTTGTTATTAAGTAAGTCCAAATAACCTTTAAGGATCCCAGACGAGGGCCTACTGTCCATGCTTTTAAGGTTGTTAAATCCTCCTGCATGGCAATATCCTTAAAGCGGGCCCACACTTCCCTTTTAATCCCTGGCACTGGTTTTCTCACAAGATATTCAAAGGAGAAGCCACTATTTTTGAGTACTCCTGCAGGATAGCGCAACCAGGGATAGACCCTGGAGCCAACGTGTGAAAGCTCTTCCCTAAAACATTGGCTCAGGAGTGTAGATTCTGGCTGGGTAGCCAATCTGAGCCAATATCTAACTACTGCCATACCAGCTAAGGTGCTAATTGGCATCAAGCCCAGCTCCGCCCTTAATACTGCGCCAGGGACCTGTTTCCCTACCTGGAGGATCCGACGCAGAAAAATGCTGCAAGGAGTCCCAGCCTCCTTGCTCTTCAGGTTTGAAATCATACCCTATCCTAGCTTACCAGTCCTTGAAAGGGTCCAAAATATTTTTCTGTGTCTGTCTATATTAGTATGTGCTCACCTGTGACCTCTTCCTCGAGGACTTCCAGCACTAGGTGAATTGCCCAAAGTTCAAGAAGGTTTATGCTGTAGGGGGCTTCCTGATCTGACCACCTTCCCTGTGCATCCTTGGAAGCCATGCGTATTCCCCATCCCCTGAGGCTCTCATTGGTTGTTATGGTGACTCTGTGTGGCTCGGTCAGCGGAACACCTGTGCAGAATGGGTGCCCTGTCGTCCACCATATCAGCTGGTCCACTAGAACCTTCGAAATCAGAAGGATTTTGTGTCTCCTGTTCATTATGTCAACTTGGAAGGGCCTGAGAAAGTTCTGAAGGGGTTGCAGGTGTAGCCTGGCCCACTGCACATTGCCCTTTGCAGGCTACCAGTGATGGTAGCAGACGTGCTAGATTCATGAGTGAGGTCCTGCGCCTGTACAAGACTGGTGACTGTTGAGGCCACATTTGTGCTGTGCACCTCCGCCACCATACCCAAGTCCCTCTTGATGTCGATCTGTACCCCTAGGTGCTGTAGGCTACAGGACAGTGTCAGCTAGCTCTTCGGGTAGTTTATGATGAAGCCGTGTGCTTGGAGTAACTTGATGGCTATCTGCAATTCTCTCTCCACTCTGGGCCTGGATGGGAAGCACAGGAAAATGTCATCTATGTACAGGTACACACGGATGCCCCTCAGGCAAAGCAAGGCCACGAGGGGGCAAGACCCTTGATGAAGGTGCGGGAAGCTGTAGCCAAGCCAAAGGGCAATGAGGCACATTGCCAATGCACTCCCATGTAGTAAACTCGGTAGGTGAAGGTATGCATCCTACAAGTCTATTGATGATAGCCAGTCCCCTCTTGATAGCACCAGAAGAATGAATTTGAGGGTCTCCATCCTGAATTGCCTGTATTTCGTGAATCTGTTCAGGAACTTTAGGTCAACAACGGCAGGAACCAGGAATAAGATGGAATAAAGACCCTTTCTTCGCTGTTCTTTGGGAACTGGCTCGATTGCCCCCCGGTTGTGGAGGTGCAATATTGCCTCATCATTAAACATTGTCTCCTGATCATTGGAGGCCAGAGAGGTGATGAATCTGCTGCAGGGCCAGCTCCTCAGTTCCATGTGGTACCCCCCATTGATAATGCTCTTGTCCTGTACTGAGATGTTCCATGTGCAGGCGAACTGAGCTAGGCAACCCCCGAACTGGGGTGTGTGCTCGGGGTTGGGGGGGCACTGGCTATCACTGGGAGTATTTGGGGTTTGAGGGCTTGCCCCCTCCCTTGCCATTTTGGTTGTAGGAGGGCTTGCAGTTAGACTGCCATCTGGGCTTGTGGTAACAGAAATCTCTGGGGTAGGCTCTGCTGAAGGCACCTCTGTTGGAGTCATAACGATATCCAGATCAATGAAAAGGAGTGTACTTTTTCTTTTCCATCATGGCGACCAGCACTTTCTTTTTCTTCTCAGCAGCCTCCTCCATTATCATCTTGTCAACCATCCTCCTCCTCCATCATCTTGTCCACCATCTCCCCTGATGGTGATGGTCCGTCTCCCGCATCTGGTGAGGGTTCCTCCATGGGAAGTGGTGAAACAGGTTGGAGAGGGGGTGGACTTGGTGTTGGAGAGGCGTGATCCTCAAGCTCCTGCCACTCTTGACCCTGCTGGTTCTTTCGCCCCAGTCTCAGGGAGGACTTGTTGCCAGGGGCTGCTTTCCTTGGTTGCTGAGGTTCAGTGCCATGCCCAGATTCCCTGGTGTCCTGTGCTCTTGTATTCACCATTCCCCCCACACGCACACACACATGTCCTTGCATTGCAGGAGTGTTGAGGCTTAATTAATAATTGTAAAATGAGTGTGGCATTCCTTGAATGGAAAGTGCTATAAAATACAAAGTATTATTCGAGTAGAGTTATGTGGAAGGGAAAGGATGTGCTTTTCTCATTTTGCAACAATAAGTAATTTTGCCCTAAATCTTGCCCTAAACAACGGAAATTTCCAAATTTCCTTTGAGAAGACCAAGTGCGAAAATATCTGTGAACTTCACTAAGTAGAATGTGAGAAGTTCCAAATCAATATGTTATTCAGAACCCCAGATTGTTCAGAAACTTCTAAACATCTGTGTATGACTCGTAGACAAATGAAAACTGTTCCAATTTTTGCAACTGTGTTCTAAATTTCACATATTCCATTTTTTCCCCCCAGATCACTACAGATTTGAGGCAGCGTTGTACAGACAGCCATACTGGAACATCAGCTTCTGCACCTATGGCTGCAGGCATCATTGCACTGGCACTGGAAGCAAAGTAAGAGTAGATCTTTTAATAATTAATTAATAAAACATTGATGCATCTCATTGCATGGAAAGTACCATAAGAACGAAGTGCTTTAGAAACATTTACTAATGAAGATGTTCACTATGCCTGTGAAGCAGAAAAGTATTATAAGCCCCCTTTTCTACATAGATAGACTGAGACACGAACAGATCAAACAATTTTAGATGCCTTTAGTTTTAATGGAGTTTTCAGTGATGAACACGTTCAACTTAAGGCCGTTTTTACACGGATGCTCCCCCCCCACTTGGTATTCTGGCGGGTGTTGAGGAGGGCTGTCCGTGCACCCATGTAAACACCACAGGCAGTGGCTGTTTGTGCATGTGTGCGCCCGATGCACACCCACTTACACCCATCACCCACCCATCTCCACCCACGGGGGTGTCAGTGTAAACGGCCACGCACCCACCTCCACCCATTGTGGCCAAACACCCGTCGCCATACCCACCTCCGTCCGTGTAAAAACGGCCTACCTCTAGGATGATCAAGAGAACTCCAAAAAGGTTGATACATTTTTTCTCCAGTACTGAGAAAGTTCTATTTGAGATCATGCATAAATTCAAATTATTCTCATTACCTCTAATTGATGGAATTGAGAGTACCACAAAGTTAAGATAGCATTGGAAATAAAAATCCTTATGAGCGTCTGTGCATTAAAACAACAAATCCAATGTTTCTATGCTGTAAATACCAATTCACAAATTTTCAATATGTAGATTGTGCATCTACAGATTAAGGCTCCCATCCAAGGTCTGTGTGTGTGCAGACCTAACCTACTATGCATGCGCACACACCATGTGTGCACGCACAGGTAAGGTCTGCACATACACAACTTGGATTAGGGCCTAAATTCCCTATTCCTTTGTTGAGCAAAACTCCCATTATCATCTTCATGGAAGTTTTGCTGTATCAAAGTGTGCAAAACCTATCTTTTAGATGTAGGGTGTTTTTAAATAAGCAAGGCAATAGGGAAAGGGGGTCCATGGCCACTGAGTGGCACTGTCACGAAACACCCACTCAGGTGGAGTGCATGTGGAGGGATTCAAACAGGCAGCTCCCAGCATGGCCACCCGAGCCACAGAGGAAGCCACCACGCGCTCCCTCTGCCACAGAGCATGGGGGAGGGGAAGTGCACCAGGCTGGCCTTTGCACTCTGAATTTCCCAGCAGTGCTCCGTGCGTGGCCATGAGTGCGTGCTCCGTGGCTCACAGGAACACTCCTCCTGTATCACGTTCAGATGGGCAGTGGGCTCTGTGGCTCCTGGGCGCCATGCAGCGTAGCATCTCATCTAAAAACACCCATAGAATAGATTTTTAATGTGCATGATTGTCCAAAAAAAGCTATTGAGAATCTGTCATGAATTGAAATTTAAGTTGTATAAAATCATGTATTCTGTCAGAGAGGGCTGGCTTCATGCAGAGCCAGTATACACTATACACTAGCAATAAAAACTCCATATTTAAACTTGACCATTCTAAGTCATAGGGGGACTGATCTTGAAAGCTACTTTCCACCCAATTAACTCTGCTTGAAGCCATCGGTTCCTTGCAGGGCTAGGCAATAGAATACCATATTTTGAAAACCTGTATTTTATAATATCAAAGGGTGTGTGTGTGTGTGTGTGTTGCTTTTGTGCATCACTTCTGGGCTAAGACTCAGTACAGAGCAAATTTTTACTGCTGAGCTAAATAGCAATGAAAATAAGAGATTGTAATTGAAAAGCTGATACAATCTTAAGCAGAACAGCATTTGCATCATTATAATTAGATTTTCTTATTGCAATGGTTAGTGACAAGGACTGCTTTGAAAAGTTAATGTAATACTATTATTTCAAAAACCATTCTTCCAATCACTTCTTAATCTCAGTTGTAATTTACGTTTGTTTTTAAACCCGATATATATATATTTAAAATTACACTTGTATGCACCCAAATGTTACACTGCTGGAGGTTTTATAATTCCTTTTTCATTGACTGATATTGCCTGGGGCCATAACTATAATGGGTGCAGCTGCATCCTTGGTCCATGAGCATCCACCACCTCTGCTCCCCCCAAGTGCTCAGAGTTTGAGGGGCAAGACATGCTCAGATGCAAGGGGATGGAGCAAATGAGCAGTAAGCAGCCTGTCCCCACCCACCAAGTTTTCAGGTGGACCTGTCTCTTTTCCTGGCATTTTGTATGTGTTTCCCAGTGAAGAATTATTGTTATAACTGAAGCTTCCAAAATATGTGCACAGACATACACTCCAGTCTGTTCCCCTATTGAATTATATTGTCCATACATACTGAAAAACACTGGGACTAGTTGATCATGGGAGAGGAAAATTGTGACTAATGTATCTTTAGAAATACATGACACCACATCACACACCTCTCCCCCCCGCCCCCGCCCCCCGCCCCCAATAAGACTGGTATGTGAAGGGAGATTGTAATTGTAGACATTAAATTTTCAAATTGTAAAAGGTTTTGAAAATTCTGCTTTTTAAACTGTAACGTATTGTGGGGGGTCGATGGGTGGGTAATAAATTTGGGTATTTTTATATTGTGTTTTACTCTATGCAAGCCACCCAGAGTCCATAGTGGAGAAGGGCAAAGTATAAATCTAAAATAAAATAATAACTTTTGTCCTGTGTTGTTCTTGTAACACATTTCGAGTTCACATTGTGTGATAAAAAGAACTTACATTCCCTCTCCTCACCCCCATCCTTGCCACCTGGATGGGGGATGGACGTTGTCCCTGTGAGGCAGTTGGGTAATGGGGAGGAAAGGGTTAAGGTACCAGGAATGGGGCGGAAGGAAGTCAGAGGATTGGGCTATTGCCCGATCTATGTTTTGGTGATGGGAAGGAGCCTCTATAGGTGTCCTCTGCCCCATCCACCTTTAAAGGAGAGCTGGGGAGGGGTAGAGCTGGAGCTGGGCCCGGGAGTGCGAGCACCCACCAAAGGACTGGCACTATACTTTAAAATAATAATAATAATAATAATAATAATAATAATAATTAATTACAATTCAAAAAACATTTAACATACATTAAAACAAAAATTTCACACCAAAACCCATGAAAATTATTTACAGATTTTGGGTATTTTCAGACGTGACGGGGCCTGTATTGGCCCCGTCATGGAATCACCCATTGATCCCACGCCAGGATCAAACCGGCACATCCAACAGACGTGGCGGCTGATCCCGATGGGGAATCGGAGAGGGGGCGGGACCACGCAGCTCAACGTGCGGCCACACAGCCCTGCCCCCCCACGCTCCCTAGGCCGCCCGCCCTCTTGGGAGACGGACGGGTGCCACGGCCAATGCGCTCGCAGCACCCACCCGCCCCCCGGTGAATTGACCATGGCCCGGAATCCCGTCGGTGATTCCAGGCCGTGGTCAGGGGGCAGACAAGATGATCCCCCTGATCATGGGGGGGAATCACATTGAACACGCAAACGGAGATGGTCCGGGCAGGACCTCCGTTTGCGTGTTCAATGTGATTCCCCCCCGTGATTCATGGGGGTGAACATCTGGTGGGAAGCTTCCGTTCCCCCCAACAGACGTGACGAGACCACGATCACCATGTGGAAATTCCCCATGGTTGAGCGTGATCTCGTAATGTCTGAAAATACCCTTTCTATCTATATTCCATAATTTACTTAATTCCTTACCATACATACTTCTCTTATTATTTACCACTAACTAAATAATCACATTTCCTTATACTGATCATTTCTTTATTATCATAATTTGACGACAAACAATTTTTTCAAACTACCTCAACTCTGTCGTTTACATGTATAAAAATTGTATACACGTTATACAATGAACTGTCGACAATGTCAGTGTAGACAACTTTATACAATCGGTTGTACACAATGGAATTCTGCTCAAAAGGACAGGGTTAAGGCAGTTTGAAAAAATTGTTTGTCGTCAAATTATGATAATAAAGAAATGATCAATAAAGAAATAATGTGATAGTTTAGTTAGTGATAAATAATAAGAGTATGTATGGTAAGGAATTAAGTAATAATAATAATAATAATAATAATAATTAATAATAGTTTATTTGACGTGGCCATAGGCCATTGCCAGAACAATAAAAGAAACATACAGGAAAAACAAAATAGAATAGATACAAGGACAAACAGTAATAGACAACAAATAATATCAAATAATATTAAAAATATATCAGTATAATAATAATAATAATAATAATAATAATAATTTATAATTTTAAAAATACAGTATAACAATAATGCCATTATCTTCATATTCATAATATCTTACTCATATATTCATTGGAAGTTTGGATTCCAAAAAAAGAGAACTTAATTTAAAGGCTGCCAGCAAGAATTTAGAGACTGCTTTTGTTGTTTCAGGATTAATATCACTTAAAACAATTTCCAAAAGGCCGAGATGAGTTCTACCCAGGTAGTTCTCCAATAAAAAAGAGAGGAAATTCCTATGTAAATGATCGTAAAGGTGACATTCAAATAGAATATAGTGGGTGGACTCCACAGTTTGATTGTCATAAGGGCAAAGACGATTTTCGTAAATTATGCCACTGAAGCGTCCCTCAAGAACTTTTGAGGGAAGAGCATTCATACGGGCACATAAAAATAAGGACTTCTCCTAAATATTAGTGAAGCTTTGAAGTATTTAGCCATTTCCCCATACTCCGGTACCCATGACAAAAAGATTGACTGACTCCAACATGAGCAGCCGGGTGGTGTTTTGAAAGTGGTATCATGAAATGTTGCAGGCTGGGCCTCCAAATACAAGGACCCTAATTTTATATCATTTATTTGTCAACATGATTTGATATGTATACAAGAGCCTTGGTGCACCTCTGATTTACTTTGTGTAGATGGGTTTTATACATGGGTCTCCCCAGCCCTTAGGGTAGCCGGGAGAGGCCGCCCTGGGGAGGTTTATTGATCTTGGTCTCAAAGAATATAGATATACAGGGAGAGATACAGGATCTATCTGGTCCTAATATTATTGCTTTACGGTTAACTATTCCGCACTTGCATGCTCCACTGTTATTGATTAATGCTTATAATCCACCAGTTAATCAAGCACAGTCATTTTGGTAATCTTTAAGGGAGATAATTCTGGAGCATCAAATAAAATTTCCGAAGGACGGATTATTGATTTTAGGAGACCTAAATGCAAGGATTGGTGCCAGTGCCTTTGACATAATTTCTAGTTTGGGTCTAGGTAATGTGGGACATTCCTTTTATGATTTCAATATGGACAGAACGTCGCTGGATCATAAAATTAATCAGACAGGCCATGAATTGTACAAACTGACCTTGGATATTCCATTGAAGATTTTGAATGGTAATAGTTGCGGGGATAATAGAGGAAACCTGACCTATGTAGAAACCTATGTAGGAACAGTTGGAGGCAGTGTGCTGGATTTTGCCTTACTTTCTCCTTGTTTGCTTGAGTACTTACTTTTTGTGTGTGTTGGAGATCAGGTTTTAAGTGACCATCTCCCCATACAGCTAACTTTGCGGTTTCCTCATCGGGTTTAGAAGGTTTTGTGACGAGGGCACAGTGAATCGGGGGGGGGGGGGGGGGGGGGGGGGGGGGGGGGGGGGGGGGGGGGGGGGGGGGGGGGGGGGGGGGGGGGGGGGGGGGGGGGGGGGAGAGGGGGATTGTGACTCGTCAGACCATGCATTGGTCCAAACAGCTCTAGCAGCACAGGCTTTTTTTACACAGCCGGAGGTTAGCACATTTGGCATGCAATTATTGGCAGTCACAGAGGTGGAAGTTGCTTTTTTATTATGGTCCCATTTTGCAAGTTCTCTGGGCTCATTATTTACCAGGGTAAATAAGGCAGGGAAATCGGCATCCTTGGTGGGATGAGGAGTGCAGAGCAGCTAGAGCTTCATTAAGAGCCCGAATCCATACATTTCAACTAAATAATGATTTGAATCATTTGGTTAAACATAGAGAACTGAGGAAATAGTATAAAACTTTGCTAGCAAGAAAGAGGGAGGCATTTATTAATCATCAGTGGATGATATTGCAGGATATAGTTGACAGAAAGGATATCCGAGGCTTTTGGAAGGTGGTGAATAAGTCTGGTAAGCAGGAACAACTGTTCAAAGAACCTAAGATCCCTTCTACAATTTGCGTCAAACACTTTTCAAAACTGTTTGCTGCCTATGATTTGGAGTGTACATATGCGCCTGCCCTGGACAGGGATTTTCCACATTGGGATCCGGTAGCTCCTCTGGAAGTGAAGGAATCTATAGATAAATTAAAATTGGGCAACACAGTAGGCCCAGATCACATTCCAGGAGAAATTTACAAAATGCTCCCTGATTGGGGGGTTATTGCTATTGCCCATTTATTTTCATTGATCAATGCTTCTTTAGTAATTCCAGATAGCTGGAGAACCAGTATAGTTGTACCTATATTTAAAAAGGGGGACAGAGCAGAGCAGATCCAAACAACTTTAGACCAATTATTTTGCTATGTATAATTTTGAAAATGTATACAAGATTACTCCTACACCGTTTGCAAACCTGGTTGGATGAGGAAAATATCCTAGCAGAGGAGCAAGCCGGTTTTAGAAATAATTGATATAGGACAAGTTTTTGTCCATAATCATATAATCTGCAAATACCAGCAACGTAAGCGGAAGATATTTGCAGCATTTATTGATCTATCTTCTGCATTTGACATGATTTCAAGAACAAAGCTGTGGATTGAGCTTGCTCGCCTAAGTATGGACAAGCGGTTACTGTTATTAATTAAAGCGTTATATTCAGATACATCTTTGAGGGTGACAATGGCCTCAAATGGAGCACTGATGGACCCAGTACAAACTTACCGGGGTGTCCGACAGGGTTGTTTATTGGCTCCAATACTTTTTAACATATATGTCAATTCTGTCATAGCAGATCATAAAGATGCAGGGAAATATCATCCCCCACGAATTGGTCATAGAGCAGTTTATCTGTTAATGTATGCAGATGACACCATGCTTGTATCCCTCAGTAAGCATGGATTGGATAGATCTCTGAGTGACTTCGGGGATAAATGCCTGGGGAAAAATCTCTGTATAAACTACAATAAAACTAAGATTGTGGTTTTTGCAAAACGCTTAATAAAACATACTTGGATGCTTCAGGGACATAAACTGGAGCAGGTACGATCCTAGAAATACCTGGGAATCACTCTTGCTGACAGCGGTGCATGGCAGGCCCACGTCACATCTGTTAAGGCAGTAGCGCAAATGAAGGCGCTTGGCTACTCAGCGTTTCTTCTTCTGCCATGGACAGCGGTGTATTGGGGCAGTGGGTAAAGTTCTTGCTGTGAAGGTGATGGCCACAATTCTTTATGGTGTTCAGGTTCGGGAGTATGACCAGCGGGCCATAGTTAGATTACTCCCAGTCATCAATAGTGTGTGAAAATTGATTTTGAGGATTCCTCCATCTTCCAGTTTAGCTATTGTGAATTTGGAATTGGGTAATCAATCCCTAACCACAATAGCAGAAATCCGTATATTGAAACTCTGGGCTAGGATTAAAGACGCGCCAGACATTTTGTTACTGACATTAGCTTTGCTGGAAAAACAATAGGACCGCGAATGTGGTGTGAATGTGTGGTGGGTTGATCTGAAAAATCGACTGTCTTCCTTGGGCTTCTCAGAGCCTTTTTTTCAGGCTTATACTAGCACTCAAATTGTTAAACTTTTAAAACAACGGGTCTCTGATATTGAAAAACAAAGACAGAGAGTTCAGCTGGAAATAGGATGGACTTGGGTATGTGACTTTGGGCCATATGCTAGTTATGAGGTATTTGATGTTTGATATGAGCTGAAATATTTTGTATTCTGTTTTTTCTATTGTGCTTTTATGTGACTGTGTTAAATTAGGCTATAGCGATGGCTACAAGCCTTAATAAAACAAACAAACAAACAAACAAACAAACAAACAGAGAGTTCTGACTGCCGGATCCCTTATTTCCCCCTTCTATACCTCCAAGGGGGTGGGGGCTGCATATGTACATTCCTTATTGGATCCAAGGTTGAGGCAAGCTTTTATTAGCCTGAGATTTCAATCTATGCACTCTGCAGTCCTGATGCAAATTATATGCAGATATGTGCAAATCACATCATTAGTCTGTGTTGCTTGTGCAGAAGGAGCCAGGTCTGTGGTTTGCCTCCCCAGCACAAGGGGGCAGCTGTGGGTGTGATGCTGCAGGGATGGGTAGGGGTGGTGAAGATGAACCTACAGAACTGCTCCCCCCATTCATTTTTGGAATGGGTGGGTCTCCCTGCTGCCCCTTCCCCAACAGCCATTGATGCCACTCAGAAGGGGAGGAGACACAGCCAGGCAGGGCTATTCTGCACTGCAACTTCAGGCTCCAGGATGGGAAAGCTGTCAGGGGTTTGGGAGGGGAAGGATGGAAGTGAGGTTGGGGCAGGTTCTGGGCAGAAGCAGCAGGGGGGCTGTACTGTGGGCACCATATGGCTGTACTGGGGATGATGGGGCATGATGTCCCCCTCCACAGCCAAACACTGAACCAAAAATACTCAACTGATAGCAGCGGGGGGGGGGGGGGGGGGGGGGCAGAGACAGGGGGACACAGGGCAGGGACAGAGATCTCTTACCCTTCCCACAATCCCTTGTACCAGCCCCTTCCCCCCTGAGCTACTGTTGAGCTGGGTCTTTGGGTCTGCAGTCTTGGAGCATGAGATCTAGATCAAGTGTTGGTGTAGTGTGATAATGATTGGTGCAGCCAAAAACAAGTATTACGCATTAGAAAATCAGTTCTGCTGGCTGGCGCATGTGCAGTCGAGCAGCCACTAACCGCCATTTGTGGTGTTAGAAAAACCAGCATATGGCAAGTTACGTGACTGCTTTTTAAAATCATGTAACTTTATCAGGAGCCAGCTTTGTCACAAGGACTTTAAGCTGTAGTCAGTTTCATGTCAATTACTTGCCTTTGACCTTACTCCATACTTTTGACATTGTATGAAAAGTCTGCAACTTTTCATTCCATACTTTTCACACCGTATGAAAAGTTGCAGACTTTTCATACGGAGTGAAAAGTAGGGAATGAGACAAGAGAATAATTGTCATGAAACTGATAAAGCTTCCTCTTGCTGGCTTTCTGAGGCAAGTGGGTAATTGACATGAACCTGACTGCAGCTTAAAGTCTTTGTGACAGACAGAGCTGGCTCCTGATAAAGTTATGTGATTTTAAAAAACAGTCATGTAATTTTCCTTATGCTGTTTTTTCTAAGACCACAAATGGTCAGTGGCTGCTCGACCTCATGCGTAAGCCAGCAGAACTGATTTTTTAATATTTTATAACTCATTTTTGGCTGCACTAATCATTATCACACTACACCAGCACTTTATCTAGATCTCAAGTGCTGAGGCTGAGAAATCTGGGGGCTCAACTCATTGGGGGAGAGGAAATATCGATTATTCAAAATAGTTGGGACACTGTGCATTTTGACCACAACCAATTAACTTTTAAACAGTTATAGTTTTTTATTTTTCTGGATAGATCATCTTCAAACTTTGCACATATGATGGTCCCCACAAATATAAGCCATGGATAAATTTTCAGAACTGCAGCTCAAGCAGTTTCCTCAATATTAGGGCTTCAGCAGTGCCCTGTTTATAATGGAGAGTGTTTCTGCCTTTAACTTTCTTGCAGCATAATGGAACCTATGAATCCATTGAACTACAATAAGGAAATAATAAGAAACACAAAAGCCATGCTTTTTCAAAGCTACCCACATTTGAATCTCTGCCTCCAAAAGAGGATAGTATTTGGTGGTCTTGTCCCTTTTTTGACTGCCCTTTAGTGTGCAGTCAGTAGATATTATCAATTTCCAGTACAATTAGTATCCTTCCAGCTCTGTATTTAGGTGCTTAATTATGTTCAGCTCCATGTTCACTGAGTAATACCAACTCAGCTTAACAGTAAAAAGCAGCTAGAAGTTGAATTTTGTAATGATCGAATCATTTTGCATGGCTTCCAGTCTTTTGCCAAAAAGTTAAATCAGAGGAGCTTTCTGATTAATGGAATGTTAATTTCAGGATTTGCATGAATCAGAATCAGGGAAGATAGTCTGTATAAGAACAGGTTCCTTATGGGCAGTGTGCCAATTCCCCTCATACGAGTTTTATTATAAACTCCTCTTGTATTTTCACATATAAAATCAAGGACAATATCAGATACTACAAGACATTACTGAGAAGAGCTAAAAGATTTTAGTGAATACATACAGTTTTTGAAAAAAGACAATAGACTCTTAAGCCCACCCTGGACCCATCTGACCTTTCTAGTTACTGTGCCAGTCTCCCTCCTTCCCTTTGTCTCAAAGCTTCTGGAATGTGTCGTCTACTCCTACTGCCTGGACCTCCTCTCTGCCAACTCCTCCCTGGACCCTCTCCAATCTTTCTTCTGCCCCCTCCACTCTACTGAAACTGCCCTGGCCAAGATCACCAATGATCTACTTTTTGCTATATCTAAGTGCCTCTACTCCATTCTTGTCCTCCTTGACCTCTCTGCTGCCTTTGACACTGTCGACCACTTGCTTCTATTGGACTCGCTTTACACTTTGGGCTTCTGTGGCTCTGTCCTTCACTGGTTCTCCTCCTACCTCTCTCACCACTCCTTTAAAGTCTCGCTCCCCGTGTCAAACTCCTCCTCCCTCCCCCTTTCGGTTGGGGTCCCCCAAGGCTCTGTCCTTGGCCCTCTCCTCTTCTCTATTTACACCCTGTCCCTTGGCAAACTTATTGCTTCCCATGGATTCCAATATCATCTCTACGCTGATGACACCCAACTCTATCTTTCTCTATCTCCCTCTCTCTCCTCTTCTATCCACTCATGCCTCGTCAATTGCCTCTCTGATATCTCTGCCTGGATGTCCCGACGTCAACTCAAGCTCAACATGGCCAAGACCGAACTCCTCATTTTTCCTCCCTCCTCTTCCTCTCCCTCTAACCTATCCATCTGCATCAATGGAGTCACCATCCATCCTGTTCTCCAAGCCCGTAGCTTGGGCTTCATCTTTGACACGCACCTCTCTTTTAAACCTTACATTGACTCTGTTGCCAAATCCTGCTGATTTGCCCTCCATAACATTGCTCAGATCCGCCCCTTTCTCTCTACCTCCTCGGCCAAAACCCTTGTTCATACCTTGGTTATCTCTCGCCTCGATTACTGCAACCTCCTCCTTGCTGGCCTTCCTTGCTCTCACCTGTCCCCCTTATCGCAGTCCAAAACTCTGGTGCCAAGGTCATTCACTCTGCCCGTCGCTTCGACCATGTGCAGCCTCTCCTCTTCTCTTTTCAGGGCTCCCCCTTCCTGAACGTATCCTGTTTAAACTCCTGGTATACACATTCACAACACTCCACAACCAAGCTCCCCCTTACCTCTCGGACCTAATCTCCCTACGCACTCCTGCACGTGCTCGCCGCTCTTCCTCTGTTCCCTCCCTCACTCTCCCTCGTTTCTCCTGCTCACCTAACCGCCTTTGACCCTTCTCCCTCATTGCCCCCCATGCCTGGAACTCTCTCCCTACCCACATCTGCCTTGCCCCCTCCCTCCACTCCTTCAAATCCCTCCTCAAGACCCACTTTTTCCTCGCCACCTTTCCCAATGCCTGCTAGTCGTTCCCCATATACTTACTCTCTTCCCTCCTCTGCAGACTGCTGTAACCAACCTGATTGTAACCAAGCCAAGCACACACACCTGAGACTTTGCATCCACTTGAATGTTTGTTTGTCTTCTCCCCTGTCTCTCCCACTGTCCCCTCTCCCTGTCTCCCCCTCCTTGTCTTTTAGATTGTAAGCCACAGGCAGGGACTGCATTTATTTCTATGTTCTGTACAGCGTCAGGCACATGGCTGGCACTATATAAATGTTTATAATAATAATAATAATAATAATAATAATAATAATAATAATAATAATAATAATAATAATAATAATAATTAATTAACATAATATAAATTACTGAGATGTAATCCTGCACCTGTAAATTCTTACACCCATCTGCAGTTTATATAAACAACTGAGAATCCACAACTTTGACCCTTCCTTCTCCCCCACCCCTAACCCCCACCCAGGTAAAGATTTGAGGATATGGAACTATAAAAGAAGGGACACTGACTACTGAAAACTGACCAAACACCTGAAACACTTATCATGCTGATGGATTTCCTTATAGAGCCTACATCAATAATACAATTGCAACACAGTGTCTTGTTACACAGATTATTTTACACTGACGGCATAGTCACATATGCATTCAATGTCCAAGAGAGGCTCTTATCCCAGCTACTTACCAATGAATACGCTAAAAGGCTAAAGGTGATAAGGGAACTGAACTATAGAAATATTTTTGAAGGTTTGTTTGGTTTTTAAATATGCAATTCTCATATGAGATAAGCATAACAGATCCTCAGTTCAACCCCGTCCACATTCAGTTAACCTTTAAAATTCTCTTGCTCACAGTTCAGTTGCATGTTAGAAAGAGGAAATTTCCTAAGCCTATGAAGCAAAACTGTATTTTTCTGCTGCATGCAGATATATTGTGGTTTATAAATATGTAAGTGGCTTTTCCAGAGCAGATTCAGAAACTGTTACAAGGACCACTTTTAAAGGTCTTGTCAGCCTTTTGCTGGCCTTTTGGGAGTATTGCTGTTCTTGCTGTTGCACTGCTGCATTGGTGCCCCCTACTGTCATGTGTGTGTGTGTTTAATGTACACACAGAGCCAGCTCGCTCTTCATAAACGAGCTACTAAGATAAATTAACTTAGAAGTATTGCAAAGTATACTTAAAGTATTGCCAGCTCCAAGAGAACAAAAATGTGAGTGTTAGAGTCCCAAATCATAACACTTGCTTAAAAATCACATTATTATTATTATTATTATTATTATTATTATTATTATTATTATTATTAAGTGCTTTGGGGTGGAGACTTGCTGAGTTTCTGAGCTTCACATTGTCAAGTTTTGCTCTGCAGTCACGAGGGCTAAAACTCTATGGTAGAAAATGAAAGGTGATTCATAACTTTAAAAATAATTTCATATATTATCAGTTCTTAACACTTAAGCTGCTTTTAGACAAGCGGGCCAATCTAGAGAACTGAAAAATCCACTTTTAGAAGAGTTGCACCAGAACTTTACATGCACCAGAAGTTGCCGGCCACCATTGGAAAGAGCAGCGCCCGACGACGCGCACATTATTTTTAAACTGGATCTATCAAACCTCGATATCAGGTTTTGACAAATCCAGTTTTAAAAATAATGTGCAAGTCACCAGGCGCCACTGTTGCCAGTGGTGGCCAGCGACTTCCGGTGCATGTAAACAACCCCCGCGCGACTTTTCTAAAAGCAGATTTTTCAATCTGCTAGATTGGCCCGCTCATCTAAAAGTGGCCTTAGACATAACAAACCCCGACTATAGGCTGGATGTTTGATACCCTGAAATCCCAGACCCCCTGCCCTCTGTGCTCCTCCTGTTTCCTCCACCCACTCTGAGGTCCCATCCCAACTCACTGCTCCCTCCACATGCACATACACACATTCACACTTACTCATTGCTCCTCTGCAGACATGAGCACCACATATTCAGAATGCCTAAAGAGGAACAGAAACCACATCCCTTAATTCTTGAAGCCACCCTCAAGCTCAATTAATGCAAAAATGTTCCCATAATAAAATAATGCAAAATGTTCTTCCAATACAAATAGGATGTCCACAGTTCAGTCAATGAAAAAATTCTCCTGTCAATACTGGAAGCAAAAATGCTGATCCTAATTTGAATAAATCTGTATGTGCTGGTTCTCTTTTTGCAGGGTGAACAGTCATAACTGATGGGTTATGTCCCTACTTACTCAGCAGTAGGCAGGATCCAGATGATTGACAGCCACTGCTTGTGGGAGAGCAGGAAGCAGGGTTGTTTGCTCTCTCAGGGAGGTGTTTTAGGCTATAGGTTTTTATTTCCCTTTTCGTTTTGTTTATTTTAGGGGCCAGCCCCCAGCCCCCTTCACCCTCCTCTCCTCAGGCAGACAGGGCTCTGAACTTTGTGGCAGGGGAGGGCCTGGAGGGTCCTTCTTGTACTTTTGTCCCTCCCCCCACTTTAGTTTAGTCTACTTTAGGGGGGAAGTATTGGCCATTGGGGGCTTCTCCTCCCTCTTCTACCACTGGCATAAAAGGGAGTTTGAACGGGGATGGCAGCAGCAGTAACAGCACTGAGCCATGGCAGGCTGTTTCCCCCCTTTTTTCTCTGAGGTGGGCCTGCCTCATACTAGCCACACTTCCCCCTTGTCCCCTCCTGCACTCCATGGGGTGGTAATGGCTCCAGAGGTGGGAAATTTTGGCAGTCAGATGCAACAGCACTCCCCAGCCAAGAAGGTACTACTCAGTCCAGGAGCAGAGTCAGAGCACGCACACCAGGGGGATGGTACAGTGGAGCGGATCCAGAACGCCCCAGTGAAGTTGCAGAGGATGAGCGCACCCAACCTGGGTGATCCAACCCCTTCAAACCAGGCTCCCCCGACCCTAAAGGATGATGTACCTGCGGCTATATTGGTGTAGCTTGGGAGGAAGATTGCCTCATGCCCCTAGCTCCTGGCATGGCCTTGAGGGAGGGTGGAGGACCCCGGGGCAGTAATACCCCAGCCCATAATTTGAAGACTGTGGCGCGGAGTCTAAACTTGCCTATTAGAGAGCACTCTGCCTCTCCCATTGCTGGCCCTTGAGCCACTAGAGGTCACAGCTGCTCCTCTAGGGGGTGCAAACCCAGACCTAAAGAATCTCCCTCACATAACCTCTTGGGCTCTTCAAGGAACTCCTCCTCCCCCTCCCCTTCCCATTCCCCAAAGAGATAAGGGAGAAAAGGGATGCTCAAAGGGTTCCAAGCAGAGCAGGGGTTAGAAGGAGAATTAAGTGTAAGGCCCACCATAAGAGGACCAAAAGCAGGAAAAAGAGGGCTCGTTCCCCCTCTTCATCTTCCCCAGCCCCCTCCTCTCACATGCCCTCTCCTCTCACATGCCCTCTCTTTCCAGGCCAGTGAAGGAGGATGGGAACCTCTCTGGTGCTGAGAACGAGAAGCAGAAGGAACCACTGGGGATTAAATTGTTTGAACCAGAGCATTATGAGAAACTAGGGTTGGGTATTCGGATGAAATTATGGATTCGGACACTGCCACCGCCGTTTTGGAAAGGGCTACGCAAGCACAGAATGGCCCCATGGCCATTTTGTGCATGCACAATGATTTATTTATTTATTAAAATTTAAATACAGATCTGTAATCTGAATTCATAATGAAGCAGCCTTTTGGGAATTAATCCATTATAGGCAGTTATGGATTAATCCAAAACCATAAAGCCCATCCCTATGAGAAACTGCTTGAGAAAGTGGTTTCAATTTTAGAGCTTTCCCTTCCTTCCACACCCCAGAGCCAGAACTCCTAAGGAGAACAAAAAGGCTTTTCCTAAGCAGGGGGTCAAGCTGTCTGACTCCTCACTGGCTCAGTTTTATCTAGATACCATTAAGGAACAATGGGAGCAGACTTCCAGATTTAAGGGACCTTACAATTACATATGGCACATCTACATTGTTCCCAAGTACCAGGAGCAGCTAATCTAGCTAAGTCTGCTGCCCTGCCAGCTGAGGGAGAATGCTATCCAACGGGCCTGTTAGGAAAGCAAATATTACCCACAGTAGTAACTTTGAAACATCTTCCCAATCTCTTCAGGCCACAGCCTCAGCCTCAAGCTTCAGCAGAGCAGTTTTTCTATGGGATTCTCCTTTAGAGAAGGCAGAGGCTAAGGAGTTGAAAGACTGCGTCAGGAAGATCTCTCTCACTTTCATAAGCAAGTCCCCGACTCTGAGACTCAGCAAGCCGATGTCATGGACACCAGGAACATTGTCTTAACAGTTAAAAGGAACAGTGACATCTGCAAAAGCAGCTCAAAAGGTGGGTGCATCAAAGTCTTGAGGATGACATTCAGCCTCCAAGTGGAGAACTTTCAACTAAACAGCGGGTAGATGAACTATGCTGTCTTGAGGAATCACCAAACATGAGGGTGTGAGCAAAAGGAAAGTTGTCACTGTTCTTTTTTAACTTTTTTAACAATGTTCCTGGTATCCCTAACCTTGACTTGCAAAATCTCAGAGTTGAGGACTTTCTTCTGTCTCAGAACTGCATTTTTCACAAAGACACGAACATCCTCAGGTTAAACCCCGCAGTCATACAGGTCAACTTGAGGTTTCATAGGAATCTAGAACTGAATCTGCTCTCTTTTTGTCCCAATCTCCAGCACCCTAGAGAGAGGGAATAGCATAGAACAGATATCAGGAGTAGGACTGAAACTCGATCTCGAGTTTTTCTCAGTTATCGTAGAGAATCATGGTTCTCAACTCCCTTCAAGCGAGAAACGATTATTGAGAAAAATGCTGATTCTTGACATTTCTTGGTCAAGAATATTCTTGGAATACCATTTATTGTTTACAGTTACCATTTATAATTTACCGTGTACCACTTACCATGTACCTTGTTCATCCCAGTAATGTGCATGTGGAAAGTGGCATTTTGAATTTTGTGCATGCACATTACTGGCATGAACACAGTGTACGGTAAGCGATACATGGTAATTTGGTATATGGTAAATTGTGGTAAATGGTATTTCAAGAAATAATTCGCAATTGAGATCTCGGTTTGTTATCGAGATTGTACTGAGATCTCTATGAAAATTCTTGCTTTTTGTGATATTTTTACAAGAAAAATTACTTTTCTTTTCAACCCTAGTAAGGAGGGCACTCAAAACTTACCTAGATAGGTATAGCCACTTCAGAATGGACTCTGCCTTGTTTATAGTAGCCTTCTGGGCTAGGAGAAAGGTAGGAAGGTTTCAAAATGTACCCTAGCTTAGATGGTTTAGTGCCTGCATATTGAAGGTTTACAAGACTTCTAAGATTCCTCCTCTTATGATAATTGCTGTGCATCCCCTCAGGGGCAACTATGATTTCTGTGCTCCTTGGTAGGGTGCCAGTGGAGGAAATCTGCGGAGTGACCACCTGGTCCTCTGCTCATTCTTTCATGCATCACTACAGGAGGACTCTCTAGCATCCACTGAAGTGACTTTGGCCTTTTGAGTGCTTCAGAGAGTTCTGATTTAGTCCAGTTGGGAATTGGACCCATCTGGGGTAAGACTGTTGTTTTTTTTAACTGAAGGGAATCTGACCTCCCTTGGAAATACACTGCTAAGGGAAATATACTTACCTGTGCATTTCCATCCTTCTCTTGAAGCAGGGTGGAAGTCAGTCCCACCCAAAGTTGGAATCCACTTGTGAGGATCAGACAGGGGGTTTGAGTAGAGTCTGGGGGCTTCTTCCTGACTCCTTTTTCCTGTCTGCCTGTTTTTAAATCTCTTTGGGTTTTTTTACTGTTCAGGTTATAATCTTCTTTCTAGTTTTCTAAGTTAGGTTTGGCAGCCATGTCCTGGAGAGCTGGTGAAGGGGTATGCCCCTCCCACTAGTGGTGGCTGTCAATCATCTGGATCCTGTCTACTGCTGAGTGAATAGGGACATAACCCATCAGTTCTGACTGTCCACCCTGCTTCAAAAGAAGAATGGAAATTCACAGGTAAGGAAATTCCCTTTTATCATGCACTCTCCATTATATATTTTATTCCTTATCAAATTGGCACTGGTTAGCCTATTTGTATGAAATTTGGCAGAGAGGGTTGCCAGGGTATCAGGTACCAACTGTCCAAATTCCATGCAAATCAGACAAGAGACAGAAAAGTTATAGCAGTTGAAAGGTTCAGAGAAGAAAATGTTATGACTTCCACATTTAAGACATGCTCCCCCTCCCCCCATCTCACCCCCCAGGCTCATTGCTTTCTGTCGAAAGTTTTCATTGACGTTTACTGTTGTTATGTAATGAAAGGGCATTTCCTTAGAGGTTCAGTAGTTTGAAAGATTTAAAAAAATTGAAGTAATTTCATTTTTATTCATTCATTCATTCATTCATTCACATTCATATCCTGCACTTTCCTTTGGTTTATTATTTAAGTAATATCTCAATCTTATTATCAGAAAATAATTACAGTTTATATTATCAGAAAATGATTTTTACATGTATTATGTAAAAAGCAAGATTCCCTGTAATTACTATATGATGTATGTAAACCATTCAGGTGTGGTGTCATTTTAATCCTTGAAATACCGAGTATAATGAGACATTATGTACCTAGTAACATAGGTAACTTTATGTACCTAGTAAAGTAACAAACAGTCCAAAGCAAGTCATATTCAGTTCTATAGAACTACATCAGTAGGGCAAACCATTGTATAACTAGGCACGTGGAACAAAGGAAGTAGATTGCCCAGTAGGAAAGAGATGCACAAATATCATACCTGCTGTGAGAAATGCCCGCCTCAAAAAACAACTAGGAAGTTTATTAGCAAACAGCATGTTTTTATCAGCAAACTGATCTTTTGAACAAGCAAAAAATAGTTTAATTCTGAAATGGATCAAAGGACTCAAGAGGGATATAAGCCAAGAACTGAAAATGGAATTTGTCACTTCTAAATTTGCAATGAGGGGGGTCTAACACTGATCTAGCAGAGCTGTGGAAGATCGTTGCTAAAAACTGACCTTTATTTTTAGTAGCAACTGTCAGTAGCTCTGAGTTATTTTTTCCTTTTATTTTAACTTGAACTTAATTTATTTTTATCTTAAAGGCTGTCTTTATCTTAAAGGTGTGGTGTGTATGCATTTGTTGAAACTATTTACAGGATTCTAAAATGGTCCTCTACTATAGGGCCATGGTCGTGCCCTACAGTTAAGGTGGTAGCAAACTCTCATTGAACAGCGCCTATGCTGTTCAATGGGAGCCAGTAGAGCAAAAACGTCCGGTTGGTGACCATTCTAGCTTTCCTCCAGCAACACATGTGAAGGGGAGTCCAGGCGCATGGTGGGGGCTGAAGGTGGGTGTGTGTGTCCCCATCCCTCACCTGTCTCTGCCTGCTAGTAGTGCAGCAGCAGGGACACCAGATACCAATCGGACTGGGAGATAAAGCTGTTTGTTTACAAACAACTCCTCCCCATGTGAGTGATCAGAAGGTTGTTGCCTTGTAAAGAAGGTTCTTCTAGTATAAAAAGCACTCTCCCCCTCAGAATGACAGTTCCTTCCAACCCTTTCTAGGAATATAAGAAAATTCCATGAGGGGCTGGAAGGGTGGGTGTTATGATAATGTTCGAAGCCATCTCAAAGAACCTTGTTTACAAGGCAGCAACCTTTTTTTCTTCTTTGGCCATTTATAGACGGGACAAAAAAGGCAGCTGATCCTTTGATCAGCCGCCTTTATTTGCGCTCATCTATCTGTTCCGGCTGCATCTTACCCCGCGTCAGAGGGGGCAGGTGATCCTGCCCCCTCCAACGCGGATCCCCGAAGTGCCGGCTTAACGCCGCACTTCCGGGTTCCCTGGGCTTGCGTGCATGCGCAGAAGGGTGCGCATGCGCACAAAGACTCTCTGCCGTGTCTGAACAGCAGACACGGCAGAGAGAGGAAGGCGGGGGACAGATGCCGGCGCTGGATGATCCCGCTTGTCAGCGGGATCGTCTATCAACGCCCTTTGAGTGGCTCCTCACAGGCTGTTTTTACATGGCTCTGCTGCGTGGTGGGTCCATGGGTGCACTGGTGCATGGGCAGGGCGTGCACACAGCCGTACACACATCCCCACTCACCCCCCACTCCACTCATCTGCACTCACAGAGCAACCACCATTTTCCCTGATTGCTCCATGCATGGGGATGAGATGGGGGTGAGTTGGGATGCATGTTAGGCAGGCGTGCGCGCTGCATCATTCACACAGGGCTCCCCCACCCATGAACACACAAAAATCTGCATATTTATGGGTGGGAGAGGCCCATGTAAAAAGGGCCACATTTTCACAGCTGTCTTACTTATACTATCTTAGGTAGGAATTTAGGATGTAAAGCAATATCTATTCTATCTAGGAAAATCTCCAAATATGGTGCTGATATTATTACTGCTGCTATTTCACTAATTCTTCTTAATGAAGTTATTGCTAACAGGAATGCCTTTAAACCCCCACCCCATAACCAGTTCATTTGCGCCCCCCCTCATATAATCAATTCATGCTGCCCCGGGGGCGCAAATGAACTGGTTATGGGGTGGGGGCAGCATGAATTAATTATGGGGGCACAACTGAACTGGTTATATATAGGTCTGTTTTCATGGCATAATGTGCTTAATAAGCTGGGTACATTTTGGGTGTCTTGTGTGTTTGATAGCAGCATCCCCAGGCAGACTGAACTGGGTGGCACCCTGAGGCCCACTGGCAGGCCACAAAGATGGGGGTCCATCTTGACTTCTTGACCAGGGGCACATTGCATCCTAGCTACGCCCCTGGTCTAGTGTGCGTGACTGATCAATTTGAATGAGTATGTGAGATGAAAGCATGTGTGTGTGTAGTGTGTCTGAATGATTTGTGTGATCAGTTAGAATTAGTGTGTGTATGAGAGGTGAGACCACGTGTGTGAATGAGCGTATGACCTCTTTTACACAAGACACACCCACACAGTGGCATAGGTGGGTGCATCTCGTATGAAAGCAGCCACTTGTGCGCTCCTGTGTAACACGCACCTCCACTCATCACCCCTGCAGAGAGAAACCTGAAAAAACCACAAGTTGTTTCATGATATGGGGGAGGGGGGAATGGGGGAGCGCCTGTGTGCACCTACAGCATTCTTGTGTCTGGGGCCAGCTTATGCATTAACAAAACTATTAATTTTCAAAAGAAGGGCAAATTACCTAGACAAAAAACCTTTGGTTTAAGAAGCTTGTTAAGGCGGTATTACAAATTATACTCAAATATTAACATGACAGTAAATTGTATTTTAAGGCAACTTTATTAAATATCAGACCAAGCTATACATTTTTCTTTACTTCATTAAAAAAAATATTAATTAACTGAAATTAAACTATACATACCTCATCATGTATAAGTATTGTTCATTCACCGTACCACACATATGTAGCTTAATTTCAGTTGTCATATTTTTTTTATTAATAAGAAAAGAAAAATGTATAGATTGGTCTGATATTTAATAAAGTTACCTTAACATACAATTTACTGTCATGTTAACATTTGAGTATAATTTGTAATGCCACCTTAACACACTTCTTAAACCAAAGGTTTTTGTCTAGGTAACTCATATACAGAGGCAAGCCTACCCACCCAAATACATTTCCTACGATCAATGGCTAAAGATTTACATTTGTGAAGCTGGCTTTGTGTCAGGATTTGGCATCGTTCTCTAGTCTCCAGGGTTCCTAGGTACAGTCAGTCCCTCCCAGCTACCCGGGGCAGATGCAATTACAAGTGCTCAAGAGCAAGGCAAGTCCTTGTCTTGATTGGCTATAGGGCTCGACTGAGGATTGACTGGAAGGACACACAAATACTTCCTCATAAGGAGTAAGGACTTGCCTTATTTTCTGCACTGCCTTGCCCTTCCTCCCTTCACTCCTCCATTTTCCCCCTTCATCCCTCCTGGACTGGTTGCCTAGCTTTTTGACACTTACTAATGGACTTGACCACACCTATGAATCACCCTTTCAGACTTGGCACTTGAGTATGGATGTTCAGGATTTGATCCCTGAACAGGACCTTGGTGCCAGCCCACTTCTGCCAGTCCCCCAAGCCTGGTCTTCTGAGTGAAGCTCAGAACTTACTCCAGTCCTCGACCCCACCCTTTTACCTCCATTAGGTGTCTTGGCACTTGAGAGGCAGGTTAACACACTGCACGCAGAATACCAGGCACTGAAGGTGACCCATCTCCAGACTCTGCCTGTAGCACTAACAGTCCTCTCCACTTTGAGACCTGTCTGCTTTGCTAAGCCTGCGTTTCCATTCCTGGAGTGTTTGGGTACAAACCAAAGCTGCTTTCACTGGTGCACTAAGACTGAGATCCTGACACTTTATGTTGGGCCAAATGCACACACTTGCAAGAGTAGGTGGAGAGAACCCCTGGTTGTAACAGCAGTAGCCCAAGAAGATCACAAGTGGGGAAACTGAAATAGGGCTGTATTTGTAGGTGTAGTGGTGTTTCAGCTAGAGTGAACCCTAGTTCCAAATCACATCTGGTTCCCGATGACCAGGTAAAATTGCGCCCACAAGGAAAGGGTGGTGGTAAAGGTGGGACAGGGGTTAGTTAAGTTCGCAAATCACCCCAACACCTTACACATAAAGTCATATCCTGCACTAGGGAAAGGAAAGATACAGAATTGATCACGAGCAGCTGAACCAAATCACACCAAATCTCTGTAATGACATGACTTAGCTACTAGGGGTGGGACTAATGGTATCAGATTAATCCAATAATACCAATAATTGTTGATATATCAGATTAATATGATAATACCCATAATTGTCAGTATCAGTATATTGTTTTTTTAACATTACTGGTTTCTCTTGGATTTTTAACACTGACGCCCTTAACAATGGCCACAATGTTAAAGATTCGAGAAAATTGGCAATGTTAAAAAAAATATACCAATACAGATAAATCCAATATCAGATTAATACGATACCGATAAAACTGGTATCCGATAATTCCCCTATCTCCTACCCCTACTAGCTATACAAGTATAGGCAAAGAGAAATACTTACAGGATAGGATAGGATAGGATAATGGATGATTTCAGACATTATGCGGTCCCGATTCACCACAGTGGATTCCCGGTGGGGGTGAGTCGAACAACCACCCCCCGTGGTCAAAAAAAGCCCCGAACAGACGTAACGGGACTGGAACCACAGCAGGGAATCGGGCTGGCAGATCACAGGCTAGGGCAGCGCAACAGACGTGACACCGATTCCCGGCCGTGGTCAAAACACCCCGAAGGCGCCGGGTCAGCCTGTCCTGGTGCTGCTGCTGTCCCTCCACCACCTCCAGGTGCAGCACAACCGCCACCTCCCCTGCCCGTGCCTCTACCACCGCCTCCTCCACCTCCTCCACTTGCTCTCTCGCCCTCCGCTCACCTCTCCCTCCCACCTCACTCCATCCCATCCCATCCCCTTGCTGCTGTGTGCCCTTTAAATCTCCCTCCGCAGCCTGTGTTGTTGCTCGTTGCCTGGCAGTGACACTGCGTGCTTTGTTCCCGGCTGGGAATAATTTCCTTTGATTCCCAGCCAGCCAGACATTACTTTTTGTTGGTTCCTGTCGGGAATCTCTTTGACCACAGTTTTGGAGATGCTCTGGTGGGGAGCGCCAGAAGCATGGTTGATTTCGACCCCATGTGGGTATTGACTGTGGTGAACACCTGGCGGACGCTGAAAAGATGTTCAGGGCGCTTTGGCCCCACTGCAGAATTGACCATGGTTCACTGTGGTTGAGCATGATCTCGTAACATCTGAAAATACCCAATGTTTATTGTTTAGCCATAGGCCATAACAAATTCATACAAAATAAAAATAAAATAACCGAGTGCTGGTCAAGTAAACATAAGTCATGATTATAATTAGACGAAAACCTCATGTAACCCCTGAACATTTTAGATACAAATCAAGATTAACAAAAATCCAGGATAAGTGGAAGAGACTAGTCTTTAAAAATACAGCTGAAGAAACCATGTTATATAATCGTTAATAATAACAATCTCATCAGTCAAAATCTTTAACTACTAAATTCATGGTGATACTGAACAAACTTGTAGCTCAGATGTAGACTAATCGCCCAGAAATATCACCCCTTTTGTTTCTAAAAGGCCATACATAGACAAAAAGCTGCCACTGCCCTAGAGCATGGAGAATCAGAGTCTTCCAATAAGTACTGTGTTAAGTGGTTGGCTCTCGGACTAGTGGACATAGATTTTACATAAGTCCCAATATATTTATCTCTTAAAACACTGAACCTCGGACATTCCAGGATCATATGTTCATTTGTCTCTATAACAGACAAAGCACAATGAGGACATATTCTCTCTTCCTTCGGTATCCCTTGGTATCTTCCATCTAGTACTACTGACGGAAAGGCTCCACAACGCATCAGGGTCAAAGCCCTTCTATGCTGCCACTTTTCCCACATGATAACATATTGGGGAAGAGATATGATAGGAGTGGGAAGAATGTAATCAGGGGCAATTCTCTGGGTCGAAAGAGCAGAATGTTCTCTCTGCTGTTCCTGATCACTTATCCTTTTTGTTATCAGTCTGGCAGCCCCTTTATAGCCCAAAAGCAACAAGATCTCTCTAGAGAACCCCAATTTATGGAGTTCTAGTTCAACAAGATCACTCCATGAATCATATGTTATTGGACTAATAAAGGACAGAAGTGACGTTGGGGTAAATGGAAAAACGGCCACCTTTAGCCAAAATTTAAGAATAAGTATCAGCACCTGAGCCCTAAGGGAACAGACAGCTGTCTCAGCCTTCAAAATTACTTGTGGGACACAGGACGGTAATCCCAGAATTGTGCGTAGAAAACAATTTTGTATACCCTCAAGTTTATCCAAATATGATAAACCCCAAATGGCTATCGTATAGAGCAATTGTGTAATCACCTTGGCCTTAAAGAGACGCAGAGTGGGTCCAACCAGTCTCCCACCAAACAAGTGGGAAAAAATCACAATAGTACTGGTGGTTTTCTGAGCTTGCAGCCTAGTGGCTTCAAAGTGGGGGGACCAATGACAGGATGCAGAAAATACTACCCCTAGGTACTTAAAATGCCGTACCTGCTTGATGTTAACACCAGCAATAGACCATCTATATTGTCGTTGGGTATAACCTGCAACCATGACCTTGGTCTTAGCGTGATTAATGACCAAGTTTTCTTGGTTGCAGTAAAAATAAAACCTATCCATGCTCTGATGAAGACCAACCTGGTCATTGATAATAGAACTGTGTCGTCGGCATACAGCATGATAGGTAATCTTCGCGAACCCAACTTTGGGGCATGAGTATCGCAACTCGCCACAAAGGGAATCAGATCATTAACGTAGAGGTTGAACAGGGCTGGGGCCAGTATACAGCCCTGTCGAACCCCTCTATGTAAAGGAATATCATCAGTAAGTGGGCCATACCTAGTAGGGCATACCTGGAGTGAGTTATTCTGGTGAAGTTTAAGTAGTAGGTACAAAAGGCGGCTGTCTATCATGGTCCCCCTAAGTTTTAACCATAGGCGCTCTCAGTCTATAGTATCAAATGCAGCGAGGTTTTCTTTGAATGCGACACATACTTAGATATCACATGTTTAAGGACGAAAACATGAAATTAGACAGTAATAAAATGCTGTTGTTGGGATATGAAGTTAGGTCTTGAAATTCAATAGAACTTGTGTGTAGCTAGCTAGCAATATTATTTGTGTAATGGAGAATGCCACTGCAGAAATATTTATTTATTTATTTATTTAAACGTATATGCCACTCTTCCCCTAAGGCTCAGGGTGGGTAGGGGTTATAGCAATAGTAAGAAGAGCCTAGCTGATAATATTTTAAAAACTACAGAGTCACTTTGTTCTCTTTAGATTACATGGCAGTTCACCACAAATCCTGTATTTCTATACTTTACACCTCTCCTTGTTTAGAGATCACTTTTCTATGTGTTTTGTAGGGGTGGAAAATTTCAATTCAGATTAACGAGTAACTGCACAGAACAGGCCGTTACAGATTAATCCATACCAACCTGAAACAGTGTGACAAGAAGTGTGGTTCGGTTCTAATCTAGAGAAGAATTTTTAAAATAAAGAAATTACTGCACATGTGCAAAATGGCCACCGCGCGTATGCAGACTGGATGCCCTTTCTCAAAATGGTGGTAAATATGGGCTCTTTTAGATGAGCGGGTCATCGTTGCACGACCGGCTCGAGTGCTCGCGCAACATTTCAAAATTCCACAAGGCGGGATTACACGAGACGGAAGCACGGGATCATGTGCACAGAAGGTGGTTGCGCATTGTTTGCCGACCGCAAATTAAATACCTCACACATCAAGGTATTTAATTTGCGGTCAGCAAACAATGCGCAACCGCCTTCCATTCACGTGATCCTGTGCTTCCATCTCGTGAAATATCGCACAAGTGGGTCGTGCAAAGGAGACGCATTCATCTAAAAGCAGCATCAGTGAAGAATTGTCTGGTGGCCATTTTTCACATGCACAGTAATGTTGTTTTTTTAGTGTTTTTTTTCTTAATTGATTAAAATATGGATCCATAATATGAATCCACATTTATATCTGGAAACTTAGGGAAACTAAACAAAAATAAACCAAATACAAATTTACAACTGGAAGACCACCCCTAATGTTTTTTCCTCCCAGACAGCGCTGGTGACTCACAAAGGCTTCTGACATTTTAGTGGAACATTTCTTTCCAAATAGACTTTGCTTGACTTCAAACCGCTGGCAATGATGGTGACATAGCAACTATTGTTGTTTTTTAATGGTTTATCATTTTGCTAACAAGGAGAATTTCATTGTCATTTTCTTTCCTCTTAGCTTGAATCAAGATTGTGAATTTTCAGTAATCATCCTTCGTTTCTTTTGCATACTAATTTTCACACAAAGACACAGATATCGATTCAAATCCTTACATTCATGATGCGTAGTAGGGGTGGGAAGTTCGGATTATCCGGTATCCGATACTGCCGGTATTTTGCTGTACCGGCAGTATCGGATTAATCCAGATATTGGGGGTACCGGTACCGGTTCCCCATGCCGGATTGTTTTACATTGTGGCCATTGAAATGAATGGCCTCAATGTAAAAAAAGAAGAAAAAAAACCAACCACTTTTCCCTCGCCCGTCCAGACTGCACGAGTGGAAGAGGGGACACACCCTGCCCAGCCTGGATTTTTTTTTGATTGATTGATTTTTATTGGTCAAAATTAAAATTACACAGACCAGGCGTGACATAAGCCATTGCCTCAGTTCAAATAAAAACTAACAAAATCCCATCTCTAACATTTTCCTTGCCATATATATGCTTAACAGGAACTAAAAGAAAAGGAATTAAGTCATAGTAAAATTAAATAACTAAAATATCATCATAGCATGGGTTAACATACCCTCAATACAAATCTGTTTCAACCAATTCCCAAGAGCTACATGTAGTAATAACCAAATTCTCTATATTCAGCAAGTAATGATACCCTGAAAGTCCAGGAAAGCAGCGCGGATCGCAGCAGCTTTGCACAGAAATTGAGCTATCTTCTCCAGAAAACCCCGGTCCTTAGTTAACATTGTTATCTGGAGCAACTCCGAAGTAGCTCGTCCTGGGTATTTATCTAAATGAGATTGCAGCAATTGCTGTCTTAGGTTTACGTAGAGGTTACATTCAAACATAATATGAGCCAAAGACTCAATCTGCTCATAATCAAATGGGCAAAGACATTCCTCTATAGGTATTTTCTCCATACGCCCCTCAAATACCTTAGAAGGAAAGACATTTAGACGAGCCTTAAATAGGCTCCGTCCAAGAGCAGAGGGAAAGTCTAGCTTCAAGTAATAGGCCATATCCCCCTCGGCGGGCAATAGCTCCAGGTAATTACCCAAAGAATGTAGTTTCCTAATCTGGGCAATATCTTCTTGCCGGGCTACATCCTTCGTTCTTGTGATAAGTTCGATTTTGGCCACCCCACCACCTTTGGAGGCAAAGTAGTCTGTTGAGAAGCCCAAATAGGCAATTCTCTCCTTCATCTTGACTCTCCAGGTGGATTGAAAGCTGTCCTTTGCCAACCAGCGGAACAGCTCTATCTGGGGAGCCAATTCAACCCTAGTCCAGAGGGAAAGGGCAAATTTAGATGTTTTTACTTCCCAGCTAGTTGTTCCAGACTCCCGCCTAATAGCCACCGAGGGAGACCCGGTGGGCAAACGAAAAAGTTTGCGCAAAAGAGTGGACTGTAATCTGTTAAGGTTGACAGATCGAATCGTAGCCCAAATTGCTGCACCATAAAGTAATTGGGAAGTAACTTTTGCTTCTAGAACTCTCAAAGCCATTATCTCTCTCCCTGCCCCTTTTCGTTGAAAATAATTCAATATTGCCTGTCCTGTACCCCTAGCCTTATTTAATGCCAGTTTGGCCTGCAGAGCCCAATTACTGCCTTTATCCAGCATAATACCCAAATATTGAAAGTTGTTTACTTGCTCTATTTTTTCCTGGCCAATCTTCCAGTTGTACTGTTTCCTGGTCTTCCCAAAAACCATTATTTTGGTTTTAGTGTAATTAATCTGGAGGTCACTTTTGGAACAGAAGTTTTCAGCAGCTCTAAGCTGTTTCACCAGTCCTATTCTCATCTGTGATAGAAGAACTGCGTCGTCGGCATACAACAGGGTTCCAATTGCCCTAGTTGCCAGGCGTGGGGGAACAAAATCGTCAGAGGAGACCATAGGGACCAGATCATTTAGATAATAGTTGAACAGGCTAGGGACGAGCATACATCCCTGCCTTACCCCAACTCGCACAGGTATCTCAGATGTCAATTCACTGGTTAAGGGATCAAATTTAACTTTTAATGTATTATTTGTATGCAGAGCCCTAATCAGAAAATACAATCTTCTATCCAAGGTAGATGCTTCCAATTTCTCCCAGAGGCGATTACGGTTAACCGAATCAAAGGCAGCCTTTATATCTAAGAATGCTGCAAAGAGTTTACCGTTTCGTCTCACGTACTTCTCCACCAGATGTGACAAAACCAGAACCTGGTCGACCGTTGAACGCCCCCCTAAGAACCCTGCCTGTTCAATGGCTAATATCCTCTCTTTTTGCAGCCAGGCATCAAAACGTTTGGCCAGGTATTTAGCATATAGTTTCCCTATGACTGATAATAGACTTATTGGCCTATAATTTGCCACCTCAACTTTATCACCTTTTTTGTATATTGGTACTACTATAGCAAACCGCCAGTTGCTGGGTATAACACCCTCCTCATTAATCTTTGTAAATAAAACTGCCAAAAAGGGGGCCCACCAATCTTTCTCAGTTTTCAAGAGATTGGTAGGAATATAATCAGGCCCCGGAGCTTTACTCAGCGACAGGTTTCCTATCATTTCCCTTACTTCACCTGGGTCTACTGCCGGCCAGCTAGGAGTGTCATGGATACTAAAAGGGATTTCTTGCTCCTGATGGTAAGCAAACTTTAACATATAGAACGACTCCCATGTTTCTTTTGGGATTACAGCTCTATTGGTTACCTTACTGCCCCTCATTGATCCATTCAAGATTTTCCAAAACCCCCAAGAATCATCCTTCAAGGCAGCCTGGTACAAAGCCCAGGCCTGCTCTGCTTCGTACTTTCTTTTCTTTTCTCTAATCATTTCTTTATAAGCCTTTTTCTGGATAGGGTAGATCTCCAAAAAGTTGGTCATTCTCCCATCTCTATACCTGAGGTACATCTTTCTTAACTCCATTTTGACACCAAAATAAACAGCTCAGGGTTGGCATTGGTAAATCTGTTAATAAACTTGGACCTGTTTATATTAAATGGCTCCTCTGAAAGAGATAGAGATAGAGAAGGGGAATATACGTTTCTCTCACACACAGGAGTAAGTGTAGTAGACTACATCATTGTGACCTGGAACCTTCTGCATTTAGCAGACAGTTTCCAGGTGGGGGGCTGTCTTTTGAGTGATCACCTACCTCTGGTGATTCACTCTGTTGATGATAGAGAAATGATGATTAATCCTAATAGTGGGTCTGGTAATATCAATTCAGCCCCCAAATTCTGCCTGCGCAAGAGTATCTGGGATGAGGAAATAGCGAATGAGGTAAGGACCCTTTGTCAGTCAAGCTCTTGGCTGCAGTTGGTTCAAAGGGGGGTCGGGAAGAACTTCTTAGCCCCTTTTGAGGTACTGATAGATGGATGTGCTGATCTCCTTACCAAGAAATCTATCCCTGGGGATAATTCTAACAAACCATCTAGTTGTAGATGGTTCAATAAGGATTTTTTTAAAAAAAGAATTCCCCCGAAGTCCCTGGCTCTGGGCCGCCACCGGCGACCCGGAGCCCGCACCAGCAGGTAGGTACTAGGGTGATCCCTGGGGTGGGGAGTGGTTTAACACACATCCCACCCCAGGGATCACCCTACCCCCCCACCCAAGGATCGCCTACTTTTGGCGCTCTGGGCGGCGGCGGCAGCACAGCACTCCGGAAGGCTTCAGCGCTGGCTGTGGCTGCCAGCTTCAGCGCTTACTAGGCCTTCCGGGGAAACCAGGGACTTCGGGGGAAATTTTTTTTTTTTTAAAATCCAGGCTGGGCAGGGTGTGTGAGGGGTGTCTCCTCATCCACCTGCACAGCCTGGGAAGGGGAGGGATTGTTTCCCCCCCCCATTGATTTCAATGGGGACACTGACAGTTCCCCATTGAAATCAATGGAATAGATCCGGCACCGGTAAACCGGTTTTAATCCGGTAAACCGGTTTTTTGCAAACCGGTAACCGGTAAAACCAGTAGCCATTTTTTGCCAGATGTCCCATCCCTAATGAGTAGCACTTCAAGGTTATCCCTGATGCCATCCACAGCACTATTATGCAAGGTGCTGTTCAGTAGGAATCAGGGGACTGGAATTGGCCCAAAGTGGCTATTACTTATTTTCAACAGTTTTGGATAATCATGTTTTACTGCTGCTATTCTTTGGGTGTTAACAAATGAGAGGATGTCCCACCTCTGCCCCCATTAGCTGTGCATTCACCTGCTCATGTATCATGTGGCTACCAGATGTTCGCCCCGGGGCCACTCCACACAGTATCAACCAAGGCAATGTGGACCCCGCCTAAAGGCAAATCTGGGCAAATGCAGGGCAACGCACTGCCCTGTGGCTATCTCCCATGTGTTAGGGGGCCACATGGTGCATATGCAGCCACCCTGTGCCCCACCATCTGTTGGGGTACGTGCATGCATTCAGCACCATTGAGTCACAGGCACCAGCCTAGGGAGTGATTGCAACTCTATGGTTGTCGTGGTGGTGCGGGGGTGGGGGTTGGGGCAGACCACAGCAGGGAGAAATACCTACCTGTTTTGGTTCTGCACGGTTTAACACCCTTTTGTGTATTAACATCCTTTGTTAAGGATATAATCTAGTTCCACCTGCATGAATTTTGTTGTATTTTTTTTTTCATTCATCTTCTTATATAAAGTTTTGGAGACTGAAAGCAGATCATACTTTAGCGTATTTCTCATGTGGGGATGGACCTGACATTCATTATTTATTGGCTGACAGTCAGAAAGTTTCATTTTAATTGTTTTTGCTTCTGCTCATTCTAGTCTGATTTTTGGAGTATCGTCTGGTATGCATAATCCCCCAGCAATTTCTGATGAGCCAACCAAAAAATCTTTTTCTTGGAAGAAAACTGTTTAGCTTTTGAAATTTTTCCAGTTATCTATTAAAGTTAGCACTGTTCTTGTTAATATATTTTTCCTTCAAAATGTTTAGCCTTTTGTGAGATTAATCAAATTTTAAAACAATATCTGTTACATCTTGTCCACATGGCCCCCATGGCTAGCGAACAACTGTTTACTTACGTAGTGTCCAATTTGACATGTTTTAAAGATACTTTGCTGATTCTATAATTGTTCCACATGCTTTAGAATTGGCTGCTACAACGCCCATCATGTTTGAAAAATATGTTTTCTTTCTCGAAAGGAACTGCTAGTTTGACTCCTTTCCAACATAAATTTTGCAAGTTTCTTCTTACAAAATTGTGGGCAAACAACTGCAATTATATTTGTTTTCAAATGAAGTCTCTACTGTAGAAAAGAAATTTGAATATGGCAGGAGGTCACATCACTTTCCAGAAAAGGTCCTCTAGAAGACTAGAAATTGGTGGCTACAGCTATTCTTTCAATTGGGTAAAGTTTCTAAACAGTGTTTTGGGAATCTATAGATTCTGGATTGTTTAGGTGGTCCTCTGTATGTGTATTATGTACTCTTGTTTTATTATTTTTCACATTGTAAAAAGCCTTTGGCTATACAATAAAAGTTCATTATTGTTATTATATTCTTTTAATTACCGTTCTCATGCTATAATTATCTTTGCCGTCTTTGACATACCACACAGTTATCATTGTCTGAGATGAAAAATATAAACAAAAATAATGCTATACTTTACTTAAATTGTTGCAGTAGGTAAGATGGTGTGCAAGCAGTCACTGAGCCTAAACACACCTGTTTGCTTACTGCGAGTCTGCCAATTAGTCAGTCATATGTGGTTTTAAATAGCTTTTCAGTTCTAATTCTTTTGTGGAATATGGAAGGAAACAAAAACAGCCAACAATTTATCAAGAATTTTAAAAAGGAACCACTGAGAGGCTAGGCCTTCAATCAGGTCTAGTGTCTTCAAGATTTCATTTTAAAACTTTGGCATAATTCCTGCTAACAACAGAACAGTATTTATTGAGGAGAGATTATATTATATCTTTTCTTTTTTTCCCAGTTATCCAGTGTGTCTAGTCTTGCATGTACTCAATCACCTTTTAAAACCAATGTCTGAATATTTAGTGCGGTTTTTTTACCAGTACTATAATACTTTTTTTATGTAGCATAACAAATTATTCAGTCTTCAGTTTATAAAGAATGAAGCTAGGATTCTCAAAGGTTTTCCTAACGACCTGAGCCAAGTCTGTTTCCAAAGACTTTACAAGGGTTCCCAGTGAAATTCCTAATTTGGTATAAAATTGTATTGATTCATTCATTTCTGAAGTATGTTATATTCCTGCCTAGACATTCTATATCTTAAAGACTCTTACTGGTACAAGAAGACTCCCCCCCACGAATACCATACCATGTGGAGTAGTTTTGATCCGAACTCCATTTTTAGTTATTCCTGTTTGGGGTGTGGAATTGTGGGATGCATGAGTAATGGGAGGAAAATAGGGATGGGCGAACAGAACGCGGTTCGGATGTTTGGTCATTCGATTCAAAACCCAAGTTCAGGTTCAATGGTTCGGTTCAGCCGAGTTCGGTTTGGCTGAACTTGGCCAAACATTCAAAAATAACGCTATTGATACCAAAACAAAACCAAAACCCGATTTTTGGCCCTGAAAAGATGTTTTTCCCACCTCTGAACTCATCCGAACACGACCGAATTGTTCGGTCATTTGAGAGTTCAGTTCGGACATTCGGTTCAGACGTCCGAACAGAGCGAGTTCGGTCCAAACTCCGAACATCTGAACCGTGTTCGCCCATCCCTAGAGGAAAATAACAGTGATATCCTATGATATTATTGTATAACTCAATAGTACAATTTCACCTGGAATGCATGTACAGTTGGGGTTTCCCCATTTATTAAAAAGGAACTGAAAGAGTCCAGAGATTGCCAGTGACAATTATTCAAGACATTGGAAGCTATCTATATAAGGAGAGAATGAAAATGTTGGGCCTCTTCAGTTTTAAAGAAATATGGAACATGACAAAAGTTTATAAATGAATGATAGAGAGACAATGGGTGTTTTTACACACAGATTTCTCCTACATGTTTGCTGTTACATCCTGAACTTTCTGTGTGTCTACCACTTACCCAGATTTTAAACATCTGGCTCTTTGAATTTCTGCATAGAACTTCTCCCAGAACTTGTGTGTAAAAAGTTCTCCTGGTAAACTGCTTTGCTCCAGGCAGCTGTGGTCACTTGGTTTCCATGGCAGCCCCTCATGTCTACAGCTGCGGCTACTTTAGGCCGCCTCAGGCCAGTGTTTGTTTAAAGAATGCATCCAGGAACTACCTCAGGGTAGTGTGTGTGAGAAGAATGCATCTGGAACTTACTTGTGGACTTGTAAACCCAGAAGATTGAAAGACCAGCACTTCAAGGTGTGTGTAAAAATGCTCAGTGGGCTGTCTCTTTTTTTCCCCAAGTACATTAGCAATGGATTCCAAAATAAAACTGAAAGACAGTATATTTACAACTAAATATAAATACCAAACACAAACACCCTCTTTAGTGCTATATGTATAGCTAGAAAAATGTATCTTGAAGTTAGAGTGCATCAGAGACATTGGCGTCTCCCAGAAACAAAGTGAGAAATTTGTTCTATGGTGATGAGAGTTCATTTAAAATAAAATAGTAGTACCAGCACACTGCAAAAAAAAGAAAAAGAAAAAGAAAAGAAAGCAATACATACTTAAAAATGGCTCTGTTCCTTCCTGTGGATTGTCAAATATTGAGAAGTTACAGCACACGGTATGCTTGAGACTTGTTTCAGGCAATTCCTGCTTGAAATCAGAAAAAATGTTGACTACTGCCTTGTTTCAAACATTTAGATTGTATGGCCATTTAAGTCTTATAATGAGAAAAAAAGTTCAGTTCGTTTGCATTTATTTCCCAAAAGGTAACACTGAGTAAAAACAAATGTGATGGTGACCTGCTGTGACCCAGGACTAACCAGCATGTCTGGGTGATTTCAGACGTGCTGGGCCTCCCTTGGGCCATGGCATGGAATCACCTTTTCATCCCCCTCCAGAATCCAGCCGGCCGGTCAACAGACATGCCGGCCGGATTCCGGAGGGGGATCGGGGAGGAGGCAGGGCTGCGCGGTGCAACATGCGGCCGCACAGCCCTGGCCCCCCCACTGCCTCGGCCGCCCTTTGCGAGACGGGCGGGCAGGCGCAGTGGCCAATGTGGCCGCTGCACCCACCCACCTCCCAGGGTCTGGGCCACAGCCCAGAATCGGCGGAGGTAACAGACGTTACCTTCCGCTGATTCCCGGCTGTGGTCCAGCTAACCACGCTTCCGGACCTCCGGGTGGCCGGAGGTCAGGAAGCAAGGTCAAAGGGATTCCCGCCAGGTATTTACTGGGGTGAACATCTGGCAGAACGCCCTTTAGATGTTACAATACCACCGCCACCACAGGGGGTTCACCGTGGTATCGTAACGTCTGAAATTACCCTCTGTTTACGTACCACCAGATGTTAGCCCTGGACTGCCCTGGGGCAGGTAGGCGACTAGCCCAGGCTGTGTCCTTCAAAAATCTCCAATACGCAACCCAGGCTAAGAGCTGCCCAGGCAAACCAACATGGGCTAGCACGTGTGTTGAGCCCTGTCATACCACGATGGCTGTCTGTCAGGGGCACTGGGAGCAGGCCGCGGCTGGCTGGCCACATGGTTTTTTAACTCACTGCCGTACTGGGGCCATGCAGGCAGCGGGACGGCTCTCCAGCAGCGGGCACTTTTGTTGGTGCCCCTCCCCCCGACCCAGGCCATGTCGACTGTGGTTTCCTGGGCTGGGGAGTCAACGCACAACACGCAGTGGCGTGTCTGGTTTTACCCATTCTTATTTGCACACAATCTAGATTTAGTCCCACTTAAACTGAAATAGGAATTGTATTACTCAAACGTAATTATATTTAATTTCCTTTACTCTCATCCAGACAGATGAAATCTCTGTGATCAAAAGCTCTTTAATTTCTACCTGTATTTTTCTGCCTCCACACCTTGTGAGCCATAGATGGGTTTTACATAACTCTTGGATATTTGCAGCAATTTCTGAATAACTACCACTTCCCTATAGAGTTCCAGTTTTCTAGATCTAAAAATGTGTCATGTTGATTGTGTACTGCTTTAAAAAAAACCTGTTTATACAGTATGCACAGTAAGAATAGAATACACTCATTTCTTTGGACTAAGTTGTATGTAGAAAACTTAACAAACTTGCTTGATTTCAACTGCTTAAATCAGGGGATTAAAAAAATGCAGTACTTTTATATCTAGGCAGTTTGTAACAGCCACAAAGCAAGTACTTAAAAAAATATTCATCAGAAGAGAAATTCTAGCATATGCAGAGGCAGATTAGAAAATTTTTAAATAGTTATTTGAATTCTACACACCAAGCATACAGTTTTGCTTCTTCTGTGTTTACCAAAAGGGGTCACAGAAGACTCATCCTTTTTACAGGGATGCTCTCATCTTGCTGATGTTTAATGTAGAACTGTCCCTTTTACTTTAGTAGAAGCTGCATTTGTGGAACAATTTGAGGGTGGGGGCCTTTTTAGGAATTTTCTCATCCTACTGCTGTTCCATATAGAAACTCCCTTTTATTTTAGTAGAAACTACATGTGTCAAAAAAGCTCAAGATGGAGGCCTTTTAAGCCTGAACACGAAATCAATTAGAATGTATAGCCACCCAGCATTTGGAAAATAAACTTTTGTCATTTCGTGGGTGATGGTGTGAATGCATATCTCCATTTCTGACTGTTGTCCCCCCTCCCCACCCCATTTTGTGAAATCACATACTAATTGCTGATTTTACCACTTAGTTTCTGCTCTCCTGGCCTTACTAGCTGCATTGCAGTTACCTTTGTTCTTGGAAGAGTACAAAAGAAGTTCATGGGGACCTTGTTGGTCATCTCTGGGGCTGGAATCATTCTTTACCTAAATCACATCCATGTTGTCAATCACTTGCCTATTTACTTTCCTTCTTGACATTTTGGTTGCACAGGGAATGCAATTCACATAATAATGGGCAAATAAATGGTCACTTAGACTCAAGCTTCCGTAATGACTTTATAGATGTTTTAGCATGTGATGCAAAATTTGGATCCTAATGACCATAATACAAAAACAACATTCCAAACATCAGTGACTGGTAACTGTTGATACTGGGCGGGAGGGGGGGACAGCAGTAGTGCCTGGTCATGGGTTCTGTAGGGCTTCTGAAAATCTGGGGTGGGGGGACATGCCCCCAATGCCCCCCTCATGAATCGCCTATATTTCCAGTTGAACTATCCAGTGTTTAGTTATGACCAGGGACTCTTGTTTACTGTGTTTCCACCATTGCCACTAATGGAGAAAATGCAAATACAGTGAACACGTGTCACTGGTTATGACATTGTTTTCATCATTTATATCTAAGGCAGGAAAAACACATGGTTGTCATATTAATTATTTTAAGCTCTTTATTTTATAACAAAGCATGAATATTTTATATGTGTAAACTATTGTCTGAGTCCATTTTAAAGTCAGTCTGTCCATTAATGCATTTCTTTGCAAGGGATGGAAATGGAAATAATTTAGTATATTGACTAATGGGCTATTCTATGTTATTTTGAACACTCTAAAATTGTTTTTTCAACCTCCATTTTGGATTATGTCACTTTTTTGTTTTTGCTTTTTGGTGAACTGATTCTGAATTTTGCTTTCTTTCCCCCTTTCCCTAGCCCGTTTCTGACCTGGAGAGATGTGCAGCATATCATTGTAAGGACTTCACGTGTGGGACATCTGATTGCTAGTGACTGGAAAACCAATGCTGCTGGTTATAAGGGTGAGAATTTCCTTTCCTTTCATCATCTGATTTTCAAGAGGAGTAGAAAGAGGAAACAGTCTCAAGTGGTTTGCATGCTGACTCCAGTACGTGCAGCTTATTAACTTTCATTCTTTCCCTTAACAAAGATGCATGTTCTCTCAACTCTAAAGAGAAATTCAAAAGGACTAGGGAGTAAAACCAGAAAGAATTCTGTGCTTGTGCCTTGTCCTCATCACCCTTTTTGTGCAATTCCAGTAGCACGGGCATGGATAGGTTGGAAGCCAGGAGGTGCATGGGCCCTGGTGCTGCTGTGCCACCTGCCCATATTATAGCTATACTCTTGTCCTGTCCAGTAGTGTAAAGAGGGCATCAACAGCTGGTATAGATACACAGTTTTCATAGCCTGGTGCTGAGGAGATGGGGACAGTGACTGCAGCTGTTCATGGTGATTTGCTTTAAAACATTGAGGGAGCCAAATTAACCATGAGTCAGATCCAATAATAGGAAAGAACACAGGCAGTTTAAAGGTACCTTTCCTACCACTCTCCTCTCTCAGCAGCTGAGATCTGGATTTTTATATGGGTGACACATTATTATTATTATTATTATTATTATTATTATTATTTATTTAGATTTTTCTCTGTCTAATTATACCAATTCATTAAATTGCAATGAATCTGGCTACCTTCAAGGAGCTATAGAGATACAGATAAATACAACTGTTAGAGCTGGTCAAAACTTGCTGAATTTGAATTTTCAGTGCAGTTTTGTTTTCTAAAATTCAATTTTTCACTTAAAAATAAGCTGTAATACACATACAACCTGGAGACCTTTCAATGGATATTGTTATTTTGGGGAGGGGCTAAATCTAGAACCTGATATCAAAAGACCATTGTATTTTAAGGAGGAGTGGATTTGAATTTACCATAGCTAAATCCATGGTTAAGGCTTTACATTTAAGATGGGTCCTGAACTCGAAGATGCCTCACTTTCTGGTTCATTTCTCATGAGATACTGAGCAATGTTGATATCTGTCTTGCATGAGGAGTATATTTTGCGAGAACTGTGTCAAATCCCCAGAGAACATCAGTGCCATCAACATGAACATTCATCCTCCTCATAAATCTAAAAATTTGCCCTTGAATCTGAATCTTTATTTTAACCTAGTTATGACACTTCCTGCACAGAACATGTTTAATACATATATATTTCTGTCCCTTGAGATTTCAGCTGCATCTGAATTAGAAACAGAAAAGAGGCCTTTTATATTTCATTTTAACCCCAAACCTTAACACATAAGAGATGGATATGGAAGTGGGATATAGTTGCAAACCCCTGAAAATGTAAAGTGTTTCATATTCAAGGTTTTTTGGTTTGTCCTGTTTCCAATACTTTATATAAATATCTCCAGACACAATAAATACACAGTGATGGGGTGGAGAGACAGTTTAAATAATGTTTCCAGAATATTTCTTTCTTTTCATTGTAAAACACAGGCTGAGATTAAAAGTATATTGGTAGGAAATGTATGTTAAAACAGTGAGCTGTTAATATTTTTATCACTGAGCATTGAACTATCTGAAACGGAAGCCTTTCCTTCAAATGAATCAATGGCAGTAAGCATAACTTTTTATATCTAATTTCCAGAATATTATCCACTTGTTGTTTTACCACAAAAGATTAAATACACAGGTCTCTTCAAACCACAAATTGCCACTAATTGGCAAATGAAGAGTTGCTAACACACACGAGACTGTCTACTGTGTGCTCATTTATATAAATGGGCCCGGCAAGAAACTCATCAAGTGTGGCCCATGCTACTTTTTCTCATAGATCATTATTTATTATTATTATTATTATTATTATTATTATTATTATTATTATTATTATTATTATTATTAAGCATTTATATAGCACCAGCAATGTACCTGGCGCTTT